>CM075819.1:41365904-41974720 GCA_037975025.1 Excoecaria agallocha | reverse complement strand
CAATAGATAAAACAAATGCCTCATTTTATTAATTTCAAGTGTTTCGTTACAATGCATTGGGGCTAGGGCTTACACTAACAGTAAGGACCCAAAATAGGCCCTAGTAGAATTCAAGGGCAAATACATATTATTAAAGTCTAATTAAGCATTATTTGATGAATTATTAAGAGTTAAGATATTAATTGAGACAAAAATATTATTAAATTATCAATAATTATGTGATAAATGTGTAAATTATATGGTATGAATTTTATAAGGTCATAATTAAATTATTATTGTTGGTTTAATAATATTCAAGGGTGTAATTGAATTAAAAAGTATTAATTTGGGATAAATTTGTAATTATGACATTTTATGGGGTCAATTGAGAACTTAAGAATAGTGGAGAGGCTAATGTAAGAAAGAGGTTAATTAGTGGGGTTAAATTATGAATAGACTAGTTTGTGGGAATGAATTCTGACATGCAAGATTTAGTGGGAAATCTTGGCATCATGCAATAAAATGAAAGGATCATTTAGGGAATTTGCCTTATTATTATATAGGTTGAAATGTAGTGGATGGAAAGAGAAAATGAAGATGGTGGTGAGTGTTGGTCGGCTGAGTTTGATGAAGAGGGAGAGTTTTTTTATTCCTAAAACTTGATTAAACCATTATCTCTAAGAAATCTTAGAGAAAATCTCATGCATGATAGTTGTTCAAGAGGATATTGTTATAGATTAAAAAGGTATGGTTTAATTTTGGTTATCTTTATCTTCTTCTTCTTCTTCTTCTTCATTTCCTTATGTGAATTTCGGATTGGTTTGGTTGCTGGAAATGATGAATTAGAGATGATTTATGTTGTAGTTTAAGAAGGAGAAGATAAAAAGGATAAAGGGAAAGGACTTGCTGAATATTGATTGGGTAAAGTGAAGTTAGGCCAAGGTATGGGATGGTACTCACATTACATGCATGTGATTTTTGATTGTATCATCAAGGTGCATGTGTGTGATAGATGAAATAATAGGGATGAGTTATGAATTTAGAATATGTTACAATATGTGTTACATGAAGATTTGCTGAAATTATTGACTGTAATTAAGCTATAAAATGAGCTAGGATCTTAATTTAAAGCTTTGGTAATTTTGATAGTTCCATATGAGATATATGTATAAAAGTGTATTTGAAAAATATCACTAAGTTGGCCTCTAAATTAATCCCTACATTGATGGAATATTAGAATGCATCTTTGATGCTAATATTGAACAGCTTGGGTAAAATCTTAATAAATGATTGTACAATGCTCAGATTGACATGAGGTAAATTCCTACTTAAAATAGACTTAAAAACCTACAATTTATATGAAGAAAACAAAGTCAAATAATGCCCACAACATTGCCTATTTTCACTTGAAAATCGGAAATTCTGTGTTGCCTACTATGATGAACAGTCTTTAGTAATTTCAACATATCTTAAGTTCTAGAAATGATATTGAAAATATTTTTGATGTTCTAGAAACTAGGAATGTATATCTACAACTTTGTAGAAGACAACTTTTTCTAAAAAGGCCGCTTAGTGTGTCAAAAACGATGTACAAAATAAAATTATTAAGCAGTTTGCAGGATTTTGGGATCAGGGTGAAAAACTCGTATGGCCAAGTATACTGTCACGAGCGCGACAGCATGATTTTGGCCTATAACTATGTTTTTTATCCTCCTTTATCAGTATATTAGGTTACCCCCCATGTGTTGCACATATGACTGAACAAAATAGACCTAGAATGCAAGTATACGAGTCATATACTTGTGTGTATATAAATTTGTATCATTTACATTGAAAATTTACCTATGAATGTATACCTATGCTATAAAATAGGGACTAAAATAGTATGACCTTGGCATGTGTGTATGACCATATGGAAACATGTTGATATGTTGTATAGCATATGACTTGAATGATGATAAAGGTTTATATATGTGTTGGAAACATGCTCATAAGAATAAATCAACTATATGCAAATGTACCCACAGGTATGTACATTTATGATTATGTATATTATATGATGATTATATGTCATGCCTATATGTTATGATGTAAATTGTACAGTCATACAGATTTGAATAAGCCAGATGTATAACTTGGCATGTGAAATGTGCATATACCTGATTATGCACCAAAGAATTCATAGTTATATAAGACTATGTATATGTGCACAACATTATACTATGAATACAGTATTAATATGTGAATTGAACACGAATATAGTTCTGCCTGCGATAGAGTTTTTAGATGTGAATAGATAGGCGCCTATAGGAAAATTGCAGCTGCCATAGTTTTGGCCCGATTGGGTCCATAGTATATATGATTTTGTTTGGATCATGATCAGCCCCGTTTGGGTTGATAGGCTACCCCGTTTGGGTATGCTTGACCGGTCCACAGTACAGTTTGGCCCCATTTGGGTCTATAGATTTGATATCTTCGGATATCCTTCTTTGATACCGATGTGTATCCATAGTTCCCGTTATCCACCGATAAAGCTAAGGCAGGCTAAATGTTATTCATAGTAATGATCAAAATTAAACAGTTAAAGTGATTTGACTAAAGATTGATATTGTGGATTATAATGTTGGTTTACCACAGGAATTATGTTTTATTTAAATATGTTTACATGGGAAATTGCTGTCTATATGAATTATGAATATGAGCATATTTGTTACTCTTCTGGGTACAATGATCAGGAACATGAGAATATATGTTATGCTTTAAAGTATTTGTTATTAATGACATGATATGTTGTATATGTTATTTATTATATACATTGTATATGTATGTTTTGATGACCTGTGTGAGTGGTCATTCATCTGTAGATGTTCCCCACTAAGCTTTATAGCTTAGCACGGGTTATTTATCCGTGTAGGTACAAATAGCAAGACTTTTGTTGAGGGACGTTCCCTGCATCAGGAAGGGCCAACCATCGACTGATAACCTTTATATAGGATGTTTTGTATTACTATTATCTTATGTTTTTGTATAATGGCCAGTTATCTTATGATATGTATAAAACCTATGTGGAATACTATAACTCACTAGTAGTAAAGCTAAGACAGAATATGTGTGCATAAAGTAATATTCAGACAGTCTAGTATGCATGATAATAGGTATGAAATGGAAAACAGGAATAGATTTGTAGCATGAATATAAGCATATGAAACCATATGGCAAGATTAATGGCTAAATGATGATTAAATGAACATGTAGTATAAGCATGATTAATAGTATTCATGATACATGTGTAATAGGGGTTTTTGCATTTAGGGTGCTACAATTAGTGGTATCAGAGCAGGTTTAGCCATTCCTAGGCTATAAGTGTTTACAATTGTTGTCATAGGAAGTTTCTGTGTTGGCCTAACACATATATCACTATTTTATTTTGTATAGATTGAAGGATGGATAAGTCAAAAGAAACTGGAGATGAGATAGTCAAAGACTATAGTACTGGGGCTTTAAACTCTTCTGCTCCTGAATCTTTGAAAGTGAACTATGTCGAAATACCGGTTTCCTTGCTTGAAAGGTTAAAGAGGTGAACCATGATTTAACTCACATTCCACAAGAGTTATCTAAATTAAGAATGATGATAGATGTTGAGAATAACTGTGAGGCTAAAGGTAACTATAATAAGAACCCAAAACAAGAGAAATTAAATAAAAGAAAAAAGGATGATGGAAGAAGGTTCCTCTAGCAAAATAGCACATCTTAAGCAAGATTTAATCAAGGAAGGCGAAGGTCCACGAGCCCCTAAGTGCAATCATTGCTCTAAGAATCATTGGGGTACCTGTAGGGTTGCAAATCAGGCTTGTTTTAGATGTGGAAGTACTGATCATTTTCTGGCGAATTGCCCAAGACCCCAAAAGATTAAGAGAACAACATCCAAGAGTGAAAAAGAAACTTAAGGTTCTAAAAGAGTTTTGAAGCTGCTGAACAAGTTTTTTTTTGGTAAATATCTCTTTTACCATAGAATTTATTTATTTGGATTGATAAATTCTAAACTTAGAAATAGAAATTATATGCTTTTGAAATATTTGATATGATGGAAGTTTGTCAATGATATATGAATATGATTAGTATATGCCGATTATGGTACATGTGTGTTAATAGAATGCATAGTGATTATTTTATAATGATACATGAGATGGAGTTATACTTAGTTGATAAAAGTATTTATAGTTGAAGGTTCTGAGATATTAAATTGAGGTGTAATTATGATTCTCTATATACCTGTCAGTATTTCCTTATCGAGTACGGGCAATTGACGAAGCATTATACTTGGGATGGGGCCAAAACATATACAGCACATGAGAAAATACATTTGCATCTTATTGCATACACGAAAGCATTATTCACGCATAACATAACATCAAGCATCATATTACATGTACAGGCCCCAACTGATAAAGAAAACTGACAGGATATATGTTGAGTATAGTACTGAAGCAATTTTATGATAATATCGCTCCTTATGGAGGAGATTGAGTTATAAGAGAAGCAAAATAAGTCAAAGTGAGCATCAAGAAAAGTTGACAGGGATAGTATGGGATGGAAGTTTATAGTGCTAAACCTAGAAGTTTAAGAATTGATAGTGGTACTTTTAATCAAAGGACACGGTTATGAATTTTGAGGACGAAATTCCTTAAGGGGGAGGGAATTGTAAGGACCCAAAATAGGCCCTAGTAGAATTCAAGGGCAAATACATATTATTAAAGTCTAATTGAGCATTATTTAATGAATTATTAAGAGTTAAGATATTAATTGAGACAAAAATATTATTAAATTATCAATAATTATGTGATAAATGTGTAAATTATATGGTATGAATTTTATAAGGTCATAATTAAATTATTATTGTTGGTTTAATAATATTCAAGGGTGTAATTGAAGTAAAAAGTATTAATTTGGAATAAATTTGTAATTATGATATTTTATGGGGTCAATTGAGAATTTAAGAATAGTTGAGAGGCTAATGTAAGAAAGAGGTTAATTAGTGGGGTTAAATTATGAATAGACTAGTTTGTGGGAATGATTTCTGACATGCAAGATTTAGTGGAAAATCTTGGCATCATGCAATAAAATGAAAGGATCATTTAGGGAATTTGCCTTATTATTATATAGGTTGAAATGTAGTGGATGGAAAGAGAAAATGAAGATGGTGGTGAGTGTTGGTCGGCTGAGTTTGATGAAGAGGGAGAGTTTCTTATTCCTAAAACTTGATTAACCATTATCTCTAAGAAATCTTAGAAAAAATCTCATGCATGATAGTTGTTCAAGAGGATATTGTTATAGATTAAAAAGGTATGGTTTAATTTTGGTTATCTTTATCTTATTCTTCTTCTTCTTCTTCTTCTTCATTTCCTTATGTGAATTTCGGATTGGTTTGGTTGCTGGAAATGATGAATTAGAGATGATTTATGTTGTAGTTTAAGAAGGAAAAGATAAAAAGGATAAAGGGAAAGGACTTGCTGAATATTGATTGGGTAAAGTGAAGTTAGGCCAAGGTATGGGATGGTACTCACATTACATGCATGTGATTGTTGATTGTATCATCAAGGTGCATGTGTGTGATAGATGAAATAATAGGGATGAGTTATGAATTTAGAATATGTTACAGTATGTGTTACATAAAGATTTGCTGAAATTATTGACTGTAATTAAGCTATAAAATGAGCTAGGGATCTTAATTTAAATCTTTGATAATTTTGATAGTTCCATATGAGATATATGTATAAAAGTGTATTTGAAAAATCACTAAGTTGGCCTCTAAATTAATCCCTACATTGATGGAATATTAGATGCATCTTTGATGCTAATATTGAACAGCTTGGGTAAAATCTTAATAAATGATTATACAATGCTCAGATTGACATGAGGTAAATTCCTACTTAAAATAGACTTAAAAACCTACAATTTATATGAAGAAAACAAAGTCAAATAATGCCCACAACATTGCCTATTTTCACTTGAAAATCGAAAATTCTGTGTTGCCTACTATGATGAACAGTATTTAGTAATTTCAACATATCTAGAGTTCTAGAAATGATATTAAAAATATTTTTGATGTTCTAGAAACTAGGAATGTATATCTACAACTTTGTAGAAGACAACTTTTTCTAAAAAGGCCGTTTAGTGTGTCAAAAACGATGTACAAAATAAAATTATTAAGCAGTTTGCAGGATTTTGGGATCAGGGTGAAAAACTCGTATGGCCAAGTATACTGTCGCGAGCGCGACAGCATGATTTTGGCCTATAACTATGTTTTTTTATCCTCCTTTATCAGTATATTAGGTTACCCCTATGTGTTGCACATATGACTGAACAAAATAGACCTAGAATGCAAGTATACGAGTCATATACTTGTGTGTATATAAATTTGTATCATTTACATTGAAAATTTACCTATGAATGTATACCTATGCTATAAAATAGGGACTAAAATAGTATGACCTTGGCATGTGTGTATGACCATATGGAAACATGTTGATATGTTGTATAGCATATGACTTGAATGATGATAAAGGTTTATATATGTGTTGGAAACATGCTCATAAGAATAAATCAACTATATGCAAATGTACCCACAGGTATGTACATTTATGATTATGTATAGGATATGATGATTATATGTCATGCCTATTTGTTATGATGTAAATTGTACAGTCATACAGATTTGAATAAGCCAGATGTATAACTTGGCATGTGAAATGTGCATATACCTGATTGTGCACTAGAGAATTCATAGTTATATAAGACTATGTATATGTGCACAACATTATACTATGAATACAGTATTAATATGTGAATTGAACACGAATATAGTTCTGCCTGCGATAGAGTTTTAGATGTGGATAGATAGGCACCTATAGGGAAATTGCAGCTGCCATAGTTTGGCCCGATTGGGTCCATAGTATATATGATCCCGTTTGGATCATGATCAGCCCCGTTTGGGTTGATAGGCTACCCCATTTGGGTATGCTTGACCGGTCTACAGTACAGTTTGGCCCCGTTTGGGTCTATAGATTTGATATCTTTGGATATCCTTCTTTGATATCGATGTGTATCCATAGTTCCCCCCCCCCCCCCCGTTATCCACCGATAAAGCTAAGGCAGGCTAAATGTTATTCATAGTAATGATCAAAATTAAACAGTTAAAGTGATTTGACTAAAGATTGATATTGTGGATTATAATGTTGGTTTACCACAAGAATTATGTTTTATTTGAATATGTTTACATGAGAAATTGTTGTCTATATGAATTATGAATATGAGCATATTTTTTACTCTTCTGGGTACAATGATCAGGAGCATGAGAATATATGTTATGCTTTAAAGTATTTGTTATTAATGACATGATATGTTGTATATGTTATTTATTATATACATTGTATATGTATGTTTTGATGACCTGTGTGAGTGGTCATTCATCTGTAGATGTTCCCCACTAAGCTTTATAGCTTAGCACGGGTTATTTATCCGTGTAGGTACAAATAGCAAGACTTTTGTTGAGGGACGTTCCCTGCATCAGGAAGGGCCAACCATCGACTGATAACCTTTATATAGGATGTTTTGTATTACTATTATCTTTTGTTTTTGTATAATGGCCAGTTATCTTATGATATGTATAAAACCTATGTGGAATACTATAACTCACTAGTAGTAAAGCTAAGACAGAATATGTGTGCATAAAGTAATATTCAGACAGTCTAGTATGCATGATAATAGGTATGAAATGGAAAACAGGAATAGACTTGTAGCATGAATTTAAGCATATGAAACCATATGGCAAGATTAATGGCTAAATGATGATTAAATGAACATGTAGTATAAGCATGATTAATAGTATTCATGATACATGTGTAATAGGGTTTTTGCATTGAGGGTGCTACAAAAGGGGTACGTCTTTGAGTTTTGGATGAAAAACTAAGGCAAAATAAAAGGGGGTACCCCTTAGAGTTTTTGTTGAAAAACTAAGAAAAAATTCAAAGTGGTATCCCTTTGAGTTTTTAAAGAAAAACTGAGGAAAAATTCAAAGGGATACGTCCTCCAATTTTAGTTAAAAAAACTAAGCCTAAATGAAAAGGCGTACCCCTTTGAGTTTTGGATGAAAAACTTAGGCAAAGTGCAAAAGGGTACCCCTTTGAGTTTTGGATGAAAAACTGAGCAAAACTGCAAAGGCGTACCCTTTTGATTTTTGGAAGAAAAACTAAAACGAAATGCAAAAGTTTACCCCTTCGAATTTTGGTTGAAAAAGTGAGCCAAAAACCAAAAAGGCACTCTTCTAAGTTTTTGATGAAAAACTTATTCGATATGCAAAGGGATACCCCTATGAGTTTTTGTAGAAAAACTGAAGCAAAAAGCAAATGGGTACCCTTTTTGGTTTAGGTTCAAAAACTGAGGTAAAATTCAAAGGGGGGTCCTCTATGTTTTGGATGAAAAACTGTCTCAAAATGCAAAAGGGTATCCCTTTGAGTTTTGGATGAAAAACTTATTCAACATGCAATGGGGTACCACTTTGAGTTATGGATGAAAAACTTCAAAAAAATGTAATGGGGTACCCCTTTGAATTTTAGATGAAAAACTGAGGTAAAATGTGAAGGGGTGCCCTTTTTATTTTTTGCTAAGAAACTGTGGCAAAACTCAAAGGTTGGCAAAATTCAAAGGGGTACCCCTTTGAGTTTTTTAATAAAATCTAAGGTAAAATGCAAATGTTTACCACTTTGAGTTTTAGTTGAATAATAGAGCCTAAATGCATAGGGGTACCCCTTTAGATTTTGGATCAAAAACTAAGGCAAAATGTGAAGGGATACACCTTTAAATTTTGGATAAAAAACTGAGGCAAAATGCAAAAAGGTACCCCTTTAAGCCTTTGTTAGAAAACTGAGGCAAAATGTGAAAGGGTACCCATTTGAGTTTTTATTGAAAAACAGAGGTAAAATGCATAAGGGTACCCCTTTGACTTTTGGAAGAAAAAATGAGGCAAAAAGACTAAAGGTATCCTATGACTTTTTATAGAAAAATGGAGGCAAAAAGAAAAAAAGTACCCCTTTGAGTTTTGGATGAAAAACTCAGGCAAAAAAATTAAGGGTACGCCTTTGAGATTTATTTGAAAAACTAAGGCAAAATGCAAAGGGGTACTACTTTGAGTTTTTATTGAAAAACTGAGGTAAAATGCAAATAGGTGCCTAGTGGAGTTTTTGTTAGAAAAATTGAGGCAAAATGAAAAGGGTACCCCTTTAAGTTTTTGTTAAAAAATTCAGGCGAAAGAAAAAGCAGCACCTCTATGATTGTTGAAAAATTCAGCAAAAAACATAAAGGGTACACCCTTTCAATTTTGGTTAAAAAATTCAGGCAAAAACCAAAAGGGTACCTCCATTGAATTTTGGGTTAAAAATTCAGGCAAAAGCCAAAAGGGTGACTGAGCTTTTGTTTTAATATTCAAGCGAAAACAAAGGGATACGCCTTTGAGTTTTGGTTAAAAAACTAAGGCAAAATACAAATGGGTATACCTCTAAGCTTTGGATGAAAAACTGAGTCAAAATGCAAAGGGCCACCCTTATGAGTTTTTATAGAAAAATTGAGGCAAAAAGCAAAGGGGTAACCCTTTAAGATTTGATTAAAAAAAATGAGGCAAAATGAAAAGGGGTGCCCCTATGAGTTTTTATAGAAAAACTAAATCAAAATGCAAAGAGGTATCCCTTTGAGTTTTGGATTAAAAACTGAGGCAACATGCAATGAGGTACCCTTTTGATTTTTTTATAAAAAACTGAGGCAAAATTCAAAAGGGTACCCTTTGATTTTTGGATAAAAAACTGAGGTAAAATGTAAAGGGATACCTTTTTAAGCTTAGGTTAAAAAACTTAGGCAAAATACAAAGGGGTACCCGCTTGAATTTTTCAAGAAAAAATGTGAAAAACTGCAAAGGGATATGTCTTTGAGTTGTAGTTGAAAAAATAAGCCTAAATGCAAAGGGGTACCCCTTTGAGTTTTGGATTGAAAACTAAGAAAAAGTACAAAGGGGGTACCCCATTGAGTTTTGGATAAAAAATTGAGGCGAACACCAAAGGCTTACCTCTTTAAGTTTTTGATGAAAAACTGAGATAAAATGTAAATGTGTATCACTTAAATTTTTTTGCAATTTTTAGTCAAAAATCCGGTTTTGGCCGGTTTTCCGGCTTTTCGGTTAAATTCAATTTTTTTTGTCCAATTCGATTTTTTACCAATTAGGTTTATGCAGTTGAATCAATCGATTAACCTATCGATTAGCGATTAAACCGGTTCAACCGGCCGGTCTGATTTTAATAACTATGCCTGTTACCAACACATGCGGCGGTTAATGTGTTTCGGTACATCTTCAGATATTTAGGTTTGGATAAGCCACCAAATTGCCCCCGTAAACAAAACAGAAGAACTTCTATCAGCTATATGAGCAGATAGGTAAAGCAGATATTCTTCCAACCAAGCTCAGCCATGGCTGCTACTGCAAGTCTCTCTGCAGCTCCAGATTTCCATCTTACAATTCCACACTCAGATAAAGGATTACCTAATTTCTTCACTAATCCAATCAGCCAATTCCCTACCAAAAGAAGACTCGCTATTTCCTGCAACTCATCCCAATCTGCTGCTAAACAATCTCAAAAAAGTCTCACTGATCCGCCCAATCCCAAAAATCCATCTTTGTCTGACCAACTCAAGTCTCTCTCCTCAACCACTCTCCCTGCCACTAAATCCCAACAAACCCATCTCTTATCTAAGCCGAAGTCCACTTGGGTTAACCCTGCAAGACCTAAAAGGTCTGTTCTTTCGCTTCAAAGGCAAAAGAGATCCCCTTACTCACTCAATCCTAGGGTTAAAGAGTTGAGACCCTTTGCCCAGAAATTGAATGACTGTGATTCTAGCGAAACTGCTTTTACTTCTATTCTTCAGCAGATTCCTTATCCACTCACTAGACAGGATGCCCTTTTGATACTCAATAGCTTGAAACCATGGCAAAAGGCTCATCTTTTCTTGGACTGGATCAAGACCCAAGATTTCTTTCCTATGGAAACTATATTCTACAATGTCACCATGAAGTCTTTGAGGTTTGGGAGGCAGTTTGAGGTCATTGAAAAACTTGCAAATGAGATGGTAAGCAATGAAATTGAGCTTGATAACATTACATATTCAACTATTATAACTTGTGCTAAAAGGTGCAATAAGTTTGACAAGGCTTTGGAGTGGTTTGAGAGAATGTATAAAACTGGTTTGATGCCTGATGAGGTTACTTATTCTGCTGTTTTAGATGTTTATGCCAAATTGGGCAAGGTTGAGGAGGTGTTGAGTTTGTATGAGAGAGGAGTAGCTAGTGGGTGGAAACCTGACCCCATTACCTTCTCTGTTTTGGCAAAGATGTTTGGCGAAGCTGGGGACTATGATGGCATTAGGTACGTATTGCAGGAAATGAAATCTTTAGGTGTGCAGCCCAATGTGGTTGTGTACAATACATTGCTAGAGGCAATGGGCAAGGCAGGGAAGCCTGGCCTGGCTAGGAGTTTGTTTGAGGAAATGGTTGAGTCGGGCCTAACCCCAAATGAAAAAACACTAACTGCACTAGCCAAGATATATGGTAAGGCTAGGTGGGGTAAGGATGCGATAGATTTATGGGATCGAATGAGGGCAAATGACTGGCCAATGGATTTCATTTTGTACAATACATTGCTGAGCATGTGTGCTGATCTTGCTATGGAGGATGAGGCTGAGAAGTTGTTTGAGGATATGAAGCAATCGGAGCACTGCAGGCCTGATAGTTGGAGCTACACTGCGATGCTAAATATATATGGTAGTGGAGGGAATGCTGGTAAGGCAATGCAGTTGTTTGAAGAGATGTCTGAGCTAGGTGTTGATCTTAATGTGATGGGATGCACTTGTTTGATTCAGTGCCTTGGTAAAGCTGGGAGAATTGATGACTTAGTCAAGGCTTTTAGTGTTTCAGTTGAAAAAGGGGTTAAGCCAGATGATAGGCTTTGTGGATGCTTGCTCTCTGTTGTGGCACTTTGTGAGGAGAGTGAGGATATGGACAAGGTACTTGCTTGCTTGCAACAAGCTAATGCGAGGTTGGTTGCACTTGTGAAGTTGATTCAAGATGAAAACACTAGCTTCGAGACTGTTAAGGAGGAGTTTAGGTCTATTGTCAGCAACGCTGCAGTTGAGGCACGAAGACCCTTTTGTAATTGCTTGATTGATATATGCCGTAACAGAAATCTCCATAGCAGAGCGCATGAGCTGCTCTATCTGGGAACTCTTTATGGATTATATCCAGATTTGCACAACAAAACTGTAGATGAGTGGAGTTTGGATGTTCGGTCATTATCTGTTGGTGCTGCACATACTGCACTAGAAGAGTGGATGGGGACTTTGATGAAATTTGTTCAGCGAAATGAGGCTTTGCCGGAGGTGTTTTCAGCTCATACTGGCACAGGTACTCACAAGTTTTCTCAAGGACTAGCAAATGCCTTTGCTTCACATGTCGAAAAACTTGCTGCACCATTTAGGCAGAGTGAAGAAAGAGCAGGTTGTTTCGTAGCAACACGGGAAGATTTGGTAAATTGGGTACAATCAAGAAGTCCATCTCCTGCCACATTATAACAGTTGAACCAAACTCTAGTATCTATCAGGTTGTTCAGATGTTGAATTTTGTAGATTTAGTTTTGTAACATCAGCTGCATAAGTAGTTGACGATATTAAATATGTCCATCTCTGTCATATTCATGGTCAGTTTGTTATCCTCTTTCTATGCAATTTCTTAGAATTTGTGGTAGCCACAGTTTTGAACCATTATGTCAACTGTAATATTATGAAAGATGTGGCAAAGGTTCATCATCTTCAAGCAAAACGTGCTAGTAATATTGCAGGTTCAACAAATACTTCAAATCCCATCTGCAAAGCAGCACCTACACTTCTTAAGACAGATTCCAAAGCTTAATGGAACATCAGAAACTGCAAACACAAGCCAGTGAAAAGGTTTCAGTAAAACTACTGTTAGCTAAACATGACAACAAGGTGGTTAAGCCTCAGTTTTCCTTACCCCAAATTCAAGTGGGGTAAATGGTTCTGTTATCAATACCAATCTAACACTTTAATGAATGAGTTAAGCTCATTGAAGATAGTGATTAGATAACTCATCTATGGGGCTACACAACATTTTTTTATGGTAATTTCCATCGTAATTATCCTTCCTACTTACTAAGTTTATCTATAAACTAAACAACTTGCTAAACTAGAGAAAACTCTTCCCTTTTTATAACAAGAAATCGTAAATTTATTATCTAAATAGGATTAATTCTATAATTAGCAATACACATTATTATAAAAAATACAAACATAATTATTTTTCAGATTATATTAAATTAGTAAATTTTCTACCAAAGTTCAACCAAGTTTGTATTGCTCTATTTAGTAAGCTCAATAATTCAATATGATTCGATTCTCTTTTTTTTTTTTTTTTCTTTAAGTGCTTAGAAATTTCAAAATTCGAAATTAGCGAAGCAAAAGGGCTAAAAGAAAAACCCTTTGAAAGTGGAAGCAACGATGGCTTGAAGGGTAGAATCGTCAAAATTTACGAACAGTTGGGGTCAAAGTTGTCAAATAAATTTCATTTATCCCTTTGCAAGAGTCGCCCCAACTCTTCACCCATCGTCTCTCTTCCCAATGTCACTATGAAATTGTTTTCTTCTTCTTCTTGCTTTTAATTGTTAACGAAGATCAAGATATAGAAAAGCTTATTTAAAGTTTCAATTTTTATGGGAATTAAATCAGGTATAATCTTAATCTTTCATTTTCTTTCTTGCTTTTGGTTTAAAGATGAAAAGGAATTGGCTTCTGGATTTTAATATTGTGCATTTCTGCTTGAATATGTTTGATGAATCGGTTCAGTCTAATTTGCTGTGTAGTCTAGCCACTTGAAGCTGCCTGAGAAAATGTCGATGGCGATATCTTTACTCAACTGAACTTACTCATGCTTTGCTTGAGTTCGTAAATCCAGTTGGGTTTTTGGAATTTTTACTCTATTTCAATTCTTCAACTTTCTTGAGTACCCAATTCCCCTTTTTCCACTTTTGTTTTCATGTTAATATCCTTGGTTCATTTTCACTTAATTATGAATGTTTTGTATATTCAATTTAGTTATTATCAAAAGTATTGTTTGCTGAAGATTAAAGATTGAGGATTTGTAATTTTGATAGGTGGATCCCCAGACCAAGAATCTGTAGGGTCTGGGACGAAAAGGTCTAGCGTATCATCTGCCAAGTCTCGTTACCGGAAGGAGTTTCTTCATAGATTTTTGGACAGTGAAATTTTGACTGCCAAGCTTGAGAAATGGTTTGAATCCATAACCAAGAACTCAGCAACGGAAAAAGCATTTGATGTCCCTTTTGAGTTGATAGACCTTCAAAAGTTTGATTTTGCATTGGAGGGTGTTTCGTTTCAGCAGCTGGTTCGGATGCCAAGTGCTGTCTATGGTTCGACATCTGATGCCGCAGAAGCAAGTGCTTACCTTGCTATTGAGGATTTTCTACATGCCAGCATGAAGGGTCTTTGGGAAGCATTTTGGGGTCAGGATGATCCCTTGCCTTTCTCAGTTGCTTGTTTGTA
The DNA here is from genome assembly GCA_037975025.1 of Excoecaria agallocha. NCBI lineage: Eukaryota > Viridiplantae > Streptophyta > Magnoliopsida > Malpighiales > Euphorbiaceae > Excoecaria > Excoecaria agallocha. Next base: position 41,960,071 of record CM075819.1, on the reverse strand, counting down.
CAATCCAAACTTAAAATTCTACCAGGCTGAGAAAGCAATAGCTAATGGAAAGCTCGAAGGGCTTTGCGCCACTGGTATGCTGTTGAATAACCCTAGACATCCTCATGGGAAATGGGACCAAATTCTTGAATTGGCACTTTTGAGGCCTGATATTAGAAGCCTTTCTGTGGGAAGTGGTCAGCAGCCTTCATTCTCTGTCTTAGGTGAGGCTCTTTTCTATGCTTTACGCATGCTATTATCAAGAAGGCTAAGCAGATATCCTTTTTCTGAGAGTTCAAATAGTGTCTTTGTTCTTCTTGTTGATTCTCAATATGGAGGTGTGGTTAAAGTTGAAGGAGATGTAAATAAAATGGAGCTCGACGTGAATAATGTTTATGAGTGTTCTGCGGACTGGATAAAAGAACATGCTAGAATCTCTATCTCTCCAGTTGATAGGATTTGGAACAAGCTTGGAAATGCCAACTGGGGAGATATTGGCGCTTTGCAGGTACTTTTTGCAACCTTCCACGGCATTACGCAATTTGCTGGAATGCCTAAGCACTCAATTGAAGATTTAGCTGCTGATCATGGTTCACGCCTGCAAACAAGAAGAGTGGAACGGCAGTTGGGGGATATTAGAATCAATGGAAACGGTCTTTTCCGGTTTCAGCAGCATAGTGTTTCTCCTGAGATTGTTGAAGTTCAAGATGAATCGAACAAAATTGAGTCTGAAGGGTTAGTAATGAAGTTGGAGGTGGGATCTGTGTTATGGTTGGAGGATTCAGACCAGCAAAGGGGCTATCAAATCAATGATGTCCATTATAATGGTGAATTGCATTATTACATTGCATCACCTGTTGAAGATCCAGGCAAGTCAATGTTTCTTTATGTTGGTTCGCATCCTTCTCAATTGGAGCCAGCATGGGAAGATATGAATTTATGGTATCAAGTTCAGAGACAGACTAAAATATTGACAATCATGAGACAGAAAGGCCTATCTAGCAAATATCTACCTCAGTTGAGTGCTTCTGGCAGGATTGTTCACCCTGGTCAGTGTCAGAAGCCCAGCTCAAGTGGAAATTGTGATCACCCTTGGTGTGGGACCCCAATTCTCGTGACTAGCCCAGTTGGTGAGACTGTCACAGATAAGGTAAATGCCGGAAGATTTGGTTCGGATGAGGCAATCAGGTGTTGTCATGATTGCTTATCTGCACTGGCTATTGCCTCTTCTGCTGGCATTCGGCATGGAGATATAAGGCCAGAGAATGTAATTTGTGTGAGATCCAGTGTCAGGCATCCTTATTTTGTCCTTATTGGCTGGGGTCATGCCATTCTTGAAGACAGGGATCGCCCGGCCATGAATCTACACTACTCATCAACTTATGCTCTGCAAGAAGGGAAGTTATGCTCAGCTTCGGATGCAGAAAGCCTGGTTTATATGCTTTATTTTGCCTGTGGGGGGGCATTGCCTGATATGGATTCAGTTGAGGGGGCACTTCAATGGCGAGAGAGTTCTTGGTCGAGAAGATTAATTCAGCAGAAGCTTGGTGATGTCTCAACTGTGTTGAAAGCATTTGCTGATTACGTAGACAGTCTATGTGGGACACCATATCCAATTGATTATGATATATGGCTAAGAAGGTTAAGGAGAAATATTCATGTAGAGGACCATGGGAAGGAAATTGACACTTCAGGATAGGATTTCTCCACTGAACATACTAGCAAAAATAGCCCTTTTTAGCATCTTGACTGGCTGCTGCAACAGCATAAATCTTTGGTGGAAGTGGAAGTAGTTTTAGGCTCATTATCTGGAGATTTTCTATCACTGAGGACCAAGGAATAGTTCAAAATTTTGAGAATGGTTTGTGATCTTTATTTCATTGTGGAGAAAATGGCTTTTGCAGAGAGCAGCCTCACTGTGTTGAAGAATTTTTTGGGTTTTAGAATGTTGAATTTGTGCATGGAGTCCCCAAATTCTGTAAATTTTTTTTTTCTTTTTAAAAGTTTATGTTGATGAGTCGGTTATGGATGCATACACTGTATTATTTTCTGAGATTTCTTTGTAAAGATATGAGAAGATTGTATTGAAAAATTTGTGTAATTGTTTACGATTTCTCTGCATTGACCTTATCTTTACGATTTCTCATCTTCCCAATAGATTGAGGAATTAAGAGAGCAAATTGTGATATTCCTGGTGGAAAAAATTTGAAATAGATGAATGGTCAAAAACATTGGTTTATTTAAAGAATAGATGAATCAGAGAAGTAGAAATTTTAAGAAACATATTTTTAGAACCCAAATTTGACAATTTTGTTATTTTAAGATAAAAAGCTTTTAGTGGTGGGGTTTGCTAAACTAGACCCAAATGCGGTCTTAAACAGGCAATTAGTGGACCATTGTTTTTCTTTTTCTGGCGAAAGAACAACAAAGCTAAAAGCCGAAGTCCAAAGGAATCTTCCTCTATAACGTAATATTATTGAATTATTGGTGGTTTGGGGGTACCCAGTTGAAGAAAAGGCCGAAAGGAAGAAACTTGATAGTCGAGAATGAGCAGTTCCGTGACTCTGCGTTTGATCATATCAGATTTTGTAAGTGCTTACCTTTGGGTATGGTCAGGTGCTGTTATTAAGATTTTTGTGACGGATGTTCTAAAAATGGGAGATGAACCGCAGGGTGAAGCTATCAAATCCATTCTTGCCGTTCTTAACATGTTCCTGTTCGCATACCTGACCAAGATTACTCATGGGGCGGCTTACAATCCTCTGACTATTCTCTCCTCGGCCATCTCCGGTGATTTCAGTCAATTTCTGCTCACCGTCGGGGCTAGAATCCCTGCTCAGGTTATTTGTTTCTTCATTTTCAAACTGATTAATTTGTGGGAATTGGGTGTCTTATTGATTGGAATTGGCAGGTAATTGGGTCAATCAATGGAGTAAGGATGATAATAGAGAGCTTCCCGGAAATAGGGAAAGGGCCAAAGCTGAATGTTGATATTCATAGAGGTGCTCTAACGGAAGGAGTGCTGACATTTGTAATAGTAACGATCTCGCTGGGGCTAGCAAGGAAAATACCAGGGAGTTTCTTCAGGAAGACATGGATCTCTAGCATCTCTAAATTAGCTCTTCACATACTTGGCTCTGATCTCACCGGCGGTTGTATGAACCCGGCTGCTGTAAGTAATTTCTAATAGCCTGCCTATGTTTAGTTTTTGGGATTGAGAGATGATTTTGGAAATGTGTGTGTAGGTGATGGGATGGGCTTATGCACGAGGGGAGCATATAAGCAAGGAGCACATAATTGTGTATTGGCTTGCCCCTGTACAGGCAACTCTGCTGGCTGTTTGGACAGTTAAGTTGCTATTTCAACCCATGACTCACGAAAACAAGAAGGGCAAATCTGATTGAACCAATTCCTTTGGATATTCAGTGCAAAGTTGGTTTAGGTTTTTGTTTGTGTTCTTGGTAGGAGTTTTATCAGTTGTTATGCTTCTCTTCTTTCACCTATGTTTTGACAGCTTCTCGATTCTTGTAGCAAATGTTAGGACCTTTTCAATTATTGACGTACCAGAAAACTTCATTGTATAGTATCATGAAGGAAATTTGCTTAAAACCTAAGAAAGTGTCATTGAGGCATGCCTTCAAGTTAATTGCTACAGTTATCTTCACAATTCCCTTTGGTTTTCTAACAAAAAAAGAAGCATTTCTGAGTTGGCTTTGCTGATAGAGCTCAAGTACGGCTATTTTAAAAAATTATACGTAATTCAATGTGGCTAAACAAAAATTCGGCAATCATTAATGACAAGCATGATATTCAATTAAATAAATACATTTTTATCAGCTGTTGTTTTTTAGCAACCAAGTATAAACATAAATAAGCCCTTTTTCTCAACTTTTGTGTGCTCAGAATATTGTCGAGTTGGAGCTTATACTACAAGGGGAATGCAGAAAAGAATGGAAATTCAAATGTTCAGATACAGAGATTAAGAAGAGAAGATTCAATTCATTTGAACCGCGTTGGTGGAAATCCACCTTCAAAATTACAGAGCTCACTTTTAAACTAGGAACTGATAAGAGTTCAGTATACCCCCACCATCTTACAGAGATCCCTCTTTCCATTGATTTTTCTCTAAAAGGGAAAAAGAAAAAAAAAATTGACACCTATAATGGAAATGGAGTCTCCAATTCTATGCAAAATATCTAAAAGAAACATCAGTTTCAGTTTAAAAGGGGAAATTTTAAAAAAGAAAGAGAAAGAAACAAAAAAAAATGCCCCTTCTTTTGTACTTGTAATCTTCTAACGCTCGATCCTACAAATCCCATCCGCATTTTCCCATAATAAGTCTTCGGCTATTTTCCTTCAGGGCTGCTGCTAACTATGTATAGCACCCAAATTATATGTTTTATGATCCATGAAGAGATGGATCAAGCTTTGAACTCTCTAATATGATTGCACACTGCTCAACTTGAGAGTTGAATCATCCTCACTTACATAAGCTGGGCCACAGTATACCAAGATTTCAAAGGTACTTTCCTGAAGATTTCCAGATTCTTCCTTCAAGAGATATTACCATAACTGTAACATCATCATGGTACTTCCGCCGATCTCCTTGTGGGATGTCTAGCAATTCATGGAAATCCATTCCTGCAGACAATGAACACATGGTCACGAATGACAATATTTTGTGTAAGAACTCACACCACGTTATAGGAATTCCGTATCCAATTTGGTGCAGAGTAAACAATAGAACTAATTACACCTGCCATGCGTTCCATTCAAGTAATTGCCACCCTACTTTTCTATGTGACTAGTTTCTCCAATGCAGTGTGCATTACCAAAGAAAACATCCAAATTTATGCTATGTTTAAAGCACTAACTACTTATAAAGCCCAACCTTCTGTCAGTTGTCCACGTAAATTGACTTTATACTAAATCTGATTGCATCACAAAAGACTTAAAAAATTTTCTTTTGCTCTCTCTTGCAAACTTCAAATAAGTACAACAAGGATGAGCTTTGACGTTAATGTAGTGGGGAAAGATAGAAAAGGCAAGAAATAAAAAGTTGATGCTCCACCCGAATATATAAAGTAATGACATAAAAAAAAAATGAATTGGCATTGAGTTTGAACACACAAAATCATTAACAACATATACCAACTTTAATATACCAATTTGGCAATGCAGAGAAAAACTCAAGACTGAAAAACCAAAAGTTACAAGTATTAAAAAGCGGCTATTTGCAGATAGTCTTCTATAACCTGTTTAGCCAATGTGGTTTCAACTTCTTTCTTTATTTTATTATTATTTCTTTTATTTTCTTTAAGAATTTCTAGCAGCTACCCACTGTCCTGCAAGCATCAACCTACTGCACAAAAGGCAATATAAACCTAACATCTCAGGTGCAAACACGCCTCATTACTGTTAAAAACACACCAAGCATCACAACTAACTAAATACTACTACATTTCTCTATATGTTCATCTTAGCAGCAAACTGCCCCATCAGGAACAAAGACTTCACCTATTTTTTTTTTTTGTCTATGCCAAAAATTTGTTTAAATGTATGGTTGACATTTTTAGCAGCAGGCTTCCTAAGAATCTGAAAATTACTACTGCACATTATGCATGAAACAGAAAGAGAATAAGCATATCAACCATCGGAAGTAAACATGCAGAAAAACATAACCAGCTATACCAGCTTTCTTGGCTGCACGAGAAAGAAGCTCTTCTATCAGGTGCTGTGCTGGGTCCCCATCAGGAAACTTCTCCATGAAAATCTCAATTTGAGAAACCACTTCCTGATTAGTCAGATACTGATATAATCCATCAGAGGATAGGACTAAAAATTGGTCTCTTGGACACAACTGATGGTGACAAAGAGAAGGTGTGCAAGAGATGTATGGTGCACTGCCAATATACTCATTCCGAAACATCTCCAATAATGCATCATTAAATTTGGGCTGTACCAAAACCAACACCATATTAATATGTAAATTATTGATTTGTAACAAATAAGTACATGTTAAATCCCAAAATGAGTTGGAAAGAACTGCAATATTCTTGAATAATATTGACATGATTCGAAGCATCTTGGGTTCACAGTCAAAACTGAACTATATACATTGAGGCAGTTAACCACACGTTACTTCTAAAGAGACAGAAAATGACAAAAAGCAGATTAGTCAATTAATTAGTGAATGAGAAACTTGTACCACAACATTATGATGGATTTGAAAAGGGCTCATGTTTTGTTGTCTTCAGGCCCAAACCCAGCTCCCTCAAAAAAGAGGAAAAAAATCCTCTCCTTAATTTTGACTGCAAAAACACCAATTACCACTTGTAATGCTATATGGCAACTACTTTGCACACTTCATGAAATTCACTAACATTCCAAAACTAACACTTCAAGTCATTATGGTTTCCATAATTCAAAATTATATAAAGACTCCATTTAGTCATGATTTCAAGTGGTTATAAAATGCCACTTTCATATTCCAAAATGCTCTTACTGAACCTGTTATTCATACATGATGTAGAGGTGGACCTGAGTTTGTATGTGTACAAAAGACTTGAAAATTCTCAATATATATACATATATTGCTGCACATATATAACTGTGTTAAGTATTTAACATTTTACAGTGATAACAAAGCATGTCCAATCATCAGTTCTGGTACAGGATTCATTCATAATGTACAAAATAGAATCAAACAAAGACAAGTTATTTAGATATTTTGAAATCTGTTAATCATTAATATAAATGATCAATCCTCACTAGAACGAAGCAGCAGATTTTGAAAACATTCCTATAACAGGTTCTATTTTTTTTCATCAAGCATCACTATTGAAATAAAAAGATCATCAAGCTTAAGAAAAAAAAATCTACAAAGGAACTTTGATGAAAAACCTGTTTGAGAAATCCTGCACCAAACGCTCTGGTAACCTTCAGACGACCTTTTACTCTATCATTTACTATACATTGACTGTCATCTGGGTGTTCATTCTTGATTCTTACGATTTCCTGCATAAGTTGAAGAACTACATCAATTTTGTGTGTGTAAATATATATAAACCAGGGAGCTGATTGAACTTGACATTGTTATTAAACTTTGATCAATCAAGATATAGGTTTGCAAAGGCACATCTGCCACTGCTCATGGTGGAACAGTTCAGTAATTGTCCCTGCATACTACAGGTTATGCATCAAATTCAAGAATCAAGACTTTAAAAGAAAGATAATCCAAGCATGCTTCATGCTGGAAGGCAAAAACAACTGTACTACTAGTAATCACGGGATTCCAAAATTGGCACTGGAGCTCTCTCAAATGGCTCTACATCACAGAGCAAGGATTTCATTTTTTCAGTGATAACAAAGGCAAAATATTTTATCCATTTTCACATAACAATCCTATTACCAGCAAGAAGTTGCAAACCGAACTTGAAACGTCAATTTGTCATTTAAGTACTTCATTCTCAGGTTATGATGGACAATACAGTAACTAAAAATTAGAAATCAAAATCCACAATTCTCTAGAACTTCCTATGTGCCAAACAAAAGAGGCCAACTGTGTACCAACTATGTAGCTTGTAGCTAATCACTTCCTAATAAGACACTGATCTGTTTAAAAGTACAGTGAGGAGACAGTTAAAATCAACTAAAGCACAGTTTAGTTTAATAGAGGATTCCATATAACATAAAACAAACTAGACAACTCAAACATATGCAAGGCCGATTCTCAAAGATTCAACTCAGCTTAAACCTAATACTATAGAGAAAAAAAAAATTAATATCAGTTAATCTAAGCAACAACAAAAAAGGCTACAGTAATTGAGCAATTGAAAATTGCATGCAAAAAAAAAATCAAAAAGATGTTGACAACAGAGGCATCCATCATTTTCGAGCATAACTCAACACACAAAAAGACATGGAAGGAAGTTTCTGGGTCTTTTCCTAGTAAGCAAGAAATAAAAGAAAGCAAGACAAAGTGAAAGGAAGCTTCACCGTATCTCCTGACCCACCAAAATTAAAATGTGTGGAAGAGGATGTTACTCATGGCATGCATTTCAGTTTACAGGCAATTAAATAGAGGCCTGCTTGTTCAAAAAATAGAAGAATAAAAATAGAAAAGGAAAAGGAAAAATTAGAAGTGTCATATGCAAAATACTTCAAACTATACAAGAAAACTTGTTCAATGGCACTTCCAAAGTTCAAGATTCAGCAGTGAAACGTGGCAACTTGGCATAAGCATGCCCACCAAAAGTGTTCCTTAACATGTCAAAATCTGGTTCAGCAACTTGTCATGCATCAAATTAGTCAGAAACACTAAATATGCCTTGAATCGTGATTTGAAATAAATAAAAGGCTAATAATAATTAAGAAACAGACAGATATGTTAAAAAAAAAAAATCACCAAGAAAAACAGAAGCAATTTACTGCTAATGCAGAGTTCTTCAATAAAGAGGTTAGTTTGAAAAATTAAGGAGTAAACCTCTTGCCTAGACGAATTGCATATACACCACTCTCACACGCAGAGGCTCCACGCAAATGAGGAGTGGTGTACGTACACCTAGCATGGGCAAGTATTTCCCTGTGCCAATTAATTGCCAGAACTTGGACGTTGCAAGATAAAAGCTGGAGAGGAATCATATAATGAAACTAAATGTAACACCTTAATTCAAGTTTCAAAATCTAATTCAAATACTGAAGAAAAACACTTGCATAATGAGATAATTGCATGCGGTTTTCACTAAATAAGGAAAAATGTATAGCAAGTCAGAGCTCATGCAACAATGAGAGGGATCCATTCACACATAACTTAGCTGGGACGCCTCAAAAAATTCTTCTCATGTCAATCGTCTATTGCATAAAATAAGTGGTCTAAGTGGCTGAAGCTTCTTGTTACAAAAGGAAAGCAAGGATCTAGGGGAAGGTACATAAATTGTCAACATCAGTATTGTCCTAATGACTCTGAACATTTACCTTTGCCAGAGGCAACAGAGAGAAAATCTACATGCTCACCAAGCCAAAAGCATATAAGATGTAATTGTCCATAAAATTGATGATTAAAGTTGACAACCATCCTCTTAGAGAAAGGAATCGGTTAATAAGTTTTAAGGAATCAGTCAACAGATTTTAGAAAAACTAAAAACTTACTTCTTCAATGCTTGTGCTGTGATCAGTGGACAGCTGCAATGCTGCCAACTTCGTGGCTTGAGTAGGACCCTCAGCTACCTCCTCCACGCTCGACCCACCACCACACACGCTTGGGCCAACCTCATGTGGCTCATACTGCGCAACAATTGCTCTGCTATCACCCACATTCATCACGTACACATCCTCATCTCTCATCAACGCCACCAATAAACACGAGCCCATCAACGCTAACTCCGGATTTGTATCAAGCACCTTATCAGTCATATCCAAGTACGCTAATTCCGTCACCTCTAGCGCCCTTGATAGTGCCCTCAAAACCAATTCATGGTCTACAGGCCCCTCTCTCCGCTTCCGCTTCAAAGCCCTCTCCTCCGCTCTGCTGCTCTCCACCTTCTCCTCCTTGCCCTCCAATCCAAATTTCCATGGAAATAAGTTCTTGTCCCTGTGTTTAGACAATCCTTGTTTCAGCTTTGACAGCAGCAACCACCTTCTACTGGCGGCAGAACCTGCATTGCCAACACTAATTGCATCATCAACTGAAAATGCAAACCTATCAGACCCCGAAAGATCAAGCCCATCCTCTGCATTTTCTTCGGCGAGAAATTCCCATAACCGCCTTCTCTGCGTAATCTCTGTTCCCTCTGACTGAAACGTAACCTTCTTTGTCCTTTCATGGGGCACCAATCTCGACTCAGCTCCACTAATTGAAGCCCCCTCATCTTTTTCAACAATCAATTCCGTAGACGTATTAGCTTTAGCTACACTCCCTTGATCCTGCAAAGCTAAATTCGATTCCCCTCCGCTAATAATTGAGCTCTCCGCATTACTTCTACCGCTCTTTTCTAGTGATAGGTTAGTTCTATTTTCACTTTCCATTATAATTGTGGATGCTACACTACACTCTTCGGGCTCTTCCATGTCCCAAAACAGCCCTTGGAGTTCATTATACACGGCCCTGTAGAGATTTCCCATCAAGAACTCCGGCGCATCAGGGCCATTAAACCCATCATAAATCCCAACAAACAACCACCCCTGCTCCTCTGATACAACCACATGGACCCGATCCTCTCCCGCTTTCCCTAAGGCCCACTGTACATTACTCTCCTCTTTGCTCTCCCTATCCTCCACGGTACCCGAATTCTCCTTCCGGTTCACGAAATTCAGCACCGGGACCACCCAGGGCTTTTTCTTCTCCGATATGTTCCGATAAATCGCTTTCTTAAAACCAGAAATGCCCTTCCTCCGCTTCTTTTTCACATAAATGCCACCGAGGGGCGCCGAGAAGTGCACCCGGCCGCTACTGTCTGCCCCGGAGTTGGCGTCGAGTGGACCGGATAGTGCACCACGCTCAATGGGACCGGAAATAAAGAACCCCTCGCCGCCACGTGGCACAGGCTGCAAGCGCAAGGCACTAAAAGACGCCGTGCTTTCAAATCCATCCACGTTCACAATACTGCTCTTGACTCCGCCACCGGTACCACCACCAGCAGCGAAACCAGCGGTGTCAATGGCATCGTCGTAAATATTATCAAGTTGGAGGACAGTTCTGGGAGTGGAAGAGTTAGCACTAACGGAAGCACCGGAAATGGACTTGAAGCCAGTCTCGGGCAAGCCGGGTCGAGTCTCGGGAACGGGTCCGGCCCGAGAAGGAGAGAAGCGGAGGGAGGTAGAAGGAGAAAGAAAACGATCGGAAGGAGTGGGAGAAAGGAAGCGGTTAGAAGATCGGACGTAGCAGAAGGAATGACCTAGGGTTTCATCCAAGGGTTCAGTGGGTGAAAAGATCAAGTCCGGCTGGTCATTGGGAGTCCGGTTAGTCGCCGGTTTGAAGCAAGGGAAGAGGGTGGACAGTCCACTTCCCATCACATTTGATTCGCCACCTTCTTGTTTGGACTCCGAGAAAACGAAAGGAAGAAAGAAAAGAAATAAAGAAAAAACTCCTTTTCTTCTTCCTTCGTTTTGAAATGAAACTCCGGCAAAGTATACAAGCAAAGGGGTATTGAAAAATAAAAAAAAAAAACACAAAAGAAAGCAAAGCCAGTAGTGAGGAAAGCGAAAGCAAAGAAAGGGAGATGGTTTACTTCTCTTTCTAGAATATTTATAGGGGGGTAGGGATTGAAGGAGCGAAGACTTCGTTTTTGTTCGATTGTTTTTGGGTGTTTTTTAATAATATTTTGGTGTTTTTGATTTTGAAAAATTTTTTCGTTTTGGTTTTGTGTTGTTGGGTGTAGTTGTTGGTTCTTTAGTTTGACGGTTACACCTGGCATTTACCAAATGCTTCTTTTGTTGTAATAATAATAATAATAATATAAATATTCAGGTTTAATTAATTGGGTCCCACTTAAAGAGCCAGCAGATACTTTGTGGGGTCTACTTGGTTTGGGATAATTCCATTGCCATTGCCAGACTGTGATTTCTACTTTTTCTTCTTAATGACAATGGAGTCCCGCAGTTGGAGTCGAAGTGGAAGGTCAATGCCAGGGGTGCTTTTGTCTTTTCCTATTATTCAGTATGTATTTTTTTAGATTTTCTGGTATCGGCAAAATCAGGTAATTTGGTGTTAATACTTCATTAATTCATAACATGGAAAGTCATTCGGCTTCCCGCCCACCAACTCTGAATTTTGACAAGTATCGTAACAAAGTGGGTATGAACTGTTTAATCGATAATTTAAAAAATTAAACTAAATATTGCTTTAATTTAATTTGATTTTACTAACAGGTTCAATTTTAATTTTAGTAGTTTATAATAAGAAATTATAAATTTTATTTGGAATCCGTAAAAAAATAAAAGTAAACTTGAAAATCGAGATGGAGATGATGACAAGACAACTTTTTAGTAAAATGGATTCACAAGGGGCAAAAAGAAATTAACCGGATGTGCTATAGTCATGTATGTTATATTAGGAATGAGCAAAATAAATCCAAATTGGACAGTGAAAATCATTCGATTATTTTGATCTATATGATTTTTTTTTACTTTTTTTTATAGAAAAAAGAGGGCTAGGCCCCCCTCAAAAAATATATATATATTTTTTTTTTAAAATTATACTAAAATTATCACAATAAACACATTCTTTAAAACTATCAAAAACGATCATTTAGGTAGTAAACACATTCTTTAAAATCATCAGAAACTATCATTTAGGTAGTGAAAATCAGATAGCATTCAAAAATAAAAAAGCGTGTAAGAAAATTTATACTGAAATTCATTTCGCGAAAATGTACAAAAAAATGAAGATAAATTCGATTTTAAATAAATTTATCGAGTGCAAAAGCGATAAAATGGATACTTTTCATTAATTTTGATTTGATTCTCTCTTTAAATTCGGTTGGTTTGTTATAAATTATAAAAAAATTAAAAAAATAAAAAATAAAAGAAATCTGTCTGCTCGATTTTTATATTAGAAACTTTCAAATGTTTTAAACTAGTGGTGATTCCTAAATGTGGTTAACAAAGTAAAATTTATAACATTTAAATTCACATATATATAATATTTTATTATGTTCTAATTTCAAATTTGATAAGTAGCTCCATGCATTAAAAATTATTTTCCAACTATGTCAACTACCAAAATAGTCCATCTAGAATATTCATTTACAAGTAATTTAGTTCGATGAACCTTAAAATCGGCTCGATAATTTCAAAGCTTCGTTGACTTTCATGTTCTTAGTATATTTTATTTTTAACAAAATTATTTTTTTTAAATTTATACTAATACGGTAATATATATATATATATAAGTGGAGTCGTAAAATTACATTTTTGCCATTTTTCATTATATTGAAACATACAGAGGCGTAGCCATCTTGTAATGAGTGGGATCAATTGAACTCATTCAATTTTAAAATATCCTTAATAATTTTTTTTTTCAAAATTGATCTCACTAAAATTTTTAAATAATCCTATTAATAATTGATTCTATTAAAAAATTAATCTATTAATATATTTTTAACTTCATTAAAATTTTTAAATAATCTAATTTACAATCGATGTCATTAAAAAATTAACTCGTTAATATATGTTTGACCGTACTGAACCTGATGCCTGGCTATGCCTATTGAAACACACATTTTGGTGCCGAAATGTTCTTAAAGACTAATACCACAATCTATTAAATGCCACTGATTTCTTCATTTGCATAAAATTAAAAGTCTTCATAAATTTTTGCTAACTAGGAAAAAGAAAGGTAGTCTAGTCATTCAATAAACTATGGGCCAGCGGAGAAAACAATTAATGGAAGAGGTTGAAATTTGAAATTTCGTGCATGAATTTTTTGGTATTGGATTTGATCTTTTTGAAATTGTAGAACTAATTAAGCCACCATTTGATTTATAATCACAAAAAATTTTTCCGACAGCGTACGCTTTATACACGATATTGAATTTGAAATCTCGTTTAAGAAAATCTAAACCATTTACTATTAGTGTTTGAATTTTGAACAAGGAAAAAGTAGAAAAAATTCAAATATATATATATATATATATATATATATATATATATATATATATATATATATATATGGAAAAATACATCATGATATATTTGAATCTTATAACATTTTTTTTACATTAGATTTATTCTTGTATTTTAAAAGTTAACATTAAATTCTCATATTTTTTGAATCATCAAATTAGATTCAATTTAAATGCGATTGAAATAATTAAAATACAAGTTCTATTAATCCCGTGTAATACCGACTTAAAATAACTGTAGGACTAACTTACGTATAAAAATTAAAAAAAAACAATTTAGTACATTTTGCATATCTAAATCACTATATATTTTTTAATTTTTTATATTTTAATAAATTTTATAAACATTTTAAATTAATTTCATACGAAATAACAAACCGTGCACTTAAAAAATCTAAAAATTTAATATCAAACTTCCATAAATATCTAATGCAAAATAAACATTAAAGTTGAGTCAAGTTATTTAATTTGGTATGCATCAGTCACTGCCCCGGGGCACCGGGCAGGTATCTTTCTTTGCCATGTCAGCATAGGTAGGGATGGGGAGATGAATAATTGGACGGCTAGGATTAAAAATTAGAGGAGAAAGTGGTGTTTGTCTCCACATGTAGCAGAGACTACTCTTGTTTGATTTATATTTTATAGTCAAAGGACACCAATATTTCCTCACTCTTTTCTTTTGTCCTAATATCTAAAAGTAAAAACAACCTGCTGCTTTCCTTTTCAATTACTAATAATTTTATGTTTTTTCTTATATATTCACACCACAATTTTCTTTTTTTTAAGAAATACACCTAATATCTAATTATAAAAATATCATTAAAAATAATTGGACTTAAAGTTTTCAACACTTTTTACTTTCTTCCTTATTTTTTATTTGTAACTTTTATTATTTTTATTAAAATTAAAAAATAATAAATAGACTTAAATTTAGTATTAAATTACGTGATTAATACTAAATTATCAAATTTAATTGATTATAATTTTATTAAAAAATAAATTAAATTATATTAAAAATTTAAAAATAATAAATAAATAAAATTTAAATTTTAATAAAAAATGACATATAAAAAAAAACGAAGAAAATATTAAATACTAGCTATCAAATTAAATTCTAATAGTTACTAGATTTTTATATTTTTTTAATTCATTTATTAATGTGAGATAGATAGGAAATAATCCCCGGGTCTTATGGAAACAATTTTGTACTTTATTCAATACAACAAAACATCTTCTTGATACTAATTGACCACATTTGATGACTAATCTAGATATTTCTAGCGCAAAGCCACATTATGTACACATCCTTACTTTTTAAAAATTTTTCAAATATATATATTTAAATTATAACAGTAACAACTCTAATTTATTTTAAATATTTTTTTAAATTTTAATTTAATAATAATCACATAAATTTTGATATTAAAATATTTTGCTCCACTTAACCTTAGCGTCCTGCCTCCGCCGCAGGATATTTTCATGGCTTAACCGAACCGAATTAACCAAAAATCGAAGTTTCTTTATTTTTATCAATCGAACCGAATCAAAATTTTAGAATAATCGAATTTAAACCAAACTAAAATTTTCAGTCGGTTTGGTTCAACTAACAAAAAAACTGAAATTTAAAATTATTTTTTTAAAAAATAAAAAATATTGTGTCTAAAAATTATAAAAAATTATAAATTATAATATACTAAAGTAAAAACATATAAATCGTACAAATAAAAGTTCAAATTAAAGAAATAATTTCAAAATATATAATAAATAATATAACAAAGCCATTAAATAAATTTTTTTATTTAATCGATTTTTAATTTAATCATTAAAATTCTAAATTATCACCTAAAAAATAGATATTAATAATTGATAAATGTACTCATATAATTTACAACTAAAAATAAAATAATTATTTAATAAAAAAATCAAAAAAATTATATAAATTTCGGTTCGGTTTGGTTTTTATGCAATTTTTTCCTTTAAAAAACAAACCAAAAAAATAAAAATTCCCTAAAATTAAAAATTGAAAATCAAACTAAATTAAAAAATCGATCGATTTGGTTCGATTTGTTAATTTTGTTTGATTTTTGCTCACCCGTACTTGAGGAGGAAAAGCTTTTACAAATTTTTGTGAGTAATATAAGCAGGAAGGAAGGGCATGAGCGGAAATAAAAACATGCTGTTTGTTTGATTGGGGCCCAAGAGAAAAGAATTTATCTGAAAAAAATGTAGAATATTATTTAACAA
Source organism: Excoecaria agallocha (assembly GCA_037975025.1). Lineage (NCBI taxonomy): Eukaryota > Viridiplantae > Streptophyta > Magnoliopsida > Malpighiales > Euphorbiaceae > Excoecaria > Excoecaria agallocha. Next base: position 41,944,226 of record CM075819.1, on the reverse strand, counting down.
TAAATTAAAAAATTACAAGTAAATTCGATTCAAAATTTGATATTTAAAAAAATTGACCCTTACTAAAAGGTCTAATTCTAAAGGTCAATTGGAACACGTAGCTAAGTTTTTACTTTTTACCCTAAAAAGAATAATATTAAAATTATGGAATGGAATGTATATATAGCATTTTGTTTGCATTAGCTATAACATAACATGTCGAGTAACAGTTAGTAATGGCTCCATCTTTATATAATTTCTTAATTATTTACTCCATCGGTTTTTTTTATCACTTTTATTTTTTTCATAAAAATTAAAAAATAATAAATAAATTTAAATATAATATACTAAATTATCAAATTTAATTGATTATAACTTTATTAAAAAAATAAATTAAAAAAGTAAATTAAATTACATTAAAAATTTAAAAGTAATATATTAATAAAATTTAAATTTTTTTCAAAAGTGACATACTTAATCCATTTTCTTTTATTTATTACTTTTAAGTAAAATTTAAATTCTATTCATCGGTTACTTTTAAACTTTTAATATAATTTAATTTATTTTTTTCTAATAAAATTAAAATCAATTAAATTTAATAATTTAATTTTAATTATGTAATTTAATATTAAATTAAATTTTATTTATTATTTCTTAATTTTAATAAAAATAATAAATAAAAAAATGAATGGAGTATAAAAAAGAACAGAGTAGCATTTACCTCTTCAATAAATGCATAAGAAATTGGCGTTTCTTAAGTTTTGAGAAGTCCCTAATTAAAGGGAACATGCCTTCAAATATACATAAATAGAATTTTATAATATTCCTCTATGACATTTTAAAAGTTTGTTTTTTTCATTTTTCTATATTTCATTTTAAATATTTTTTTAAAATTGTAAAAAATAGATTTAAATATATATTTTTATTTATTATAGATTTTATTAAATATTTATCTATTTTATCACTATTTATTTTTAATTAAAATTAAATAAAATTTTTAAAAATATAAAAGATTATTTTATCAATTATTAGTAATTTTTTAATAAAATTGAGATATTTTAGTTTTTATAAAAAATATAGATAAGGAGGGAGTATTAATTAGAGGTTGTAATTTCACGTAATTATCATCGTTTATTTCGATGACAGTTCTTGGTCGTTGGAAAAAAATATATTTTAATACAAATAGAGAAAGTCCGGGCTTTGGATCTCTAGCAAGTCAAAAGCAATACCCACTAAAAATTAAATTTAAATTTAATTTATTCGTAAAAAAAGATTAAATGAATAAAAAAAAAAAAGAGAGAAAGAATTTTGCATGTGAAGGCGGGAAAAGTCATTCTCTCTCTCTCTCTCTCGCTCTGAGTATTTAACTTTAGCTGCAAGTCAAAGTTTGTTGGTTGCTGCGAATTTTTAGCTAAACGACAATTTGCATGTAATGTCACGCGATACGTGTGAAACCCCACTTTCTCTCTCCTCTCTCCACACTCCACACCTGTACTAAATATTCTCTCTTCTTATAGCTACCAATCCCCAAGAGATTCATCTAAAATTTTTGATGTGCGCCTATATTTATTACATGTATGTCATATTGTGTGGGACTCAGAAAAATACTTTAATGAAATGATTCTCTTTCTTTAATATCTTAGTAGTTATACCATTAGTTCTTTTTTATTAATTATTTTTATTAAAATTAAAAAATAATAAATAAATTTAAATTTAATATTAAATTACGTAATTAAAATTAAATTATTAAATTTAATTGATTTTAATTTTATTAAAAAAAATAAATTAAAAAAATAAATTAAATTATATTAAAAGTGATAGATAAAATAAAAATGTAGGAAGTATTAACGTTTTTCTCAATCTCAAATTTGAATATTATTATTATTGATATATTACTTATAAGAGGCAAAAATTTCCTTTACAAATTTGATTATGGCAAGCTGTGGGACAGATTATCGTAGAGCCGATCGAATGACAGTTAACGGTATATGTGTCCCTCTTGTCTTCAATAATTATATTATCTAATATGATGCAAGTTCTCGTAATCGTTGCAGGGTTTTCCTTGGATCATGATCGAGCGGGAATGCACGTTTGGCATCCTTTCGTGCCGATTCTTAATATTTTACAGACAATTGTCTCCTCTCTCCTTATGGTCGAGGAATTGTTGTCCATTCGGGATATATACCATCTCTTAAATAATATTCTATGGTATAAGTGTTGCCATTGATAATATAATTTGTCTCAAGAGCTCAACCTGCTAGCATGTCTTCAAACACTGTTTATTCGTATAAAATGCAATGTTGGAATCATTGTTTGATTGGCAACTCCAAAGAATGCAAGCCATATTCAAAGGTCAGCTAAAACTACTGCCTCAAGTACTAAAGTGAAAGGATATTGGTGAGTGCACATGAGAAAGCATATCTTTTATGGAGAGGAATGGATAAAATTCCAATAGCTATAATTATGACGGCTATAATTGCACAATTATTTTCCAACGGTTATTTCTTAAATATATTAATATATATAAATTAATAACAATTAGTATTAATTAAATAAAATAAATTATTAAATGATAACAGTTTGGGTCTGGCGTGGGAATACTTCGATGGTCAAATTAGAAAGGGTTTAACGAGAGTATTTAGAGTAAAAATTGGCTAAGAGAGAGAAAGTACATGACATTCTGCTTATTTATAGGGGCCTGAGTTCTTCTCTAACTAAAAATCTTTATGCTCATAGAATTCCCATTGAGGAAGGTAAGCAATTAGATTAAAAAGCCGTAACTGTAACTTTCAAGATAGGCGCGATAATGACGCGAGGCAAGTCAAGTCAAGTTAAGTCACGTGATCATTCAAAATCGTTTAAAATGACACCGTACGAGGGACTATTTCAAATCCAAGCTATCCAAGACTAAGATAACCGGACTGTCTACTAGAACCCGATTTTCGTATCCGGTTATAATAAGTCCCCTCGACGTGCGAGACATTATTTATGTCAATTAAACCGAGCTATTGTTAAGAAACTGACACCTAACAACTGAGTGAAATGAGATGCCTCTTCGATCCTGACAACCCTCATAACTCTGAAGGCTTCGAAGCACACAATACTAGTTGTACACATAATTACGCATCGAGCCTTGTACACTGCCATAAATGCCATCAGAACTCTTCAGTTCCAGGGCGTGCCCTAACTGTACATGCGTCACTCTACCACTGGTATTATCTTCCTATAAAAACACTTTTTATTTTCACATTTTCACCTTTTGCTATTTTTACCTCATTTCCCTTCTCTCGTGTTCTCTCCAACATTCGTTTACCTTCATCATCCCTTTATCCACATTCTACCTTCCATCTTTCCAGGTTACTAATTTGAATCTTTCCTTTTTTTCTTGTATCTTTCTTATTTTTAGCTTTATAGAAATGAGCGAGTTTGAGGGTTTCAGTCCGAGCTTAAATATAATGACCAGGGATGTGAATAGAACCTTCGATACAATTTTTCATCCAGAATAAAATAAAGACTAGAACGCTGAACTATCTTTTTAGCTTCTATCGGATCTTCTAAAAGGGCACATGTTTCTAAGAATTGGTAGATCAACAATTGCCATCCATCCATCTGAATTAAAAATATTTCATAAAATGACTGAGTGATCATGGCCCAAATTATGTTTTCTGATTGTATGGCGTTGTTTGAGGACGCCTGCTTGGCTAATAAATTGGCCCCTTTGTTTTTTTTCCCTCAGTATTTGCTTAATCATCCATAAGTTTCCTCTTGTTTTCAGTTGAGTCAGTAAGACATATATCAGGTCTCAATACTTCATTATTACTTGCTCTTTAGCCTCGAAATTTCCTATCAATAGGCTGACGACTAATTGGGAGTTAATTGGGAGCAACAAACTTCGCTTTTGATTTTGCTTTTTCTTTTTCTTGTTTGCTTCTTTATTTTGTGGACAAATTGAGATTCAACATCTTGTAAGGCTCTAAATCCTACATTAGTAGGAATATGATGGTTCACAGGAGTAGATGCCATGTATGATAAGGGTTATGTAAGTTTGTTACCAACTTGGGACATAGATGTCATTAACGTAAAAGTTTGGATCAGTTAGGTAATTTTTAAAATTATGATAAGTGAGTATAAATACACGTAGAGGTGGATTAATGTGATAATAAATAACCTTTCATGTTGTTGGTAGTTAAATATAATTTAAGGGATGAAAATGTAATTAGCCAAAGACTAAAAAGATCACCCAATGGAAACTTGACACGTGTATGGTCTAGAAAATATAGGAAATTTCCTACTTTTTAACGAAGCTATGGCCGACCACCTTGAGTCCCATAAAAACAGAAAATTCTGCCCTTTTCTCCTTCATTTTCCTCTGCAAAAATTCTCTCCAAAATCCGCTCTAAAGGAGTCCAAGAAAGGAGGATTAAATCTAGTTTGGTTGTTAGCAAAATAAGGTAAGTTGTATAAAAACTTGTTCTTTTTTCTTCCCCTTTCTTTTTTAAACATGATGGCTGGAAGTTGGACCATAGAAAATTGAATTAAATGAATGTATGGAGATGTGTTTATAGTTGCAACAAAGATGAGGAAGAAATGTGATTAGAGGGTTAAATGGCCAAAAGCAAGTTATGGGAACCAACTACTTTAATTGATTTTGTTTGTTATGTGCTTACATCATTTAAGTGTGAATTTTGCTATGGTATTGATGGTGGATAAGGGAATTAAGGTTGATTCATGTGTTTGAGAACGAATTAAGCCTTGAATTGATGTTGAGGACAAATTCTGGTTTCAATTCACTTGAACCAATTCTGGTAATTTGGCCATAACTTGGCCTATAAGCTCTCAATTTTATTGATTCTAGTTGGAAACGAAAGATAAATCATATATCTATAACGTTGTAGGAGAAATCAAAATATGATTCTTCTTTTAAGTATTTTGAATTCTGGTTTAAAGTTGAGTGGCTGGTGCATCTATTTTGGGACCTACTTTCAGTATTTTATGAATATCTTTTAATTTAATTGGTCAAATTGCTAGATTTTTGTGGCTATAAAAACTAGAGACATAGTAGAACATTTTTCTAGAAGAGCATTTTTCCTAAAGATTATGTTTACTATGCCTAAATTCCTATACATGTTGGACCTATAAATCTATTTATTGAAATTCAGTAAAACAACAAGCCATTTATTAGTTGAGCGTCAACCAAACTGAATTGGGACCAATCCAGCTGTACTGTTTGCCAATTTTTAGTACATAATATGGGGTACATGACTGGATTGGCTTTCAATATAGCCCTTTGCCCTACATTCTATCCTGAAAAGTAGCCGAACTTCATCTGAAAGCTACCGAATTTCATCCAAACCTTTTCGGATGTCATTAATAAAACTTTGCGAACACATCTATAAGGGTGGAATGAGACTCTTTACGTGTGTATCTTGAATATACCATCATGAATTCATTTATAAATCTTGTAGAATATAATTATAAAATATATTTGAATGAGATTATACATAATGTTTTCCGATTATAATGCTAGCAAAATTGAATGAATTTGCAGTGAACTATCTGGTATGTTTCTAAAACTTATCCCCATGTATACTTCAATATGTTTAATGATATATATATATATATGGCAATAACAATGATTAAATGCTTTGGTGAATAAAGGCTGCATAGAATTGTATTTGAATAAGATTATAATATTCTGAAATGATTGATGATTTTGATCAACATGTGTTTATGATTTTTGAAACATATTATCCGCTTTTATAAATTTGGCCTGCTAGAGTCTAAGTAATGGGTAAATAGGTAGGCCTAGAAGGGTTTGTAGCTACTTTTGTGACACTACGACGTCTTTTGACATTAGTGCTAGGGCACTTTCTGATATAAGATGTATATGAGGTTATTACCTCTTTTGCTTATACCTTATTGGTATTTCTGTTTGAAACTCAATTTGGGTATCTTTTGTTCTATTCTCGTTATCTGCGTCTTAAGACGTTAGCAGGCAATTCAGTAATGATCTGTAATCAATTCTGTTTCGACCTTTTATTTGTTTTGTTCAGGTTTGGTTCCAGTTATATTCTGTAAGGCTCTGGTATCTATTATGTTCCATTCCAAATTATGTTCTAAATGGCTCTTTAATTATGTGTCTAAGAATTAATACTTGCTAAATTATGTTATGTATTTAACATTATGCTTTAATTATCCTTATTTTATTGTTATGTCTCACTTGTGTGTAATTGTTGGGTGGCTGCTGTGAGTAGTCACCATCATGCATAGTTTAATCCACACTAAGCTTTCTATTTAGCACGTTGGTTTTTAATCCGTGCAGGTATTGAAGCGCAGATTAGAGTTGAGACAACCGCAGTTAGCCAAAATAGGAGTTGGATTTTAAAGACTTTGTAATTTATTTGTGTACCTAAATTATATTCTAATTTGATCTAAAAGTTAATTTTAGAATTATCTGTCTAAGTCAGATTAAACATGGTCCCAATAAAAGTTCATCCCATTTTTTAAGGCTCCAAACAAAATTTTCTTTTTGGCCATCCAAACAAAATTTTCTAACCCCTCCTACTTGTAACTCAATTAATTTTGTGTTATATTTGATGTTTACCAATATTATTGCCAGACAATTTTTCCAAAGAATTTAGAGGCCTTAATTCAAAATAAGCACTTAATATTTGTAATGAATAGGAATAGGTAATATTGAAATCTGAGTATATATTATATTTTTATTTAGTACAGAATTATTTTTCCTATTATGCCGCTAGTTCTTTTGCCTAAATATCCATCAATATCATTATTAATATTTGAGCTGAGAATTCTATTATGGTATCAGAGCTGCAAGTGTGAACACCCAATTTTTCTATTCTCTTGGCTTCCTCACCATATCTCACATGTTAGTGATATGCCCTAAAAACAATCGGATTTAGGGCATAATATAGAAGAAATCCGTAGTATAAAACACAATATAGAAGAAATCGTAAAGAGTACATCGCATGGGATTCTTATTACATGCATATGCATGTGTTTGAACTCAAACTAAAAGCAATCCGTAGTATAAAACACAATATAGAAGAAATCGTAAAGAGTACATCACATGGGATTCTTATTACATGCATATGCATGTGTTTGTACTCAAATTATCTAACATTAATAAGGTGGGATATTCTCACAGGGTAGCACTAGATGCATAAAACTAATATTTGGATATTTGTTAGAACAAGTGAATCGGGGTACGAGGTATGGGTAGAGCCTGGTCCAATTCAGGTACTGATAGATCTTTTAGGTCGTATTATCAAACACCTGAGCTATTTAGTTCTTTAAAAAGATCAGCAGACTTAACCACCTTTTCACAAACACAGACACCAAATTTCAGTTCTTGCTTGGATTCTTAAATGTGAAGGAACCAAAGGATGATAGACAAGCATTCTTTTGACTTTGTAGAAGGCATGTTGCTTTTTTGGAGAGTTCCTAGCTAAGCAAGAAATCAAACTGAACATTCAATAGCTTGATGTGGGAACTAATGGGGAACCACAAAAGCAATAGCCCAATTTTTAGCAAGTTGCTGAAACACATAATTAATATAACAAATAGATTTATTGACAAGAAACAAGTTAGTCCAACACAGTATTCTAATGAGCAGCATCTTCTTCCTCACAGAATTTGGTGTATTCCTTAGGTCCAAGTAAGGATTCTAATTCTGATGGATTGCTTGGCTTTACTTTGATCATCCATCCTTCTTCAAATGGACTCGAGTTTATCTGAAATAAATTTCATAATTAGACCCCAAAAACACAAACGAACAGAACTGATTATAAATGGAAGACTGATCTGACCTTGCCAGGTGCTTCAGAAAGATTATTGTTAACCTCAACAACCTCACCAGAGACTGGGGAATTAACATCACTTGTTGCTTTCACACTCTCCACTGCACCAAAGCTCTTCCCTTGACTCACTGCCACTCCTTTTTCTGGCAGATCCACAAACACCACCTCTCCCAGATGGTCCTGCAATTTTTTATCATTCCTAATCTTATATCCTCCATAAAAATCTCAAATTAAGCATGTTAAAGTTTGAATCTTTTTACAAATTTCAGATGAATCTAACTATACCCACAAAATTAATTGATGTAGAATGGCAATTCAATGAGAGAGGAGAAAATTACCTGAGCATGGTCAGTGATGCCAATTGTAGCTACAGAGCCTTCATGCTTCACCCATTCATGTGAAGTAGCATACTTGAGCCCATCAAGAACTACACATTTTCCGATAACGTATAAGTTCTCTATATTTATACTATTAAAAAAGAAAAAGAAAAAGAAAAAAAAAAGTACCAGTAGAGAAGCATCTTGAAGGAGAGAGGTGAGATTTGGAGGCAACAGAGATTTTGAGTGCATTGGCTGTAGAAGAAGCCCACATTCTGAGTGCCATATTATCTTCTTGTTTTTCTGGAATGAATAGTAAAAATTGGGAGGCAAATGGGGAGTTGAAAGAGCCTCACAATTCTAAGTTGAAAGAGCCTCACAATTCTATCTTCTTCTCATTTTATCTTTGGACGAATGGTGGCCAACAAAAGCCTCATCCTAACTTCTCTTTTTCAAAAATACTCGCTTGCACTACCTCTCATCGTTATTTCATTTTCATTAATATTATTTCTCATTTTTGGGTCCAATCAAAACTTAATTTATAAAATTAATTCTTATTTTCATTTCAATTGTTACATAAATATTGGTTTATTTTAGAGATGATAATTAACTCTATTTTGAAATAAAGTAACAGTTTTTCTTGCTGATATTGCATTTATGTGTCAGTATTTTGTTAGGCTAAACTCAAGAAAATCCTGACCTTTTCATCCTTTCAATGTTGAAGTTTCACAAATTTAATTTACACAATAAAATTCTTTTTTTTTTTTCTTATAAATAATCCATTTATTTTATTTTATTTTATTCTTTTAAAAATAACCATTGCTATTATGTGAAATAGTTTATTGGTTACGAAATGAACTTTTGTATAATATTCTTCTGCCACAAAATCATAAGAATTGGATATATTGAAATAAGATTTTAAACTCAAAATATTTAAGGTCTCTCACTTAAAGTCTTTACCAAAGTAAGTGATTAAAAAATCAAGAAAAATGTTTTTTTTAACACCACATTAAAATTGAAATAAGATAATAAATTCAGCTGTTGATTAGAAATTTAAGAAATGTATTGATAAAATTTGATGTAATAAAGGATAGCAACATAGCAGAACGTAGGCCCATTTTTGGCTTATTATTCATCCACACATTGATTATTCCAAACCTTGGTAACAATCTGAACCGTATCATAGCTTTTACCAGAAGAATATTGAGAGTTATGGTTATTCCAGTATCTCTACTCATATATATCCAGGTCATAACCAGCATAATCAATCCAACCAACATATGAAAAATACCAACTGCCTCCTTTTCTTCTTTGAAACAGGACATGTGTTAACAAATCTAATTATATCTCATGCAAAAGGAAAATGGCATTCAAATATCTTAACACATTACAAAAGGCATTTCAGTAGAACCATTATGTCATTTGGCATTCGAGAGTATGGACAAAAAACAGGATTATAACAATTCCAATTCCGACCTCAATTTTGCATGGAAAAAAATATGGGTATATCATATCCGACTGCAAATTTCACATATATTAACTCGTAAAAAGAGTATACTTATCTGCAGTAATTCATACATAAAAAGAGTATACTTTTCTGCAGTAATTCATACATTCAACCAAATCCGTACCATTACTCTTTCAATCTTCATCATCAGAGCTCCCATCATCACTACTGTAGTCACTACTATCATCATCCTGATCAAGAATATCAATTTGCACATGTCGAACCTGTATTGTCTCAGGAGGCTTAGGCAATCCATGAGGAGCAACTGGCTGCCTTTGTTGATCCACCATCCCAGGTATAGGAAGGGACTCAATGCGAGGCAATGGGTCCCCAGGCTTCCATCCTGGTGGTGGCGGAGGTAAATCTGTTGGCAACACCACGGGCATCCCTGGTTTCCATCCTGAAGGAACAGTGAAATTGGCGGGAAGCAAGCCAGCGAAATTGGCGAGCAGATTGGAATCCACTGGCTGCGATGGTGGGGGAGGCTCAATGATTGCCTCAATGGTTTTCTCCTTAGCTTCATCCCTTTTAGGCAATCCCACATCGAGATCAGCAAACATGTACAACTGAGATGCTCGCATTTGCTCATCTTGTGGAGCAGGAGGCAATGCCCCACGAAGCGGTGCTTGTCCAGCACCAAATTCTGGAGGTGCAAAGGTGGTGTAACTTATCCGGTGAGCACAAGATAATATATCCGACAAATTGAGCTGAGAAGCAATAGTTGTATTGGTCACATCATCATCCTCAGGAACATCCTCTACTGCTTTCAATTTTGCACTTTTGGGACGGCGATAATCAGAGTAATCATCAACTAGAATATCAAGAACTACTTCAGCTTCTTTGAGTTTATTGGCAAAGTTGAGGAGCACAGAATCTTTAATTTTAATTTCTCGGGCAAGTCTTTGCTTGGAATCTTGAAGGTCGAGGATTTCCTGGAGCTCAGCAACGGCTTCAAAGAGTTGGGTTTGCAGTGAAGTAAAAAGAGAGATAATTTCCTTACTAGAGGAAGGAGTGGATTCGAGTGGAGGTGGAGCCATTGATTGAGCTTGGGAAGATAGAAATATAGGTAGTGATCCACGAAAGGAAGAGAGCCAGAGGGACCGATTGGGGGAGGCTTCAAACAACTTTGAGGCTAAGGAGGCCATTTGGAGAAGAAGAGATTGGGCTCGACGGAGAGGAGGGAGAAGAGAGAGGAGAGCAGAGGATGTGGCAGTAGTGGCAGGGGCAGTGGCAGTAGTGGAGGAATTTGGGGGATGCAGTTGCTGCTGTTGGTGGTGCAGGGGTGGCAGTTGCTGTTGAGAGGACGAAGAGGGAAATTTGGGAGGAGTAGGGTTTTGAAGCGAAGGTGAGTTTGGGTTTGTAAGCCCTAGCCTTGCCGGCGATTGTACTCTTTGGTGTTGAAGCATTTTGAACAATCAAAATGAGATCAGCCTTAGGAACTGAGGAGTTTATTCCCGAATTTACGAGATCACCATTCCAACAGAAAGAGAAGGGATGCTGGAACACCTGAAACTGGTGAAAGGAGACAAACTCAGGATAAGTGAACCATTTGCAACAGAGAAAAAAAAAAAAAGAACAAAAGAAAGAAAGAAAGAAAGAAGAAGAAGAAGGAAGAAGAGAAAAAAAACCTAGAAATGTAAACAGCTTCATCACGGTATCTAAAATAGTACCCCAAAAGTTACTAACATATGATAAGTAGTGTTCAAATAATTATTTATCTAATATAAGATATCCAGAAAACAGGGAGAACCAAGCAGATGGTAAAACAAGATTGATAAAAAGGAAAAAGAAAAAATCCTCACTATTGGCAGTGAGAAAATCCATATGAGCTGAAACCATCAAACTTAGTAAACATGACCTCAGAAATTCCTTAGATTTAGAACAAAATAATAAAATCCATAAACAGAAGTTCTGTTTATAATAATAAGCAGTTTTCACATTAAATTGAACTGGATCAGTAGGAAGTGATTTTTCACCCGACTAATGCAAGTAAACTAATCTAAGTAGTGCATCTGAAGAACAGATTGAATACCCGGACATTAAAAAGGGTACACGAGGCAATGAATCCAAAGAAAGCAAGTAGCAACACATCATAAAGTAAAATCTATTTGGTTCCCGGCAGCAGCTAGCAAGTAGCAATATATACATGCCATTGGATGGAACTTCTTGGGGCCAGCAAATGGTTCAATTTATGTAAAAAAAAAAAAAAAAGAAAGAAAGAAAGAAAGATGATCCACTTCTATGTATAATAAAAAAAAAAAAGCACACTTATCTCTTATGCTAATCATAAACTGGAAACTAAACAACATCATACTTGCAAGACCTATAGACAATTCAATACGAACTAAAAATCGTATCTTTAAGAGCTTATAAATCTAGCCTAGTACCTAACAATAAACCTTCAGCATCAGCAATTATATAATTATGGAGATCAAAAACAAAACCAAAGAAATAGCACCCCTGTACGCAGATCACAATTGAAGGCAATCAAAACCAAAGTTTGAAAAGAAACAGCCAATCAAAACCATAATATCTATTAATAATTGAAGGCTTTTATCAAGAATTGCAAATGTGCCAAATTATATCAATGAGCAAATAAACCCGTTAATTACATATTATAATTGAATCTAACAAATGATACAACAAAAGAAACAAAGGCCAAACCTGGATGCAGAGAACTCCGGTGAAGAAACAAAGGCCGAACTTGAAGAAACAAAGGGCAAATTGAAGACAGCTCCGGTGAAGAAGAAGCGAAGAAGACAGTTGAGTGAAATGGTAGAAAAGCAAAGGAAATTGAGGGATTTACGATTTTTAAGGGTTTCGTTGAACAAGGCAAAATGAAACGCAGCGTTTTGAGGTTGAACCGGATTTCGAGCCGATTAAGCGAGTTCCGGTTCAAACCGATTTTTTGGGTTCAAACCAAGTTTTATTGATATATATACACACACGTCTCTATTAATAAATTTCAGTAATTTATTATAGTTTCAATTAATTAGTATATCAATTTTGATTTTTCATTAAAAAAATTTCAAACAATTACATAAATTGCAAATAATATTTCAGTTATTTAAAAAATTAAAAAATAAATATTATAAATCAAATAATTTGAAAAATAAAATACAAATAAAATTTATGGTGTAAAAATTGATATGCAAAAATCGATTCAATTAGCCAGAAACATTGATGCGGTCGTTTTACGGTTAAATGTTTGGCGTTGATTCAATTAACGAATAAAATTTTGAAAGACTAACAGACAGAAGAAAGTCGAAATTGAATCAACGCAAAGTGATGGGAGAGATCGGAGATGGGGAGACCAATCGGAGAAAAAGTGGATATGACGATAATAATTTTGTAGAGATTACTCTCAAAGCCATTGGCCCTTCTCCTCCTTCTCGCCTTCATGTTTCTTCTCCGATCAAAGTACGCCTCTCTTTTATCTGATTTATGCTCTATTTTTGTTTTTATGAGTTTGTTTTTGTTGTATACGTCGAATTCAAATTCAAACCTGTTCATAGAGAATTGCCATTGTTCTTTGCCTGATTAGTTTATCTATAAATGTTTGTTGGAATTTTATATTTCACCTTTGGTTTGTTCGATTTGGGATGAAGTTTATTTTCACATAATCCACATGCTTAAGTAAAGAAGAAGGCTTTCTTTCAAGGGGAGAAAAGCCAGAGATGGAAAACACACTTGATATGCAGTTTTTTGGCATATCAAGTGAAAGAGAAAAGAAATAATTCTGACATGGGAAATACTCGGTTTAATAAACTGGATTAAACTGTAGACCTAATAGCCTTAGGTCATCTTTTTTCACTCATTCGTGAGGAATAATATAGCTATTCCGTATGGCATATCTACTCTTAGTTTGTGTTTAACTTTTAGGCAATTCTTAGCTATTCCTTCTACAGTCTTATAGAATAAGAGATTAGGAAATCCATGTGAAGGTATTCCTTCTACGCTGGAATTACCTATTTCCTACACTACCTATATGAACTTGACTATTGCTTCTCTCTTCACCAACGCTGTCATTCACTTTGTCTGTCAACTATGATGGTTTGCTTCTTCAACTGTACTGTCACTGGTTCCTTCTGATGGTTCCCTCTTATTGAATTTTAGCAAAATCTCAGGATTATTATTCGATATAACTTATTTTTTAGCATTGAAAACCATAGACTTGGCATTGGGATTAGAATTGAGGTCTTTACTCCCAACCACAACATTGGTATTTGTTGAAGAGAACCTGTTGAAATGTGAAATATGAATCATAAACTAGCACCAGCAATTAAATTACTTGGATATTTCAATTTGAGGATCGAGTCTGTTTTAGAGGCTAATGCTATTCTGATTTTAGGGTTCTTGCTTGCTATTCTGCGTAGACTAGGAATCCAAATAGTAAGAAACAGAAGATTTTAGTTGTAGGAGATGTCAAGGTGGTAGGAGGAGCAACCTTTTCTACTTAATGCTTTTCTAATTGTCTACATGCATTGATTGCTCACTAAGCGAGAAAAGAATTTAGGGCAATCAGATCTCAATATAAGGGCAAGAATAGGTTGATTGTAATGGGAGCAATAAAAGAACTCCTTAAACTAGAAAGCTGAACGAAGATTTAAAAGAAACCTAGACATGCTAAATCTATGAAGTATTGTTACTTTCTTTATGCTCATTCAAAGTTGATGTTCTTTACAGATATAAATTAAAAATGATTATGATGAAAATATTCTGAATAATTACTAAACCATTTCCTTTCTTCTACAGTATTGAGTAAACTATCGTTTGAGCATAAAATCTCAAGATGATCTTAACTTTGTCAAAAAATGATCTGATCTAATGGATAACCCAAACATGCCCAAAACCAGGGGAAGCTAAACCTGAAATGAACTGAACTCGAAATGACCTGATCTGATTGCCACCTCTAGATACAAATATTAGAACAAGAGTAGCACAGTATGCGATTCCATGATTCAAAGTTGGACATGGAAACACTATCAATTCCTTACCATTTCCATTCGGTTGTAATAGTGATATTTTCCTTGTATGGCTGAATTTTTTTGAGTTGGTTGCATTTTGAGCCCATGAAAGCTGTTACCTCATGAGGCCCATGTGTGACGGTTCTCCATGTATTTTGAACTCTTGCTATCTATTTTAAGAACTGATTTATAATTCATTACATTTGAGTTTTTCTTCTGAATTTAAAAAAAGATCTTAAAAAATGTTTGTTTTTGTGAACTCTCAAGGCATCTTGCTTTGTTTTGGATCATAATAGGTACATGATTTGAGAAAGTTGATTGCTGAAAATAATCATCTACCTATTGATAATTTGAGGCTTATCTTGCGTGGGAATGTATTACATGACAGCAGAGATGGAGATGATATACAAATCCAACTAAAAAATGGTGGTAAAGATCTTGTTTTAATATTAATTTATTCCTTCTATTTTTATCCTATGTTCTCAAATTATTTTTCTATCAATTGCTGTATTCCAAAGTTGTTGCTGCATAACAGTAGTTACCTTAGATCTTATTTTTGTTTACTATTTTGATTTAGGGAAATCAGAGGATAACTATATTAATTGTAGAATGCTTGAAATATTAAGTTCTTTTTCAGTACATGATTGCATTGCTGACTTTTGCATATCTTTAGTCACAATTGGCCTTGTACAAACAGAATATGGTTCAAGAACAACCTAATTTTAGATAAAGAAATTGTGAAAGAGTGTATTTTCAATCTCAAGTTGTTTTGTGTAATGCAGTCGGGATTGATATATGTCTTTGTAATATGCCCTTAAAGATTTTTTATTTTTTATTTTTCTTTCTGGGGGTAAATGAAGCCCTTAAAGTACAAAATAAGCTTACATATTTCTTTTTCATGGGTATATTTGACCCTTATAGGAGCATATTAAGGTATAAAGGCCAACTATCCCCCTGAAAAGAGCGTTTGTCATCCTGTTTTGTTACTTTTAAGTGCAAATATATAAATTTCGGATATTACATAGGTATATTTGGCCCTTATCTCAAAGTTAAATCGCAAAGAATAAATGATAGCGTTCCATTATAGATTAGAAGTTTTCTAATATGCCTGGTGGTCATCTTCTGAAATTGAATCAACATTTTTATATTTTCTAGATTTGTTGATTGTCGCTGTCAAACCAAAGCCACCAGCTAAACATCTCCGGGATGGATTTGATTTTGATGAGGATGAGCTGGTATAGCTGAAATGCTACTGAGCTGGTCTAGATGTTTTATCGACATTGTACATATTTTTTCAAGTGTATTCTTTTTCTTTTCTTTTGAGTTTCAGAAGTTTCAGCTGCCTCAGTCAACAAGTAGGTGGAAGAGGAGATTTTACTTTTTTCTACATGATAAATTGAAGCTTTCTGGTAAGCATCTAGTGGAGATATTATAACATTTCGGAACAACAATCAACTGATCAATTGTTCATTTTTAATTGAATGGTAGATATACTTTTGATGGGACTCTTCTCTCTGAGTCTAAAGGCATGGGTTGTGATTATTTTATGGTTCGTTATGGCACCTGTTGCACGTAGATGGGACCTTGGACCTGTATATGTAAGTTACTTGTTTGCTCATTCTCGTTGTCTTGGGATTCTGTTATGTTCAAATTCATATAGTTCTCAATTAACTGTGGTTAGAGGCAAGTTTCCTGTTGACATTTCAGATGGTGGACAGAACTTGATCTCCAATTTTCTTTTCCATTGAAACATTAATATATGTGCTTACTTTGTCCAACCTGTCAAGATCTGTGTGTGGGCTGTCAATCCGGCTAATTATGGTTGATATATATCTTAAATTTTTAGAAATAGCATAATCTACTTATCATGCCGAGAGGACCATAGCAGGTTTACTGTGGAACTGCATGACCTAATCCATCACTAATATCTTTCATACAACGAAAATTCCATATTCATGCCTCTTAAATATTGTTCCTCATATCTTGATATCCCGTTACCATGTCATCCGCAGATACTTGGCACAGGCTTTTCCATAATCTTCTTTAATCTTGGACGACGTCAAGCCGGTGATGTCAGGTGAATACTAGAGTTGATATACAATGCAACTAGTATGATATAATTTGTGAAAATTCTTATCATGTCTAGTCTTCTAAGTGGTGCTGAAAACATGAATTGAGACTTTATAAATCCTCACTAAAGAGCATCATAGTCTAATGATTCATTTTTTTTCTTTAATTATTGCAGTGCATATTCTATCTTCAATGAAGACTTTAGGGAGCTGCCAGGGACCTTAAATGCAGATCGTCTTGATAGGGATATTCGAGCCGGTCAGTTTTGAATCTTACAATCAGCTGTTGTCAATAGTACAGAAGTAGCTCTAAGATTTGTATCTACCAACTCCACTTCTTACCTATCCTCCTGCTGCGGCTTACGGTGAAATTACAAAGTCGTGTTTCCGATCTATTTTCCTTTCACTTTCCTATTTATATATATATATATATGAAAAAGCAAGTTAGACAAGCTAGAATTTTTTACATAATCAAGATGAATGTAGACGAAAAGATGAATACAAATATTGCAGATGATTAAAAAATCCAAATATTTCAGTCGTTTATCAATTGAATTTTAATTCAAAAATTGTAGCAATTGGCATTTTGACAATAAGGTAAATTGGCTAGATGTCAAAGTATATATGTACTTTATGATCTTGGGATTCCTTTTTTTTTTTTTAGTAATATTTAAAATTGTAATTAGTTATTATAATAAAAATTTAATAATTTTCATTGAGAAATTTTGTAAAAAATATGCCATAATATATCAAGAAAAGTATGAATAAATATCTCTCGAATTGTAGATTCACAAACATCGAGATCGTTTGTTTTTTTGCGTTGCCGGTCTAGTTCTCACAAATGACATGCAAGCATCAAGATGAAATTTTTAATGTTACGAACTAAAAATTCCAACGAAAAGAGAGAAAAATGTGCAAAAACAATTAGCCAGAATTTTGATATGGAGATTTTTCTTGCATTCTCATATGCTCAATTTTAGTCCTTATATAGGATTCCAATTAAGGTAAGATTAAATTACCTTAATTAGTGTAAATTAAATTGGCAATTACACAAATTAAGTATAAGAAATAATATCTATCATTAATATGTTGGTTACTTAATTTAAATTAGATAACTATCCATATTAATAACCACAAATTATGATAGATTTTTTAATCAAGGGAAATTACAATATGAAACTAATTTCATATATATTATTTTCTGTTCTGATATATTCTCGTTTGTATTGAGATCAATTTTTCATCTCGTGAGTTATGCGCGTATTTCAAACTTCTTCAAATTTATATGGCAAAAATGGTTTCCAATTCGAAATGTTCCCTTCTCTATTTTTTAACGTGTTAAGATTCTTCACTGATTGAGTGGATTCAAGTTGATGTAATAAAGAACAAGTGAAATAATTAAGTAATAATTTAAAAATTATAATAAAATTGACTGGATTCCAATTACATTTTTTAATAAAGTAAAGATGAATAGGTATTTCACTAATTGAGTTGATTAATTAAGTTGATAAAATAAAGACGCAAAGTAAAAATAATTAAGTAATAACCTAATGTTTAGCAATAATTTAATAAAATTGTAATAAAATAAAGACCAAAGGTAAAATGATTAAGTGATGAGATTTTTGAATGATTGAGTGAATTTGAGTTGCTAAAATTATAATTAAATACAATGACTCTCTTTTCAAATTAAAAAAAGGCGATAAGTAAAATAATTAAGTAATAAATAAAAAAATATGACATATATTATTATTATTTAACATAATAACTCGATTAATGGGAGGAATAATGTGTGACTTAAAAGGCTAAGTTTTAACATATACTTAACATATATTTTTTTAAGCAAGAAAAAGGGTTAATTTTATCCGTACTTATTAAATTTTGACGATTGTAACATTATAATTTATAACTAAAAAATAATTTAATTTTTATTTTATAATAAAAAAATTATAAACATTAAAAAATCAAAATTTCGGTTATCGAAAAAATAAAGTAGCTTTTATTTTTATTATTAAATAATTTATTTATTTATATTTTTAATGATTTAGTTTGTATAGCATCAATCTAACTATTTTTGAATTTGTATAACATCAATCCAATTAAAATAAAAATTAAGTTAATTTTTTCGATAACTGAATTTTTAATTTTTGTGATTTTTATGTTATAAAATAAAAATTTAATTATTTTTTTTATTATAAATCGTAGTATAATACTTATAATATTATAATTGTTAAATTTAAAAGAAATTAATCGAAATTAATAGAAAGATAAATAGATAAGTGGTAAATTCTACGAAAGAGAGATTGGTTATGAATTTACTATTATACCCTCACTTCATACATAATTTTCTGATTCCCATTCCTATACGTAAGTTGAATTTTCTTCTGGAGCGTGCTGCAGCAAAGATTGGTGGTGTAATCGAACGACAGATTGGTAAAGATTTTGGACTTAATTACTCCAAAATGACAGATTGTTTTAACCATAAAGGTGAGAATTAAGAGGCAAACGAAATTTGTAGAAAGAAACGGAGAGGATTGAGGCGGTGGCGCTTTCAGTAATTTGGTGCAAAATGTGTATATAAGGACGGAATCCCGAATGGCTAAATGCAGGTAAAGACATTTGTTTGACTCTTAAAAATAAAGGTCAGCATTTCCTCTTTAGCCTTTCCTTTCTTTTTTTTTTTTTTTTCTTTTGTTTTAATTGTTTCATTTTTTTGATTTTGTTCTTCGATCTTCTTCGATCTGAAAACCTGCTTGTTTAACCGCAAATTTTGAGCCCTATATATAACTCAGATTTGAATTCCCATCTTTCTGTTGCTGAAAACCTAAATTTCATGATTTGATTTTTTTCTAATCGTTTCTGTCAAATCAATAGATATTTGTTTCTATTAAGAGTTAAGAAGATAAGGGTTTTTGGGAATTTTATTTTATTTTATTTTTATTTGATTGTGCTTGATTAGAATATGGTTTGACCTCATGCATATGGGGTCTTACTTGGATCATAAAACTTGATTTTTTTTTTCCATCTGTTGATCTGTTTGTTGGTGATTGTTTCCCACTTTTTGAAGATGCAAGGAATGATTTCGTGTGTTGATTTTTTTCTTTCTTTTTTCTATTTTTTCCTCACTGAATTGTTCATACGGATGAGTTTGGAAGACGAAAGTTTAGTTTGTTTTTGGGCTTTGAACATGTAGATCGTGTAGAGGAGGATATGATTTTGAATGCAGTTTGTTTTAATGATGAGTTTTGATTTTTAATTTAAGATGGATTCAGTTGCTAATGATTCTTGTGGAACAAAATTGTGAAGTCTCCATTGATGGGAGTTCAGGATTCTGAATTTTCATTAAAGAATAAAAAAGAAATAAACAGAATGAAACTATTCACAATCAAATTTTGCCTTCTGGCGCCACTTGGGCAAAATGATGTAACCATGGCAAAGCTCAAGACTTTCTTCCATTTCAAAAATGTTTTACTTAAATTTGGAAGCTTTATAATTAATTGGCTGGGCATGCACCCATAAGTGTGATTATTCTGGTATTTGTCATATGTCTGTGAACATGGAAAGAGGTAAAAAAAAAAAAACAAATAATTGAGAACCCGATACTAATCGCTATGTATCAAGAAGCTATAAATTCGTGACTTTCATGGGTGATAAACCATGCATAAAAATATTCCGCTGAGGCCATATCTACTGCATGTGTTGGAGAAGACATTAATGCCGTGTGGACCAACTGGATCTATGAATTCTGAGTATGTCAAAAGTTGGTTTTTCTGTACATCTGTGATTTTAATTATTGACTGGGTCACGGGCCATTATGAATCTCTGTTGTTGCTGCGTTGATTATTTGCAATGCTCTGATTGGTTATCAGCGTGTTAGGACCTGTCTGTTTTCATGCAGTTTAGCATTTTCTTTATGCAGAAACTTTAAGGAAAACACATGGTGATATTATTCATTTTGTCTTTGCCAATTTTTAGGAATTTTTAATAGTTATTCTCCTCTTTGCCATATTTAAAGGAGAAAATGACTTCCGAACTCAGCTTCAAAAAAACATTAACAAGTTTGATTTTGACATGTCGGTTGTGTGTAAAAAGGATGAACTGATGACTGCTATCTTTCATACTTGCAGTCTGTATTTTATACATCAGAATTCTTGTTAAAGTGCTTTTGTTTTCGTCTCGTAACTTTTTTAAGTTGCATAAAACATTTGAACCTCCCCAGAAAAGAGAAGGCAAGGGTTTTAGTCTTCACTCCTGTGCAATTCAGGAGTTCCCTTTCACTATTGTTCTGTTCTCTTGGTTCTCATTTCTGATGTTGGGAAAGTCTGTTGCATAAGATATCATGTATAGGAAACATGTTTGCTTGTCTCAGTGGGTAGAGGCTCTGCATTAATTGAGCTTTTCTGCTGATTTATGGTAGACAAGAGAAGGGAGATCTAAGGATAATGGTTTAAGTGGTTGTAAATGAATTTGTGTGTGGTATAAGTTGATGGATATGCGATGGTTTCATGTAGTGCTCTTTCTGTTTCCAGATGTTTAATCTCTTGTAAATGTTTGGAGTGCTTTTGTTCTCTGACCAACATGTGAAGTGGAAATTTGGGTTGTGGAATTGCAGATAAGCCTTGGACATTTTATGGATACAAAAGAGGCTTGCAAGGACGCTTCGCAGGACCTAGCTCGGAAGTCTCTGATCGAAATATCAAACTCCCTGCCAGACGAGGTTAAGCATTCAGATGTGCATGAAACTTGCGCTTCTAAAGATAGGGTTCAAGTGGTAGATAGTGAGGAAGCTGATAAGTATAGATCTGAACTCATTTCGATTTCTTACAGCCAGTCCTCTGATATCACATCCGCACCTGCTGCATTGGCAAAACCCTGATGTGTAGGGTTGGCCTTTTCATTCCATTTTCTTTTCATGGCTAGACCTATCCTCGTCATTAAATGTTGTTGTAATGCCATACGTATGTGTTGATATGTTGCAAAACTGTTTACATTTTAAAAAATTGTGGTGCTACCATTGTTAAGTTGCCCTGTCTATTGATGTCTGTGGAAAGAGCATTCTTTTCACAGGTGTACGTGTATTTGGATAAAAGGATGTTCATGAATGGATTGTATTTTTGACATAATTTTAATATGTTTTATCATTGACATTGAAATGTTATGCTTTGGTTTATCAAGTTGCATTGTTTTTCCAGAAATGTTTGCTTTTTCTCCATTTTTGGGTTGGTAGAGCTTTAAGCTATTCTGCAACTTGTTAGTAAGGTTTCCTGCTGGATTTGCATTTGAGAATAGCACTTTAAATGACCAGGCTTGGTAGATCTTCTTAGACAATCATAAAAAAATAGTATCATATTATTGTCCGAGGTATTGAATAGCCAATTAAAAGCAGAAACCGAAGCTCAAATGCCCTGCTGTTTTTCAGTCTTGATAATGTTTGTACTTTATTTTCACGTTAATAACAAGAAAAGAAAATGCCAAGCTTTGTTGGTGTGAGGATGAGATTTCCAAACAATTGTCAACTATTTCTCTGTAGGCCGTGCTGTTCAAAATCAAGTCCATCCTCGCTATTATTTGCAATTGCAACACTCTGCAATCTCAAATTGGTTGGCGCTATTGGGTCATTTTTGGGCCTTAGAGCCCATCTCTTCCGGAAAAAAAAAGTATAGAAAATATAACCATGTACAAATTGACGAAAGCCAATTAATATGATTTTGATTCAATTTACTTGACATGTAGTATTCAAAAATGACAAAATATACAAAATGTTAAATATAGTTGGATATATAGTGTATCTCAACCTTGGAATATACAATTTATTTAGTTAGGACATGTTCTAAGGCACCAATAGCTTCAACTACTCACATCAAGAATTTCATATATTCTCTCCCTGAAAAAACCAAAACGATATATTATTTTCTGCATTTGGATGACAATTACACAAACCTTTTCATCTCTTATAAAACATCACTTGTCTTTATTTGGAACAATTTCAAACGTTTGGGGTACTCCTTTCCGATTTCTTTAAACAAACATATCAAAACTTGAAGGTAGATTGATTTCCTTTTCCTTTTTCTCAAACCATTTCATACGGGAAAAAAACAATTATGTTACCCTCGTCACCGGAGAAATCTTGGCTCAATATTATGATATCCATTGATGTTTATACAAGAGTTATTAACCACTAATGTAATTTCTACTGATGGAAAAATAATTAAAATAATTAAATTCTTATATTACATTCAAACTCTTTTATACACAAACTAGGTGGCAAATGGTTGGGTTCGATAGCTTTTGGTTGGTTCAAAAATAGGTGGGTTATGACTAGGTCATTATTTATGGATGATAAATAGGCTAATATCTAAGCGGGCTAGCGCATTTGGATCAGTCATATGTTGGTTCAAATGGGCTCCATGTTGGTCCAGATGGACTAGATGTTGGCCCAAAGGGGCACATGGTAACCTAAATGAATTGCATGGCATGTTTAATGGGCAAAGTTGTGGGTTAATCCATTTAATTCGTTTGTTTAGTGAAAATTCCCTTTTGATACAATTACAACATACTATATGAGATAGACTGAGTTTGAACCGAATCCAATTGGATTGGGTCTAGGTCGGGTCTATCCGAAATTTGGAATTTTTGTTTTCTACACAAGTCTATGTAAATAAAACACAAACTTATTTCGAGCCAAGTTGGATTTTGATTTGGATTGAGTAAGGATGGGTCGGCTCTAACTGGAATTTGAAGATTCTTTTTTTACAAGCCTGCACAAATAATATTTAGGAAGAGTTTGAACCAGGTCAAGATGGGTCAAGCCTAGTATAACTTAAAATTTCAAATTTAAGTCTGCATAAATAAAATATAGATATATTTAAGATTGAATTGGGTTGGTTTCGTTTAAGTTAGGCCACGATGGATAGGTTAGAGCCACGTGTAATCAAAATTTGGAGCTTTTCTTTTCACAAACCTGCATAAATTAAATATAGGACTACTTCGGATTGGGCTGGGTTGGATTTAGTATGGTCAAATTTAGAACGAATTGGGATAGATTAGGTTCAGGCTGAGTCTAATCGAAATTTAAAAGTTTTTTCTACATAAATAAACTCCTGTTGGATCAGGATGGGTTGGGTTCAAGCCAAACCTAACCAAAATTTGATTTTTTTTTCTACCCAAGATTACATAAATAAAATATGGATCTATTTCTTGTTAGGATACATGCTGAGTTCAAACCAAATTGGGATGGATTGGATTCCAATCGGGTCAGGATGGATCTGATTCGAACTGGGTATAAACAAAATTTGATTTTTCTTTTGTACAATCTTGCATAAATAAAACTTAAACCTATTTCTGGCCGCGCTAAATTTGAGTAGGAATGGACTGAGTTAGACTAGACTAGGATGGGTCGGATTTAGGTTATGCTGGGTCGAGTTTAAACAAAATTTAAAAATTTTTCTGCACAAACCTACGTAAATAAAATTTAAGCCTACTTCAGTTTGAGTCGGACTTGACCGAGTTCGGATTAGACCAGGACGGTTCAAATTTAGGCCGTGCCTAATTAAAATTTAATTTTTTTTCTATACAAAATTGCACAAATAAAATATAGGCCTATTTCATGTTAGGTTGTGTTGGATTTGGTATGTGCCAAGTTAAAGTCGAACTAGGATGGGTCGGATCTGGGCCGAGGCAAAACGAAATTTAAAGATTTTTCCTACACAATTCTGCAGAAATAAAATTAAGATCTATTTCGAGTTAGGCCGAGTTCGGGCTGAACCGATATAGGTCAGGTTCGAGCGGGGCATGACCGAAATTTGAAGATATTTTATGTACAAGCCTACATAAATAAAATTTAGGCTTATTTCGGACTTGATTAGGTTTGAGTTGGGACATGTCAAGTTTGAGCTGGATCAGGATGGGTTGGATGGGCTAGGCTGGGGTCAGGTCAGGTTGGTTTTAAGCCTGGATGGATTGGGATCAGATTGGGATATTTGGTGTGAAACAATTGTAGTTGATATAAATTTGTTATATCGACCCATTTGGTGTAATTGATGTCCATTGGATTCTATAGAACATGAATATCTGGATCAAAATTTATAAGGTCATCTTGAGTTAGCCCAGATTTGAGTTAATTTTCTTAGACGGAATTTTTAGATTGGGCCAAATTTTCCACTTTTAATAAAACCTTCCTAGGGGTGAAACACAATCGGTTAATGAATAGACAAAAATTTAATAAAAATATCGTATCAATTTAATAAAAATATCGAACCAATATCTGTTGACTCAAGATTACATTTCAATTTCTGAAGATAATCACAATATAAATTAATTTTATATAAATCTATTCTAAATGTTTATATTATAGCTTATCTCCACTAATATGTGCACGTTTCAAGGAGAGAAGCGAGCCAAATGCGTGAAAACTTAAAGTTTCCAAAATATGAAAAAGTCCTAAAATATTTGGGTTCTGTAAAATATTTTAAGGAGTTTCCCATCATACATATTCATGCATCATAATTTCCTCGAAATGGAATATGATTTTCTAAAGTTCCTGTCAAAATAGAAAAGGAGTAAAAAATATAACAGAAGAAGAGTCATTAGAATTGCACTAGAAATTTTTTGCATAAAAGTTATCACAAAAGTTAATAGAAAAGTTCAGTAGAAAAGTTAACAGAATAAATAGGACTAATCTACTGTAATAGTGAATGAATGTTGTGGTTGAGGGATAAGGGGAGTGAGTTTAAGCTGAAATAGGGAGATATTAATTAGTGTCGTAATTGGTACAGACAAGCAATTGATATATCCTCAAACCTGGATTCCACTATATTTAACCAATTATTAATATAAAAATAAGTGATTTCCCACACATTGATCCGATGGATGGATGGATGGATGGGTGGATTGTTGAAGCAACTACAGCTAATACTTGGCATCCTCAACTTCATGCTGTTGGGGTTCACTCAGCCATAAAATATGTATATTTATTTAAAGTCAAGTCATGACCTAATTTTTTATTTTTCACATATCACATATGACTAAAACTCTACTCTTTCCATCTAAAGGCCTTCTAGCATGTGGCTCTGCCTGATTTACTGTAATCAAATCTAAAATTTCTCCGCAAAGATTTGTTCCCGGGCCAACCAACTTCCTCTAATAGCATTTTAGCCTGACTTTTATTTATTTATAAACACATTAACCAGAATTTTAATTAGGTATACAATTGTGGTGGGTCACATTTTTTAATTTTCAACATTTCAAACTCAATGTTCCGTCAAAAATTTCAAATATATTTTAACCTTATTAAAAATTAAAAATTATGGGGTTAACGTACACATTTTGTACTAAAATTATAGCAAAAACTAGGATTGTGAAAATGGTCAGTTTGGTTTGGTTTTGAACCGAACTAAACAAACCCAAAACCAAATTTTATGAAAAAAACGAACCGAATACTGAAATATATAGAACCAAAACCGAATAGATCAAATTAATTTCGATAAGTTTGGTTCGGTCTATTCGGTTTTGAGTCAATATGAACTTCTTTTTTTAGGCTTTTAATCTATATGAATCCATAAATTAAATTTAACTTATATTCAAAAAATAAAACCATTTAAAATAACTAAAATTAAAATAATAAACATAAATTTATTATATTATGTACATAATAAATACTAATCAAAATTATATTAAAAAATATATTGCTAAAATAATATTTAAAATTACATTAAAAATCCTCCAATACAAAAATATTCATAGAATAAATTTTCAAGTATAGCATAAGTCCAATTTGGCACAACATTAAAAAAATAAAGAAATTTAGTGATTTAGATTTTTTAAAGTAAAAAAACCGCAAAAAAAAAACTCTTAAAGTAAAAAAAAATAAATAAAGTAAAAAAAATTGAAAAAATTGCAAACATGTCCCTTGTAGGATTCGAACTCATTTTTAACCAAGTTTTCACACCACTCATCCAAGATGTCTATTTCAATATATATATATATATATATATATATATATCGGTCAGTTTAGTTTATTCGATTTTTCATTTTTAAGAATCGAATTAAATCGATTAATTTGCAAATTCATTTTGATTCAAAACCAAATAAATTGAATAAAATAGACTAAAATCTATTTGGTTCGATTTTCGATTCCAATTCGGTTGTTCACAGCCCTAGCAAAAACTATAGGAAATATATTTGAGTTTAATATAATTAGGTGAGACATGCATACAAGTATATAGGCACCCATAAAGACTCAAGAAAAATGAATGAAAGGAAAGGTGAAATTTCAAATTAAGATATATGATTAAAGGTTTTATAATATTTGAGTAGAAATTAATGATCCCATAATAATTATAAGCCATAAAGTTTTTGACCCTATCAATAAATAAACAAAATAAAAGAAAAGGACGTCATTGTGTGTTTTGTCCTTTATTGGGTGACCTAACTGAAAAGATGGCTCACAACAAAAATATAATTCCAATGTTGGGAGTGAGTGAGTGGGTAAGAAAAGTCTCTTGTCTTCCAATGTTGATTTTCAAAACTATACAATTTAATTATGCATATTAATGATATATATGTTTCCTCTTGTGGTTATTGCTGGGCCCAACTCGGTAGATTTAGATTTGCCGATGATGTAATATTAGCATGCGCATTATTATGATTATTATTATTTTAGTTCACAAAAAAGTCTTGATTCTAAACATTCTCTTCTAATCTCGATACATATGTAATTTCAACAACATGATCGATAATATAATAATGGCAAAACGCATTTTTAGCTCTCTAAACTTTTATATTTTTCTGTATTAAATTTTTGTACAAAAAAAAATCACACATTAAATTCTTTTACTTTTAATTTATTTCACATTCAGTCATCATGCAGCAAAACTGATGAGTTCTTATGTAGCGGAGCTTAGCGTTTACGCTCATCAGCTCCATCGCATAAGGACTAAATGTGGGATAAATCAAAAATAAAAAAATTTAATGTGTAATTTTATTTATATAAAAACTTAATGCAGAAAAATGTAAAAGTTTAGGGACCTAAAAATGTGTTTTTCCTATAATAATCTCTAATTAACTGCATACATGCTGTCCTAGGTAGATAGATTACTCATAACCAATTATCTCTACTTGGTTAGTGACTAAATATACTATATTTTATTTAATTAATGGAGCTCACTCTCATTATCTAATTCTTATTACGACTCCTAATCCATTTACATATGATATATGCATTTATTATTTATTTATAATTCGTTTTATAATCAATTCGTTTTTTTTAATTCACATAATAGATTAATTCAGAGTCGTATATCGTTGGTGATAACAGTTCGGTGTATTGGGCTGCTGTTTGGGTTAGGTTTGAATGAGAACGTCCTTCATAGCTATTCAGATATTTGAAAACAAAAAATTTCAACAGAATTTCCGATGAGAGCAAGTTCCGACGGTTAAGTCAGTGTAAAGTTTTAAAGAACATATTTGAGAGTAAATTGCTAAAAGGGAAAATATTTGAGATACAGCCTATAAATAGAGATGCAAATCCTATTTTACTTAGAATTCATTTTTTTAATTAGGATAGATTTCTATCGTTAACAGGAAATCCATTTAGAACGACGTCTAATCTGATAAAAAAACTGAGTTGAAATTTTAAAAGTTTTACCTATTTTAGGTAACTAAGAGTTTCTGTCAAATTGTAACCTCTGAAAATGATTTTGCTTTGGATACCAGTTCGAATTCAAAGTGAACCGAGCAAATTATGCCCGAATTACTTGAAAAATCCGACTAGAAATGTCACACCCTTCTCGGAACAGTCCTTTTCGAAACGACACTTAACTGAAAACGGTAAATTTTTTTTTCCAAACAAAACGAAACACTTAAAATACTTTTTCATTAATTCCAGAATCAAACAACAGTTTAACAACAAATAAAACAAACACCAAACATCATACCAAAAACTTATACTATCCATTCATCCAAGACAATTAAAAATACATTCAAAATACAATTCAAGCTTTTATCTTAATAGTCTAAGTATATACATGCCAAAAGCTTACACCAACTAACACAAAAATCTTCTCTTTCGATCTAGACCTTTAATGTATTGTGCTCCCGTAATACTTCAGAACCTGCACGCAGTAAATATTATGTGCTGAACATTAAATATGCCAAGTGGTGACTACTAATCCAAGAATTTTCCAAGAATAAGCATAATTTCGTAATTTATGCCTCTACTAGTATTATTTCATTATGCATTCTCTTTTGCCTCGTTAACATTAATCATGTTATTAACTCGCATTGTGGTAATCATTATTCTTTTGTTTTTAAACCTTCAACTTTACTTTACAGTATTTTCTTAGGTGGATCGATATCGAATTTATTTTTACCTTTACCTTCATCTTTACTATAATTTTTACTTTTATCATTACTTTCGTTTTATCTTTAGCCACAACGATTTAATTATTGTTTCATTTAGCAATATGTATTGGTACTCGCGTTTTTACTAGTATCCAAAATAAACTATTTTTAATACTTGATTTACTGGTCAATTATTCAATCTGCATTCTAACTTCACTTTTTACTATTTATTCTATTACTTTACTTTAACTTTAATCTAATAAATACATTACTGTTAAAAGACTTATAAGCTTTATTGCAAAGCGATTTAGCTATTTTGGAGTACTTTACAGTCAGAACTTTCTTTCTCTCTTTTATACATTTACCCATATTCAATTATATGTTAGGACTTATATCTTTTACTTTTTCCTCATTGTATAATTCTATGCCTTTATATCGTTTTACTTTTCATTTAACTTATCTTTCGAAAAAGCGTTATCTAAACATTAAATTTCACTTCATGTTAATATCATCACTTTTTAACTTTAAACAGGAACATTAATATTATTTTTCAGACTTGTCATTATTTTTACAGTAGTAATTGGTACAAGAAATATCAATAAATTAAAATTATCCTTTTTCATGTAAAACAAAATATATTTCAAATTCTTATAAAAGTTTAACTAATCATTGATTTAATATTTTATCCTTATAAAACCTTTCTTTTTTCTTTTTCTTATTAATTACACTTTTCAGAAACCTTTACAGATTTATTTCAACTTTGCATTTTCTTTCAAACGAAATATTTTTCGTTATAATTTTTTTTTATATTCAATTCAGTTAAACAGTACTTATTTATTCATTTTGATGTGTCTCTAGTGCAATATAACAGTATTCTCAGATAGGATACACGGGATGTGGACTTCACAGGACCACAACAGAGAGAGAAGTGATCCCCAAGGAATCATTTCTCACAGAACAGCTAACAGAGCAGAGAATGCCATGGTGATCAGAGATCTAGTTCACAGCATAGCAAGTCGCCATGACTTGCACCGCTGTATAAGGTGTCCTTATAGCTAGCCATTTATATCCTAAACAAGAATAATAATACATGTCTATCGCTAAGGGCAAATATAACCAATTACATTTGTAAACGTTTTTGAATATTTAAAAATCTGTAATATTTTTCTTTCATTCCTTTGCACATTAAATTCTGATCAAATACACTTTTTTAGTATTTTTAACTTTTCAATAACTTTTGTCTTTTCTTTTACTTTATCTTTTCAAGTCACTATTGTGAATTATTCTTTAATAATTCGCTCAAATACTTGGGCCTTTCAGTATTTTATACAAATTATAAATTATGACATTATAATTCACAATTCTCTTTTATTCTTTTTGTATAATTCTTTACGAATTATTGTATAATAATTCAAGTGTCAACTTTTTATGATTTTTTCCTTCTCTTTTACTGTCCAAATTTTTCAATTATTCATTATGCCAACTTATTATTCGTCGGCAAAATATCTTATAAATTATTTACTCCTTTAATACTTTTTATTGACTAATTTATTTTGATAAATTATTCACACCTTTATTTTACTACTTTTTTATACAATTAGGAATTCTATTAACATAATTTATTATCTTATACGTCAAAAATGCATAATTTTACTTTTTTATTGGATTATTCATTTTAATGACATAAATACAATTTTGCCATTATAATCATTTATTTTTACTTTTATTATATAATTTCTTCCATTATTCATCGTTTATTCTTTCTTTTATCATTTTCGGGTAAAATTACATTTTAGTCCTCATACCATGAAAACTCTATCTTTTGACACCGTTAGGTTTTTAAAATTACCATTTGCCCTTATTACTATTTGTTACTTATTTTTACTCGTTAATTACCCACTTTGACAAAATTACCATTTTACCCCAAAGCTTTTATTCTCTTTCATTTGAGTCCTTTTTTATTTAAAACTCATTTTATCTTTCTTTATTTACTTATTAATTTATTTTCATCATTTTCATTCATTTCATGAATTATTTACCGATAATTCATTATTCTTATTATTTTCACGACCTAATAATTATTTCGAAAAATTAGTCGGTTGACTTTTTATTTTTTGTCATTGACATTTATTTATTTTCATACTAATTCATCACTTTAGTCATTTTTATACAATTATGCATTGATAATTCAATTATTTTCATTGTACATATTCACATAAAAATTCTAATAAAATCCCAATAATTTCAATAAATTCCAATAAAATTTATTTATGCATTATTTATTGGTCATTATCATTTTTTATCAAAATAATCACTTAATTCACTCTAAATCACAATTTTTATTCAATACATACACTATACATAATCTTAAAAATTTCCAAACTAATTCCAAATATTCTCTAAAAATGCATAGACATCAATTATCATGTCTATTATTATTTTAAGCTAACATACATTAATTTCATACATTTTCTCACTATTTTCTTTACCTAACCAATTCGGCCACCAATATTTTTTTACCTTAAAAATTTTATTTCTTCCATTAAGACCTTCATTTCATTTCATTTCATTTCATTTCCTCTCATGCTTAATTTCATTTACCCTAACATAATTTCATTAATTAACAATTTTACATATTTTTACCTTAATTACATAATTAAGAAAAATTCATATTAATAGGGAAACTAAAGGATTTTGTAGTCACTTACCTTTTTCCAAGCATAATCTTTCTTAAACTTCATTTTTCTTCACTTGACACAAAGCAAAACTCCATCCATCAACAAAATCACCATTGGACGAATTCTTCAAGCCTTCCTAATCTCAATTTCTTGTCCTCAAATGAAAAATCCAGCTTCTACACCTCAAAAACTACAAGAACACATAAAAAAACTAATGAAAATCACTTAACTTTTCAAGTTCCATCTTACCTTTTTTTCTTTTTTCACTTGATTCCTTGCCTTCCCTTGCTCAAATCACTTGCTTGAGGCCACTAGGATGACCTAGAGAGAGAGAACTTCATCTTTTATGTTGGGGTTTAAGGGAGATTTGGGGTAAAAGAAGAATAAATCAAAGAGAGAGAGGGAGAGAAGGTGGTTCGGCCACCATAGAGGGAGAAGGAGCTGGAGCTTTCTGGAGAAAATCTCCAAATTTTTAGCGTTATATACTCTCTCTTGATGGGCCAAAATTGGGCTTAAATGAGTGGGTTTTGCCCACTTAAATATTAAGGCCTATTTGGCCTCAAATTTACTTTAAATTTCAATCCTAGGCTCACAATGACTATTCCTTTCGAATGGTCCAATAAAATATTTTCGACTTTCGGGTGTTCTTTTGGGCCCAAAAAATACTATTTATTATCGAAAAATACTATTCACGGTTGATCCGGTATTGAGGCCATTATAAGAAATTTCGGTTATTAGTTGGACTCATGACCGAAGCATTTTTAGTATATCTTGTTAACGAAGAAAATCATCTAGCTCCATTGATCATTGGTTGGATTAATCATTAAGTGGCAACCAATGAAGTTGTAGGAGTGTGCATGTAAAGAATGGACTAAATCGATGAGCTCATCAGTGCCTCCTTTAATTCTTTGCAATTCAGATTTGCAATTAATTAAATTTCGGTCAGGATGTTGATGTTTTTATTTTTTTCTCTTTTTTATATAACAAAGTGGAATCTGACTTTGTTGATGATGTTTATTTTTTTTTTTTGAGAACATAAAAAGTAGCAATCGGGCCGATGATACATAATTCTTTTTATATAAAGACTTACACCACTTGTAAATAAAACAATAATTATATATATATATATATATATATATATATATATATATATATATATATATATAATTCTTGTATTATTACTATGTCAATTTAATTTGCTCTTCAGCCATATTAATTTGCAATTAAAGAGTCCTTTGATCCATCATGTTACTTATATTATACTTAACCTAGAAATAAAATAAAAAATAAAAAATAAAAAAGAGTGGCATAATGAAGGTGTTAAGTGGGAGATAAGTGATTCATCAAGTCAGAATACGAGCTATTGCATTTCTCAATCACCCACAAACTTAAAATTGGGTGGCTGTAATCCACTTTGTAAAAAAGAATATAAAAGTTGATTGCTAAGCCTTTCTTTTGACATGTTTGCTGGCGTATGGGTTTCTATTGCACCACCAAAACAAGAAACAATGATTACCTAATCTTCTTCTCCTCAAATTTCGAGTGATCTGCAATTTGGAATGCAATATGATTTTTTTAGACTCACAGTATAATTTGTAATTTTATATGGTGAAATTTATTTGAATGTACTTGAATTTTTGCGTGCAAATATAAACTTATGCCGAACTATCTTAAATTTTATAAGTATTTTTTTTTCTCAATTTTTAACTTGGTTAATCATTTTGTGATCTTGGATGTACTTAATGATCGTCTCTAAATATAGGCTTATGCCAAACTATTTTAAATTTTATAAAAATTTTATTTTTCTCAATTTTTAACTTGGTTAATGATTATATATATATATAGAGAGAGAGCGCCCCCGGCTCCTCCCACTGCTTGGAAGATTACGATTTTATGTTCTATTTCACTCTCCGTTGGAGATTCTTTTCACCATTTTCTCGCGGTACTACTTCGCTATTGGTCATTCAAGAGTATTTAGTCTTGCAAGGTGGTCCTTACTGATTCACATGGGATTTCGCATGCCCTATGCTACTCGGGTCAGAGTGTAAGCTAGTGATACTTTTGGCTACTGACTATCTTTTATGACTCTGCTTTCAAAAAAAAAGATAAATTATTTCACTTTTTTTTCTTTTCACTTTTAATAAAAAAATTTATCGCTATCCATCTGTTTATGGATAGAAAACTATATAAATTCATAAAAAATCCTGACCCATTAACATGTCTAGTGGTTATGCATACAACACAAAACTCGCATTAGAGCAATTAATGATATATCATTATCAAAGAAGGGTATGCATGCTTTTGATAGAGATGATGGTGAACACCTGTATGTATTCCTTACTTTAGCATATTTCTTGGTTTCTGATTTTGTGCATGAAAATAGGCTGTTGACCAGGACTTATTGATTAATTAAAGTTTTAATTGGAATTATATATTATATTACATGCCAAGAATAATCGAATAAACGTTTTTTCAAAATATTTTAATAAATAGAATATCTAAAAATAGAAACAAATCCAATTAAGGTCAATGCCAGCGGATTATCATACGATTTGAGTTTAGGTCAAGGCGAATCAATTCTCTGTTTATTATAATTTTGAAAAAAATAAAGAAGGTTTATATATAAATTCAAATTAAGATGTAAATAAGAAAAATACATATTTCTATAATCTTTTGCGGTTGAGGCATAGAGAATGAATCTTGGATATGCCTTATGTAAGCAAAGCACTAGTAAAGTCTGTATTTAATTATTTAATAAAATTAAAAATTCTGCTTTTCCCCAATTAATTTCAATTTAACAGTATTTATTTTTTAAACTATATAATTTTTGTTCATTACAAAAAAAAATCTCCACTAACATCTATTGATTTAAGTGATTAGATATTTATTGTCTCTAAAATTTTATCCTTGTACTACATTGGTTTGACTCGAACTAAATGAATCAAAAATTACCGCTTCAAATAATGGTAGTCAAATTTTATTTTCTGAAAATTCATTTTCTTAGAAAAAAGCCTACTGTTTGTTTATTATTATTATTATTGATAATATTTGGAAAAAAAAATAGATTATAAAGCCCATAAGCAAAAGGGTTGTAATTAACAGGCCCACTAAAACCTCTCCAAATCGGCCAGCTGAACGCATGAAACGAGGCTATTCGATCGGACGTGATCTCTCCCTTATACGGTGGGATTATCTGATACACGCTACCATCAAATTTATATAATAGGCCATACTCACTTCAGAGTACACCAACTATTTAAAGACACTATTTAAAGTTTTATCGAGCTCCATAAATATCAGGTTTGGTTTATAAAATAGATATTCCTTCCCTCTCTAAGATATATGTACTCTCTCTAAGAATTTTCCCTCCTATTGCTAACTTAAGTATTGGAGTGCTAACACTCGAAACACTGGGCAAGCACCTTTTTGTAGGTTATTTCCATTTCAATCCGATCAGAATTCGGTTCTCAAACCATCGAGTCTCTTTTGGTTTTTTATACGAAAACCACTCCCCTATTTTAATGAAAATTTGTAATATATCAATTATTATTATTATTATTATGGGGACGACATGAATATCTTGATTCTTCCAGAAGAGTGTAGGTAGGCAATAAGTTATGGGGACAACATGAATAAGCAGGAAACACAGGATTGAGATCGATGGAAAACACATCATCTAATTTCAAAGTTCCCAATGATACCAGTTCCATAATAATTAAATTTATGAAATAAATAAATACGACTATATCTTATAATTTTTTTTATATACATTAAAGATAGCAAACTAGATCTCTCCAGGCCATTCAAAAGTCCTTGCAATTTAGTGTGAGACAGTTGTATTGTAACCCTTTAATTTCCTAAATTATATAATCGTATCCCATTTATCTGCTTTCTACTTTTTACCTTATTTTTTTTAAAAAAATAGTTTAATTATAACTAAAATTCATTAAAATTCGAAATATTCCGTAATTCTTTGTGCTTTTCTGATTTTGTGACGTTAATATTATGATAATGATGATGATGATGATGATTCGGTGGAGAGCAACCATAAATTTGAATGGAACTTATTCTTAAGTATCAGCATTATATATGTCCATAACCAGAAATCTAAACGAAGAACAAAAAAAAGGCATAGCATATATTTCATTATTTTATGCTTAGATATGTGCGGCGATGATTTGGATAATTTGGACACAAATATTATAATAATGTACCACAAAATTCTTACTATTTATAACATCAAATTAAATACATTCGCATATTTCTATCAAATCAGTCATATGGTGGTGATAGCATTTTACCTTAATTTCAAAGAGGATGAATTAATTAGAGAATAATTATGTGTTAGCAAGTTGAGGTATAAAATGCAAATAATGCAACATTTAGATAGAAAGATATATGCGAGTGTCTCCACTAGAGGGAGAAATAAGACATGTGCGTCATGCTTTTTAAATAAAATAAAAAACATATATAAGAATCATATCCCTTCATAATAATTCACCAACATTCTTAAAGATGTTTCATGCAAAATTCAAACTTATAATTATCGATCCGATTTTATATATTCTCCAACTATGCCTTTCCTTTTTTTTTTTTTCTTTTCTTTTGTTTTAAAAACTTCTAATCCACACTTAAGTCGACACCTCATCTTATTATTAGCACTAAACCAAAAATTATTCATATATTTTAATAAATTCGCTTCGATTAATTTAATATTTTGGAGTTGATATTTTTTTTTTGATAATTATATTATTAGAGGCGAGAAAGAATGTGATGCAAGCTATATTCAATTGAAAAAGTAACTAAATTTTTAATCGTTTAAGTTACATATAATTTTTATGAAAAAATTCATAATTTAGTTCTTATAATTTAATAATTTTATACATTAAATCTCTATACTTTCAAAATTACACATTAAATTCCTGAATTTTTCAAGAAATTATATTATTAGAGGCGAGAAAGAATGTGATGTAAGCTATATTCAATTGAAAAAGTAACTAAATTTTTAATCGTTTAAGTTACATATAATTTTTATGGAAAAATCCATAATTTAGTTCTTTTAATTTAATAATTTTATACATTAAATCTCTATACTTTCAAAACTACACATTAAATTCCTGAATTTTTCAAGAAAAACACATTAAATCTAAAATGGACAATATAAATGATAGTGTAACACACACTCTGTTAAAATCACGTATATTTTAATGGAACGCTGTTATTTTTGCCGTCCATTGAATTTAATGTATTCTAATAAATAAGTTTAGAAATTCAATGTGTAATTTTGAAAGTATAGGGGTTCAATATATAAATACGTAAAAGTTAAGGAATTCAATGTATGGTTTTGAAAGTATAAAAATTCAATGATGTAAAAACGTTAAAATTAAAATATTAAATTATAGATTTTACCTAATTTTTATCTGCGATTTGCCATGCTATGAGACCCGAAATGTTGCATAATGCTAAAGGGTAAAAAAAAAAAAAAGGTTCTTATCACAACTTATTTTGATAGTTGTTTTATAAATAGAAACATTGGTGTAAAAGTGAGATTGCAGATCGTAACATCGGTAATTAAGTTCGTGAAAGAGAATTTCAATCTTTTTTAAGAAAATAAATTTAGATTTAATTCAATTTTAAAAGTTAACTTGTAAGCTGAGAATTGTACAATCTTTTTATAAAGTGTATTATATATTTATAATCAGTCATATATGAGATACTTATAATTTTTAAACTTATTGAAAGGAATAAAAAATTTGAAACTCGTAAGAAAAATTGCCTACATATTTTGAAAACTATAAATTTCTTTCAATTAGAAAGTACTAAACTAGGAAGACGTTGGAAAACATATAAATAAACCACAAATATAAGAATTCCACTATAAATAAAATATTGTCTATAGCCCTAACCCTAAACTACAACCATAACATGTTTCACCTTTTTCATTTTTTGTCTATATATTTGACTTTAATACTAATTGTTATGGTCACAAATGGCAGATCGAAACCCTAGACAATCGAAGACAGCATGTACCTCCAAGCTCATCAAAAAGAGTTCGTACATTGAAGCTCGTTAAAAGAAGCAGAATTTAACAAGCAAGGGACTTTAAAAATCTTTAAAAAGAATTGACTATTTCTTGTATTTTGCAGGGAAAATTTATGACTTATTGTTTAATTATTTTTTTTTAGGAATGATCTTAAGGCGAAAAATCTCCATTTTCGATAGAAAACTGTCTCAAATGAGGCAGGAAAATCTCAAAAATTTCTTTCGTAGATGTGGAGACGGAAAAAAATATTCTCCAATTTACAATTTAGGATGCACAATCCTTGGCCCAAATTTTTCCCGTTCTAAAATTTAATAATTATTTTTAATTATATTTATATAATTTAATTTTAAATTATATTTAATTTTAGTTTTGTTAATTTTTAAAATTTATATTAATTTTATTTGTAATTGAATTTAGATTTTTTAATTATTAAATATTGTATTTCAATTAAAATTAATTGTTAAATATTACATTTTAGTTATAATTGATTTTTCTTAAAAAAATATTTTTGACAGGGAAAGATATCCTTGTGGGGCAGGAATAGAGAAAAATTTTCCCCCATAATCTTACCGAATGCGGGGACGGGAAATCCTTGCCCCTAGACGGGACAGTTGGTGGGAAGCCATTTTCCACCCTCGTATCGTCCCGTGATCATCCCTATTTTTTGCCTATTAAACTTTATGACTCTAAAAATGTCTATTAAAAATGCAAATTCTTTTCAAATTGAAAATCTATGAATTATGAGAACACCAAAATAGCGAGACTTTTTTAGAAAAATACATAAATAAACCACGAATATAAAGTCCGCCTAATCCTAACCCTAGCCTAAAACCGCAACATTAAAATATTGCCAAGCCTTTAACACTAACATAAAACCATATGTTATGCATGAAAAGTGTTATTCATGAAAGTAAAATTAATCATTAAATTAGATAATTAACTGACAAAATTTGGCATATTTAGCCATTATTTAATTAAAAGTGCAAGAGGTTTTAAGTTCGAGTCATCCTCCTATATTTCTAGTTAAGCTATATGCCTCTCTATTATTAAGAAAAAAAAATAAATCAATAAAAGGAAATTTCAGAAATTTTAAAACTATTGATTGAATAAATTAAGTTCCCATGTGGAGAAAAATGATTAAATTTAGTGATTTTGTATTTTGTGTGCCCTAATCAGAAGAATTAATTGTTGGAAATAATGAGAGTGAGCAGTTGTGAAATTTCCACCACAAATCTCCCAATTCTTAGAAACAGTTTTAAGTTTAATATATAGCATCTGAAATGAGTAGTGTAGTCAATATCAAACACACCAAATAAGAGACACTGTGTGGATACCTGGAAAGGCCCCTCTCCACTCCAAATTTCTTTTTTTTTTTTTTTAATTTAAGAAATTAAAATATATATATAAATTTACAAAAAGACACATAGTTTTTTCCCAGTCCAAAGAATTAGCATTTTTACATATTTTACATTATTTTTTGGAAGATTTTGGCCATGTTGTGGGACCTTCCTCTTAGTTAATCTCCACCATCCATTTCTCTATTTATACACTCTTCTTTCTCTTCGCTCTTTACTCCCAAATTTCTCTTCTTCTCTTACTTCTCTATTTTAGCCCAAAAACAATTCTCCTTTTCTCTTTATTACATCATCGATCAATGGCTTGTTTGGAGATCACGTGTAAGGAGGTTAGTGTTCGAAAAGGTTCTACTTACATACATATATCAACTTCCCTTAGAATTAAAAGTTGGTTTGAATTTGTTTTTCTTCATTGTGCATTAATGTATGATTATTTAAAGTTGATTCAGTATAATATATGTTGTGCAGGGTAAGTTGAAAGAGGATCGAGAAAGATGCACACTTGATGGAACAGTTGATTGGCAAGGTCGACCTGCTATTAAACAGAAATCTGGGCAGTGGGTTGCTGGAATTATCATTCTTTGTAAGCTCATCTACAATTAATATCTCTTTAACTACCTTTTGCTTTTCACTATATGCACATATAAATCATACAGTACAGTTGAATTCCAATTCTTGATCTTGATCGTTCCTGTTTTTGTTAATATAGAAAATAGTCATTTTCAGACAACACAGGTGCATATGGAATCCTGTTTTGGAGTCCAAAATCTAAAAATACAATGAAAAATGAAAGAGAAAGAAATAAATGCTTTGTCCCCACGCACCAAAGAACACTGTACAGATCTGCATTATCTACCATTATAATTAATTATATATATCTATATATATACATGGTCAGTTTTATTACACAACTGTTCAGTGCTGAGACACACGTATATATTGCCATGCCCCGTCTCACAGACAGAGAGAGAGAGAGAGAGAGAAGTTGGTGATGACATTGATAAGAGAGAGTTCAAAATTTATGGGGAAAAGCAAGAAAAAAGAAAATTGATGATAAGAGAGGTTCAGATGGTAAGAAGTAGACAAAAACAGATCCAAGTGAAGTGATAAACGATAAACGGAATATCAAAACAAAAACAAAAACTGTTTGTTGATTGCATATGTTATTATGTTGCTGTTGCTGTTTTTGTTTTCTCTTTATTTCATATCCTAATAATGCATAACAAAGATTAGGGAAAAGACAAAAGCAAAGTTAGAAATAGCGGACACGAAGGCGAAAGCAAGTAAACCATGCAGTCTCTACTGCTTTACGTAACTGACACGTAACCTTTCCTTTTATCTCCCTTTCTTCCACGTACTCTCTTTTTCTCTTTCTCTCTATTATTACATTACCACACAATTTCTAATCATATTATTTCACCATACAGCCATATCTTATTGATATGTTACGTTAAATCATATCCCCAATTTCGTCATATTATTATTATTTTTTTCATAAACCGAGTGAAATGTATGATACACCTAAGAGAAAAGCTACTTTTATGACATTTTTTTACGTGTTGACACACGATTTGGTTGATGCATATCATGCATGGAAGAATTTTGCAAGTAAGAATATCCTATAAGTTACCACTAAAACAGAAATGCCACCTTCACTCTATACTCTTATATATGGCAAAATACTTGTAAGAATTTGATTATTCCACAAATTGAAAAGAGTTATCATATATGTTATTATGCACTTGACTTGAGTGCACACATAGATTACATATTGTTACGGATTCCGTTTATAACCATAAATAACGGAAATTATGTATATGTATGTACATTTCCATAACCTGCTATATATTTCTTTTTGAACAAATAACAACCTGTATATTTCCAAGGTATATAACTTCCCAGTCATAATCTTTTCTAGAAAAGGTAGTGGCCTCAAGAAAACAACAAAAGAAGCTTATTAGATTTGCCAATTCAATCACAAAATCTTTTAATAATAATAATAGTAGTAATCAGGTTGATTTGTGGAGAAGAGCTGTCAGGTTGCTGAGTTTGTATATAGGTAGCCCATGAAAGATGAAAGATGATAAACCAATTTGCAATGAAATGATTGTTGGCTTCTGAATTTAATTTAGCACGTGAAAACGTATCTTACTAATTACGATTTTTATAAATGCTAAATCTTTCCTACTGATTTATATCCATTTATTTATGACGGCAAGACTGTTTGAAAACTACTTAATGTCTGCATTTGATACTTATTATACCTAACTGCCAACCTCTAAAACTGCTATTCTGGTTTTAATTTGTAAACAAATTCAGTTTAGAATGGAGAAGCACTCTAAACTTCTAAGTCTTAATGTAAGAATTGAAATAACATATGCGGACATCTGATAATTAGCATGCACACCATCTTAAATTTGCCTTGCTCAATATGATGTCATGAAGTCTCCTTATTTAGAATGCCAATTAGCGGATCAATAACATTTTTGTTTTCTTTCCATGAATCACCAGTGAACCAGGGTTTGGCTACTCTGGCATTCTTCGGTGTAGGAGTAAACTTGGTGCTGTTCTTGACAAGAGTGTTACAGCAGAATAATGCTGATGCAGCTAATAGTGTAAGCAAATGGACTGGGACAGTCTATATCTTCTCACTTGTTGGCGCTTTCCTCAGCGATTCCTACTGGGGAAGATACAAAACATGTGCCATTTTTCAAGTCATTTTTGTCATTGTAAGTTGATCAATATCAATCTTATTAATTAGTTTACAATATATATATATATATGTAATCGTCGAGCAGGTTTAATACCATTTTGTTCCCTTCGTAATGACAGGGTTTGGCATTACTGTCACTGTCGTCATACCTTTTCTTAATCAGGCCTAAAGGATGTGGTAATCAGATGA
Organism: Excoecaria agallocha; assembly: GCA_037975025.1. Taxonomy (NCBI): domain Eukaryota; kingdom Viridiplantae; phylum Streptophyta; class Magnoliopsida; order Malpighiales; family Euphorbiaceae; genus Excoecaria; species Excoecaria agallocha. The sequence continues at coordinate 41,902,253 of CM075819.1, read as the reverse complement.
CTCCATGCGGCTCACATTCAAGCATGGAAGTTGGATTATTTTACCTGTCCATCTATCTGGTTGCCTTTGGGAATGGAGGGTATCAACCCAATATTGCTACATTTGGGGCTGATCAATTTGATGAAGAAGACCCTAAGGAAGGGCACTCAAAAGTAGCATTTTTTAGCTATTTCTACTTGGCACTGAACTTGGGTTCCCTCTTCTCCAACACTATATTGGGTTACTTTGAGGATGAAGGGAAGTGGGCACTCGGCTTTTGGGCATCAGCAGCTTCCGCACTGGCAGCATTGGTCTTGTTTCTTGGAGGATCAGCTAGGTACAGACACTTCAAGCCTAGTGGTAATCCTCTATCCCGATTCTGCCAAGTTCTAGTTGCTGCCGCAAGAAAGTGGAGGGTGGAGATGCCCCAAGATGCAGAGGAATTATATCATACTGACGCAAGAGATTCTCCCCCCAATGGCCATGCCAACAGAAGAATACTCTACACCCATGGATTCAAGTATGTATTCAAGCTCATATTATCGTACTTCTTTGGTTTTGTACCTCAAGCTTTCACTTGCTTGCATAAGGTATAGCCAGTTAGCTTGATTGATAGCAAATCCTAACCCATCGATCTATTTTTAGGTTTTTGGATAGAGCAGCTTTCATCTCATCAAGAGACATAGATGCTCAAAAGCACGGCTGGCAAACCCCATGGCAACTCTGCCCAATTACACAAGTGGAAGAAGTTAAATGCATACTGAGATTACTCCCTATTTGGTTCTGCACCATAATATATTCAGTTGTCTTCACACAAATGGCTTCCCTATTTGTAGAACAAGGTGCTGCAATGAAAACTAATGTCTCAAACTTCAGAATCCCTCCTGCTAGCATGTCTAGTTTTGATATTCTTAGTGTAGCACTTTTCATTTTCCTCTATCGTCGAGTTCTCGATCCACTTGTGGGGAGGATTAAAAACTCAAAATCAAAGGGGCTAACTGAGCTTCAAAGAATGGGTATTGGCCTAGTGATAGCGATAGTGGCAATGGTAGCAGCTGGGATTGTAGAGTGCTACAGATTGAAGTATGCAAGAAGAGACTGCAAGCATTGTGAAGGCTCAAGCTCGTTGAGCATCTTCTGGCAAGTTCCTCAGTATGCACTTATAGGAGCGTCTGAAGTTTTCATGTATGTTGGTCAACTTGAGTTTTTCAATGCACAAACACCAGATGGACTAAAAAGCTTTGGAAGTGCACTTTGCATGACATCGATCTCATTAGGAAACTATGTAAGCAGCTTCCTGGTGACAGTGGTTATGAAGATTTCAACTGAGGATCATACGCCTGGATGGATCCCAGGGAATCTGAACAAGGGTCACCTAGACAGGTTTTACTTTCTCTTAGCAGCATTAACATCTATAGACTTGGTTGCGTACATGGCATGTGCTAAGTGGTACAAGAACATCAAGCTGGAAGGGAAATATGAAGACAATGATGAGCAAGATAACTTCCAAGTCTAGCAAAACAACCATCGCACATTAACATGTACACTACCAGCACATATATAAATAAGAGGGAGGCATTGGGGTAGCCACGAGCATTTTTAAGCTTCTTCTAATAGAAAATTAGGTGCTGCAGGAGTAGAGGAAACCTACATGCTGAACTTTTTAACACCTATTCTGTCCATATTCCTACAACACCTAATTCTGCTGTTTGATTCTATTTTTAAAGTTAGGTTCAGTACAAAATGGTTTAAAGAAAGTCGATAATTTTTGGTGTAAGGTCACCTCATTCTAATTTGCTGGTTTTTTGTAAGCCATAGAATTGACCCTGTGCTTGACAAAAATTTCATGTAAAATAGAGCGGACTCTCTTTGTAGAGTGCTGGAATTCCATGTACATGAAAGCTGCTCGAATGGATAATAATAGAAAATTGCCTCCTTTCACCCAATTCCAAATTACTTTGTTTGTTAGGAGCCACTTCATCCTATATATGGTAACATGAAATCTACGTCCACTAAGCAATGTTATGGTCTATATGCTAAACAGGTTTGAACTGATTATTCTAACTGGAAAACAGTTTAATAATAAAAAAATATCAAATGATATCTACAATATCTTATAATAATGTCTATTGCTAATGATATTATAATCCTAATCAGAAACATCTCCGTCCTACAATCCTAGGCTTTTTCACATATACAAGAGAATGACGACTCAAGAAACCTTACAAGTAAAATAAAGGTAAATGCAGAAGCTAAGTTCTTTAGTAGATTAGCGTGTACTCAGCAGAGACAGGCTAGAAGTATAAAGAAGACGAATGTAAATTCACAGAGACTCTTCGAATTCAAGTACCATTGAGATTACGGCTGAAACAAGATTTCGATGTCGATTGAAAACAACTGTTGCAGAATTTTGTGACATTCCTTTTAACAATCGACGTATAATCACTAGAGAATCTCTCTATGTATAATACCCCAAATGAAGCTTTTAAACTTTTTAGAATTTCTAAATGCACACTTGGGAGAATAAATCACAAGATTCTATTTATTAAACAGTTAATGTTCCATACAATTATCAGCTAGTCCAAAATAATCTGTGTAATAACATGTTTTTACTGGTATAAAAATCAGTTCTGGACCCTGCGTACTTGGATATGATGAGTAGACTCTTGACGCCATATTGGCTGGGCTCCACTTTGGACAAGAGTTACGTGCTGTCCTTCTACCAACAGACCCTTGTTCTGAAAGATGGAAGGTTTTCAGTTAAGATTAGCCTCAGCAAATGCTGATCCAACAACAAAAACAATATGAAATAAAAAAATCACCAACCAGTAATAGTTTGAGCGCTCTAGAGAAAGTCTCCTCTACATCACTAGAGAACTGCATATATATTGGCATCACACCCCGATAAAGTGACAGCCTCTGCTTAATCCTCTCCCTATCCAGCATCAAAATGTATCATGAAATATTTACAAATAAAAAAAATTAAATTCTAGATCAGAAACACTACACCCTGTAGCAACTATGAAGTTCAAAAAAGAATTCAAATATGCAGACTGAATGAGCAAGCTAAAAGTCAAGTTTTCCATATGGTAGTATAAATTCCAATTGGACCTTGGATCAGTAACAAATCATGATATGAAAATAGAAAAACAAAAATATTTATGGCATTCTCAAAAGGAAAAAGAAATGCGGCATCCAAACGTTCTGTCCTTCTAGATGCAAACACTAATAGTACCAAACTAAACAAATGTGCAAAATCACACAGCTATGAAAGAGAATTGGTTGAGGTTATTTATTTGATCTTCTATCTAGCAATGTATTCTGAGTTTTGTTTATTTATTTGTTTATTTTTATTTTACATTGAACCATTGGCAGACATGTCATCATCTCAAACTTTCTGACTGCAATAAAGTTTCAAAACCATGGTAGCCGGCAGCTTTATCTCATTTCCAAACCCAAAGGCAAGTAATTTGAAGAAAGAAAAAAACAAGAACACTTTATTGCAAACTGCTTCTGACACTTACTCATTTGTGAAAGCAAATATTGTTGATGCAGGTTGATAATGACTAAGAAGTACAGCCATGGACCCTGTTCTTGTGAAAACAATAATGGGTGTGCTAAAAGTGTTCGCCATAATTGTGGAATGAAAAGCAAACATTTCTCCCATATGACCCTGAGAAAGAATGCCCACCAAGTAATCAGACTATGAAAGAGGATTCAAAGATAGAATCAAAGGAAAAAAAAAGTATGTAAATAATTGCAGCAGTGTCATAAATTCCTTGTTTCAGTTCTCATTGAACCAGAACTAAAAAATCCAACTTCCAACTCAAAACTTATGGAATACTACATGTTGAAATGACTAGAATTCCAAAAAAACATAGAAGGGAACAAGGACAAAGATACGTTTTCATTTTGATAATCTGTACCTTATAGGCACCATGAGCAGGAGGTGTTGTGTTAACTGGCAAACTTGACTCTGTCCTCAATGCCACCGTATGCATGACTTTGACAGCTTTCAGTGGAAACCTTAAGCAATCATTATAATACCAAATCAACATACTATTCATAATAGGAAAGGTCACAACAAACTAAACCAGAAATAGTAACATATAATATACAGGGCACTGCCAAACACTGCAAAAGACTGCTAAGATTATCAAAATTGAAGAGAGAAATCTTAACAGGCTTTACATTTTTAATGCAAGGTTAACCACTTAGACCAGTTCAAAAACCCCATGTACACCTACAACATATATTTTTGTTGCTAATCCAAATAAAAAAGTTAACTAAGATGGGGGAAACAGTTCATTTCAGCACCAGTAAATTACTTTACACATTCTGGCAGAGGTACATCATCCAATGATTAAGATGAAACCTCAACCAAATCACTGGTACAAACAAAACAAGTTTAGGAATCAAAGAAAACAAATGAAAAGAAAAAGAAGAAGAAAATCCCTTAGGATTTGAGGCACACCTCTAGGCACTCCTAAAATTAGCAACCTAAATGCACTCATGGACACCTTCACGATTGGATAACTTGAGTTCACCATAGGACAAGACCTAAATTTAATTGGTCTGTAAGCCCAGGCAAGCATAGTGAGGGTTTTGACAATCAATGCCTTGATGATGATGGCAATAAGGTATTTAATATTGGTCAATACTTAATAAATGAAACAATATGTAATGGATTTTCTGATCTACCAAGTAAAATGTCTGTTACCCTACCTCTTTACAGGGCTAGAGTAAAGAAGCGGCTCTCAGTCCCAAATCTAAAGGAAAGTAACGAAGATTTATCCTACCCCATGAAAGCCAGTATTTAACCTTCAGAAATAACAAAGGTAATTGGAGCTGCAGGGCCATCAAAATTCCCAATATAGAAAACCTACAAAAGCTGAAGAATGTAACCAGCAAAAGAGGAGAGATTATTTTTATCCACAATGTTGCATTTGTTTCTTCCATTCATTAAATGGAGTTTGTATGTCTGTCAGCTGTGTGTCTCCAGTAATATAAGCTTATCCAAGTTGGACTTCTAAGTTATCAATTAGCACTCTTGACCATCTACCATCTCAAATTTGCTGATCAGTTGAGCTCTTGATATACTACAAAAACAAGTGCTCTCGTATGGACTCCCTATGTTTGAGCAGCAAGGCTATTTCAGCTATCACAAAAATACAAGTATAAAAGATAGACCATTAGATGACCAAAGTTCACTTACTTGCCATGGGCAGTTTCTCCAGAAAGCATGACTGCATCAGCACCTTCTCGTACTGCAATTGCTATGTCGGAGACTTCAGCCCTGGTTGGTGTGGGATGATTAATCATGCTTTCCAGCATGTTTGTCGCTACAATAACTGCTTTCTTCATACTGTGACATCTTCTAATAATATCTTCCTGTTTGAAAGATACAGAAATGATTATATTCAAAACTGAGAAATCAAGCAATAAGGCATGTGCTGCCAGTCATCTGAAAACTTAGTAGGGACAGATAAAGGTGTATGAGTTCTGCTTTCAAAAAATTACTTTACTAAGTATGATTAAGAATGGAAGATATGCTATAGATTTTATTAGGAATCGAATGTAATTTAGCCAGAACTTTAAAATGACTCACTCATCATCTCATAAGACCTCAAGTAATGACTCAATTGAAACCATTTGGAAAATGTAGTCTCAGCTAGCATTTGCTTAGACTCTAGATGCACTTACTTCTTCTGTAAGACACGAACCTAAGGTTTACATTCAAGAGGAAATTTGAGAAACGTGCGAGATGAAAATTGGATTTAGAAATGCCTCCAAAGTTTAATTTACCTGCAATAAAGGGACTTCCTCAATTGGAAGCTCAGCACCAAGGTCTCCACGTGCAACCATTGCCTACAAACAAAGACATAATAATTCAAATCCAAAAGAGCATGAAGACATTAAAAACAACAAACAGAATGAATTTGAAACTCTAATATCTATGCCTTTGCAAGGCTTGCAGAAAAAGATCCATAAAAGGCATTTAAAACTAACCCCATCAGATGCAGAAATTATTGATTGAAGATTTGGTATGGAGTCAGCGCTTTCTATTTTGACAATCACATGAATATCAGCATTAGATCCTACATGAGGTATGCGACAGCTTTAATTAGACTATAAGGGAAGCAAGTAAACACCCAATTAAACCTTTAACTACAAAATCTTATCAAAATAGGAGAATACTTTACTTTTGAGATAATCTTTTAACTCATGGACCACTTTAGCATCCTTCACAAAGGACACAGCATAGAAATCAACTTGGTTGTCCACCCCAAATTTGATATCTTCCCAGTCTTTGTCTGTCAAAAATGACAAATACAGCTAAATTTCTCATTGAAGAAATAACAGACAAAAATAAGTAATAAATGTTCATGTTAGCAATATTACCATTTAAAATTTAAACAGATAACAACCTGTAATAGAAGGCAGATTTGCACTCTTTCCACGCACATTCAAATGGCGCCTGGATTTTAATTCTCCCCCATCAATTACTACACATTTAACCAAATCCTTTGTCTTCGACGTCACAGCTAATGACATCATTCCACCTAGGAAAAAAAAATCATCATGTGACGTGCATAAAGAAATGGCAAATAATACAAGAGTAAATAAATGCTAACTTAGTGGCAATCCAGAATCAACGAGAGATGTGCACTCACCGTCAACCAATAGAATGTCACCAACTTCAACATCATTCACAAAGTCATCATAATTTACGCTCACAGTATCTTCTGTGCTGACCCCTCTATTTATAGTAAAATTGAACTCTTGTCCCTCCTTTAATGTTATTGGTTGAGGCACATCACCACTTCTAACTTCAGGACCCTGCACCAAATAAAGAAATATGAAAACCTGGAACTTGAATATAAGTATAGATATACAGCTAATTTGGTAAGAAACCAGCAAGATAGCAGTTGGTAATATATAAATAAGTCAAATGTTAGATGATAATGCTACTCTCCTGGTAATTTTTGAAAAGTATCATGTACCATATTGCATTAGATGCCTATTTTCTTAAAAGCAAATAGTTAGAAAAGGAAGTGTAATCTGAAGACAGAAACATTTAGAATTAGAAGTATAAAATTTTCTCTGAGAAGTGTGAAACTGGTCCGCAAGGCGATACAGAACACAAAAAAGCAGTAGAAGTAGAAGGAGGAGAAGGAGAAGGCAGAGAAGAGATCAAGCTTGAAATTTGTAAGATCATTTGACTAACTTCAAAAGGGAAACTTGAACATAGAAAAAAAAAAAGAAAAGGCATTATCAACTAGATTTTTGACATAAAAGAAATGTGCCTATTAATAACTAATAAAATTTGCAATAAGAAATGTACCTTGGTGTCCAGCATTATGGATATAACCTTGTCATCAGATTGGGCATTGAATTCCTTGACCAGATCAATAGTTTTCTGGTGTGAAGCATGATCTCCATGTGACATATTTAGACGAGCTACATTCATGCCAGCTTCTGCTAGTTTCCATATCATTTCACGTGAGCTAGTAGAAGGACCAATTGTACAAACTATTTTTGTCTTTCTTAGAGAGTGTGAACTGTTTTCTTTCAGTCCCACAATCTGGCTGCTAGTCAGAAGCTCAACATTAGGGTTGAGATTATCCTGGACAAGTGAATGTTTCCAGGTTAAGAAGAATGAAATTGTTCAACAAACAACGGAAAAAAAAAGAGAGCTAGATTTGTAACAATCAAACCTCAGCAAAGTACAATCCTAAGCTATGTTCTGAAGAGAATTGCAGAGTCTCATTATCTTGATGCACAGAAATTATTTCACTCAAATCAGAGCATTTCTTGTTATGTTTACTCAAAATTTAGTGAAAGTCAAAAACTTTTATGAGTATCTTCAATTTCTCAGCTCAGAATTGATAAAACCAAAATTATTATAAAACAAAAACAAGGATTACGCTAGAATTAACTGAAGTAGCAAGTTTGATATATATAATTAATAGAAGAAGTCAAACTCCTCCATTCGGTTTTCTCAGAAATTCTGAAAATGAACAAGAAAGAAAGAAACTCACAGCAGTTAAAGGTCCATTAACAATATTACGTTTGTGAGGATTTGGCTGTTGAGTAACCGCCATCGATCGAACAGCAAAAACTGGTTTTTTCAGAGAAATGAATCGAATGGGTTCGAAAAGCGAAATATCAGTAAAGCTGACAGAGGAACATAAAAAGCGAGGATCTTTAGAGGAAATATGATTAATGACCGCCATTTCTTGAAAGCTCTGTTTCAGGAGTTCGATTGAAGACAGAGAGAACCGGGTTTGTGAATGATTTGTTATGCTGGGATTTTATTTGTTTGTGGGGGAGAGAGAGAGAGAGAGAGTCCTCTGTTTGTTGGAACCGTTGGCTGCGCAGCCTAAAGTCCGACTTATTCTGACCAGAGAAAATCCAATTAAAAATGGTAAAAAACTGAGACTATTATTTGGTCCCTTTAGTTTCCCAGTTTCTGTATTTGATCCTTCTTTCTTTTATTTTCTGAATCCAGTTTATAAATTCTTTTCTGCTGAAGTTACAAATTGCGGTCTAAAATTTAGCAAAAAGTATAATTTAATTCTTAAAATTTAATTTAGTGTATTATCACCGCTAATGTTTTAAAATTGAAATAATTTGACTCCCTAAAATAACACATGTCCAATATTTAAGTGACACACATCCAATTTTTAAGAGTTAATTGTCTTTTTATAAACTAAATTGCTTTAATTTTAAAATATTAGAAATGAAAATTACACAAAATTAAATTTTAAAAATTAAATTATATTTTTTTTGCCAAATTTTAGATTGCAATTTGTACTTTTAGCTTTCTTTTTTTGGTTTACACTACCCGATATCCGAATACCATACGAGTGCCGGCTAATCCGAATTCGGGGCTTAACCACAATTAAGGCTCTTTGTCCATCTCCATAAAAAATGTCGAAAATCGAATCATAATCCGTTTATCCTAGCACAGCTTGCGTTGCCAACCTTGCCACCCTCATGGGTTTAGCTTTCTTTTTTTAGTAACATTTATAAGTTCCGTTAATTTTGACATATATTCTTCTTTTCACTTTAAATGATTTATATCACCTTAACAAAAAAAAAAACAATAGAAATTATTAACAGAAAAATTATTAAAAAATTTTAATTGTATAGAAATGCATTAAAAAATTGACTAAATTGTCCTTATTTTAATTTTAAATACTATATTTTTATTTTTATATGATCAAAACTAAATTATTGCTCTATTAAGTATTTTAATATTGCATAATCAATATGGACAAATATGTAAACTTAAATTTTAAATTATAGATCTTAGCATATGGATGGGTGTCGTATTTTGACTGAAGTCATGACATTTGAATTATTATATATTATTTTATCAAATCTGGTAAGGGTGAACTACACAAAGGCCTCCAACATTACATGAGAATAAAAAAAAAAAAAAAAAAAGTTGATGATGAGCAGGTAAGAGTATTATATAACCGAAGGCCAACTCAGGAAACGAGAAGCAATTTGGTAGGTACGGATCCTGAAGATATTATTATAGTAAATGGGATATATAATTCAATGTGCCTGCAAGTGCCACATCCCATACAAAGCACGTGTTCCATGGAAAGAAAGCCATCTTATACCTCTAGGATTAATTTTATACTTAATCAATCAAATTTGACAATTATAACATTATAATTATTATATTATAATTTATAACGAAAAAATTATTTAACTTTTATTTTATAAAAAAAAATTATAAATACCGAAAAATCGAAAATCCAACTACTGGAGTCATTGACAGCAACAAGATTTGTTAACAGTAAAAAATACACTATCTTATGACATTAAAATTATTGATAATATCAAGATTTGTTAGATATTCGATAGGTAAAAGATATATTTATCTTCATATTTTTTATTTTTCAGTAGCCGAATTTTCAGTTTTTTGATTTTTATTATTTTTCTGTTACAAAATAAAAATTAAGTAATTTTTTTATTATAATCATAATATAATAACCACAACGTTATAACCACCAAATTTAAGTGATCACGAATGAACTTAAACCTATACTTCTCCCTATCATTTCAACAGTATCAAAGAGAAAAAATAAACAGATTCGTTAGTCATACAGCTTAGACTCAGCTCTATAATCTTGCCCACATTCATCTTATTAATTTATTTTTCAGATCTAAGTATAATGAAGTTTGCTATAAAAAATATATTTAGACGATTATTTTTGATAATACATCTTTAAAAGTAAATGGAAATGAAATTCTACTCATAAGCATTTAGACATCTAACAGGATTACATTATATATTTGACATGTATTAAGATAGACCTATGATTTTGGTGCACCATGTACTAAATCTATTGGCCACTAAATATAATAGAAACTTTTTTTTTTTGCCTTACCAGGTTCATATCTTCTAATTGCATTAGACCAATCACCAGGTAATACCGGACCGGACTGAACAGAAAACCACAAAGAAAAATAGTTGAAAAGAGAAAAGGTGGCATTGGGATGAACTGCAGAAGCTGTGAAGGCAACACAGACTAGATGAGCATCAAAAAACCCAATTGCAGTAATACTCCCAAACTGTACACATGCTAATCCCACAACACTTATACTTCATCCCAGATGGAAATGGGTAACATTTATTCATTCAAAAATTTGATTAACTGAAGCGGACATAAATTTTCAAGCCAATAATATTCCATCTTAACATGGAAAGCAGACAATATTTAATTTAAGAAATGCCAACACTATTCTTGGAATCATCCGTATACCAATTGGAGCTCCAAAACAACTGAAAAATGCTTATATTAGCTTCAACCCCATCTTGCAATCCATGAACCGCAGGACTGAATATTCAATGAAACTTCATTTTCTCCCGCCGGTCCAGTACGAATTAATTGAGCTCCAGCAAGGCCTTTTCTGGCCTACATTTAATGGGAATCGCGGCATCACAATTCACAAGTATTTAAGCATACCACGACCTTCCACACTAAGTTTTGTCGCTTGTAAATTCTTCTTCTTTGGAGCCTTCAGCTGTTGCAACTTCTTGTTCATCTGCCAATCAACGGTATAGTTTAGAAACAAAACTTCATCCACCTGAGTTGGAGATACAACAGTCGCATACACTCAATTTCATCTACAGAAAACCAACCTTGAGTCGACGCTGATCTTGTACAATTTGTTTTGCACGGGCTCTGACTTCATCAGGATCAACCTTGGACTGAGGGCGTACTATAAAATCTAATGGAGTTGCTTCTGGCCTAGAAGCATGCTGCCTGGATGCAGATGATTGGCCAGGTTTTCTTTCCCTGTTTTTTTAATTGAAAAGCCATTGGTCAAAAATGAAATTGAAAACAGGCTGAAGAATAAAAAGCAACGTGCCATATTTCATAAAAATCATACCGTGAAATATCCAAATCCAAATCACCATCCCTCGATTCCATTCCAGCAGAGTTATTTACAGGCCTGCCAAAATCAGAAAAACAACTGAGGACAGCAAAATAAACCTAAACTACTCCAATGTATCCATGGACAATACAGTTTTAAACAAAATAATGACAAAGCAGCGGTCACAAATACCTCCTCACAGTTGGCCTCCGGAAAGCCCGGTCACCATCCATGTTTCTCATATCCTCAAATCTTGTACTCTTATTAAATATTGGCCGACTCTGCATTATTTTGTGGTTGAAAATACATGCAATAATTAAAACTTCAGTTGAATGGTGAGTTCCCACAACGAACTACTCCACTTAAGGGAATAAACCACTAGACAAATGAATAAAATCCATTTAACATAAGCAAGAACAAAATTTAACATTCAGTTTAATGCACTACGGATCAAAAGACAATAAAGATAGTTCAAGACATTATATTAATGATCATGAGAGGGAAATTCGAAGCAATAATTCCTCAAGATGAGGATATATCAAGCACTATCAATGCTACTTCAATCTGCATGATCATCTAAGGGAAATTTTAAGTTATAGTTCCTCAAGGGGGAAGATATGTCCAGAACTACACTGCCAGTTTGACCACTCACTGATCTTCTGGAGCATGCACAAATTATAAAAGGAGAGAGTTGTAAGCCAGCATTTAACAAACAAAAAGTTGAGAGGCAGCACTGTGTTACCCATTTATCAACCAAATCTTTAGCAAGCTTTCTGTTGGATGTGGTTTCCTCATCAGATTTTGATAAGAACATGATAACCTGTCAAAATAATATGCATCATAGTATAACCATTTCTCCACTTACAACTAGCAAACAGAAAGTTATAAATAATGTGGGATAAAAGAAGTATAACCTTTCCGAGTCCACTTTTTTTCAATTGTTCTCTTCTATCGTACTGCTCCAGATCAATTGGAAACTGCATGGAAAAAATAAACAAACAATTTAAGCCAGCATTAAGCGTTTGTTTAGAATCAACAGCCATTGCTGTAAATAGCAAACTGCAGAAAGCCCTTCGCATACATCAGTCAAAATCCTCAAAATAGCTGCACGGATATTTATATTTGGTAAACTTCCATCTGGAAGTGGTTCAAGCCAATTTTTTAACAGAGTTAATACTCCATGATCTATGAATTCTTGCTGGAGCTGCCTCCTGCACCAGAAAAATCAACAAGAATAAAAGATCGAATTAGTCCGATGGAAAAAATAACTAAATAAATAAAAGATCATATAAGATTATCACAGACAACCAGCTTACTTCGAGAGGACCTCAGTAAGAAGAGGCAACTTCTTGAGTTTATTGATGGCAGGCTTCCCTCGTCTGTTGAGTTCTGCATCCTCTTCAGCTGTCACCTCAAGTTCAGCCATGACATTCTCAACCAGTAATGCAATTTCTGCAGGACTTTTCTCATTCTTCTTCCTTTTCTTGCCCATTTTGAAGAGCTGCTTAATTTCCTCATCCTCTTCGCCCTCCTCTGCCTGGCAGTGTCAGGGCCAAAAACAATTAAAAATAAAATAAAACTAAAAAAATTTTGACCCAAAAAAAAAAAAAACCACTATACATCATATTGAGCAAGTACTATAGATATTTTAATAATAAGTCAAAATATGCACATGAAGTACAAAATTCTTGAATGAATAGTGAGAAGGCACATAAATAAGGAAGCTTCATTAATAAAGCATAATGGATGTTGCTATGGAGACACAAATGTGCACCTAAAGGATTTTCATTCTTTTTATAGGAAAAAGAACTTCAATCAAAAGGAAGATGGGTAATAAGAAAGTAGGCTTGCAAATTACACACCTGAGGAGCATCACCTGGTGAGCGTGGTTCATTATCACTTCCATATCGATCAGCAGGATCCACACCACTGTCATCAATAAAGTTGTCATCGTCCACAGTTGCAGGACCCTCTTGATCATCCTAATCCAAGGAAAATCATTACAGTTAGAATAATATCCAACAATATCATATGTACACACACACACAACCCTGCAGTTCAACAACCTAAAAGAATTGGAAGGGAAAAGAAAAAAAATTAGGGGTAAGCATACTGATCGAGAAAGAATTGTATGGCCTCAATATGCAATCAAGTATTGGCAACAGTTATCAAGTCTGGCACTAATAATAAACCTAGTTTAAAAGAATATCTTAAACATAAATAAAAACTGATTAAAACTTGCATCCAAGCTTGCCAATCTATTGATCTATAGCTCAAAAACAAAATACAGATCCAAAACTTCTATATCAAGAGAGGAAGAAAAACAGACAAGTAACGCAGATAATTATTGTGTAAAATTACAAAATTACCAAACTGTTATGCTTAAGATATATAGACATAATTTTTAAGATTGCCAAATGAAAAACAGCTACATGCATGCATAAAGGGACACTAGGACAGTAGTTACACGCTTGATTTACTATGTCCAGAAGTCCCATATGCTCAAGTAAGAATCCATGAATCAATACCAGTTCCAGTAAATCCTCAATAGAATCCCTCATTAAATTAATCAGAGAACAATTGCATAATTACATATCACAGAACCATAAATCAGACAAGCAGAGCTTATTGATTCACCAATTCGAGTAACTGACAATATATCTCTAATATGGAACACGAACAATCAAACGAAGATCAACAAAGCAACAATTCCGATGCAGGGACATATAAGAGATAAAAAGGAGAAAGGGAAAAGCACAAACCTCAGAATCACCGCCAGCAATAGTATCCCACATCTCCTTGACGTCACCATCTTCCTTCCCAGCCATCCTACCTGAATACATCCCTTTCTTCATCAATGCCGATTTTGAACCACTTCCCACCTTTCCTCCACTACTTGCATACCTATCACCCTTGCTAAGCTTTTTCTTGTCCTTCCCACTGCCCCCAGCCACTTCTTTGCCCAATTTCTTTCTCTTTTTCCCTTCCATTGCATACTCTATCCCAAAACTCTCATCTTCATCTTCATCAACCAGCTCAGGAACCACAAAATTCTCCTTACCTCCCATCCCCGAAGGATCACTCTTCTTTACCAGCCTCTTTCTGGGCTTTTCAACTTTATCGGTATCATAAACTGGAGTTTGTGACCTCTCTCGCTCTTGCTCGCCCCATCCATCAACGTCATCCTCCAAGAGATCATCCTGGTGAGGTTCTGGAGAATGCCCACCATCTGACTGCATATCGTCGTAGTCCATCAATGGCTCTCCATCCTCATCGCGATACCTGGAAACACAGCAGCACGCAGAGCATCAGATTATTGAAACCTTAATTCCTCTCACGGAGGGCGAGTGACTTCTTCTTGAGAGAAAATTGAAACCCTAACTACCCTAGAGCTAATTATGATAATTGTAATTGAGAAACCGATGTCGAATATCAGTAACCCTAACTTGCCATCACAGGGAGAAAGAAAACGGAATCAAAATGCAAGAAATAAGTAGAAAAACAATAGTAATCCTAAATTTACAAACGCATGGATGAAAAGAGAGGTAGAAAAGAAAAATGAAGAGCAGAAGGTCTTCAATCAAAAAAGAAAAAAAAGAAAGAAAGCTCTTACGGATCGTCTTCGAAACCCATGGTAACGGAGGACCAAAGGTGTAGTTGGTGATCGTCGAATATCGGAAAACGATGAAACTATCGATCCGAACAGCCTTTTGTTGGTTTGATTTTCAGAAACATAAATTGTGAGAATTGAAGGCCAAGGCCATATTATGCTATGCTAGTCCTCAATCCGCCGTTTCAAGAGGAGTCAACATTTTTTTTTTTCTCTTAAAAAAAATTGATTATTTTATTCATTAATAATTGCTCCAAATGATTTATGTGTTAATTTTTGTTTATTCATTAATAATTCAAACTAAATAAAAGATAATATTAATCAGCTAATTATTATTAGGATAATATTAACGAATTTATTATAATAAGAACATAAAAAGCATATAATGGAAATTATATATAAAACTTTCTGTTTCCAAACGTAAATATTTCATTTATGTTAACATTAATTCCATTGTTATTTGTGCAAAAAAATTCACAATATTTTTATTTTTGCCGTAAAATTTAACAAAAATGTAATTTAAATTTTAAAATTTCATTTGGTGTAATATTGCCAATAAAATATGAAAATCGAAACAATTTATTCCCTATAATAATACTTGTCTAATTTTTAAGTGACACGTATCAAATTCTTGAACGTCGGTCATTATTTCAGGAGTTAAATTGCCCCAATTTTGAAACATTAAGGATGATATTATGCCAAATGAAACTCTAGAATCTAAATTACACTGTTGTCAAAATTTGAGCATCAATTTGCACATTTAGCCTTTTATTTGTTTTTAACTAAAAGTTATACTTTTAACTACTATAGATTAATGCTAATATAGCGATACTAAAGGTAACATGGATGCACCAGCCCTTCCAAGGTTCATTTGAGAGGTTGGCTGAGAGATTTTGGTAAGAAATTGGATGTCTGCAATATTTTTCACACTAAAACTTAAGCTGTTTTCCATGATTTGAAACTTGCTAAAAGCATGGATTTTTAGCAGGTTTCCATGATTAATGAAAAATCTCCAACTTCTGCAGATTGCCTGTCACTCTTGCACTCGACAAATTTATTTAGAACCACTTTTATTTGTATTCTTTTTGTGCACTTCCATAGCAAAAATAATTTCAGCATTGATTTTCTCACCCACTTTGCAGTTGATTTACTGCCCGATTTTAACTATCTAGATGATTCTGCTGATAGTATTAGTGATTTTGTTTTATTCTTCTAAGGATTGCTTGTTTAATTTCTTTTTGCACCAGCAACACTGGTTAATTTCCATTACTTGTTTAAGAAAGCAACAGAAAGCCATTGACTCCTAGTCTTGCACAGTTTAGACAGAAAATCTACACCAGGCTATTAACAGAGCGTCAAATATGCCTCAATTGAGTATCATCAACAAGATAAAGCAAATCTACAATATATACGTACACACACTATAGATGAGTTACAGTTTAGACAATTTGTTTGCTAAGGAAGAACATAAGAGTAGAAGCCCAAGAAAAGTCCATGTAGTCGGACCAAAATAAATAAATAAATATATAAAAGGGCTTTAATAGGGGACATATATAAATTGGAAGAACTGCAAGATTGCAAGAACAGCTATGGAATATATTCCATGGGACCTTACAGCATCTCTCAGAACACTTTTTAAGGTCCCCAAGATATGGCTGGGAATACTTCTTCTAAACCCTTGAAATGGCCAGAAAGATTAGTCAATCAGCTTCTCGAGATCCATCTGAGAGTTCAGATTCCTAAGGGAGGGAGAGACATAATCAAAAAAGATATTAAATATAAACTCTATCCTTTTAACAAAAGTCAATGAGTTATTCTTCCTCAGCTATTGAAACAAATTTTTTTTTCCTTGTTTGGGAAAACTTAAATGCTAAAATACTTCATTCTGCTCCTAGATTGTTTAATGCTGCAATGCAATGCAAGTGTGCCAAAATGTAGATACAAAGAAAAGAAGAGATATACCTGTTCAGGAAGAGAAGCATGAGAAAGAGAATGCAGTTGGCAGCTTTCCATATTTGTGAGTAATTGGATTACAGTTTTTAGATGAGGTACACTGCAAAGATTCCAATTTCAATATATATGCATGCATATAAAAGAAATAAAAGCAGGGAAAAGTGGATCCTAAAGTTTATCACGATCAATGCATGCATGCATCTTCTTTATTTATTCCCACCAAAGGGAGGAAATAAAACAAATATAATATGTTACATTATTACCAAAAAGATATTAAAATGAACAAAAACAAATATGAGAGCATCAGTATTTTTTTATTGCATCCAAGAAAACACTGTAGTGTGGCTCAGCCCAAAACTTGTAATAATTGACTCATGGATCTCCATCCTTTGCCATCTTTGTTATGCATACTATTCACTTCATTGAATCACATGATAAACAAGTTTTTGAATTGATGCTTGTTTCGACAGATCTTTGTGATTTCTATACTTGAGAATTCAAAATTCACGCTAAGAAAGAAAAAGGCCTTCAAGAGAGAGTAAGGGCAGCTGCTTGCAAAAGCGTAGTGGCAGCAAGGGTTTTATGTAACGGGCTGTATGTAGTCATGAAGGCTTTTTGGGGTTCCTAGGGTTATTTCTTGGTCCATCTCTGACATGCAGCTGTATTAGACAGGAGTTCATGCATATAAAACCAATGCATTTCCATGTATCCTTGCAAATAAAAATATTAAATTTCAAAGCACTACATTAGGAACTCAACCCTTTATAGTACATAATCTGAGATATCCAGATGTTGCTTATGCATTTAGAATTAGAATACATATGCACTACCTTTCCAGTCCATTTTCCATATGTGCATCCAAGGATGAAATCACCCGAGGCATCTGCTCTAAAACCTTTGACAAAATGAGGAAAGAGAGAAACAAAACAATAGAGAAACAATGAGAAATAAAATATAAAATTCTCTAAGTTGCAGTCCCAACTTTAGTTAACATTTGAGGACAGGAGCTACATACTTGCTCAGTGTTCTTGATTGTAGAGGCTTTGGCTAGGAGGTTTTTTGGAAGCTTGGTTAGCTGGGCCTGCAAGTGTAAAAACTGATATATATTATGCACTACAATATAAAACAAGAAAGCAAGGCATATATCTAATCGTATTCTTTCATAGTCTTCAGAATTGCATCATATAGATTCCTTTATTGTAGACAACTGAGGAATAAATAATCTTATATGGTTGAAGAGAGAATGAAGGCATTCTCCATTCATTATGAAACCAGACTGAGATAATGAAATATGTTATTTCAACTTCCTTCTCAATGAATTTTCCTCGCGTTCAAAACAGTCCAGAGAAAGAAACTTCAGTTCAGGAGAATTAATAACAGATGAAAGACACTACAATTTGAACAAAATCAAGGTTCTAGCAAATCCATCAAAGTGCAAATCCAGAACCAATCATATTAACAGGTACAGGGATTGCCAACAACTAGTTCTCTGTTTTCCCCAAGCGTCCCCCCAGAAAACATAAGATAAACACTTTTACAAGGGAACTTAAGATACATAAGAGTAAAATATTTCTACATTCACCACCTGTGATAACATAGCAAAAACTAATTTCTTGCCATAAAAGAAATATGTCCTTTCTCTTCTGTTGCCACCACAAATAAAGCTACTACACAAGCCATAAGGCACAGTACATAAAAATGCACCTAAAATTGACAAAATTTAAGGGGTAATAAGTACACTCTTATCAATATTAGGAGGTGATGTGTGTGAATATTTCCAAGTTCAAATAGGTAATAGGTTATTTTTGCCAATTTTAAGTATGCAAAACGTTACTCGTAAAGTTCAGGGTTGTAACTAACCAGTTTTGCCAACTTCATGCGTGTTTTTATGTATTTTTCCCAAGCTGTGATGAATCAAAGAAAAAGAGAGCTGCAAAGCATTTTAATTTAACTCAAATCCAGAAGTAGACTAAGTAAATATATAATAAAAATAAATTTTAGAAAAAAGGGATTCACTTGGGAGTACAAACCATCATAATAGAAAAGTAAGGGGGGAGAGAACGTAAACTAGGTCAATAAAAAATTCTTGAAGTTTAACCATACAAAAGGAAAACAGAAGTTTCTAAATCCTGCATCTTTAGTCACGTGGGATTTCCCAACTTTTTATCCCAACAATATATTTCCAGAAATAGATAGGCTGGTTCGCTTGAAGATAAGCGTTCTTTGATTTTCCACTTTTAAATCCTAACATAATTGTTCCAACCACTAGAAGTCCCATATATAGGATAGGGGGTTCAAATAAAGAAAATATTTTCAATGATGAGATCAAATCAAGTTGAGGCTCCATAAAACCCGGTAGAATAATCCATCACTTAAGCCAGCAATAGCAATGCAACACCAAATCTAGTAAAGAAAATCATTCCACTCACACATGACTCCCTACAGTTCCTTACAATGGAAATACAATAGCAAGGAAGAAATTGGAATATTTGTTTCATTCCAATAATCAAGAAATAGAGAAATTGAAAAGTTAAAAAAACGAGAGTAAATTTGAAAATTCAAAGTTGTGTTAGAGAATGAAAACCCATAAGTGGGAAAACAGGGTGGATAAGCAAACTAACTTTGATTGAGAAATGGATATGATGTGCAATGACAAGAGAGAGATAGATAGAGAGAGGAGTATTACCTGGGAAGAAGAGGACTGTTGCATGAGATGCAGAAGATTGGAGGTAGATTGAAGGGCTTGTGAAATGTGTTCAGCAACGGTTGCTTTAGCTGTATCTTGTCTGCTGTTTCTGGTTTTTGAAGTCCCCTTCGCAATTACGCATCCTCCCGATATGGTTGAGCTCCCCATTGTGCTCTCCATTTCCCAAAATTTACACTGACAATTTTTTTAGCTATTCTTGTTAGCTAAGCTAATGGACACCCAAAGTTTTTAATTGTAACAAATACATACTCACAACTAGTTGGTGCACAAGAAAAACGAGCTAAACTGATCACAATTAGAATTGAAGCCAGCAGCAAAAACTCACCAATAAATCCATAATAATTACACAACAAATTACAAAAACCAAAAATCCAAAATCAAATGAGCACAGATACCTACTTACCTGGTTAGGTATCTAATTTCTACGTCTTTCCTTTTCTAGCGGCTGCTGGGAATCACAATTTCACCTTTAAGGTTGCTGGCGACGCCGTCGTCTTCTCGGTGGAGATCGGGGGCAAAATGGAGGGTGAGTTTTTGATTCAAGGATCGTGTTTTTGGTCGGAGGAGACTGGGCAGGGAGGAGGGAGGGAAGTAAGGGCGACAGATTGGATCGTGCACGATCAGGATCCTTCAATAACGGTTAATTTCGTTTTTTTTTTTCTTTTATCAATTAACCATTAAAATATTGCCTAATATTTAAATATAATAAATTATATAAATTGTCAGAATTATAAATACTATGAAATAAATATAATACCAAATAAATTTCATAATAAAAATATAAAAATAGTATGATAGTGTATTATTCTTTTATGTGACGTTTTTAAAAAAAATTTAAATTTTATTTATCTGTCTTTTTAGATTTTTAATTTAATTTAAATTTTTTTAATTTAGTTTTTTTAATAAAAATTAATTTATTTAAAACTAAATATTTAATAATTTAAATAAAATTACGTAATTTAATATTAAATTTAAATTTAATTAATATTTTTTTAATTTTTATAAAAATAATAAAAATGACAGATAAAAAATATAAAAAGTATATGCTAGTAACTACAGTTATTTTAATTATTCGTTTTTATGTACATACATTCTAATTTTTTTTTTCATTTTTTTAACTAAACCTAGACATAATTCTTTATATTGCGACATGCTACAACAAACCATATATTCATTTTCTAAGTTATATTGCGACATGTTGCTGCTAATACATACATTTATTAATATGTTTATTTTGAATAACAACAAATTGTTATCCAACTGAAAAAAATCAATGAAAAAGTGGCAACTTCATCTGATCACTATTTGAATTTAATTGTTATTGGAAAATAATGCAAAAGTGTGGATAATATTATCAATTAATATTTTTTTGGTTCGAAAAGAAGTACAAAAGTTAAGAAAATGTAATAAATTAATTCATAAATTCAGCACAAGAACAACCACAAAATATTAATATTCTGAATAATATATATAATAGAAAACTAAATGTGAATATATCGGTTAATCATAATTGATGGTTTTTTTGATTTAAATTGTAACTGTTATCTGAAAAATTAATAATGCAAAAAATCGATTTAAAAAAATTAGTTCAATGTTTGATCGGTTTTTTGGTTCACCAAAAAGTCAATTTTTTTCCGTAAATAAAGAACAAAATACACATGATTTATTTTAATATATATATATATATATATATATATATATATATATATATATATATATATATATATATATATATATATTCAATTTGGTTTGGGTTTATCATGTTTTATTGGAGACTGCGGTGGAGATCTGTTGGAGTGTCTCTCAACTTGAGATTTTGGTCGCCTTCTATATCCAGTAGATTCATCCCTAGTTATAGATTTTGAGTATTCCAATATGGCTGCTAATGTTTATTTCAATGAAAGCGTCAAATGATAATCTGAATAATATCAAAAGGAGGAAGGATGTGCGAGCCGATCGGATTGTGAGCAACCAAGAACCTGCAAGAAGGATAGCCTAGTTGGTTCGAATATTAGCACTTTAAAACTTAAATCAGTAAGAGATTTAGAGCGAGAAAGTATAGAGAGAAAGTTTCAAGAGTATAATACTTAGAGCCGTTGGAGGATTGATCAATTTATAATAGATAAAATCTACCAAATAGGGATACTCGAGTGAGAGTAATTGCTGGACAAAGGGTATAACCTTGCAATGATTTGACTGTTCATATTCTTTTGAGTATGTCAGTATAATTGACGAAACATAGCATTCACAAGCCGATTAGATTTGATGGTAGCTGACGGACCTGATTTGACAGGTTGCATGTGTCCGATTAGACTTGTCTCGTGGGCTGCTATTTGGCAAAATGGGCTTTGGGCTTTATGGATCTTATAAATTTATATGTTTTTTCATCTATGTTTTTTTTAGAAAGTCTAATGTAGTATAAAAGCTCATTAACATGCTAATTTTAATGATTTATTATTATTATTATTATTATTATTATTCAGAATGAGAAAAAAGGAACAATTCTTTTACCATTTTATTCTTAATTACATCACACAAGCCTCATCCACTGAAACCCATAATTAATTTACATATGAATTGAGGAGAGAAGAAAATGTGCACAAACACGTAAACGAAGTATTAAAAACTACATTTTCGGCGTACTTATATTAAAATTTCCTCCCCTTGTTTACGGGTAATACTAGGCCAAAATGTAGAATATACTATTTGAACAAGAAGGCGAAATTGTAAAATTGCGAACAAGGCAACAGGCACACATGCTCCAAGCCCAATTGGAACTCCAATCCAGCGCAATTTATGCGATAAAACAATGTGAAGAGATGCACCAAAACATAGCTGCAATCGAGAAGAATAAGGTAATCAGACCAATGCTAAGCCTCATTGGCAAGGCCCTCAGAAAATCTTCCTCTGAATATCTTGAAGTGAGTATCCCTAAAAACATCAGTAATGAGGTCGATGAAGAGAAGAGAGCCAAGGCATTGGCTATTGCAAAAGTCATGAAAGATGCTTTATTAAGAAAGATTGGTAATCCTGTAGTTTGATCATTTCCGCCTGTTGCTGTAAAATTTGCTGCAAAAACTACTGTGACCATAAGTGCAGCTACCAGTGCACAGGATGATGCTGTATCTTTCATCCATTTCTCACCTTGCTCTACTAGATCCTTGTGCTCTTCTGTAAACAATTCTCTTGGAGTTTTTCCTTTATTATTTTTGATGTTCTTGTACGAGGGTTGAACAATCTTCTCCACTTCCTGCACATAAGATATTACTATTTAATAAATTTTAGAGAGGAATTCAAGAGATTAAGGTAAGTAAGTATATAATTAACCTTGAACCATTTCAATTCCCGTTGCATCTGGAAGGCAGCACCAGAAATCCTACTAGATGGTGCCAAATTTGCTGCCAAATGTAGCACATTGTTCCCGTCTATCGCAAGACAAAATGCTTGTATGAACTCGCACGGAATAAGAGACTGAAAACTTTTTCTTGGCGGTGTAAAATTGCCAGATGGAAAATACCCTTTCCTGTATCGTCACGGGACCAAATAGAATACGGCTGGATTTCAATAACCTCTCTAACAAACTCGCGAATTCCTGAACGGGCAGCAGCGCGCATTGAAGGCCCTGGAAGTCCATAAGCTATTTTATCACCGTATTTTACTGCTTCAGATATCAACATTTTGAGCAACTGAAGGGCTTCCTTATGCATCTGTGTTCTGCTATGAATTCTCCGTAAAAATCTGCATAGCTTGCTTTCCTTTGGAAATTCTTTTGAACTGCTACCTTGGTTTTCCTCATCTCCATGTGTAATGACATTCCGTCGTCTATTGAAAGCGGCAGCAAAAGCTGAAACCAAAAAATAATAAAAAAGGCCACTTATATTGTTTGAGCAGAATTTTTCTTTGTAAACCAAAAAAAAGTAGTAAGGTTATTACTGGTCAGAAAGCATTCGTAAATTGTTGGATTGCTTCCACTTGGAAAGGGCTCTGGCTTTTGAGCCAATATCAATAAGGCCGTATTCCCTTCAGAGCCTGCTTCAAGAGCTCGACTGGGATGGCGGTTCAGTATTTCCAAAGCAATGTCTATCAATAGAAATATAATCACAATTCGTAATATCAATGAAGATGCAGATATGAATAATTTCTTATCATAGAAATCAAGGGATTAAGACTTCATTGCTTGGGCGATCCCCATCTAATATAGGATTAAGGTTTAGTAGGGATCGTGAATCACTTGACATAAAAATCAGCAGTTAATGTAAGATTAAGCAGTCTGGCACCAATTTGTGCTGCAAATGGACTTGGATTCTCATCTTGAATCACTGTTAAAAGGTATCGAATAGTTTCCCGATGGCAAAAAATAGCGGCCTCATGAAGTGGTGTATTGCCACGTATATTTTTTATTTGAGTCAAGGTTAAGTCCTCTTCCATCAAGATCTTTGCAGCTTCTGTATTTCCAGGAGAAGCAGCATAATATAAAGCAGTGTCTCCCCCAGCATCTGTGATTGCCAATGACTCTTTTAGCATTGAAACAACAAATTTCTGCACAAAAGGTATTGAATGCCCTCTTCTAACTGCAACATGAAGAATTGTTTCATATCCTACAATCTTGGCAGTTAGTGCTTTTGGATCATCCTTTAAAAATCGTTCTACGGCATCCCAATCACCATATATTGCTGCTGTATAAATTGGCCAGTAGTAAATTTCGTCTTTTTCCTCAATCCTCTTTGACTCTGTCGATTGTGCTATAAGTTTAAGTTCTTAAATATAGTGATAAGTTAATTTTTAGCAAATCAAGTTAAAATTTAATTTAGTTGTTGTATTAGCCTCTATTTCGTTTACAACTAATTTAATCTAATTCTTAAAAGAGAGAGAGAGATTGCGTGCATACAGTCTTGTTGCTAGAAGGGCAAATGTGGTCGCTAAAAAAGGGAAATGGAAAAAATATGATGGCATTTGGGCATATAGGCTCTGCTAATAAAAACAGTAGCAGAGGGTAGTCTGCAGACAATAGGGCTCTGCTATTTCATTTGAATATTGTATGTGAGTGTGTGAGAAGTCGACTTCATCCATGATCACTAAATTTATACCTAATCGCCCAAAATTAATTGACATATTTTTTGTGACTTAAATATCACTAAACTTATCACATATTTGCAGAAAAGTCATCTTAACCAGTTTTCGGCTATAATCCTTGCCGGAATGTTGACGTGGCATGCTACGCCATATGCCTGAACACACATGGTATGACATGTCCGCAGCCAAGTCACTGAAAAATGCCATATCACACGATACGTCAGCACGCTATATCATATTTTCAGACACACAAGGCCTCTTCTGGCAACATGGTTGCATACGTGTCGTGCTACGTGTGTCCAAGCATATGACGTTACGTGCTACGTTAGCATTCCGGCAAGAATAATCACCGAAAATCGGTCAAAATGACTTTTCTGCAAAAACGTAATAAGTTCAGTAACATTTAAGTTATGAAAAATAAATCAGTTACTTTTGAACGATTATACTTAAGTTCAGTGACCATAGATAAAATTGAATCGTATGTGAGAGAGTGTAATTGTAAAATATTGTAATAATATATTCAATTTTGAGTTTATTTAACTTAGTTTCCTCCAAAAAAATTCAACACAAACACAACTAATTATGAGGTTAGTTGTGTAAAAAAAAATCAAATGCTCACCTTCAAAATCTGTTTCTGATTCTGTCTCTTTTTCCGTCAAACCATCATCAGCATTTTCTGATTTTCAAGGTTGGAAATATTCAGTAGTTTTAACAACAGAAGATCAAAGTTCAACAATTCAAACTGTAGTTACTTGTATGAAATTGTAACGCTTTAAGGAGAAAGAATTTAGTAAAAATTACCTTTCTTTATATCCTGTGAGGGCTCATTGGAAAAACTAACATGCTTGCTTGATTCTGAAGTAGAAGCCATTGTTGTCTGTCTCTAAAGAAGAGATATTGCAGTCCTCTTATAATGTGGTTTCTTACCAATGCATGTGACTAGGGGTTTAATAACTAAACCGAAATAATCGAAAACCGATTTTTTAAAAATTTGGCCAATCGAACCGAACTAATAAAATAACCGAATACTAATCGGATTAAAATTTTCGGTTAATTAAAAAACCGAAAATTACAACTATTTTTTTAAAAATAAAAAATTGTGGCTAAAAATTATACAAAATTACAAATTATAATATACTAAAGCAAAAATATCCAAATTGTTCAAAATACAAGTTCAAATTAAAGATACAATTCCAAAATATATAATAAATAATACAACAAAAATCGTTTACTAAACTTCTTCATTCAACTGACCTCCAATCCAATCTTGAAAATCCCAAATTATCGCCTAAAAAAATTAGATATTAATAATTGATAAATGTACTCATGATATAATTTTTAAATCAAAATAAGATAATTTACATATACAAAATAATTATCAAACAAAGGATTACTACTACTCATAACAATCATAACAAAGAACAAATATCAATTCAATAAGAATATAAATAACAAGGGGAGAAAAAGAATCCAATTCAAT
This sequence comes from Excoecaria agallocha, assembly GCA_037975025.1. Lineage (NCBI taxonomy): Eukaryota > Viridiplantae > Streptophyta > Magnoliopsida > Malpighiales > Euphorbiaceae > Excoecaria > Excoecaria agallocha. The sequence goes on along the minus strand of CM075819.1, from coordinate 41,876,051 downwards.
AAGAATATTAATATACCAATTCAATAAGAATTCAACCAATCTAAAATATGTTCACGGTGCTACTGTAGAGTTTAATTAATATCTTAATCAATACTCCATCCTTTCAATTAACCTAGACAATTTAAAATCCATGGCTAAAAATATTCAATTATAAGTAATATATATATTTTTTTTATAAGCTGTTAATTTTATTATAAAATAAGCCAGATATTAGCCCAAGTACAATTCCAAATTAACAGACCTAAGAAACAGAGCACATCAACACGATAACTCAGTAATTAACATAGGACAGCAACAATTATAAACGAAACCATCGCAAGACAGACCTCTTAACAAGACCACTTCCCAAACCAAATGACAGAGAGTATTTCCCTGTTAACAAACCTCTAAGCCCAGTCTGCAAGCTCAAGATTACTTGTCAATTATAAGTAATATATATCGCTTAAATACCTAATATATTATAATTATATAAGGTAATACCTAATTTAACTAGGAATTACTACTACTAAGTGAATGCCGATGCATGCATATTAGTCTTCTAGAATTTGCTCCAATAATAAATTGTAATTCATGATTAGATTGATTTATGCAAGCTCACTGATATTCTTGGGAGCTGAACAATAATTCTTCGTATATTACTTCATAAACACCAATTTAATTATAGTAAGAAGGGAGTAGATCAGAGGGACAAAGGCAGCAAATTTAATTTAAAGAAGATGAAATGAAATACATAATCTAACATAGCTTTATTATTAAGAAGGGAGCAGATCGAAGGGAGGAAATGAAATACATACCTTCTGCTGCTCCGATGATCAGAGGGACAAAGGCCGGCGAACTGCTGCTTTGACAATTGGAGGGAGGGGGCGAGCGGCGATCATATTATTCATATATTTATTATTATTATTATTATTATTATTATTATTCAGAATGAGAAAAAAAAAAAGGAAAAATTATTTTCCCATTTTATTCTTAATTACATCACACAAGCCTCATCCACTGAAACTCGTAATTAATTTACACATGGATTGAGGAAAGAGCAGAAACACGTAACCGAAATATTAAAAACTACATGAAAATGCATTTTCGGCATACTTATATTAAAATTTCCTCCCCTTGTTCATGAAAACTGCCAGGCCCAAATGTGGAATGTAGTATTTGAAGAAGAAGAGGAAATTGCAAAATTGCGAACAAGGTAATAGGGACGCATGCTACAAGCCCAATTGGAACTCCAATCAAGCTTACTTTATGCGATAGAACAATGTGAAGAGACGCACTAAAAGCAGTCAACATCGCTGCAATCGAGAAGAATAAGGTAATCAGACCAATGCTAAGTCTCATTGGCAAGGCCCTCAGAAAATCTGCTTCTGAATATCTTGAAGTGAGTATCCCTAAAAACATCAGTAATGAGGTCGATGAAGAGGAGAGAGCTAAGGCATTGGCTATTGCAAAAGTCATGAAAGATGCTTTATTAAGAAAGATTGGAAATCCTGTAGTTTGATCATTTCCTCCTGGTGCTGTAAAATTTGCTGCAAAAACTACTGTGATCACAAGTGCAGCTACAAGTGCACAGGATGTTCCTGTATCTTTCATCCATTTCTCACCTTGCTCTACTAGACCCTTGTGCTCTTCTGTAAACAATTCTCTGGGAGTTTTTCCTTTATTATTTTTCATTTTCTTGTATGAGGGCTGAACAATCTTCTCCACTTCCTGCAAATAAGATATTATTATTTAATAAATTTTAGAGAGGAATTCAAGAGATTAAGGTAAGTAAGTATATAGTTAAACCTGAACCATTGCAATTCCCGTTGCATCTGCAAGGCAGCACCAGAAATCCTCCTTGATGGTGCCAAATTGGCCGCCAAATGTAGCACATTGTTCCCGTCTTTGTCCATTCTCCGTGTGATAACATGCCTGTGTGAACTCACCCGTAATAAGAGACTGAAAACTTTTTCTTGGCGGTGCAAAATTGCCAGATGGAAAATACTCTTTTTCTGTATGGTCTGCGAACCAAATAGAATACGGCCGGGTTTTAATAGCCTCTCGAACAAACTCGGGAACTCCTGAACGGGTAGCAGCGCCTATTGAAGGTCCTAGAAGTTTATAAGCTTTATTATCACCGTGTTTTACTGCTTCAGATGTCAACATTTTGAGCAACTGAAGGGCTTGCTTATGCATCAGTGTTTTGCCATGAATTCTCTGTAAAAATCTGTGTAGCTTGCTTCCCTTTGGAAATTCTTTTGAACTGCTACCTTGGTTTTCCTCATCTCCATGTGTAATAACATCCTGTCGTCTATTGAAAGCGGCAGTTAGTGCTTCCGGATCATCCTTTAAAAATCCTTCCATGGCATCCCAATCGCCATATACTGCTGCTGTATAAATTGGCGCTTAGTAAATACTGTCTTTTTCCTTAATCCTCTTTGACTCTGTCAACAATTCAAACTGTAGTTACTTGGATGAAATTGTAACAATTTAAGGAGAAAGAATTTAGCCAAATTACCTTTCTTGGTATCCTCTGAGGGCTTATTGGAAAAGCTAGCAAGTTTGCTTGATTCTGTAGCAGAAGCCATTGCTGTCTGTCTCTAAAGAAGAGATATTGCAGTCTTCTTACAATACGGTTATTTACCAAAGCACATGACGAAAAAAGTCTTCTGGTCATTGATAAACAAAGCATAGCTAATGTTCCAATTTGCAAGAGGCAATTTAAAATTGATAACGCACAATTTAACTAATGTTAAAAATCCTTTTCGAAGTTGGCGGCGGTTTGCCGTCCATTTAGTCATTTTTGAGGTAGATAAATTGGCTGGATGAAGTTCCCTCTTCGTTTAATTAATCCACTCCCCATTTGGGTTTTTTTTTTTTTTTTAAGATTTGGGGTTATTTTGTAAACTTATTATATTTTTGGTCATCATTTCATTTTCCTTTATATTTAATCAATATTGGTATTTTTCCATCAAATACCATCAATGGAAAATGCTAAAAAATCTGCATTAAAAATTCAATATCAATAAAATTCATTAGAAATTAAGTATTTTTTAGAACATTAGATTTCAGCTTTTACATTTTGTAGGATTTTCAATCAATGTATTAAACCAACAAAGGATTTTCAAAATGTTTGAAATTGATAAAGTTTTGATAGATAACACTGTACTAACTGCTGTAGCATGAAGTTTTTTTTAAATGCAAAGTTAATCTTCATTAATGATATAAAAAATATGTCTGAAAAATATAAATAAATTTATAAAATTTAAAAATAAATAAAACGTACAAAACTAATAAAGTTATTGAAATATATCTCTAAATTTTTTCGATAAAAATAGTGAATAATGATAATATGCTGCGAATAATTTAACTTTTAACGAAATATTCAATCGATCTGTTTTCAACGGAAAAACTCGTTCCACAGTTTGAAGCTGTGCTTTACAAGTTGTGGGCAATGCTTGATTTATAACAATTACCAAATCAAATATTTTTTCAACTCGGGCTTTGGATCCTTAATTAAATAGCCGTTTGGGGAGGCCTTTGGGCCTTGGGCTTAGCTTTGTTTTGACAAATCCAGGCCTTTTTAATATTAAAGCCCAACCTAATAAGATTATTTGTGTTATCATTATTATCGAAACTATCTCTACTGAGGCATTCCAGCAGTACAAATTAGTCTCAAATTAGTCTCAATGTATTTAAAGAATCGAAATTTGAATTTTCGCCTCTCTTCTTTTTTTTTTTTTTATAAAAAAAATAATTATTTGAACCGTAAAGTTTTTTTTTTCCCTTAATCTAATCTCCGAACTTATATCATATTATATTAATTGCCTAAATATTTATTTTAACATACATTAAATCCAATGAGAGCCTTGATGAAATAAAAAAAAATACCGATAGTTCATGAATTTAATATATACTGAAATATTTTTTTTTTGTATTAATAACTACACGCAGCACATGTTAAAAAAATTAAAATTTAGTATAACATATATAAAAATAGAGAGAGATTTGATAGAAAAATATTATCCTTCAGCGTACTATAATACAATCAAACATATCGATTCAAAAACATTGTCACGTATACAAGTATAATCTCTGAAAAAATTTTTATTTTACAATTTAGTTCTAAAATTTTTAGTTATATTATATCGTGGTCCTTCTCTTCCTCTTATCGTTGCTTCCACCCCTCCGAAAAATGCACTTGGATATCGGTGGTGCAGTCATGTTGATTTATATTTATATTTTTTTAATTATAAATTTTAATTTCGTCACTGTTAGATATGCTGGAGAAAAAATAAAAAAATGATAAATCCTATAGGTTGACGGCACAAATTCTACCTCCAAAAAACCGGATTTTGATTATCTCAACTTTATTTAAAGTGTTAGATAATCATAGTCGATAATAATATTACTATTTCCATTGCTATTACAAAGCCGTACATGAAATTCTCATCTCATATAGCTTCTTGAAGGCCATAAATAAATTTAATAATCAGGTTATATTATTTATTTTAATATATTTGCAGAATAGATCAGGTCAAAATATGCAAATATCTTTAGGAGATATATAGAGCAATTAAAGAGAAATGTTTGGGCATAAGAAAAAGAAATGGACATTCTATATAGTCCATTTGCGTCAACCCATGAACAGTAACATCCTCATATTGTTGGATTTGGGATCCCATGTTGATCATATGACTCATTAAAAAAATGAATTTTATGGTCAAAATTCTGATGTAAATTAGTTGATTAGTGTGTTTATCCAATCACGCCAACACAAGATAGCTAATGACTTTACAAGTAAACCCAAATATTGAATATTCTTACGACTTAATGTCGGGACATGTCTGTACATTAACTCTAGCTATGTTTCATTACTTACTTTGTTAACATAATCATCATTGTTAGAGCAGACAATTTTGTTTATTCTTCGTATTATTAACAAACGTATGTATACTATTTTACCTTTTGTCTTATTTCTTCTGTCTAAATAGTGTTCGGCCGCTGCTTTTTTACTTTATTTTTTTTTTCAAATTTCCAAATGACCAAATCAATAACACTATTGAATATGCTATGTGCGAATAAACGGCACATCATACACTATCGATGAGATGATTGATGCACAATAATTATATTAGTTATTCGATTGAACTGTGTATAGTACGTGATGCATCTGCATACTGCATACCGAATTAACACTTTTAAGTTATAATATTACATATTTACCGGTTAATTAGATGCAGCGTATGAGGTCCGATTAAACTTTTGTTTTATTTTACTTGTTTTTTTGTTTCTTTTCAATCAATGTATGAGATGTTGACCAAATAAATGGAGGACTAAGCCAAGGTCACTTTAAACTTTTATTTCTTTTATTCTTTCTATCCTTATGATTTGGGATTTCACTCAAATCTTCTCCTGATCTCCACAGTGAGAAAGCAATTAGTCACATCTCTCTCTCTCTCTCTCTCTTTTTGGTGTGTAGTTCCCATTAATTAATGGACCTTTATACCAACCCATTTTAGATTGTGTGGTGAACCCTGTAATCTTCCATTAATTAATGTAAGTGTCAAGTTCTGTGCATTGGCTAACACTTTAATACAACTGTCACCTGACTTAGTTTCACTTATAGTTATTAAATTTATGATTAATTTTATAACATTAATAAAAAAAATTATTTTTTCATAAAAATTAATAAAACTTGCGAATATATATAATAAAATTATTTTAACTTATTTTCGACAAAAAAAATGTCGAAAAATTCAGTTGATATGTCCGGTTACTATGTCAACATAACATATGAAAATAATTATTGTTGAACTCATACACACTCTCTGGTGGCATTGCTACAAGATGGCACTATAAGCACCGTTGGCTAAACCAAGCAAGAGACAAAGGGAACCGAAAGCACTAGACATAAACAGCGACAAGGGATCACCTCTTCTTCTCATTTTCCTATTTCCCATAAATAAATGAAAAAAAAAAAACATTGACTAAACTTTTTATTTTCTTTTCCTAATGTAATTCTGATTTCACACTTAATCCTGTTAATTTGTTCTCTATTGTAAACCACCTCATCGAGAAGACTTTGATCATAGCCACCTTTTTTTCCTTTTGGTCAAATTTATCTTTGCATTTGAATTATTTCTGCACAAAATTTTCAACTGTGAAGTAGTTTTTTTGGAGAATATTCGCAGTCGAATTCTAAGATTAATTGACTGGATGCTAGTAAAGATTTTAAAAGCTTTTAGTTAATAATAATAATAATAATAATAATAATAATAATAATAATAATAATAATAATAATAATAATAATAATAATAGTAGTAGTTGTAGTGGTCTTGGTTAGGTAAAAAGAATTTTTGAAAAGAGAAGTTTGAACTCTTCTGTAATATTTTTTCCGTCAAAATAGTGCAAAATATCTATATCGACAGTAAAAAAATAAAATATGATTAAATTAATAGTTTTATTTTTTCAAGGACAAAATTGTACTATTTTGATAATTTTAGAAGCAATATTACACGTAACTAAACAAAATATTAGAGGCAAAATTGCTATTTTTGATAAATATTAAAAATATTTTTGCACATTAAGCCCATATATATATATATATATATATATTATTTTATTGTTTTCTTTGCTAACAAGGTAGGTGCAACACTATGAATAGATCGGAATTATCAAAGTTTATATTCTCCATTAAAGAAAAATTTTTTGATAATCTTTCTCATAATCCTAATGTGAAAGTTAAATTAATCCTATTAATTAATTTCAGTGATTTTAACTTAATTATTAAGAATTAGTCATAATCGAATTGAAACTTGGAAATCTGTAAGCTGATACGCGTAGATTGAAACTTTCAAAGGCCCCATCAATTGCCTAACCTTTTTCTTAATGGAAAATACTAAACAATTCCAGTGTTGTGCATAGATGATATATTTAGATATATAATAATCCATTCGTTCTTTTTTATCTGTTATTTTTTAATAAATTTCAAATTTTATTTATCTGTCACTTTTAAATTTTTAATATAATTTAATTTACTTTTTTAATTTATTTTTCTTTTCCAGTAAAGTCAGAACCAATTATATTTGATAATTTAGTTTTAATCACGTAATTTAATACTAAATTTAAGTCTATTTATTATTTATTAATCCTAATAAAAATAACAAAAATGATTGATGAAAAAGAACGGATGGAGTAATATTAATAATAAATATTCATGTACAAAGGTAAGAGCAACTATATATATATATATATATATATATATATATATATATATATATATATATATATATATATAAAAGTTGCAAACTTGCCATTTTTGAGTTTCATAGTAATACCAAGTTAACTTCTCTTTGGGTGTACTTTTCATCTTCATGTGAAAATCACAAAGAGCTTTAAGCTTCCACTGAGCCTTGTTTGGGCCATCACAAAAAAAGAAAATGTTAAAGAAACTCAACAAGCACTTTTATTACAGGACATCCTCTTTCTGCTGATGCAATCACTTTCGCAAAAATAAAGCAAAAGTGTTTTGTCTGACTCAGGATGATGTGGAAGGAGGCTACACTATCAAGAAATCCCAAATTCCCCCAATCAATGCTTCCCCTTCCCTTGACCATTTTCACCTCTCTCCTCTTTAACTCTTTCAAGTATGTGCAATTATGCCTCAAAATTACTTAAGTATGGTTTCTTGAACTAGTTTAATTTCATATAAAATCTATCCGATTTCGGTTGATAAACTAATTTGACTTGATGCAGTTAGTGCAAAATTTTAATACGTTGTCGACTTATAATCTTTACTAAAGTTCAATATTTAGTTACTACATTTCGGTTATAACCGAAAATTGAACTGTATTTACTTATAATTATACATAATCGTCCATATTTAAATTATTAAAAATTCAACTATTTTCCTAATGGATTAAGTTTGAATTTTTACCCTTTTGCTAAACAAATTAATTACATATAAAAAGAAACTTATATTTTATTGCAGAAAAAATTAATTGTATGGAAGCTAAGCCAACTAGTGAATAGTCACTATCACTATTCTCTCTCCCTTCTCTTATTGTTTGGGTGACATCATCATCTATAAGCATCCAAAATATAGTACACATGACCCGATGAGAAAACATTATTCAAAATATCTCAATTTAATTTTTTTTTAAATTTAATAAATAATTTTACATATATATCTCTATTTATTATATACTTTATTATTTTTATTATTTTTATTAAAATAATTTTATTATTTTTTATTTTTAATTAGAATTAAATGAATTTTTTTTAAAAATAAAATAATATTTTTGTTGATAACTATAATTTTTTTATAAAATTGAAATATTTTAATTATTTGCTTAATTTTCGTAAAAAATAAAAAATTACCTTTTAAAATAGGACGAAAAGAGTATTTGACAAAGTCGGTCATTCTACAACATTTTTCTTATTATTAACAAATGTTTAAAATGTGAATATGTTAAGCTAATATTGGATAAATTCATAAAATTAATTCATTTAAAGTCAGATTAAAAATAACTTTTTCAATATCGTACAATTCGTACATAAAGTAGAAATTAAATTTAAATGAATCCGAATTTTTTACCAATCGAAACAACAACCGTGGATGAAGTGATACTTTAAAAACATTAGAAAAGGCAAAAAATTAAATTAATTGAAGGTGTAAATTAATAAGCAACGATCATAAATATTATAAGGCGGGATAGAAGTGGCGAAGTGTGAACTGAGCAGTGATAAGTGGGCCAGCAATGTAGAATTTAGAGCATGATTGGGACAAGCAATCCCTACACTTTCGGTGTATCGCTTTCTCCTCCATATCTTCGTTCTTATATATTACACCACTTCATGCACTTCTAGTTTTACTCTTACTCACCTTCACTCTCTTCTTTCCTCATCACCCACCAACTTTTCTTTTCTTTAGCTTCCCCCATCTAAAAGGACATAGGTCTCATTTTTTTGAACGATTTTAACTTTTGGGTTTCAATTTTGGAAGTTCTAAGCTTTTTTTTTTTACTAAATTCTGAAAATTTTGGGACTCAATTTAAGTGGGTGGGGGGCGGAGGGGTTACAATTTTGTAGCATAGGAAGTTGATTTTTGAAGGAAAATGGTTATTTTGTGCAATGGGTGCACTCTGTGGAAGTTATATCTAATTCTTGGTAAAAAATCTAGCGTTTCTAAAAGCTTTTATTTTTGGATTTTCCAGATTTTTAATAGGTACAGCTTGGGTACTTAGCAAAAAAAAAGCAGCCAGCCAGCCAACCTTGATTTCTGCTACTCTGTTTTTACTCTGTTTCCCCTGTTTTTGTTCTGTTTCTTTAGCATTTCAGTTCTAATGGGAGGAACTTCACTTCCACCCGGTTTTCGATTCCATCCAACGGATGAGGAATTAGTTGGTTATTATCTGCATAGAAAAGTTCAGAGTCTTGAAATCGAGCTCGAAGTTATTCCGGTCATTGATTTGTACAAATTCGATCCGTGGGAGCTGCCAGGTACTTGAAACATTTCGGTATAAACATGGATTTTTTTAAAGAGAAGTATTAGAAAGCACTTTTTTTAGGTGTTTTCATTATTAAAATTGTATGTGTTATGATAACAATACTTTTCACTTTCACTTGTTGTAAAAGCGGATGCTCTCATTTTCATATAAAAACAAAAATGAAAGCTCTGATGCTAAAGCAAATGAATATGTATGTATGACAGACAAGTCATTCCTCCCAAAAAGAGACATGGAATGGTTCTTTTTCTGCCCACGAGATAGAAAATATCCCAATGGTTCAAGAACAAACAGAGCAACTAAAGCTGGATACTGGAAGGCAACTGGTAAAGATAGAAAAGTTGTATGCCAATCAGCTGTAACGGGCTATAGAAAGACTCTAGTTTTCTACCGCGGCCGAGCTCCTTCGGGGGATAGAACTGATTGGGTTATGCACGAGTACCGTCTATACGATGATTCATCCAATTCTCAAGTAAATTTCACTTCACTAGTAACCATATAGTAGCTGCTCCTTTTATGGTTCATCGTGATTTCACGTTGTGTTTGTATATGTAGGGAGCTTTTGCTTTGTGCCGTGTGGTTAAGAGGAACGAGCAAAGCCATAAAACACGCTATTCGAAGACGATGTTGGCTAGCAGCTCCAGCATTGGCAATTTCCCCTCAACAGGAATCTCAAACCCCACTGAGATTTCTTCACAACCAAGTTACTTGCATAATGAAAGTCAACATTCAAGCCCTATTGCTTCCCCTTCTCAATTCACACCTATGCCTGAGTTTGATCCTTCCAGCCTCTGCATCTCGCCCGATCTAATTCTCGATTCTTCCAAGGTATAAGTGATATAATGCAGTCATTTCACTACAAGAAAAATGTAAAATAGCGAGGATAATGATCTTTTTCGTAGCTAAATCAGTTTAGCGAGAACAAAAGTTTTGTAACAAAAGTCATCCTAATAGAATTTAGCAAAAACTAAAGTTATCACTAAATTTAGTAACAAATTTAGGAAGGACTAAAGTTGTCGGTAAATTTAGCGAAAATTTAGCAAAGTTAAATTCCAACTAAATTTTAGCATGCATTTTTGTGACTCCAACTAAATTTTAGCATGCATTTTTGTGACAAATATTGTTTTCGTTAAATTTGACATGAGATTTATCCTAGCTAAATATTGCTCAGATACAAAACAACTGTTCTTTTATGGAGAGAGGATTATCTCTCAATTTAATAACATTAAAGAGCGATGAATAGTTAAATTTATTGATCAAAGATTTGATTTTTTTTCGTCGTAGGATTACCCACAAGCATCTGCCTATCTTCCACAATGTGAGTATCAAAGCTCAATGATGACACCATGGCAACCCTATGAACACAGAGAGCTGCCATCAAGTTCACAATACTCGGATTTTATTACGGGAGAAATTGAAAGTGTTGATGATCTGAGTCGCATTGGGTACATGTCACCATACTCATCAGGACATGGAAATTACATGGATTTTAGTGGAAATGGAGATATGCTTTATGAAGGTTATGATCACAACAGTTCATTAAGATATCCAAAAGAGTTTTGAGAAAGAGAAAGAAAGCAAAAGATCATTGCATCTGTGTTTTTTTTTTCCCAATGCAGGATATGAATCAATCTGCGGACAAGCAAGTGGAGATGGAAGCTTAGCAGAATATGGTGGACTTTGGTGTGAAGAAGACAATATGGTGATCATGATTTAGACATTATTTTAAAGGGTCCAAGACAACGCCTTTTATAGTTTGTTCTTGGAAGGAAAATTAAAAATAAATAAATCAAACATAATAATTTTCTTCCTAATGTATTAAAATGGTGGGGGATTGGTGTTAGGGACTCTTAAGTTTGTGCTGTTATTATCTTAATTTAGCTGTTAATTGTTGTTGTATGGTGTTAAATTACAGTTTCTTTCCTGGTGCTAATCACTTTTATAGATTGCATAAGCTGGTAATTGAGTGTTTAATTACTATCAGTTTTTATAAAAATAAAAACTTTGTGGCATTATGTGATCTATCATTGCTCAACTTAATATAAATTTCTTTTAAGGGACATATATACCCTTTTAAGACAACTTTTGTAGACATATCCTTTCAACTTTTGGTTGGTTTTGTTTTAGTGTGCAGTTGGTGGGATCGTTCATTTTTGGAATTTATTGCAATTCCAATAAACCAAATTCTCAATCTGTCTGTGGAAGATTGAATAGTTTTGTAATGATTGAGAAGTCAAGATCAATAACTAGCTGTCTTAATTACTATGTGTAAATCATAAACAGCCATACACATGATTTGTGCTTCCTACATGTATTTTCTCTTTCAAATGGACCCATATCACAGAAATTTCGAACTTTATTGCTAAGTTGCATTTTATTTTCACTAAGGACACTGAATGAGTATGTAATTCTCATTCCAAGACATGACACAAGTTTGTTTTTCCTTAACTAGAGTTCTCATATTTGAGTTCTAGATACTGACAAATTCGGATTAAAGAAACGTACAAATTGCATAGAAAATAAGAAGAAGAAGAAATAGAGACAAAAATTTAATGAGTTTCGGCTAGTATACTTACATTTTAGGGCCAAAACGAAATATATGGTAATGCCTTGTAGAAATTTTGCAAAACTTGTTGCATATTTAGTGATAACAAAGCCTTAGTTGATAGCTCAGACACGACGAACAGTAAGGTCAATGCATCTATAATCTCAGGTTACGATTCACCCTCATACGAGATTCGGTTATCCCAAATAATTTAGACAGTTTACAAGCCAATAGCAAAAATTAGATCCTAACAAGAGATATCAAAATCTGAAAAATTTTGACATATCAGGAGAAGATAACTCCTTTCTTATCTTGCCCCTTCCAAAATAGGAAGCGATATACTTATTTTATGAAAGATAGAGATTGTTTTCTAAAGAGGACTCTACTTCAAATCTGCTAAAAACATACAAACTCTTGAAACTCATCCTTATAAATAGAGCAAGAGTCAGATATGCAAGCTAAGTTTTTTTAGTTTTCTTATTATCGTCAAAATTACTGATTTTACCGTTGAAGTCTTCCTATTTGAAAAACTCCTGCTAATTTTTGTGTGAACTTTTCAAGTGATTTGCTTAATGAAAGACTCAAAATTTCTTACCCAAGTCATCATGTGGTGTGTATGAGTTGAAAAATGAAGAGTGGCTTTCCTAAGAAGAGGTGGTAATTGTTAGCCAGAAACTCTTTTCCATATTCTCCTAAATTGGATTATGCTGCCACCCCTCTATTTCTTGGCCTTTAGGGATCAAACAATTCTATTGCAAGCTGTCCTCTTTCCCACTTAATCTAAACAATAATTTAGATTTTGTAGTTTCCAAAAGAAATTCTCCACTTTTAGTTTTTTAAGGAACAATTATTCGTCATTAGTTAAATTGCAATTTAAGAATGTTCTGTTTCATATTGATGGCACCATTTTAAAGCAAATTTAGGTTGATGGAAGAGTCGGTTGGGATTTTTAAATAAAGCTGTGCCTTTTTTTTTTCTTTAATGCTTATTTAAAATAGATAATTTGCAATTTCAGACTGCTTTTTAGTTTTTAAATAACATTTCAGAAAGCTATTTTTCCCCTAAAAGAGGTACCTAAAAATGCTAAACAAAAACTTCAAACTTTATATATATGTATGTATACACTTTTATGATTTATTTTGTTATATGGATTTATTCCTCAAATATATAAATTTCATCTTTTAGGCTTTCGTTATGAAAGAGAATTATATAATTGCAAGTGGCAAAAGAGATTCTTTGAGCACATCTTTTTTCTAAATAGAGGTTCTTGATTGCAAATTACTTTTAAGAAATTGCACAATATTATATTTTCTGAGTCTTTTTTTAAAAAAATATACATTTTTAAAATTTTTTATTTTTAAAAATACTAATTTTTTAGTTATTGAAATTGGACCAATTACCTGACAACCGGCAATTGGACCGTCAAAAGGTAATCAGTACTCAATTAAAAATGCAAAAAATTTCAGATTTTTCTCGACATTTCAAGTTGAATTGGAGCCTAAAATTAGAAAGAAAAAGGACATTTTATTCTGCAAAATTAATAAATTACATATAGTATGAAACTTAATTAGTATAAACTTGCAATTTGAGGGCTGCAAAAAACTTCAACTTCTTCAAGAGTAGCCTTAGACTCATCACCAAATATGGACTCCTTTCCATCAGGTCTTTTAGCATAAGATAAGCCCAATCTAGAGTTGGCCTGCTTGAGATCACCCACACCCGAATTCGTATCCGGCCCAGCAAACCCGCCCATCACGGGTGCTAATGGAGGCCCAATGAGTAGCCCATCAGGCCCAAACTGAGGCCCACCTCTAGCATAGTCAAAAAGGGCAGCACCACTGCCCCCAACTTTGGGTAAAAGAATGGGATCAACTAGGTGATTGTGTGTCCAATAGAAGAGGAATGCATCAAAAGTGTCATAGTAATCATCAGTGCTTCTATAGCCTTCAGGATTAAATGCACCAAATTTGAAGGACTTGTTAGTGTAACCAATAATCACACATGGCCCCTTAAAATCACAGCTTTCATGGAAGTTTGTTGCACTAAATCCATCTATGCTTGCTCTGTAGCAGCACTTTAGCTCTCTTCCTGTTCATATATGCATCAAAAACAACTATAACTTTTTATTTTTAATTTATTATTTAGGCATTACACAATCTTATGCATTGACAATTAACAACTGAGCCTACCTATTGTGGGAAATTGGAGAGAAAGCAAGAGAGAATGTACCTTTCAAGAAAGTTTCATCCACAAGAGAAAGAGGGAAAGAGAGATCAATATCATGGTACTTAGGGGGTGGCTTATCATTAGACCTTGATTTCCCAAAATTCCAACCAAAGAAGCTCTCTGTGTTTGTCTTCCATCCTCCAAGAATTCCAGAGTTTGAGACGCAGTAAGCCATCTAACTCTTTCACTTCCAACAAAATCGCACCACAAATAAGTATCTTATCGTTTGCTACAATAATCATTTACTTATTTATTATATAACAATTTGCTATATATCAAGGGTCCTTAGCTCAGTGGTAGAGCATTTGACTGCAGATCAAGAGGTCACCGGTTCGAACCCGGTAGGGCCCTTCTTTCTGGTGTTTTTTTCCTTCCCTTTCTCCTGTCTCAAATCTAATATTTGTTGGCCCTATTTTCTGATTTTTTTTTCTTCCCTTTGTTCTGTCGCAAATCTAATATTTGTTTTCCCAATCATGATTGCTTCTGCATAACTAAAAGTATAATCCAAATTCTAATAAATATTGGTTAATTTCAGTAATTTAATATTTGTTTCTCTTAAATAACGTATAGAGTTCAAATCTTTATTCTGTTTCAAATTTAATATTTGTTTTCTCAACCATTTAATATTTATTTTCTTAAATAAGATATCGAGTTCGAATCTTATAAAAAATTAATTTAAGTAGTTTGGTATTTGTTTCTCTTAATTAAGGTATTCATTTCGAGTCTTTTGAAAAGTGAAAATAAATATTAAAAAAATTTTATTCTCATAGTACTTATAGTAGCTAGATTAACTTGGATCGAACCGAATAATAGTAATTGTATAAAAAAACATAAAATAATTCTGATTTGTGAAAAATGAAAATCAATATTAAAAGAATTTTATTCTCTTAGGAAATAACTTGATTCGAACTGTATAATAGTAATTGTATAAAAAAAATATAAAATAATTTTGATTGCATTTCATTTGCTCACCTAAACTAAAATAAAATGATAATAAGTGGGAAAAAAAGTAATAAAAAATATGAAATAAAAATGAGTTGTTTGTAGGTCATGAAGAAGATATATAGCAAGCATAAAGAAAATGAGCATAAATTAATCATGAGGCATATAAGCCCAAATTAATGGAAGACAAAGATGATATATATCAGTCAGCCCCATCAGAAGTAGTCAAATGATTTCGAGCAACATTAATAGTAATCATCTGCTGCTGATGATCATCATCTCCAGGTTTAAACTCTTTGAAGCAAGAAATTCTCCCCAGTTCTTCAACTTGTTCAATCACATTATCTAGCCTCGCAACCGTCTCCACTAGCAATGAAGCAAATGCAGCAAAAGGAAGTGCTTCTGAGAATTCAAGACTTGTGATCGCAATTTTACTCAACTGTGGCCTTAACACTTTGTTATTGCGTTCTGCATCTCTGGTTTGCTTTGATTTCCATTCCCATAATGCAGAGCTATCGGTCTTTACACTTGACAACGAGACTCCACTGTTCTTTTCTTGCTTTTGTCTCGCATGTGCAGCTGCTAAGGCTAGCATGTTTGATGCTTGGTTCGAATTAGAGCCTAGGAATAATCTTGGCTGTGATTTTATGGCTCTGTCCAAATCATGCAAGGCTTCGTGCAGATGATCAGAGAGTATCTCAGGCGAGCAATGCCGGTGATTCCTTATGCTATTGGCGAGTTCCATCAATGCTTTCGACACTTCATTCGCTAGTCGCATACATGGATCTTTGAACAGTGCACGGCAGGATCTTGGAGTCTAGTTAATGAATTAATAATCAAACTATTAAAATCTTGCAATTCTTGAATTGAAAGCAAATTAACTTGTTTTCAAATATTAATTACCTGAATTTCAGTTTGGAGGCATCCATGTAAAGCTACAATTGTGTAGCCGAAATGGCGAAGAACAGCTCCTAGTTTCACATACTGTTGCCATGGATATCTGCAGTGCCTTGAGTGCCTTGGCTCCCAACTTGCATGCAATGCCTATTTAATTCAATTTACGTACAGCATAAATTAACTTCCAACATAACGACGGTTTTCCGTCGGAAAAAAACGTCTGCAATCATCGAATACTCACCAAAGTTTCATCTTGTGATTTAGAGTCCAAAACATTCTTATAGCCTTTGTAGATGGGATCCTCAGATGATTTATCTTCATCGTCTTCTTTCTCCGTCTCGCTAAAGTATTCATTCACACAAGCTACAATAATAATAATAATGTTTAATTAATATAATAAATTCTGCGTGAGTATTTAGTTAGTGGATTTATATATATATAAATAAATATTCACCTTCAATGCATTTAGCTAGACCTTCAAGCTTGGAGACAGTGGAGTTATGGAGATCTTCAGCAGACCAATTTGGGAAAACGAGAAGACTCATCAACAGGCAAACAGCACAGCCAATGGCTATGGTGTAGAAGCGTTCATGGGCGATTTTCAATACATTGGTAACGCGAAAACTTGACACAGTTATGAGATTAAATGTCAATAAGAATATTACTACACCATAGTCATAATTCTTCTTCACATAAGGGAAGAATCTAATGTATGATGCCGCTGCCCCTGTCAATTTTTACAAATCATATATTAATAATGGTAATTTTCTAAACAAATTAAGCAATAAAGACTTTAGCGAAGGAAAAAGCGGTCTCTGAAAATGAAAATCCCGTCCCTATTGATCTGTAGCAATGGAAAATTTTCCCGTAATTTACTGCTATAGACTCTTTACATTAATGTTCAGTAGCTATGTCTATTAAAGTAAACGTACCAATGAAGAAAACAGCAGCTCCAATGAAAATAGCTCGGAAAACCTGATCAGTTTGATCCGTAATGTACTCGATCCCAAAAGCTAATAAACCTGCAAGCAATGTCCCTAATCCTCTATTAAGCCCCTTGCACAAAGTTGCACCTGCCATATCAAGAATCATTATTATTATTATAATGAATCTAATTAATTAAGGCATAATGATAGTAATTAGAAGAAGGATTTTGATTACTAACCAGCAGTAAACTCCAAGACGACAACAACAGTCATAACAGCCCAAATGGCATTCTGTCCAATTCCTTCATACAAAGGCTCAAGCAGATACAACAAAGACACTAATGTCAATGCCAAGCCTACTTTCAAAGCATGTATGGCTCTTCTAGGATCTTCTCTGCCAACTCTCCATGTCGTTCGCCACAAAAAAACAGGTATTTTTTGAATTTTCTCACCCATAACATGAACCCTTTTCTTCCAAATTCCCATTCTCATGCACATAATTTGCAAATGGGGGAGTTTTTTTATGCTTAATTGATATCAGAACTCCAAGTCTTTCGGTAGGAGAAAGAGCTACTTTATATGCTCCATTGATGATCAGCTTCTTCACAAATTCACATGCCTTGCATTAAAAAGTACATCCTATCCCTTTCATCCAAGCCTCAAGAGTCAACAAAAAGAGAAATATTAAGTCACCAAAAAAATATTTAATATTAATTTAAGGCTATTAAAGAGGTTTCTATAATTTCCTAGCAAATTTGAATCCTTTGAAAAGAGTCTTACGGTAGGTAACAGACTAACACAAATCATCCCAATGTGTACTTTCTCATTCAACTTAACATTTTGAAATTTTTTTAATATTTTTTTATCCTTAGTAAGTCTTTTTTTTTCTTTTTAATAGAATATTTTTGAAATTTTATTTAAGTAGAGACTATGAAATTTTGATTTGTTTTTGCTCCAAGTGTCTTTCTAAGAAATTGAGTATTGATAAGAAGTTTACTTGATTTGCTGAATATAATTATTAAACATTTCTCTTTTTTCATCATGTCTCTATTTTAATAAAAAATAATTTTATCGATTGTTAATTAAACAACGTGGTTAGGAAAAGATGAAGTAATGATCGCGGGACGGGGGCGGGGAGTGCCTCCCCCACCTATTGTCCCACACAAGGGCGGGCCGGGGGCGGGGGACCGATAGTATTTCGGGGGAAAAATTTCCCCTGTCCCCGTCCCCGCATGGATCCCCATCCTCGCGGAGATTCCCGTTCCCGCATAAAAAATATTTTTATTTTTTAAAAAAAATTAATTATAACTAAAAATATAATATCTAATAATTAATTATAATTGAAATATAATATTTAATAATTAAAAATATAAATTTAATTACAAATCAAACTAATATAAATTTTAACAATTAATAAAATTAAAATTAAATATAATTTAAAACTAAATTATATAAATATAATTAAATTTAGTAATTAAATTTTAGGGGCGGGAAAATTTCGGGACGGGGACCACAATCTCCGTTCCCGCCCCAAATTCTAAGTCAGGAAATACTTTTTTCCCGTCCCCTTCCCCATGGGGAAATTTTTCGGGGATTTCTCACCCCATTCGGGACGGATCCCCATCGGAGACGGGAATTTCCCGTCCCGTGATCATCCCTAAAAAGGATAGATATATTTTAATGAACCGTATTTTAATAGAGTATTTTAAAGGAGATGATTCGCTAAGTACACGTTCGCTAATCAAGAGCAAACCAATTTTTTGACTATTGAAAAAACTATTATTTTTTATTCTTATTCAACGGTTCAAATTGTGTGTATTGCGATCATCTATCATATGAATAATTATATTTTAACGAATGGAGTGTTATCATTAAATTTTAAAATTTACTTAACTCAGTGAGGAGCAGTACACACCTTAGGAGTTATGGAAGCATGCATTCAGAATTGGAACCCTTAGGGTGATTCAAATAGGGTTAAATTACACCTAAAATCAAAAGTTAAATCAAGAAGGTGACCCTAACTAATATGAAAGTGAGACTAAAAATTAAATACAATAAATACATAGCAATTAATAGATGAGTAGAGTGATAAATTGGGGAAATTGCAAAATGTGGTTGGGCTCAATTTGACCAAATTGCACACCCAAAAGGGAAATCAAGAAATCTCTTTATAGTCACGAGACTATCCAGCTTAGCCAGCTGTGCTAAATAAATAAATATCAACCCTAATTGTATGTTATTATGTTATGTATGGTTAGCCAACCCAACATCATTTCATTTTATTCATTAAATGGAAAATCGAAGTGTTCAAATTGCTTATGTTGTTCTCAAACTACAGCTGTTTGTTGTTTCTGTGATTTTATTACATCTCGTGCACTTTCAACTTCTCAATGTGGAGTCTTTGTTTTGCCATTTGGCACTTCTGTTCGCTTGCCACATGTACTCTCTACATCTCTTTCTCACTACTTGTGTGCTATGCTATACAACTATCTAATTTTTTTTTAATTCCAATGATAATCCAAAGCATACTCCAACTGCGGTTTAGTATATATTTTGTGCACAATCAACTGAGAACATGTGCTTTTTACGTATCAAAAATATCAAAGTATTTTTAATCTGTCTATTTATTCTTAACTTGATATTTCTTTATCTCAGTTCATAGGCAAAACGAAGCCAAAGAAAGGGCTTAAGCAGTTCCTCCGTACGAGCGGTTCCCATTCTCCGAAGCCCTTCTTTTCTTGCAGAAAGAGTTAATATTTTTTTAATGAAATTCAGTATTCATAATTGGTAAAATTTACCCTTTGCAGTGATAGGTTTAAGATAGAAACCTGCAAAACAAAGTGCCCTATTTTCCCAAATAATTTGATAACTTTTTCATTTAACTGAAGAATGGAAAATCAAATCCCACACTTTGAAACAATTTCAGGATACAAGCATGAGCCTTTGGAGAGAGGTGCTTTGGCTCTTATTTACATACAAAACCTCATACTGCCATCTCAAGCATTAGCAGTATGTTCAAAAGCAGCAACTATATGTAAAAGCATGAGCCTAACTTGGTTCTTTATTTACTTACATCCTCGTTTTGCTGCATGCAAGTAAATATCTTCTGTAAATCAAATATAGAATGGATTACTATGAAGCTACCAGCTGAATCAGAATACTTTCTGGGTTCATTTTTCTTTAGTTTATCCTGTTTCTGTGTTTTCAAACCAAATCATGGCTACTAACTTGTACCAAAAATACGAACTCTCTGCTCAATTGGAGCCCGACAGGATGGACATGTAGCTTTGCCCTTCTTCCCATAATTGTCACTGCAATTGGCACACATAAGTTGGTGCGCGCATGGAAGAAACACAACGCAGACTTCTTCCTTCATACAAACTACGCAGTCTCTATCGTAGCTGGCCTCCTTTATCAGATGATGCCTGCAATTTATTGAATTCACGAATCAGTTCAGCAATTGTTTCCGCTTGGGTCTTCGTCCTCTCCGGCTTCCCTAAAGGTAAAGTATTCGACAGGTGATTTAATTCAATGGACTCAACCAATGATCTTAGACGTGAAGCATCCTGCTCAAGTCGCTGGAGATCATCCTTGTGGCGCTGGAAGTCTATATCCATCTTAAGGCGCAAAGCCTCAAAATTCCTTTTATGACTGACCTCAGCTGCTTCCTTGGAGTGCCGATCCTCCTCTATCTGGGTGAAAGCTTCCTCCTTCTCCTTCAATTCCTGCCTCCACTTAGCCTGTAATAACAGCAGCAAATAGCATTACGGGTTCCTAGAGTAAAGAAGGATATACAGATGCCTAGATACCTATTATTTTAAATAAAATACCTGAAAATTTTTAAGTTGCTCAAAAAAAGAAACACATGAAAATAATCTAAATCTGATATTATAGAATAGCATCACTGAATCAAAGTAAACAGGCACTGAACACATAAGCATATAGGATCTGATAAAAAAGCTAATCATTTAGGAAGTAGTGAGTGCTAAAAGAGCTCCTACATTTCCCTTTCTCATCTCTACATTACTAACAACAAACTTCAAGTACCACCACCAATAGTAGCTTGGATTCTAGTGCTGAGTATTAAGTGAGGATATTATCTAGGTATAAGGTCGAAACAAAAGAAACTAAGTAAATAATTAAATATAAGTACAATTTGATTTGAACCATATTGAATCAAGTCCCAAATATATATATATAATTAGACAAGAACATTCAAATTATCAAAATCAGAAGCAAATCTATTATTTATATTTCATATATTACAATTTAATCCAATTTCATCATTCGCATAGAACATTCATGGAAACAAGCAACTTCGTTTATAGACAAAACTCTAAAAGTGTTAAGAACTTGCCACAATTGCCTTCAAAGCTCTAAAAGCGATAAAAAATTGGCACAAAAAAATCATACAAAATTTAATACATAATTGGTTATTTTTTTCCTTTCATCTGCATATTTGATTATGAGGATCTGTTCAAAGTCCAACCGCGTAAGTTGATTCTTTATTCCCCATTCTAAAATTAATTGCCAGAATTATGATTTAAATTCTAATAACAATCATGGCATAAAATTCATATACACAAGCATTATGATAAGCAACATATAATAGATATTTATGGTGTGCATTACGAATAATCAATCATTGCTGCTATCAATCACAAACTCCATGGGCAAACAAAGTTTTTGATCCCATTTTACACCAAATCTCAAAACTGCTGTTATCTAATCAACCAATATTGATTAAAAAAGTAATAGAAAACCCAAATAACAGGGAGAACAGCCAAGGAACAGAATGCTGTTCTGCCCTTTGAATCACATCCAAGTTTTAATTGCTGTATGGAGCACATATCTGGCATCTATATCTATGTCATCTCTAGCTCACATGGACATCTAACTAGGAAAAATACCATCATTTAAGATCAGGAAAGAAGTATATGAAAGAATATCACAGTGATGCCTGTGGAAAATATAAAATTTATTGGTAAAGACTTAACGTGTTTTCCTGCCAGCAATTCACATTACCTTAAACTGAAACAACCCCAAAGGACAGTAATCTCACTTATAATTTCACAACTGAAACCAATCCTTTTGCAGTACGTGGTGACCTCAACTTCTGTAGGAATTAGAATGAAGTCCATTAAACTTGTACATGTCTATGAGGGTGTAATTTATATCTTAAATGAAACCTACACCATAAACCATTCACCTGACAGGGCCATCCATCTAAGCAAGAATTACTACGTTTTAGTAACTTCAAATGAAGTGAATGGATATGAACCACTACTGAAAAGGCTAAACAGCTCAAATGTGCCTTATTCTCCATATAGGTTGGACTCCCTGATCAGACATACAAGAAAAAATACATCAAATATTGATATGGGTTGTTCAGTTGTTCTAAAGTAGCACAAACTACGCGCCAGCGCCCTATCCACACCCACCAACTTATCGATAATGTATAACTCCACACCTAAATGTTTTAGCAGGTCAGTCATTTCGATTATCACAGCTTTATGAAGTTAACTCCGCATTTTCATATTCATTAATTTTGTTCATTTCATCTAGTCTCTTCAACAAACCCTATCTGCATTATATTAGTGTGAGTTTAACATGCTGATGACAGTTTATGGTCTCAAAAGCAAGTATTTCATCCAAAAAAAAAATTGTATATTACCACATTTGCTTATTCCAAATTCAGCATTGGACATACTAACAAATTTGTTTTGACAGATTACACAATCTGGAGATCGAATGTTAAGAAATATTTACTTATTCACCAGGCATAAATTCTAAATTATTATCTAATTGCTTCTTGAACTGTACAAACTAGCTATTTTGGCTATGTAATTTGTTATGATAAATGAGGAAATAGGTAAGCAACTTGCTGAGAATAAGGAAGTTGGTACTGGCAGTAACAGAAACACGCAGATGAGGAACGAAGAAGATGATGGGCTGGAGAAGAAGAGCACCAATGGGCTTAAGAAGACTGAAGAAAAGGATGGGATGAAGAAGAAGAGCACCAATGGGCTTGAGGAGACTGAATCAGAAGATGGCCCTAATGAGAAAGGCCCAGCAACCAACACCATTTGAAGAAACTCGCTACAGTTACTATTCAAGTTGTTCATTCTGTTATTTTCTATTTTTCATTCTGTTATTTTACTTGTTATTCCTTCTGTTAGTCGAGAGGGAATTTAGCTGAATTTTCGCTAAGTAGTTGAGAGGAAAAGTAACGGACAGCTCTATTAAAAAGGCCTGTATAGCATTTGTTAGAGGCATGCAAAGTGAATGAATACCTTTTCTCTCTAATCTTCCCTATTCTCTCTTCTCTTCTCTTCTCTTTCTCTTCGCAATTCTATTCTCTGTTCTATTCTCAGCTGCCCTTCCTCTTAAAAATCATAACATAATTACAGATGAAGTTTCTCCTCTTAGAAAGGTGGACCGTGTTTATCAAGATGACAAACAAAGTATGCCAATAAACAATCAGCAGTCTCATAATTCAAGTATAGTTCAAATATACAATTCAATTGCAAAATGCAAACAGAAATTAGTCTGGAATTCTTGCTGCTCGTGAGGAGGCATATATGGGTATAGATAGGCAGATTGGAATGCAATGGATAGACAGAGATATATGCACATTAATAGGAGGATATATTTCACGCACCTCAGCTTCCTTTTGACCTTGCACAGCCATTGCCAAATAGCTTTGCAACTCTTTTATCTTCTCTTTCTCTTCTCTAATATCATCCTGCAACTTGGTTTTCTGTTTTTCCCAAGCCAAAAGCTTCTTCAGGCACTTCTTTTCTCTCTTTGCAACCTCCAAGCATGTGGTCACCGACTCTGATGCACTTAACTTAGAAGCCTCCATCTCTGCTCTGATT
Source organism: Excoecaria agallocha (assembly GCA_037975025.1). NCBI lineage: Eukaryota > Viridiplantae > Streptophyta > Magnoliopsida > Malpighiales > Euphorbiaceae > Excoecaria > Excoecaria agallocha. The sequence continues at coordinate 41,852,149 of CM075819.1, read as the reverse complement.
TCAGCATTCTCAGTCTCGAGCCGTCTCACCGCTGCATTTGCCCGGTCCACTTGGCCACTTGCCTTCCTCAAAGCATTCTCCATCTCTGACAGCCTCTTCATTGTTGAATCCTCCAGAGTCTGTTTCCCTTTCTTAAGCCTCTGTGTCTCTTCCCTCTCCATTCTCAACAATTTAAGCTCTGTTAAGTCACTGCTAAGCCTTCTTGCGGCTTGCATTGCCTTTTGGTGTGCCCATTCTTGCCGTTCCTTTACTTGTCTCTCCAAATCCTTAATCTGATGAAGCAGAGTCACTATCAACTCATCCTTTTGATCTTCTCCAAGAAGCTCCAAATTCTCGTCAAGATTCATATCACTGAACTTTTTGGTCAATAACGAACTAATCCCATCCAGAGACTTCATCCATGCAGAACTAACCCCATCTTGGTTCTTTGAATTTTGAGGATCCTCATCCTTCTCAACTGAAAAAGCACTCCCTGTTGCAGCTGGAGGCACATCCACACCAGATGCCACACCAGCACAAGACAAAGGTTGTGGCTGAGATTGTGTCTGCATCTGTTTTGAATTAGCCCTAAAACCTGCAGCAAACATTGCGACATTCCTCTTCAACAAAGACTTCATTGATGGGGAAAGGTTAAACCTCTTGGGACATTCAAAATCCTTTGGCAAAGACATCTCTGCACTATATGAGAAAAACTCATTAACTGCAAACTCTGATCCCACCCCATTTCCGAACCCCCACCCTCCATGAAACCTGCATAGAGCTGGAGCCACAACACCAATCCCATTATCAACACAATTACCATTAACACTCTCCACACTGGTCTGCACCGTAGCATTCCCATTAGCAGATGAATTAGCTGTGGGTATTTCAATTGTACTCGCTCTACCAACATGAAGATCGCTCATCAATAAACACCACATGGCATCACCTTTAGTCAAATGCGGTCTAACTTGCTGTAACAAACAAACCATACCAGCAAGAGAATACTCCTCTAATTGCCTTAAATCATTAAAAACAGGCTCGGATTCATCTAAATTTCCATCACTGCTGCTACTACTCCCACAATTACTATTTAAATAAGCCAAGGAATTATGCAATATATTAGTTAAAACATCCATACCACCATAGCAATGCCCATTCTGCAAGATCGATTTTAAAGCAGTATCTTCATCATAACCCAAGGAAACAAGCTTAGATATGGCTTCTTTATATAAAAATTCGAGATTTTTTAAAAGGATTTCTTCTAATTGTTCTTCGGTGCAGTAACCCCACCCATTATCATCAAGATTAGGATTAGGATTGGAGTTGGCTGGATCGTTAAGACCCAAATGGTAAGCCCAGGGTTTGAGACCCGATTCGAGTATGGATTTTGAAATCGATGACGCATAACAGCAGGGATCGAAATCGGTCCTTGCTGATCGCGCCCTCCGATTCGTACGGATATGCTTTTCTCTCATGGTGCAGCCCATGTAAAAATCGGGCGAAACAGAGATGGAGGGAAAGATCAAGAACCTTATAAAGACTGCAAATTTATGTATATATACAAAGATAGATAATCAGAATGGAAAAGAAAGAAAATCAAGATCAAAAAAGATGTAGAGAGAAAGAAAGAAAAAGAAAAACTTACAGAGCAGAGGAAAAATATGGGGTGTCTGGTGATAGTTCAGTGAAATTAGAGAAGAGAAGAGGAGAGGAGAGAAAGGGAATGAGGACAGAAACAGGAAGAGGCATGCAGCTTATAAATATTTGGCTTAAGGGTGCCACTGAGGGACATGCCTATGCCTAAGTTTTCCGAATCGGACCCACAACAATTTGGGTCCTCGTGGCTTTTTTTTTTTTTTTTAATAACAATTAACAAATTACATTATCATTAATTAATAAATAATTAATATATAAATTTTTTCCTGCACTATCACTATTTATCATATTTTTTCTTTAAATTAATTACATATAAAATTATCATAAAACTTATTAAAAATATTAAAAGACACGTATCAGTTCAAAAAAAATGCATAAAAAACACGCATCAAACAGTAATAGAAAGATAATTTGATATTTTTAATAAATTTTAAAAGAATAATTTAATATTTTCAATAATATAGGATATATTTTTTACATTTCAAAAATTTTTGAATGGCTAATTTAATATTTTTAATAAGTTTAGGGAAGTAATTTAACATACGATTAGTTCATGAAAAAAATCTAATAAATTATGATAATTTAGGAAAAATTTATATATTATCTTTTAATAAAAACTAATTAACTACGAATACTTCCCTAAAAATAACTATAAATGTTTGTATTTCATGGTAAATATCATATATCAATATCTCAATTGATATTGGTTGAACTTTTCCATAAAAATTGTGTAATCTTGAGCAATAAAATTTTAAAGCAAAAAATTTGTGAGTTTCTATTTATCTTTAATTATCATGCTCATCTTAGTCTTATCGGATTATAGAATGATAAATATTTTATCAAACAATTATTACAATGTTGCAACTAGCAACTCCTTTGTCCTTTTTCTTTTAATCTATTAATTTTTAACTCTTACCCTTTTATGGGTCTATAAGATGTATATTAGGGCTGAAATCGGTGGTTAAAATCAAGTTCAAACTAATATACGTGGTTAATCGGTTTAATTAAATATAAATGTGGATTTTAGTTTTTAAGAATTACAATTAATGGATTTAAATTTGAATTTTAATATCGGATTAATATTTAACCGGTATTTATATATAACTTTTAATATATATATATATATATAGATTTTATACTTTAATAAAGAAAATCATCCATTTGTTTATCAATGTTGATAGCTGATAGATTAGTATTGTTTTATTTTTCATTATCTTGTAAAGCGTTTTTATGTAATTGTTTTATTATATTAATATTAATTATTGACTAGTGTTTTACGTAGGAATGAGCATGGATCAGTTAACCGATCCATTAACAATTTTTTTAAACCAGTCCATTACTATCAGTTAACCGCTATATCGGTTTCGATTTTTAACTCGATTCTTCGAATCGGTTTATCGATTAACCATTAAAAAATTTTAATTTATAAATTTAATAAATTATACAATTTATAATATTATTTTTAATAGTTAAAAATGATTTAAAAATAAAAAAAATACTAATTAAATACAATATCCATTAAAATAATCAAAATAAAAATAAAATTTTCATAATTAATTATATGTATTAAAAGGTTATTTACTTAAAAATCGGTTAACCTAAAAATCGATTCGGTTTCGGATCGATTTTTCGATTAACCTAAATTTCGGTTAACCATGTTCATTCCTAGTTTTACGTATAATTTTATTTATTTATTTTTAATCAAGAAGAACTTGCATTAAACGAAAATAGCCTCCATGGCTGGATACAAGAAACTTGGAGGAGAATCCATCCAATATGAATTCCAGGCTAAGAAATCGAAGCTCTAGCCAAACTATGAGCTTCTGAATTCGCTGACCTTTTAACAAAGACGAACATAAGTTAAGACAATCATCAACTACAAGCCCCAAATATGAATGTAAACTTGAATGCGAAGCTAGAGCTTGGACGACAATTTGTAAATCTCAGATTTCTCGCAACTTAGAACTTCACGAATTGCTAAACCTTTAGCCAAAACAGGGGAAGGAACGCCTTGAAGAAGACCACTACTAGCTGCTTTAAACGAATCCAAGTCATCTCTGAGAATAAAACCGAAACCAGATTTACTATGTTCTTGAAACATAGCAGCATCAACGTTTTTTTTAACCAGCCAGTTGGAGGTTTCGACCAGCCTCTTCCAACCGATTAGTTACCATCTTAGCATCTTTGAAGCTTTTTAACAGATTGACAGCCCCCATAGCCGCCTGATCAACCCTACTTCCTTTCCCATTCCAAACAACCTCATTGCGATTCCTCCAAAGACTCCAGCAGAACATCACCGTCTCTGAACATTTATCAATATGCAGATTTTTGAAACTAAAATCAGGCCAATCCTTAAAAAACGAAAAAGAACCCCTGATGAAACCATTAGAAGAGCGCGACCAGCAGTTCCTTGCAAAAGAACAATCAATAAGAACATGCATTGTGCTTTCATCAGCTAAACCACAAATTTTGCAAAGAGGATCAACATCCACCACCCTTCTAGAATTTATTTTTTAAAGCTTCTAAAATTGATATTTTAATTTTATAAATATATATAAACTTGCAAAATATCTCCTTGAAACTTTTTTTCCTTTTGGATTTACATAATTTTTATCAATTATGAGTGTCTCAACCTCATGTATTGAATCAACATTTCTGTTAAGACTTAACAAATTTTTAATGGCGTTCCCTAAATGTAATGTCCTTGAAGTTTGGGGGTGATGGCATAATTTTTTTTAATCAAGTGTGTAATTGAAAACCAACTTAAAGTTAAGGTCCAAATTTATAATTAATCATTCTGATTAAGTATTGGGATTTCAAATTAATCATAATCTCATTATAATATAATAAATTAATTAATTTCTTAATATAGTTTATTTTATTTTATTTTATTATCCACAAATATGGAATAATATTTTTTAGAACTTTTAACTAATTTCTAGTAAGAAATTAGAAATTAAAAAAGTTTAGGATAAATTAAAAAAAATTAAAAGCCACTATATCCTCTTTACAAAAAGTTTAGGATAAATTAAAAAAAAAATAAAAGTCAAATCAGCTTTTAAATTTATTTGGAATGTAAAAAAATATCACTAAACTATTAATAATATCATATTAATTTTTTTAAAAATTCGTTAAAAAATATTAAATTAGTTCTGTAAATATAAATATTCATGTCTTAAAAGCACGTTAATTTTATATATTTTTTACAAAATACTACATTTTTAATAATTTCAGAGATAATTGGACGGGATAATATGTTTAATATGTTAAACTGATAAATAAAATAAACTAAAGACTTACCTCCTGCTAAGTGCATAGGAAGTGCAGGGCAATAAAATTGAAATTCTCAAATGGTTGTAAGTCTCTAATCCTGGGTAAGAAACCACAATTAACACACAAAACACAAAGAAGGTCTTCGTCAGCCATGGCAGTGAAATCCAGCAATAATCAAGACCCGTCACCTGCTTTTGTACTCACAGTAGAGGAAGTTATGAAACTTTACCGATCATTGCCACCAAGACCCTCCATTGAAGAAGTTGAAGCTGCCATGTCTGTGATTGAAACTGTCAACGGTCAAGAGCAGCTAAAGCTTGAGGAAATCTCAAAGCAAGTGTGTCCTCAAGATGTCCCCGAGGAGCTCTTCTCTGTTCTTCAACAGGTAAGAAAAACCATGGTTTTGTTTCAAAGCCATGAGCAGAGGAAAGAGGCTCTTCACCTTGTTGAAGCTGACAAGATGTTTGAAATCTTATCCGGGTTGATTCAAAGAGCTTCGGCTTTGGTTTCTGGAGATACCCAAAAGGACAAAATCATTCCTTTCGATGACCCAGTTGAGAAATTTAGAAGAGAAAGTGCTATTTCTGAGAAGAGTTTGATCCATGGAAGGGAAGATAGAGAATTCATGGCGAAAGATGGACAATTTAAGGGTCTAGTGAGGAGTTCTTCCGCTAAGGCAGCTTTCTTTCCAGGTAGTCTAATTGATTCTTTAAACCATCTTATTATTGATTTTGTTCAATTGAAGATCATGGGATTTTGGTATTTCTTTTTAAGTCTGTATTATGTTCTTGAAGATAAAATAGGAAAGCAAAAGAAATTTGTTTATTTCAATTTGAGATTTAAAGATCAAGTCAAGAGTGTTTCTAACTGGTCTTTCATCGGATATGCAATTGCAACAATGATTGACATTTGAATTGCTTGCTTGTCTGTCTGTTTGTTTTATTTTATTTTTTTTTTCACTGACATATGATGTATGTTTTTGCTGTTGTCGCTGAAAACTTGTGCTGTTTATAGACACTTTGAAGTTTCTTTCAGCGGTGTTGTTTGAAGGAAATTTCTATTCTTTACCATAGAATCTATGATATGGGAGTCTTTTGGTATTTTCTTCATTATTTAGATGTGATTTTGTTGAATTAATTTCTAGGTGAAGGTGAACCTGAGAAACTGAGTCTAATGAAGGTGGCAGCTGTAATAGAAAATTCAGCAAAAACTGAAGCTGTAGTTCTTGATCTCAAAGGCAAGTTGAAGGGTGAAATTGAATGGCTTCCTCTATCAATTGGGAAATTATCTTTCGTTACTGAATTGGACTTATCCGAAAACCGAATTATGGCGCTTCCTTCCTCTATATCTAGCCTTAAAGCCTTGACAAAGCTTGATATCCACTCAAACCAACTTATAAACCTTCCTGATTCATTTGGAGAGCTGATAAATCTAACCGATCTTGATCTTCATGCCAATAGGTTAAAATCACTGCCATTGTCTTTTAGAAACTTGGCAAACCTCATAGTTCTTGATTTAAGCTCCAATCAGTTCACTCATTTGCCTGAGACTATTGGGAACTTGGCTAGTTTGAAGATATTGATTGCAGAAACAAATGAACTAGAGGAGGTTCCATACACAATCGGAAATTGCTCGTCTCTGGTGGAGCTGAGACTGGATTTCAATCAGCTCAGAGCTCTTCCTGAGGCAGTTGGAAAACTTGGAAAGTTGGAGATTCTCACTCTGCACTATAACAGAATTAGAAAATTGCCATCAACAATATGCAACCTTTCCAACTTGAGTGAACTTGATATTAGCTTCAATGAGCTTGAATTCATACCCAAAAACCTGTGTTTTGCTGTGAATTTAAAGAAACTGAATGTGGCGAATAACTTTGCGGACTTGAGAGAATTGCCACGGTCTATTGGAAACCTTGAGATGCTCGAAGAGCTAGATATAAGCGATGATCAAATAAAAGTATTACCAGATTCTTTCAGGCTATTGTCGAAATTGAAAGTATTTCGAGCAGATGAGACTCCTTTGGAAGTTCCACCAAGAGAAGTTGCTAACTTAGGAGCTCAGGTAATATTTCTGTTGGCAACTCTACTACATTTGGTCTATAAGGATGATATTTGCCCATTATTTATGTTACCAAATTGTTGTTGAGCAGGCTGTTGTTCAGTTCATGGCTGATCATGTTGCCAAGAGAGATGTCAAAATCCAACCTTCAAGAAAGAAGAAAGGTTTTTGGCAGAGAATTTGCTTAATCATTTGGCCATTCAAGAGAAGTTCCCAGTAATTATTATTCATGGAATGATTGAAGTGGAAATAATATCTCCCTTGTATTCTTGAATCTTTGTGAAAAGTGTATCTTTATTTGTTAAAAACAATAAAAGAATAGATTTATCCTTTCCTTGTAATCACATATTTGAGGGCTTTGTTTATCTCTACATACATATAAATATAATTGTTGTTTTCTTGAAAGTTATCTGTTTTAGTTCAGTTCAGCTTCCATTCCATTTTTTGTATTATATCTTTTGAGGAAATTCTGATTCTATATCCTTCTGGATAGATTCAAAGTCAGGCACCAGATTTAGAAAATGCCAATCTTTTATCTTGTTTCCTTGAAAAGTCTTGGGTTGATGTGGTATCATTATCACCCTTTTTAATATATTTCTTGCTTGTTTCTGAAACAAACGGTGTGCATCGCACTACAAAAAAACAATATAAATATGAAAAATGTAATTTGATTAAATTATGAGAAAATGGGATTAGAACATAACTTGTAATAGAAGAAGATTTGGTGGATATTGACTTGAGAATGCATTGTTTTGCTTCTCTAATTCCAAAATCTGTTGGCTTCAATCTGCTTTTAGCTGGTTTTGTATTTCTAAATAAGAGGCTAAGAGATGACTATTTTATTTCTATGTTATTTTCTTCTTTTTTTTCTGTTCCAAATGTCACATTTTTTGTTTTCAAACCATATGCTAAAATCAAAAATATTTCTATGTTTTATATTCATTCCCAAAAGCATTATTACAAAATAAAGAGATGGTCAATTAATTGTGGAAATATTCTCGAAATTAAAACTTGTATTTTTCTTGGCTAAATATGCACCCCCTAAAGTTTGGTAAAAAGTACAATTCAATCTTTAAAATTTAATTTGGTTCAATATCACTTCTAATATTTTAAAATTAGAACAATTTATCCTATAAAATGATGGCAGATGACAAATTACCCTAAATAAATTGTCCTAATTTTAAAATATTAGGGTTAATATTACATCAAATTAAAATTTAAAAGTTAAACTATACTTTTTATTAAATTTTAGAAGGAATTTGCACCATGGACATTTTTTCTTTGAGGAAATTATAGGAATTACCCACGTTTTAATTCTTTGTTTCAAGAATGCCATACTGTCTTTTACTTAACTTCATCAATACATTTTCTCATATCATAAATACATTTTAAAAAGATATTCTTTCAAAAATGCCCCTTTTTTCTTTAACAAGTTTGTAGGCATAAAAATCCTATTTTCATTCTCTTTCCTGCCTCATTTTGCTGCCACCTCCCTCTCTCTTTTTTTTTTTGACAAATTTTACAATCAAACTCTCCCCTCTTTCTCTCCAAACCAGTGGCGGCGGTGGAGGTAGCAGCAGCGGAGACAGTGATGGTATTAAAGATTGATAAAATGAAGATTGAGGATCGAATAAGCTTTCGAGATTTTCAATACTCTGTTGTCTCTGCTTGTTTCTCTTTTTTCTTAATGAAATCCAAAAATCCTTAGCTCTCTTCATTTCACTCTTCTTTCGCCCCATTCTTGAAGGTTTTGTAATCCTGAGAGAGGAAAACCATAATTGCTGGTTGTAGATATTGCTTCTAAAATCTATGGTGCCTTCTTTCATTTATTATGCTTTGGAAACCATAATTGCTGGTTGTAGACATTGCTTCTAAAATTTGGCTAGCAGTTTTGGTAGTCCAAGTGGGCTGCCCCATGTTCATGGATACATATCAAAACACTGTAACGTATTATGAAATCACTGAGTAGCAGCTGAATTAGAAATGATGAACTTTTTCACATAAAAATTTTTAAGAACAGCAGAAAAGAAAATTTGTCTTAAGCGAAGAAACAAAATATATATATTCTTCCCAGCAAAGCTGTTCCATAAATAGTAATATTAATTATTTAATATTATTATAGTTAATAATGGCACATTTAACTGAATTTTATGTTTTTTTTTTCTTGAATTTTATGTTCTCTTCTTTTCACTCTTTCTTTCCCCCATTCTTGAAGGTTATATATATGTATTGCTGTCTGTCTGAAGATGAAGAATGAAACCCAAAACTTGTTTGCTACCATGATTATGAACAAAGAAAGCATATATATGAACTCTTATGAAGTTTGGGAAAGCAAATCTTTGGGCGCAGAAAGTTTCCAGTCCAAAGTAAGCTTGTTAGCTTCGCATTTCACAATGACTATCAGGACGGAAAGTTAAGAGGATTCCTTCAAACTTTTGTAGATTAGAACAAACTATACTTGTGTTGAATGTTCGATTGAGCTAGCTGCATTGGTATTTTATATTTTATCTCTCAAAATAACAATGTAATGCAGCTACATAAAGAGTTTTTGAATCATGGCATTTTGTAGAACATTTGCCAGGACAATACCTTTTGTGGAACTTGATGGAATTGATACCAGTATAAAATCATAAAACCAAGTGCACCCAACTGCAATTTGATTAATATCATTAATAACATGGTTTCTTTAACAGAACTCACAGTTCCATTCTTGCTCAACAGCATAGTAGTAGCCACATTTCATTAAGAATATTAATATTTAGAACAATTAAAAATAAAAACAAATTCTCTTTTTTTAGAGCAGTAAATGTCCACCATCGCTGCTGCCAACCTAAAGTATGGATATCATCAAATCTTACATAATTAAAAACTTAAAGCAAAATAATGACATTCTGACGTTCTCATTACGAAGAAAGATAACTAAAAGGAGATTAATGGCAGCTAATAAAATGAACAACGATGATGAAAATCACAATAGCAGAATTTCTAACAAAAGACAAATGGCATCAATGAAATGAAATCTAGCTAGGAGCTAAAAGGAAAGGCAGCAATCAAAGTTAGTACTGCACATTAGCTGAAGACGTGAAAAACAAGCACAAACTCAATGTTAAATATAAAAGTACAGAGCCCTAATGATGATAAGTGAATATAATAAAAGAAAAAACACAACTCTCTGCATTTGCAAGAACAAATATAGAACATATATTCCTTGATTAGAAAAATGCCTCTAAAATCACTGAACATGTATTTTTTTTTATTTTTAAAAAGATCATATACTTTATATTTTTTTTACAAAAAAATCATATACTATATATTTTTTTTATAAAAAATCATATAGTATATTTTTTTATTTTGAAAAAATCACACTATATTTTTTTCGAAAAGATCATACACTATATTTTTTAAAAAAAAAAAATCAAACGCTATATTTTTTTTAAAAGATCATACACTATATATTTTTTTACAAAAAATTATACATTGTATATTTTTTTATAAAAAATCATATATTGTATATTTTTTTTATTTTAAAAAGATTATACACTGTATTTTTTTATTTTTGAAAAGATCATACACTGTATATTTTTTTTACAAAAGATTATATACTGTATATTTTTTTATAAAAAATCATACACTGTATATTTTTTTATTTTGAAAATATCATACGCTGTATTTTTTGTTATACACTGTATTTTTTTATTTTTGAAAAGATCATACATTATATATTTTTTTTTACAAAATATTATATACTATATATTTTTTTATTTTGAAAAGATCATACATTGTATTTTTTATTTTTGAAAAGATCATACGCTGTATTTTTTTTTTGCAAAAGATTATATACTGTATTTTTATTTTGAAAAGATCATACACTATATTTTTTTTATTTTCAAAATATTATACACCGTATTTTTTTATTTTTGAAAAGATCATATACTGTATATTTCTTTTACAAAAGATCATATGTTGTATATTTTTTTATTTTGAAAAAATCATATACTGTATTTTTTATTTTTAAAAGATCATACATTATATTTTTTATTTTTGAAAATATCATATACTATATATATATTTTTTATAAAAGATCATATACTGTATATTTTTTTTATAAAAGATCATACAATGTATATTTTTTTATTTCGAAAAGATAATACAATGTACTTTTATTGTGAAAAGATCATACACAACAAAATACAGTATATGATATTTTGTACACAAAAAATATAGTATATAATATTTTATAAATAAAAAATACAGTGTATGACCTTTTGTAAAAAATACAGTATATAATCTTTTGCAAATAAAAAAATACATTGTATGATTTTTTGTATATAATAAAAAACAATGTATAATCTTTTATAAATAAAAAAATAAATTATACGATCTTTTATATAAATAAAATACAGTGTATTATATTTTGTAAATAAAAAAATATAGTATATGATCTTTTGTATATAAAAAAATAGTATATAATTTTTTATAAATAAAAATAATGTGTATGATCTTTTATAAGTGAAAAAAATACAGTGTATGATTTTTTATAAATAAAAAAATACAATGTATGATATTTTAAAAGTAAAAAATATAGTGTATGATATTTTGTAAATAAAAAAAATAGTGTATGATTTTTTACAAATAAAAAAAATACAGTATATAATCTTTTGTAAATAAAAAAAATATAGTGTATGATCTTTTGTAAAAAAAATATAATATATGATTATTTGTAAATAAAAAAATATAGTATATGATATTTTAAAAATAAAAAAAAATATAATGTATGATTTTTTATACATAAAAAAATACTTATTTAACAATTAAAAATTATCCATTAGAGTGTATGAAAAAGATATTGACTTTATGACATTAGAGATTTGCTTTTGCCTAATGCAGGAAATTTACTTCGTAAATGGATTCTATGAAAACAGGATGCTTTTGCCATTGGTGCTTGGGTTCTTGTTGGTGGAAGCTGGAAACCACGAAATATGTAAACAAAATTTTAGTTTGCTTTTTAATGTTAATTTTGACATATGGACTTAGGAACGTGATGCTTTAGATATTGTAGTTATTTATTTATTTGTTTATCTTGTTGCAATTTTATATAGCATCAATACTGTTGATTTGATGTTCTAATCCTCTTTATGAATAAATTTCCTTGTAATGAATAAAGTAAACCAATAAGGTGAACTAATTTTAAAGATGAATATGAATATATTTAAAATAATTATAATCGTAGATACAGGTGGCGTATATTACCGTTTTTGGCAATGAGAAACTGTGGTTGATCATGAATAAGAGGTAAAATTCAACTGCTAGTAAACTTCATGTGAATAATTAAAAAAAAAAAAAGTTGTAGTAAAATAATCTTTTTAATTCTTTGAATCTTTTGAGGCAGAGATATTATCTGTAAAATTTTCTACATTTTCTTTGCAAATTGGCAGCTTTTTTTTTTTTAATTTTCTCTTTCAAAGTGGTCTTTACATTGCAAAAAGTTAAATTAAATTTTCACAGACCTTTTAAAATTTCACAGATCATGTTTGCCTCAATTATGATTATACTACTTCTTATATTCATTTCCATTGAAGCAATCAAAGTTCATGCACTAACACCTGATCGTCTTCCTCATAATGAATGTAATCAAACATGAATTCAGAGAAATATTACAATATACGGTAGTTTAAAGAGAAAATCGATCCATACTGGTTTCATCATGGAGAATGATTTACAAAAACAAGATGGGTTTTGCTATCATCTCTCCCCCTTGGTAGATGAGGGTATTTTTGAAAGTGAAATTTAGAAAATGGTAATTATGAAATAAGAAATTTAAAAACTAGTATTTAAAATAAATGAAAAATAGGTGAATGCAAATATGAAATGTGTTTTCTTTTTTGTGGCATTTATGTAAAAACCCCTTTTCTTTTTCTAAGAAGTGTTTAACCCCTGAATTATTTGATAAGGTGCACTTAGGCCCTTGATAGTTTTTTTGGACCCCATATGTTTTGAGCCCAGCCAATCGCGGCCCATGGCCTGGTAAGAGATCATATATATTATCTGTTCTCAAATTTCTGTAAGCTCTATCGGACTCTGTTGTGCTTTCGCCATTTCTTTCTCTGTAAAGGTGAAGCTATTGTATGGAAGTAGCAACTGGAAGTTCTTTCACCCATGCCATGTAACTTCTCTGACATATATTTTTTTTATTATAACTTTTTCAATTCAAGTCTGAATTTTGATTCTTTTTCCTGTTAGAAATTCGGTGTTTAACCTGAAGAATTGAGAGTGAAGTTTGGCTTCATCATTTTCCATCTCTCTCCCACGGATTTCAGAGATTTTGGTATGTCATGTTTCTCCACCTTCTCTATTTTTTTAATCTTTTTCGATCATGAATGTTTGTTTGTTGGTCTATTTATGGGATGAGTGGTGGTTGGCTAGGGCATGCTTGCCTTTCATTTTTGTTCATCATTCTAAACAGTTTCTTTAAATTGATGGTTTTAAGTTACTAGTGGGTAGTAAATTCGGAATTTTGTTAATTTCACATGTATACAGCTTAAGAGTTTAGATTTCCTGATACATGTGTTTTTCTATATGCCATATGCCACCTGCAAATTCTTATTTGTTTATACTGTCAACCAGAAGGGATAGGATTATGGATGGGAGTTCAACTGTTTCTGATCACAAAATAGAAGATTCTGCCATGAAATCTATGGGACAAGTCACAAATGTTTATATTTGGGACATGGATGAGACGCTTATACTGCTTAAGTCTTTGTTGAATGGGACTTATGCAGAATCTTCCAATGGTTTAAAGGATGTGCGTAAGGGTGTAGAGATTGGGAAAATGTGGGAGAAACACATTCTTCAACTCTGTGATGAGTCATTCTTCTATGAGCAAGTAAGTCTCATATTTTCTAGGTTTGTGCATTTTTTAATAAGATTTGTGTCATATCTGCTTGACAAACCTGCTAAATATGGTTGAAACTTGGTAATGTAGATTGAAAACTACAATATGCCTTTCCTTGATGCCTTGAGCCAATATGACGATGGGCGAGATTTGGCTGATTATGATTTCAGCCAAGATGGATATGATTCTCCTTGCAACGATGAAAACAAGAGGAAACTTGCTTACAGGCACCGAGCCATAGCCAATAAGTACATGCAGGTATTATTGCTTGATAACCACAAAAGCAGGACCTGTCAGTTTACACCTCTGATATACAATTAGTGATCACTATATAACCTAAACTAAAAATCCCCACAATAGGATTCATTCTTCAAAATCGTTTGTTGTTTATTGGGGCAATGGTTGATTTTGCTTACTGTTCGAGCCATTTTTTTTTTCAAAATGCTAAGCTGCTATGATAATTGCCAGTTTCTGTCTTTGTGATGGAACTCATATCTGGCTATTATGCACTTTATATGTAAATTTTTGAATTCACATGGCGATCAATATCTTATTTCATTTTTTCCTTTCTCCAAATACTTGTCCGTCTACCCTCTTGTGAGAAAATGGTTTCGAAGTTGATCTCCTGTTGAAATCAATTTTTTTGTGAAAAATTAAATACAATATGCTTGTGACATACATAATTGAAAAGCAATTTTAATACCTTATATTTGAGGATGTAATAGTAATTTTGACTAGATCTATATATTTGGTCATGGCTAATGATTTGATTTGCTCCCTCATTTCTCCCATTCATTAAGTGCCTTGAGTTCTTGTATAGAGTGATTGAATGTTTACACTTTCTGCTGAGATGAAATTAGGTTCCCCAAGATATTGTAAAGTGCCTTGCATATTTAGCATGCTCCCTCATCCCGAGAGGAGCCGGCAAATTCTTGTGCTTGAGATATGCTGATGTATTGTGATGATTTTCCAATTCTTTTCTCTTTCCAATTTTCATATTGTAACTCTGTATATTTCCAAGTATCTCTTTAAATAGATGTGTCTAAATAGGCAACTTGTTTTGAACTTGCTGGAAATTGAAAATCAAGTAATAACATCGTTCAATCTCTCTTAAATTTCAGGGTTTACCTGATATTTTTGACCAAGATATGACAAAACAGTGGAATGAATTGTACGATTTGACTGATGAATACACAGATAAATGGCTTTCCTCAGGTATGCTGAATCTCATCATAATGCAGCTGGATACCAATTCAATTCCATTTTAGTTTTACCAAGGTTTAGTTTAATTTAGGAGCCAGGTACCAGCTGCCTAGATGCTTTTGGGATGTTAGTGTGGTGTTACTGGGAACTAGCATGCAAAGAAAAAAAGAAAAAAAAAAAACTTACAACTGCTAAGAAAAGAATTGTGATGAGCAAAATTGCCTCCTACAAATTTACTGTAGTTAGATTGAGTAAATTTGACCTTAAATAACTGCTAAGGTTAGTGTTTAATTTAAGTTTGAACCGATGAGAGAAATACGTGTTAAGTTGTATTTTCTTTCTTACCCCTCATTTATAGCATCTTCAGTGTAGGCTGTACACATTTACTTTTTCTGATTCAGGATTCTCTCTTTCTTTTTGAACTTTTTCACAAATTATCTTATATCCTACTTTCATTCACAAGAACTATAGGTCTGAAGTCTTTTGTGCTATCCTTCCATCCTCAAATTAATATTGATTTCATTGTTCAAGAGTACCATTCCCATGATAAGTTGCAACATTTCCTCTGTTGGGTAGATTTTTTTTTTTCCCTTTTCTCTTTGTGATGAATGATTGATGTACTATGATAATTCCAACCGGCATTTTGACTCATTTTGATTCCTGACACGAAGTGAATTTGGTCTTCTGCTTTCATGCTTTTTGTGTCAATAGTTTGCTAATTCTAGTAATATTTTTTACAAATATAGCACGGGCATTATTGGAGCAATGTTCAGGTAGGAAGGAAGAAGTGACACCGTGTCTTTCCTCTGCTGATGGGATAGGAAACCACAATGATACCACGTTCAAGCACATAAATGTGTTGGTGACTTCAGGATCATTGATACCCAGCCTTGTAAAATGTTTACTTTTTCGGCTTGACAATTTGATAACACATGGAAATGGTTAGTCCTTACCTTTATCTCTTACCATTTCTTTCTATTTATTTTACCATTTTATACTTTTTTTAATCTTGATTTTCAAGATCGATATTTGTTTTAAACCAGCCTCATTTCAGCAATCTGCTGTCTTTACATAAGATTTGTTAATTTCCAGCTATTAGGAAGTATATCACCTGTCTTAGATGATGCCAAAGTGATAATTTATATGGGAAGTAGGGTGGTGTTCTCAATTTCTGTGGATCAATTAATAATATTGTTCGTTTTTTAATCTAATTTTTATGTGTTGGCCTCAATAAAATTGATGTTCTTTTCTGTAAAATGAAGACTCTTTTTGCTTCTAGGAATTCTAGTCATGATGTATTAAATATTTGTACATGGCTATCATGCCAACAGCCGTGGTGTATCATGTAATATCAAGGGTATCTCTTTTATGACAATATTCTTTGCCAGATGGTGTCACGCCATGTTTCCATCTGTTTCCCAAAAATTCTATATAGAGCATTATAATAGGACTTGGGGAGTTGATTGAAGCATGAACCAATGTATTTCATGAGCTGACATCCTTTATTAGTCTAGTCTTTGACAAATATGTTTCCTTAGCAACCACTTACTTTGGCAGGATTGAGGCTGAATTAATAAGAGATACTATTCAACCTGTTCTGGAGCCACTATTATTAATATAGTGACTTGTTTGAACTTCAGAAAACATAAAATGTGAACCTTGGTAGTTATGATTGAGTCCTCTTCACGAGGAAGGTGATTGCTGGTTTTCCATGTAATATACAATTTGGGTAATTAGTTTCCCTTTAGTGCAGGCAGTTGATTTGTCAACTGCGTGCAAGATAATGAAGTACTGTGATATAGAGTGATTATATGGGACTTCTGCCCTTTGTTGCAAGTTATGTAGTTCATGATATTGATAGTGGGAGTAAAACCCTATCTTAAGAATTTATTTATTATATATATATATATATGTTGGGCATAGATTTTGGACATCAACTTGTATCTTAGTTAAATTAACCTGATCTAGCTGTTGCTTCTTCAGTCTACAGTTCATGGGAAGTGGGGAAACTTAAATGTTTCGAGTTGATAAAGGATCGTTTCAGCAATACAAATGTGCATTACTGTGTAATTGGGGACGGATGGGAAGAGTGTGAAGCTGCACAGGCCATGCGGTGGCCATTTGTTAAGATTGATCCCCGTCCCAGTGGCGGTCACAGGTTTCCTGGTCTCACACTGAGAACTGTAGGGTACTATCTTTCTGTTGTTTACGGTAGTTCTAATGCTGAAAATGATGAATATCAATCATCATCTTAGTTGTAATACAAGATTTTCTTTCCATTATATTTTTGTGCAGTCTCAAAAGCTTACTTACATGGACATCAATTGTTCAGAAAAGAAAGAGGCTTTCTTTTATATATATATGTGTGTGCGCGCGTGCACTCGCGTGTGTTTTTGCCTCCCTTTATTTATTACTATATTTTTTTATGTTGGTCTATTACATTTGCTGTCAAAAACTGCCCTTTTTTTGGACCCTGTGTTCAGAAAATGTGCGCAGGATGTTTCATACTGTAGGGATCAAAATTCTGCTAAATTTGAAACGAGGACTAAAAGTAAGAATTACATTGGTATTCAGATTGATGATGAATAAGATTATAGCAATAATAATGTTCATCCTTGAATAGATAATAACAATAACGATCTTTAACATTGGCTTCAATTGTCATAACATGAATGGTTATATCTACCAATTATTCTGCTCTCATTTTGTTTCAGATCAACAATTTTAAGTTTTATTTTGGTTACATCAGAGATTGAGCTTTGATGCAGAGGCTAAGTCCGCAAAGGATTGAAAACAAACAAAAAGAAAAGAGACAGAGAAAGAAAAAGACAAGACACAAATAAAGATAAGTAGAAGGACCACAGTCGGATCCTTTTTGAAATGGGTGTATTAAGGGTATGCAAACGCTCGGTTTGATTTTTGAATTGGACTGAACTGAAATTTTGGAAATTATAGAATTGGTCCGAAAATTGAACCCAACCGGTTAAATGGATTGCATCAAAAGGGTAAAATAATCAGACCAATTGGTTTGGTTGAATTTTGCACAGCTCTCCGTGTGTATGCTAACCATTTAATGGGTTTCAACAGAATCCAGGTTTCTCTAGAAATGTCAATTTATGAAGAATTTTGGCACCCCATTTGTCGAAAAAAGGCATAAAAAATGCCCACATAGCTTTAATGGCAGAGGACATTTTATGGATGAAAAGCTTTTTCTATTGGACAGCAAATGGATTGAAAAGTCAGTGTCTGATATATTATGGCATTCAATTCTATCTAACATTTCACTTTATCTCCTCAGAAGACATTTCTGTTTATTTTTTTTCCAAATTGAATTTTTTGGAACCCATATCTAATAATTGGAGTGTTTATTCATCTTTTGTTACATTCGGCATATATAAACGGGTGCAATGTAATATAGGTTAATATCATTCATGATCACTGAATTTATGTGTAATTGCATAAAAAAAACTAAATAATTTTTTTTTATTAAAATTGTTATTGAATTTTGTACTATTTTGCACAAAAATAATGATAATTGATTTTCAGTTAAAATTATCGCTGGAATGCCGATGTCTATTTATGCACACATGGCGTACCACGTTATTAGGTAATGTTAGCTATTTTTGCACATATAGTGTGTCACGTCAGCTTATTTGTATACACGTGGCGTGTCACGTCAGCACTTCAGCGTCGGTTTTTATCAAAAATTGGTTATAATAACTTTTGTGCAAAATAGTGTTAAGTTCAGTGATAATTTCGATACAAAAAATTATTTAGTTACTTTTACACTATTAAGCTTAAATTCAGTTATTATGAGTGAAATTAACCAAATGTAATATACTCTCTCACTAATTTATATTATGACAACCATAATAAATTGTTCATTATACAAACAATTAAGTCATTTTATTTGACTAGAAAAAGAAAATTAATTATTTTGGTGGTCACTAAAGTATAAGAATAATAACCATAAAAAGAATTTTATATTCGTTAATTTTATCAAAAATAAATTCAATTGACCGCAGTATTAACGTGACATTTTATAAATAGGAGAGATTAGAGATTGAAATTGGTGGTCCAACTAAATTTATTTTTAATAAGATCATGAAAATTTTATTGATTTTACTATTTTTTTCTTCAACCACAACATGATTATCTCTTCATTTTTATTAAACAAGAAGTCCATTTTAACTTTTTTTTTTTAAATAAACAAAGTGATTACCAATTTCAGTTAGGTTCCAAATTAATTAGAGGAAATTACATGATTTACTCCCTTTTTAATTCTTCTTTTCAAAAACACTTAATCAATTTTTTACGCTATCATTTTTATACTATTACGCTTTTACCTTTCAAAAATGCCCCTTTTCCGATGTTTATTTTTCTATTTTGTAGGTTCTACCAACCAACTTCCTTCAATTGCCCTTTATTCTCTCTCTTTCCTCCGTTTCACTACCAGAAGCCATCACAATCACTCAACTTCCAGTCACCGGTCTAGTTCGTTGTCTTTGACGTAAGTGCTAGTGATGCTAATCCGATTTACAAGTTAGCTTTCTTCTACTTCCTGCTGCAGAGGCATGCAGACGAGATGAAAATGGAATTAATCCTTCTTGATTCCCAAGCTTTTGGATGGCTGAAGCTTTCTTCTCTGCTTCCTTGCTGAGCTGATAGCGACTCTTCAAATTGGGACACAACCTAAAGAAGTACTTCTTCGTCTTGGCTGCTTCTTTATGCTGAATGAGTGCTTGGGTTTCATTAATTTCATTGTTCACACTGCTCAGCCATGTGGTAACCCCACCAGTTTCAACAACGGAAGCCAACTCGTTCATGATATTTTCTTCTGCCTTTTCTTCTTGGTTAGACGGTTGGACATCAATTGCTAGAATGATAAGGAAGTTGAACGTTCTGACGCTGGACACTGCGCAATGTGTTATTCGATTATAGCAAGTTTTCTTTCTGATCGACATTTGAACTTTCTGAATGATAAGGAAGTAAATGAATGATTTTAGCTTTGTTTTTCCAAAATTATATTGCTGATATAGATGCATGTGTGTTAGAGTGAGCGAGTGCAAATATCTTCTTTGTTCTCTCGAAATGTTGCTTGATTTAGCTGAAGCTCAAATTTGGTTGGATAAACTTGTATTTTAATGGTACTTTTAGTTGCAGCACTGGTAAATTATGTAATATATGGTTCTGCTCTTAGAGATCTTCAGCTCAGCAAGACTCTTTGTAGAATTTGTAAATGCAGCAATAATATTCTTTCATATAAATGTTTTAGCACAAAAGTAATATGTGTTCTATTGAAGAATTTACAAAACATGTGCATTTTTTTTTGTTTTTGAAAAAATAATATACTGTATATTTCTTTTTAGCAAAAATCATACAATTTATTTTTTTTAAAAGATTATATACTGTATTTTATTTGTTTTTTAAAATATCATACACTGTATTTTTTTATTTTTGAAAATATCAAATACTGTATATCTTTTATAAAAAATTATATAATATATTTTTTATTTTTAAAAGATTATACACTATACTTTTTTTATTTTTGAAAATATCATACATTGTATAGTTTTTTTATAAAAAATCATACAATATATTTTTTTTGTTTTGAAAAGATTATACACTTTATTTTTTTATTTTTAAATAGATTATATACTGTATTTTTTATTTTTAAAAAAATTATATACTATATATTTTTTATAAAAAATCATACAGTATATTTTTTTTATTTTTTAAAAAATCATATACTATATTTTTTTTACAAAATATCATATACTTTATATTTGTTTTACAAAAAATCATACAATGTATTTTTTGTTTTGAAAAAATTATACACTATATTTTTTTGTTTTATAAAAGATCATATAATATATTTTTTATTTTGAAAAAATCATACATTATATTTTTTTTTACAAAATATCATATACTGTATTTTTTTAATTTTTAAAAGGATCATATATTGTATATTTTTTTTATAAAAAATTATATATTATATATTTTTTTACAAAAAAATATATAGTATATTTTTTATTTTAAAAAAAAAAACATACACTATATTTTTTCTATTTTTCGAAAGATCATACACTCTATTTTTTGATAGGATTAGAAATTTCAGTAGTGTCCTCTATGAGTCCCATCTAACCAAGATCAAAAATATAAATTACTGATAAGTTGTCAATTTGCCTTTTAGTAAGCTCTGAAATTCATTGGAAGCTCTGATATTCATGTGCAGAGGGAGTAGACTTTGCTGCCAAATATGTGTTTTTGGAGTTTGGTGTCGCTAATTTCTTCGTTTGGTTTATTTTCTTTTATAGCAAAGGGTCTAAAATTCATTTGCTTACTTGGACATCTTGTAAATATCAGCCAATAAATTGTGGAGCAGAACTGGATTAGGGGAGGAAAGCTTTAATTTATTAGAATTAATTATCTTAAAATTAATGAGTATAAATTCTTTTATTTATTATGAAGATTATAGAAAAATTATTTTGAGACTCTAATGTTAGTTTATTGGAGGTTAGTTAGGTTCTGAATATAAAATGCACTTTATGTATTTTCTTTTCTTTTTTTTTTATTCTATTGATGATTGGTGGATTCCAAATGATCACAAGAAACTATATCTGCAATATAAATTTGAATTCATTCAATTTATTGTCTTAATCCTTCTTATATTTGTGATACATACTTGGCTCTGTATGATAGACGAAAACTAAACTATATCTGTCATTGCTTTATTATTTTACTTGATCTGTTTTAAATTTAATACGTATTCTTTTGTGCTCCTGCTGCTTGGGACAAATCCAAATATTTACATTGCAATAATTTGTTAGTTAATTTAATCGAGATTTACCAAAATTTGGCAATTTTGTAAATATTTCGTCATAAAGGAGTGGACTAATTGCAGTGTCTGTAAGCTTTTGTATTTTTCTGCATGCAAAAAACATCTTTTCTCAGGAGAGTTGAGTTGAATTGAAGTAATTATTGTTGTTAGTGCTGTTGATGCATGTAAATTTTGTTGTCATCAAACACCCCGGTATAAAAACATTCCCTTATTTTTTTTACAAAAAATCATATACTATATTCTTTTTACAAAAAATAATACAGTATTTTTTTTATTTTGAAAATATTATTTACTTTATTTTTAAAAAAATTATACACTATATTTTTTTTTATTTTTGAAAAGATTATAGACTATTTTTTTTACAAAAAATTATATACTGTATATTTTTTTACAAAAAATTATACACTATATATTTTTTTTTATAAAATATCATACAATATATTTTTTTATTTTGAAAAGATTATATATTATATTTTTTTTATTTTCAAAAGATCATACACTTTATTTTTTAAAAGATCATATACTGTATAATTTTTTTATAAAAAAATCATTTACCTTTAAGATTTTGTCATTTCTAAGTAGATCTGATTCGATGACAAATAGCCTGTGCCTTGGCTCTCCTAATTCTTTTTTCTTTATTACAGCTGACTGCATTGAACACAGGAATTAACAGCGAAAAATAGAACGTAAAGAACAAGAGAAGCAATTTTTAGTTCATGATTAAGGAAAATGGTATCGAGTACTTCTACCAATGTCAATGGTTCGCAATCAATCTCAAAGGAATAGAATTGTAAAAGCCAAGTGTGTGCAACTTGCTGCTGAATTGCAGTCCTGTTCTCTCACTTGTACTGTTTTATTAGGCCCAAACACGACTATTATTTGAATGAAATTCTGCCTTTCGTTATAAGTTTTATGGTTAATTAGAGCTTTGATTTTTTTTTTGAAACATCTCCTGCCATCTAAGGTTGAAGAGTTTTGGCATTCTATGCATTCCTTGCAACTCCAGATGAAAGGATAATTTAGTTTGGTCAAGTTGTAAGAATTGAAATATTGGAAATAAAAAGGCATCGAAACCCATACTCAGTATCACATCACATTTTCATTCTTCTCAGTCGCCTTTCTTTTTTGTGGATGGGATTTACAAGGAAGGAAAGTCAGAGACCAGATAGATGGGGCATTTTTGAAAGTGAAATTTTAAAAAATGATAATTATGAAATAAGAAATTTAAAAAATAGCATTTAAGATAGATGAAAAATAGAAAAATGCAAATATGAAATGTATTTTTTTTTGTGATATTTATGAAAAAACCCCAATTAATTATCACCATTATGGGCTTTTGCAATATCCAACAAGAAGTCCATTTTAACTTTTTTTTTTAATAATGATAAAATAAAGAAGAAGATTGGTGGGTACTAAAATTGGTAATTAGTCAGATTTTGTGGGAAGTTGCGTACCTTATCGGATATCTTATAGATTGATTTGGTAGTTTTAAACCTTAAATTTGTGCCATAAGTTTGAGATTAACATAACTATGTAATTAAAATAATCTTTACACTTTAGTCATCTATTTATGGACAAATAAATAATCTTTCTTTTTTTAATAAAATAAAATCAAATAATTGATAAGGACAAAGTCTTCTCAATCAATTCAATCAATGAAATCTGTATTTTCCGAATATTAGTCATATTTTTGTATGAATTGGCACATGCATCTAGTTAGATAATTTTTTTTTTTAAAACTAATCTTTTCATCTAAACAATCATTAATTGATAAAACAATTGTATTCCTAAATTAAAAGGTAGATTAATAAACATAATTAAAATTTCAGATTGAGTGAATTTCACGAAATAATCGATTTTAAATGGAATTATATTTTTAATTCAATTTTTTCTTTTTTATTTAGCTTCTACATGCATTAAAGTAATGATTTTATGCACTACACTTATCAAACAGTGAGCAGCGGTCAATGCATGATTTCTAACCCCATATGTCAATATTAGAGTCAATTTTTAAAAAATGATTAAATTTATAATTGTTATAATAAAATATAAAATTTTAAATCTTAATCAGAAAAACTTTGAGAAAACAAAAAAGGGGTCATGCCCGTAAATTTCTGCGATGGTATTTGAACTCATCATCAATCCATATTGCACTCTAATTTCTAAAGTTGAATATTTTCCCAAAATGCAAATATAAGTTAACCTGAATAAAAGAGATTCTGGTCGTTTAAATAAATGGTCTCGAGATCGAGCTCTTTGGATGTAGTAAACTTCGTTTGGACAGGTCATCGCAATTGCGTCTGACAGTATTTCGAGTGAAGATTAGTCTGAGTATGATATGATTTAAAAGTGACTCCCGTCAGTATGAATCTACTTAAAATATTACACTAATATATATATATATATATATATATATATATATATATATATATATATATATATATATATATATCCCAAAATATAATAATAAAAAGCATATCAAATCTTTCTTAAATAAAATAAATTTCTGCTGATTTTTTATATTAATCATGAACTATTGCTATTAAGTAATTATATTAATCAAATTAGAAAATTGGTTAAGTTTCTTAAATAACCATCAAGAGGGTGAAAACTAGCATTAAAACCACAAGCCAATTAAGTGGAGTAAACTATCCTTTTCTAAATGGGAACTTAGCTTCAATAATGTGATGTTGGTTAGAATTTAGAAAGATACAGAAGAAGTTGGGGGCGTGTTAGGCATCAGTCGCCAACATAAAAAAGAAAAAAATCCAACGGCATATCCTTCAAAATTCAATAAATTCTTCTAAACGGCATATCCTTCAAAATTCAATAAATTCTTCTGTTTAGAATAGAGAGCAAAGAATCAGCAGAAAATAAAATCCAACGGGAGAAGTTAGATGAGTAGAAGAATAGAGTGTTAATTTCATTCATGATAACTCATATTTGACAATTATAATATTATGGTTACTATACTACAATTTATAATTAAAAAAAAATCATTCAACTTTTATTTTGTAACAGAAAAGTTATAATAGTCCCAAAATTGAGAATTCGGCCATCAAAAAATCGAAATTATGAAGATAAATATACATTTTGTCTGTCCGACATCTAACAAATTTTAATGCTATCAATAATTTCAAGATTATAAAATAGTATATTTCTTACTGTTGTTAACAAATCTTGTTATTGTCAATAATTCTGGTGGTCGAATTTTTTATTTTTCGGTCATTGTGACTTTTTTGTTATTAAATAAAAGTATGGTAACTTATTTGTTACAAATCGTAGTACAATAATTATAACGTTACAATCGTCAAATTTGAATGATCATGTATTAAATTAACCCAAATAGAGAAGTATCCAATATTTAATGCACACTTGAGGTCTCATAAAGCTAATAGGCATCTCACCAATGGCTAGCAGGAGGAAAAGCAAGAGCACAACGTGCATATCTTTTAGGATTTAACCAGCTCTTCTATTTAAAATAGGGAGTAGAAATTAGCAAAAAGCAGGAAAAGTGGGACTACAAGAATCCATGATGCACACTTAAAGTTTGGCGGAGTTAAGTATCTATAGACATCTTACCAACAGACAAGTACTTCTTGCGCATGGGCAGAAATCCATTAATTTGCACTAATTTTGCTCATCATTAAGTTAATAAAATGTTATAATTTATAAAATAAATGAGAAAATTCGTAATTAAATGACGTGCAATAAAATTCATTTTAAAGTATCTCTGTTTAGAACACAAAGTAGATGGAATATGACTTAAGGTTGTGAAATATCTTACCGTTTGAAGAATTGTTGGTCAACTACCAAAAAACTGTCGTGGTAAGCCAGAGTTTTTCATGAATTAAATCAATAATAAAATATACGTAAATATAATAACTACCATCCATTTATTTTGCAACCAATTTTTTATCCTATCGATCCGTCAATTTTTTATTGATTCGATCTAAATGAATCATTTCCGAAGCAAAATGCCCTTTGGTTTTGATTATAATTTTAATTCAGCTGGATTAAACATGTTTAAGCAGATCTTTTACTTTTCAGGCTAAGGGTTTGGATTTGACAATTCCTTAGATTGCAATATAATTTATTATTAAAGTTACTTAAAGATCAATTAAGCAATAAATTTGTGGCCCATGCTTTCTAACAAATAAAACATGTACCTTGTGTTTTGTATTTGAATTTATGTATTATAGGGTAATATTAATTTGATACTATTGTTGTAATTTACAGTTATTTTCCAATAATGAGTTAAAGAAAGTTTAGAAGCCATTAATGGGTGAGTTGCTCTCATCACATGCCAATGGCCCTTCATGTTTTTGTTCTTGAAAGGATTACATCTTGGAGTTCTTGTGGGCCCATCATCCATAAATTTTAGATTGTACACCGTCTGATCTACTTTCTAAATTGGCCAATCTTTAGACAATAAATTTTCAAAATTCAAGATAATTCGGTTCGGTTCTTTCAATTATAAACAATGCGATTTGATATTTCAATATTTCTGATATTTTAATTTTTTAAGGGCAAAAGCTAAGCATTTTACAAAATTTGCAATATTACCGCTAAACATAACTGAGTTTTTACAAGTATAAAATTCTATTTTTTTTAATTTTAGTTTCATTTAATTCCTAAATAATAATTGGTAAAATAAAGTTTAAGGGATTGAAAAATATTGAGTAGTGTTATAAGTAAGCTTATTTTGTTAATGATTTGCAGGTCATTTTTTTATATAT
This sequence comes from Excoecaria agallocha, assembly GCA_037975025.1. Taxonomy (NCBI): domain Eukaryota; kingdom Viridiplantae; phylum Streptophyta; class Magnoliopsida; order Malpighiales; family Euphorbiaceae; genus Excoecaria; species Excoecaria agallocha. The sequence goes on along the minus strand of CM075819.1, from coordinate 41,825,505 downwards.
ATAACTAATTAAGAAAGTTATTATTTTAATTTTATGCATTAAAATATACAAATAAATTTAAATTTTCTCTTCTTTTTTTTTAACATAGGAGAAAGGAGAGCGAGTACGAAAACTCGAACTCAAATTAACCAATATATTAAAATTAGCATTTATCAACGAAATGTCGCATTCAGAGTTATGAACTCAAGTTATTCAATGAATGTAAGATAGAAATGGTTTTATTTTTGTCTTCCATTTTCTCGAATTCTGATTGGACACTAAATACAAGTCCGCCATGCTCCCCTTAAATGGGAAGTTGTAAGGGATTGACATTGTATTACATCCAACAGTCACGAGCATCCAATACTTTACACCCAACGTGGAAAGACCATAGTTATTAAAACCGGACGAACCACGAACCTCAGTTTTGTCGGTTCTTTATTCGATCCGATTTTAATAACATTGGAAAAGATCGACACAAAACTCATATTTCATTCACAGCACAACACAATTTCTGAAATTTATATAAAATTATTGCAAAAATTCATAAATAAAAGTAATTCTTTTCTATGATTATCGGCTAATTCAGGTAAAGCTGTTTTTTCCCTGTTAACAAACTCATAAACTCGAACTCGAGGCTTTAATGATTGCCTTTCTAGTTGAACCAAAAAAGGAAAAGGAAAACACCGAAGCTTTTCTAATTTTGAATGGTGACAAAAAGATTTAATTTTTACTTCAAAAACAGCCTCTTACCTTGATATTATTATCACAGTTATTTTTATCTTCCTTCTCTCTCAACTTCATCCTCTGCAAGTTGTTAAAGGTATGTGTTTGCCCCACTTCAGTTGTCTGTTCAACTCCCTTTCTTTTCTTCTTTATCTCTCTCTGTCTTCTCCCTTTTTTTTCTGACAAAAGAAATCGTTTCTGTCTTACAAACTAAGATTTCCCAATGTAATTTTTTCAACTGGGTAATGCTTTTTTTTTTTTTTTGAAAAAAAGATTTTAATTTCTTGTGTAATTCAGATTTAAAACTTTTAGCAGTGTTGAACAGGCATGGCAAGATTCAAGAACAGGAGAAAAGGGCGAACTGTTTGTTAAGGTTGTAAGAAATTGAGAAACAAAGATTAAAGCTTTGAGAAAGTTTACAATGCCAGTTCCTCTTGCTCCTTATCCAACACCCCCTCCTTCACCTTATACACCTCCTCCAGCAAATGGTATATTTCTCTCTTTTATTATTTCAATTCTTTTCTTTAGCTTTTTTAACATTTACAGATTTTTCAGATTCCAATTAAAGTGTTCTTTTTTCTCATGTAAGATGCTAAATTGTGGGTTGTAATATGATTATTGTGTTCCTAATTAACGTACGAAGCTTGAAAATTAATATATTCAGGCGGACAGAGTCAGCTTGTGTGTTCAGGATGTCGGAACCTTTTACTGTACCCAGTTGGAGCAACCTCTGTATGCTGTGCTGTATGCAATGCAGTCACAGCTGTTCCACCTCCTGGTATTCACACTCTTTTCATTCAGTTTCTTTACATTTTAATCAAAACTTCACTTTTGTGTTTCTAATTTTCAGGTACAGAAATGGCACAGTTGGTATGCGGAGGCTGCCATACTTTGCTAATGTACATCAGAGGAGCAACAAGCGTCCAATGTTCTTGTTGTCACACCATCAATCTAGCCTTGGAAGGTAATTCATTTGAACATGTTCTGATCCAATTTTGTTATGATAGAAAACAATTGTGTTCTATCAGACAGCTGTTATTTCGTTCAAATTATGGTTTTTATTGTTTCAACAACTGGTAGCTTGAAATCAGATTCGGTTGTATATTATTACAGCGAATCAAGTCGCCCACGTAAATTGTGGAAACTGCAGGATGCTGTTGATGTATCAATACGGAGCTCGATCTGTTAAATGTGCTGTTTGCAATTTTGTGACATCAGTTGGGGTATGTACATTCCCACATTCTTGAATCTATGCTGTTAAACCTTGTTTATGAGACAGTAATTATGGATATTTGATGACTGTGTGACAATTGTGCCCGTCTAATGAGGATCCTCTGCCTCAAATCAGAAAAATTGGACCGAATTTTGATAAAAAATAGAATTCTACTTTAATGATTTTCCACATTAAATCTCTATATATCCAAAACTACACATTAAATCCTTAAATTTTTCGAGTAAATAGATTCATACGCCAGGTAAATGACCCACTCTTGGGAGATAGCCATAACCCAAGCCTTTTCAACTAATCTAATCAAAGAAGCCGGGGCTTCTTCTGGGCTTTTCATTCCATCTAGGACTGATTCCGTGTCGAACATAAATCCAAACCTTTTCCCGGACCTCCGAGATTGCTGTTAAATAGTTTAAGAAGGGTAAAGGTTGTCCAAGTCATTCAGTCCTAAGCTCAGAGATAAGTTTGGAAGGCCGCGGTCTCATTCCTGCCATTCCGGGCGAGCCAGACGATCATCCCCCACCTGGTCTTGGTCTTGGTCTTAGAACAAACGATGATTTAATACAATTGCAGTTGAAGTCGCATGTATTTTAACGAAAAACTATTGTTTTTTAGTAGCATATACAACAGGATTTATGGTTTTCATGATTTTTATGGGATTAAATGGTGTATTATCGGATAATGCAGGCGTCAACAAGCGGTGCCGAGCTGAAGTTCAACAGCTGAAGTGAAATTATAGAGGTTGAGTTTTGCATATTAGTAGAGTATGTAAGCTTAGTGACTTCAAATATGGCGGCGAATCAGAGGAAATAAATACAGAGTTGAGTCACAACATCTCTCATGTATAGAGTTCAATTTTCCCAGTTTGAATAAGCAGTTTTGTTTTGGCAAAATCAAATGCATGTTGTAAACTTTGAGTGTTTTTTTTTTTTTTTGGATAATTAAGGTTGACTAATTTGATGTTGTTACAGCTGCTCTCTCAGTTTATCTCGACTTAGTCTTGTGTTCTAAATACAAAGAGATTCATGAAAGTCACCAACCAGATATTTTCTTTGTGTTTAATTCATGACTTCATAGGTTGGACTCTTGGATTTAGATAAAACTAACATACCTTAAAAATAATAATTAAACTAAGATTATTAATGACCACAGATAAATAAACCCATCAGAATTTAATCAAACTGGTTAGCATTTTTAAATCATTATTATTATTAGAGTTAATATATAAATTTCATCCTAAATTATCATCATTTATCAGATTGTGTTTCCTAAATTAATTGCATGTTAGATTATTTTCATTAATTTGTTGTAAATATCATATTAGATTATTCCCTGTGGAAACATTTGTCACTTCACAAACAGTAATGAGGAATAATTTGATATTTTTAACAAGTTTTAAGGAAATAATTTAATATTTTTAATAGTATAATATGTATTTTTTATATTTTAAATAAATTCGAACAATTAATTATATGATATTTTTGATAAATTTAAAAAGATAATTTAACATGCAAAGGGAATCTATTCATTATTATTAGTTTGAAAATATTAAGCTAAAAGGAGATTAATCATGTAGACATCAATAATTGACTAATTTGAAACATAAAGTATTAATGTGATGTCATTTTCCGATATTAAATACAAGAAATAACTAGAGATTTAAGAAGCATATTCTGGCATTTATAAAAGTTGATACCCTACCAAATACCAATAATACCATCAGAACCGAGTCTAACCAACTATTCCTGGACCCAAATCACTGACCAAAAGAGTCATTGGACCCCATGCCCCCAACTTAATTTTTCCAACTTCAAACTCTAAATTAGCATTGAAACATCAAGAATCCATATGCACCTTCAGATTAGTATACAACAATATTTTATTTTTAATATATATATATATATATATATATATATATATATATGCGTACTATTTTCTTGCCCCACTCTAAATTATATTGACATAAGATGCAATGATGAGAACTTGTTATATGTGCTAGATCCATGTCCAACCAATGTATCCAACCTCAAATTTTGCTATATATATAAATCAAAACTTTTTCTTGATATGTGATAAAATCTGATTGATATCAGTCATATATAGACCTACATATGCATATGAAAAATGTTGAATAATTATTATCTTTGTCTCTGACTTACGATTAGATTCTTCTTATGAATATGTTTGAGTAGTGGTAAGTATGAATTGGTTAACTGGTCCATTAATAATTTTATTAATTAATTCATTAATTTTAATTAATTGTTATATCGATTTTAATTTTTAACTAATTTTTTCGGATCAATTTATTGATCAACCACTAAAAAATTTTAATATATAAATTTAATAAATTATACAATTTATAATATTATTTTTAATAGTTAAAAATACTTTAGAAATGAAAAAATACAAATTAAATATAATATCCATTAAAAAATAAAATAATAATTTTTTTATAATTAATTATAAGAATTAAATATATTTAATATGAAACTAATAATAGAGTGTTAATTATACACATATAATGAATAAATAATAGTAACAAAAATATAATTTCAATGCTTGTTCATTAAAAATATATATTATAATAATATTTTAGAAAATTATATATTATAATATTTATAAATTACAAAAATATTAAAAATCCATTAACTATGAATAAACAGTTAACCGTTGATTTTTAAAAATAAAAATTATAAATTTAAATTTTTAATTTAATTAATCTAAAAATTGATTCGATTTCAAATTGATTTTCCAGTTAACAAAAATTTTGATATTTTTTTTGGCTGGCCCTTATGTTTGAGGTTTATGAGGCGTCTTGATTAAAAGGATTAAGGCTACCCCAAATATCCAACCGACATTTTTAGTTGTTAGATTTTATTTTCTCATTGTATCTTTGGCAATAATTGAATCGTACCAAGAAAGTAATTCTTTACTCCCTCAAAAAGAGTTCACTTCTCAAGATTTTGATTTTTATTTTTATTTTTATTTTTACATCTACCGTGTAAAAGACATTAATTCACTTATAAAGTATATATGCAGCTAAAAAATTTAACTTCATAATTTCGAGCCCGTCATTGCTTCATATTTATTTAACCTTTTTGATATTACCATAAACTCAATTATAAATTTCTTATTATTTACCTTTCAGGTTCCCTATTAAAACAAGTCATTGGAAATTCTTACAGAAGTTAAAAAGGTCATTAGACATGATAGTGATGGTAAAGCCAAGCTCGTGTTGCCTGCGTTTTAAGTCCACATGACCTGTGATGATATTTTTTAATAAAGCAGAACAATATGAATAGGACACATTATTTTTTTTCTATGATTCGAATCTAAATTAGATTTCGGAAAATCCAGTAAAATAGAATCAAACATAATGTCGCAATTGAGAAGATGCTTGTAGATCAAACATAGGATTAATTTCAATTATGGTCATTATATTTTTCGTAACGAAATTGTTACTAAATTTTGTATTATTTCGCATAAAAATCATTTTGATCAGTTTTCAGTGATGATCCTTACCGAAATGCTAACGTGGCATGCCATGTGTGCAAACTTTCCTTCTTAATACAATTAAATCCCCCAAATTAGAATATAATCATCAATTTATTCATTTATTTATTTATCGGGTCTATTTATTTATTATTTTGGGTAATTTAAATAAGGATGCTACAATTAGGTTTATTATATATAGACAGATATATTCAATAATAATTTTGTTACGAAAAATAATTCAATTATTTTTGAGTTATTAAACATAATTTCAGTAAGCATATATGGATGAAATTAATCCTCAAACCATGTACGATAGAAAACAAGAAAATAGATGATAAGTTTATCTACCAATAAGCTTTAGCTTGATCCTCCCAAATTTGATAAGATATCCAATTAAAGTCATCTCACTGCCTCTATCAATTCTAAATGATGTTCATACAATTTTTAACTCTTTTAAAAGGGCAAAAAAAAAAAATTGCTGGCATTCAACTTCTTGAATACCTGAACCATATCACTCCATCTTTATATGTTTTGCCATAATAACGCATCTTGCAGCCACTCTTGCAAGTACTATACCAAACAAACTTGCACATCATCAGGCTTAGACACATAGAACATGCAATTAAACTCGTCCAAATGGCTCACAATTTAGAGCAAAAAGACTCGAAAATCTCACAAGTAAATTACAAAAAGAACGGTGTAGGTATTTCCATCAAAGAGTTGCCCTGTAGAATCATCTATTTTTGCTATCGATTTTCTTTGTTGTCATTGTCAGTAGGACGAAAGAAACAAGAATTGCTCAAAAGTATAAAGATAGAAGGATAGGAAAAATAAACAATGACAAGTGGGGGTATGATGCAATAATGATGGACCAAATATTCAGAAAATGGCAGCTGTTGGCTAGCAATAGGATAAAGTAATGCAAGAAATTATAGTCACACAAGGGAACTGGATGTGACAGATTGCCTATAATTGAAATGTGCTGTCAATATGCAAACAACGAGTGGAAATGGGATATGTGAGCTATATTTTTTTATTGGTTCAGAAAAGCACAAAAAACATGCACACAGTTGTTGCAAAAGTAAGGAAGATAAAAATTTTCGCTACCAAAAAACTAATGCAGTGTATATATGTATAAGTATTCTTATTGCCTCCCAGACGGAAATGCCCATAAGTAATGAACATAGCTGATGCTCAGACAAAGGAGGTATACTGGAACAGACACTACTTTTCTTAACAGCAACATCCAAGCTACTGTGAATCATAACATAAAAAGCATATTGTGTGCTACTCAAATATGAAGAAGAGCCAACACAAAGAACGAAAAGAAGAATAAAAAAAAATATCCCGGTGCTAGCCTAGACAGATCCTCATTTTTTGTTCCATTTTTGTGTGCAAATAACCTATTCATCACCCATGGCCAACTCCAATGCATAGTCATCCCGATCCTGTCATGTTGAAGCATTCAGAAGTAAGAAACATAAATAAAATGCTTATAAGCATTTACTGTCCTTTTTTATTTTCTGTTTCCTGAACAAGTGTGCTTGTTCATATCTCTAGTTATGTTATAGTTATACCCATTGCAGCTTTAATAAACTCAGAACTTACAATAGGTCCTCGGGCAAAATATCTTCCAAACTGAAGCCAATACACCTGTACGGAACACCAATTTCATCACTGCTCATGCAAGGAAATTGATACATGCAACAAGTCTGTCACACAGCAACTTTCTCGTCTTTTCTTTTGAATCCTCTCTCAGCTGCGAGGAATTTATTAGAAACATATGAAAATCCATTTAAATGATCATCACTTGTTTTAAAATGATATAAATGACCCTATCAGCATTGATATTATCGATTATTTCTCATGCAGATAATGTTCCTACAAAGCAAAAGGTTGAAAGTTTGAAATTTACCTCATCTTCATCTTGTGTTTCTACTTCAAGATCAGATGCGGGAAACCCACACAGAGAAGTGCATACCCCTGCTAGAAACTAAAGTAGTATAAATTCCCACAGATTCCCCCCCAAAATTTCAGGATCAAAGTATGACAACTGCACTTCACAGTTAACATTTAAAACAACCTCTTATGGAAGCCCAACTCAATACTTTCTTGGAAAATTATTAGCCATAGAATGAGATAAATATTGGATCAAAATTCCAAAAAAATAAAAATAAAAACAGAGAGAGAAAATCCAAAAGAATTATCTTTTCCTTTTCTTTAGAAAATAATACTAATGACAGTAATACAAATGACCCCTCTTCACTTATTCTTTTGAGCTGAAAAGCGAAAATAATGACAAAAGACCATCAAAGGTTAACAATTCCTTGAATTATAACCTATATACTGCTCATGAAGAGATTCCAGTTGCTGTTAGAATGAGAAAAACAATATGACAGCATATAGAATCAATTAAAAATCCTTATCTTTCTCCTCTATTCCTGAAATATATATGAAAGAAAACAAAACTGCTTTATATTGTGGACACAGAATCTGAAAAAAAGTATAACATTATATTACAAGATATCTTTTGCTTTTTCCTTTTTCTTATTTTTCTGTTTTTCTGATGAAATGCCGAAACATATCTTCAGATTGATACATTTGAAAACTCCAAAATTTTATTTTTATACAAATGTCTTAGCCAATGAATAGAGTTTTAAAAAAAGGAACTCTAATTTTTAGCCATAATTCATAAACTTAATTCATTCACTAGTTTCATCTATGAAGAGAACTTTCAGATCCCGGCCCCTTGTGCATTAGTAAAACAACATTCTAAAATAGAGGTAAGAACTCATGCCTTCGATTTCAATTCAGCAGATATCCCTAGAGCTTCTGGCTGTCTAATCTGTCCAGATTTAACACGTACAGCACAGCTGGTGCAACAACCTGCAAGCACAGTGCTTACCTCAAGGAACATTTCAACCATAAAATGGTAAAACCTAACAGTAGTGGAGTCCCCCATCAGGTGGCCTTTCTTTAAAGAATAAGTTTAGGCAGAATTATCTGTCAAAAAACCCTGATAATTTATTCTTTAACATCAAGATGTTGCTTTACGAGGCTAACTGAAAACTGTACCTTATTGCATGCACCCGAAGTTCCAGGTTTAATTCACTCTACCACTGGGACTCTATTTGGCTCAGTGCATCCAAAAGGATACAATGTGGGAGGAATCCAACAATATCGATATAATTGATGTAGCCAGTTAGTGGAAGCACTAAATTTAGATGACAGAAAATTAGGTAATATTACATATTCATAAGATGGTAATTTAGTTAAAAATGTTTTTATTTTGTTTCAAAAAATAAATTATTTCAAACTAAAAACACAAAAAATACCGAACAACATTGAAATCTAAGATATATTAATTTGCGGATTGAATTTTGATAATTTTTTGGGCAAGTTGAATTGGAAAACAAGAAAAATGGGAGTATGACAGTCATATAACAACTAACAACATTAATAATTAAATAAGATTGTGACAATAATAGCTGATTTTATTACAAGTTTACAGATGGCCCTAACAAAAATATTAACCTCAAATGCCTATAGATTTCAATTACATTTGCATATGACCATGTTGACATGTAAATTTTACTTGAGTATTGTGTTTGATAAATTATAAGCTCAAAGAAACAAGCACATGAATGCATAGTTGTCAGCAAAAGAAAGGCAAAGCAAGTGCATGCACGACACATGAAATATAAATAGCCTAAAATCAAAGAGATGCAAGCAGCTAAGCAGAAAATCAGCGACATGGCCAGCTCTGCCAAGGAGCACTTAACCATCTGCAAAGCTAAAGTTGAAGAGAAGGTGTGTTCTTGATCTCCTCTTTCTTCGCTCATTCAATTTATGATGTGAATGTTTAAGGATATTGAAAATTTGCAGATTGAGAAGGCGTCCGCAAGGACAGTGGAAGAGAAAAAGTTGGCAAAGGAGCGTAGAAGAGCAAAAGAAGCAGAGGCAAAGATGGAGTTGCATCAGTCTAAAGCTAAGAATGCTGCTCATAAATTGACTTCACATCACCCACCAGTACCCTATCCCACAACCCACCACCATCCTGTAGGAACCACCGCAACCACGGTTGGAACCACTGCTCCTACTTACCCTTTAGGAGGCCATCCTCCTGCTTACAAGTATTAAATTCCACTTGTTTTCACTCTGTTGTATACATTGTATGCAAAGGCTTCATTTCTAGCTTTCATTTTCATTTGAGAGCATAGTCTTATGTCACTCATCTGTGTATAAATAATCTAACATCATTTCCTCTGTCCAACCACACAACATAGGGAAGAGCTGACTCCTCACATGTGGATCAATTAATGCATAAATTTCCCAGACTAATATCTGAAAAGTCGAAATCAAAATTTTTCAAGTTAGAAAAAAGAAAGAAAAAAAAAAGGTACCAGCCTGATGACACATATATTAATACAAATTGGGAACTTGCAGGGTTCCATAACACAAGCCGCAATGAAAATCCACACATCTAATCTAAAAGAATTAGCTTTAAGCTGCTGCATGAGCCAACATATCGTGCTACGGACTTAACAATGAAACCCAATTCAGCCCCACAAAGATAACTTTGATGTTGAAGACCACATCATATCCACTGCAATCTACCTTGATATTCTACACACTGTTGGACTTTCCCATCACGAGAAATCGCCTGGTTCTTTATTTTAGCTGGTCGAGTATCGTACTTTAATTGAAACTTTGGATATGGATTTTTCTGTTCATCAACTTTAGTAGACGCCTCAGGTAAAACCTCTTCGAGGAACTCATCTGCCACGTCTCCATCTTCATCTATCTTGAGGCGTTTCGCATGCCATCTCAGACCCTAGAACAAAGCTTAAACAAATTTAACACGATGGAAAAGACACTGAGATACAATGATGAAACACTAAATATGCACTGATCAACTATCGTTATCTGCATCACTAAGCATGAAAATTCGAAACAAAATCCAGTACTGCAGAGGAGAATCACAGGATAAACACCAGGGACAAATGAAAGCAATTGATTGTAGCCTCGGCAAACTATGAGGGGTGTTGAAGTATTCTAACACCCTTGAGCTGTGTTGCTCAAGCTTTCAAAATGTTGCCTATTAGGAAAACTATTTAATCAACAATGCAAAAACCAACTACAGTGCAACTCCACAAGGGCTATAAAACAAACGAAAATACGTGCTCCTCATGCCAAGTAATGCATGTGAGGACATAGGCACTCTTTCTTCTCGTTTTATCAAGTTGTTCAGTGATATGCCAAACGTAAATTCACAAATAAAAATTTATTCTACAACGCCCAAACTGTACCCGACAATGAGCATGAGCCTGGTTAGCTGCTGCTCTAATGCCCCATGCAAATGAGAGGATCAATACAAAAGGAGGAGCAGAGATTACAAGGAAAACCCACAAATGAAATGGATAGCTGCGAGTATGTCTAGAGACCAGGTATTTTTCAAACATGCTTGAAGCAAATAGAGTTGATGAGTGAGAGTCATGTATGCCACAAGCTACAGCTGGAGTTTTCATGAAAGGCAAAGGATTTTATAAGAGAAAAGAAACAATTAAAACAAAGGAGACACTCTATATTCTTAATACTGTAAAAGACAGATAAACAAGTAAAATTTTGTGTATCCTTCACTCCCTTAGAATATGTATGCTAAAGATGGAAGTGAGAAAATGGAAGAACTGAGTTCGACTAAACATTTTGTGGTGCCCAGAAGTTAAAAGCCAGACAGAAGAGGGGCAAGTAACAACTCACTCCACAATCCCTATTAAGGTAGCTGTAATTGAGCACAGCAAATGGCAAAAAGTACAACGAAAATATGAATAAAAAAACTCCATCTTCCCCCAATAACAGCTGAATTTCGTGACTTTTGAATTATCGAGTTCTTGTTGGTACGCACTATGCAAATATGACAAAGGCTACTTCAAATGAATAGAAAGGTACTTAAAAGGGGGGCACAGGCCAAGACCGAGAAAGAAATGACCGACAACAAAATGACGGAATAATTCCAGTCATATCATAACCAAATAGAAATCTCGACTGCAGAAGAACCTTAGCTTTCCAACTGAAAATTTCCAAAAAATAGAAATGGTGAAATATTAAGAAAACAAAGTACATACTAGAAAAATGGTTGAGATTTACAAAATAAGTCACAGAACTCTGACAGAATTCTCCAAAGTAAACCTATATTGTCAACATGGAGAAGACTGCCAAAAAGAATCTAACATGCCATGTCGAAGTGCAACATTCAATGTCTTTATGCCAATGTAAAATCTCAGTTCAGTAAAACAACACAAAGTTTCCAAGAATAAAGCTCTATGCCTTCTGCTGGTCAAGAAGTTTTATTTATGGATACATATCGATGCATTAAATACTCATAATTACAACTATCATATTATGTTTAATCCTAGCAAGAAATTAAACTCAATCTTATGTAAATTTAATCTCATATACTTCTAACTTTTGGATGAAAATGCACCGAGCAGAAATCTATGATCAGACTCTTTGGAGGAGCTGCCTAAAATGAGCCACAGAAGGCTTATATATTTGGATCAAACAACACACAGATAAAAGTTTTAGAATAAGCTGCAGGATTGAAAATTGATTTTAGACAAATGAGATGATTTGGACAAATTTGGACTAGTGAGCTAAAAGAATGGCTCAGAAAGAGGAGATTTTCCCCCTTTAGCCTCTATAGAGGGAATATATATTAATGCTATATTCTTTAGTACCTGCCACATTCATATTTACCCTAAACCAACATAATCTTTGGATATCCCAACTAGATTTTAACCACCAGCTCTTTCTTGTTATAAATACCTTCCATCCATTTCATTTGACACTCTCTATTCATCTTTATTACTTTGATTCTTTTCTCATTCCCATTTGCTCATGTGCAATTTGTTCATAACAAATCCGTAATTCATGCCTAACATAAATAATTAAAAAAGAAGTTACTCAGCACCTACATTTTTCCCATCACCAGCACCTGGGCTGTGTAACCGTTCTCTAAGTTGCCATTTGAGATTGCAGCCTGCCTTTCTCATGCCTCACTCTACCTTTTTCCTTGTCCATTACTCAGCAAAACATTTTTCTTCTCCAAGTTCTATCATCAATTCTACCAACTCTTTTCTAACTTGAAATTCCTTATATTGGATCCCACCCACTAAGACCACATATCGCTCTTCTCATGCCCTGTGTACTTCTTGTGCGCATCATTGCCTACTGTATAACCCTCAAAATATGTAGCATGAAACAGGCTATCGCTCATATCTCTCACTCTCTCCCACCCATCCACACCCTCAGACATACTCTTTCCCAAACCTAAAACCGTTGGTAGTAAGACGATTCAGATCTTTGCATTCTCTAAACGAGAGAACACTGATTGAAGAAGCAAATGGAGAATGGTTAAATTAGGTTCATTTTCAATCATGCCTCTTTCCTTATCCTTCTTCTCTATTCTTTAGTTAAATCTAATGACAATGAATAGAATAAAGCTGCACTTGCAGTGGAAGCACAAGAGGTGGAAAAGATAACACAATAAGTTGAAGATGCAAATGATAGAAAATGAGAAGAAAAAGCTGAGCTTCTCAAACAAGTTGACGGACAGTGGAAGTTTGAATTGAAGATTTGTGTTCTCCAAAACCTCCACAGGAGTTTCCCAACACCAAGTCCACTTTTGTCATCATGTTAGCATTTATGCCTTCATTAGTTACCTCAAACAAGTCAAGTTAAACAAATGACATAAAGCTATTGGCTCTCAAGTACTTGAAGATGAATCAATTAGTTTCCTAGTCAAATGTTTCAAAATTTACACGGCAAGGGAAGATAGAAAGAGAAGCTAGCTAGAACTCTTAGTACGCAATTAAGTTTCCTCATCAGATGTTCCGAAATTTACACAGAAAATTAGCAAGCAGCAAATGTTACAAGTGAAATGCACTGCAATACACTGAGATAACAAGGTCAATATGAAGTATATGACATCGCATAACATAAGAAAAATTGTTGGTTAGGAAACAAAGTAGGACTTGCTCATAAGCCGAGGGAAAAGTGAACCGGATGCTTAGAGACGATGTAAGTTAACTCATTGACGTAGGCAAAATACGTAAGGTATCTGCTATGCCTGAGAAATGCAAGACGGAAGTTGCCCAAAGAAAAGCATTGACCGCAACTTGAAACAATAGTACAGCAACATTTGCCATCCATCAAATTACGGGAAATTTGAAGAAAGAAACTTGTAAGCCCTTAGAATTATTTCTATCCTGCAAATACAAGGATCCATTACCTCTAAGGACTGCTGAAGCTATATGGGTAATTATATCTCACTCTTTTGATTTTACTTCAACACTTCAAATCAATTAATTCTTCTAACTAGATCACGAGCCAATATTTCATTCATTTGCTCCCATTGTAAATTACTCAACTTTCGACACCGATTCAATATAATCCTTGACCAGCGAAGAAATGAAGATTTTCAATCAAATCACTAAAATTCAGTCCACCACTAAGCACCACTGGTAATAACTTTCTAATTCCTTAAATTGAGTGGTAACTCACAGCTATTCAAACAACACGAAAATCTTAAAGGGTGAATAAATTAAACCAAAAATTAAGCGCAGATGGAGAACGGGAAAATCGGACCTGAACGCCACCGTCGCCGGAGCTAGATGGGAGGAGAACAGGGCCAAGCTGGTGTCGGTCGAGGGCGACCTGAACGGGGACGCTGAAACCTTTAGGGGCACGCCCAGTTTCTTGATAAGAACTAGGATGGGTGTGGCTAGTGGGATGATTGCCATGTTCGTCTTCTATTTGGTCTTTGACTTCGTGGCCGCCCTCGTCTTTAACAAACCCAAGAAATCCCGCGATCCTCTTGAAGAATCGCATCGCATATCAATTCAAAAACGAACTAATCCGTGTCGAAAGATCAATAATCAATGAAGAATGGGGCTTTAGAGAATTGCAGGAGAGCAGGATAGTTTAAAGATGTTGTCTTTGCTTGATCAACTTCAATTACAGTCGGGTTCGGTTTGTGTTTGTTTATCTTTAATTTCCCATTTCTGAGAAACTTGGTCAGTTTTTGGGCTTCTCGTTTTTCCTATTTTCCACGTGTTTATTGCATAATTAATTTAAAATTCTTTAATATTTCAGACATCAAAAAGGAAAACAAAGCAACTAAATACTTTTTTTCTTTAATACATTGTGACATTTTTCTCCTTAAATTTTTCAAAAATAATAATATTATCTTCAAAATTTACTTACGTACAATATTTTTTTGAATATGTTAAAAAATGTGCAATATAATTTCTAGCCTAACATTTCTGTTAATTTAATCGAAAATTGTTAGTTGATCATTTATGCAGACGTGTCATTTGATATCTACGTATCATTTTATATAAGCGATCAACTGATAATTTTCGGTCAAATTAACAAAAATATTGGAACAAAAGCTACACTGTATATTTTTTTGAAATATTTAAAAAAATATTATATGCAAATAAATTTTTAGAGGCAATATTATTTTAAAAAAAAATCAGAAATAAAATTACATATTAAGGCTTTTTTCTTTCTTTTGAAACGAACCAGGACAAGTTTCACCTTTTACCTTTTCTTTGTTTTGACTAAAACATGATCATAACAAGCTATTGTGTATATGTGTATTTATGCCTATGTATTTAATTGCCAAAAAGAAAATATAGGTTGATACACATTTATACATCTATATTTAGTAAAAATATTATCTTGCACACCTTTTTGTTTTCTAATGACATATATATGATGCATATGAATTGAATAAAAATAACATATTATCTCTTTGAATTGGACAAACTACATTTATTATTTTTTTAAGTGACAAATGGTAGCTAGTAAACATTCTTATGGGTAAAATTTTTTTATTAACTAAAAAGGAAAAAAAATACTAAAATGCCAGTATCTTACATGGAAATATGATGAAAAAAAGTACCTGAGAAGAACGTGCAAAAGAAGCTCCAATAATAAATAACCGTTTCAGAATGAGCTTTTCAAAAATATATTATAATAAATAATTTGATATTTGTAGCAAAAATTACGATCAAAACAGTTTGTACCGTAAAAAAAACAATATCAGTGACATTTGGCACTGTAGGCCCAATTCATCAGCATCAATGGTTTATTATGTTGTGAGAATGACAAATTAAATTATGGGGTTAATTAGTTTGTGGCTTAGTTTTTATATTCACATTCATAGCAAAAACAAGAATACCTAAAGCTTAAAATAACATAAATATATCCGAATAAAAATCCATCCATGAATTCCATTGAAAAATAATAAAAAATATAAAACAGTAGCTGTTCTTTGAGATATAAAAAACATATCTTCTGCTGTTCTATTTTCCCGAGAAGAAAGCTTTTCATCTTTCTTGTTTGGGCTTCAATGAATACAGCTCCACGGCCATTGCAGTTGATCTCAATTCTGCCATTTTCAATGAATGGAACCTCACTTAGTGCCCTCTTAAGCACTTCTGCTTCAAAGAAGTTTGAACAACCAATCTGGAAGAGAATTAGGCATTACATTGAACTTGTTCACAGCAGTATATGATTATTCCTCTGTTTTGTATCTATATATATATATATATCATTCAGTTGCTTCAAATCCAGCCAGAAATAGCTTCGCATATGATAGCACAAAGCATGGAGCCGTGTAACTATTCTTTCAATAAACTCCTTCCCCTCATCATCCTGCTTTAGTAAAATCAAATCACATCTCAATGCCATGAAAAAGAGTGCTCGTATCTCAATCGGATAACCATACACACCCCGAATCAAAATTCAAAAAAAAAAAAAAACAGAAAAAATGAAATGAGAACATCAATATGGTCCATGGCAATTTAAGTCTAATTCTAAAGCTTGCTCGTAATCCCATTCACACTGGCCATAAAATACCCTGATATTAATGGCCAAAATTTTCACAATGCTAATAGAATTCTGGAAACCACTCCAAAAATAAGAAAACCGGGATCAAAATGCCCTAATATCAATGATATCGGCCTGAATGAGGAGTGAGGCTCCTTTTGTAGCCTTTCAAGGCCTTCTTTTGTAACTAACAATAGTAATAATAATAAAAAATGAGTTTTGCTGTATGTCACCCCTGTTCGGTTCTTTGTTCTCTGTTTCATTGAATAGTTTCGTCATAGCAATTTAAGCCTGCCCGTTCCAAGTTAACTCTTATCTATTTCAAAGGAAAAATAAATTATGATAAATGCTCTCTGGCTTTAGCTACCGAGCTAAGCTTTCTTTATTTCAAACATACGCGCTTGTAGTTTAAGCCGCTGAGCTGAGCTATTACATTCATGCTCAAAAGAAGATAAGCTATAGATAACATGTACTGTATAAAATGTGGCTATAGCAAATATGCCTCGCTGAGTTTAACAGTATTTTCCCTTAGCCAACATGCCTTCTAGGATTTCATAATAATGTGCTCCTAGCGTTCACGCCTATGAGCTTTGGTGAACTGTTCCTGGTGAACATGCCTTTGTGAGTGTAGGACTCCTGGCGAACATGCCTTTTGAGTTTTCTTGGACTGTTCCTATGAACTATACTTCGATCTGGCAACCTGGATTTTTTGCATTACTGATGGTATTTTTTTAAGTTGGAGATGTTCCATAAGTGTGGTAATGTTTTCCCTGTCATATCTTTGAGTCTGTAAGCTTCGAAATTGACTATTTCCTGCACTTCAAACGGGCCGACCCAATTTGGACTTAACTTGTTAACCCTTGCAGCTGTCTATGCTTCTACGGCTTTCTCTAAGACGAGTTCCCCTACTTGAAAAGTCTGAGGCTTTATCCTCTTATTTCAGTAGGATGCCATTCGCTACTTGTATGTTGTTGCCCTAATCTAGGCGTGTTCCCTCCTTCCCTCAAGTGTATCCAAGCAATACAACAATGCTTCCTCATTTATTTTTTGTCATATCGCTCCGTTCTGAGGTTTGGCATCCCGATCTCGCACGGGATAACTGCCTCTACTCCATAAGTTAGGGAGAAAGGAGTTGCTCCTGTTGCTAATCGAGGTGATGTTCGGTATGCCCAGAGAACATTGTTTAGCTCCTCGACCTACAGACCTTTGGCTTCGTCAAGCCTCTTCTTTAGTTTGGTTAGAATTATCCTGTTTGTTACTTCGGTCATGCCATTTGATCGAGGATGATAAACGGATGTGAATCTCAGCTGGATGTGCATTTCTCCGCAAAAATCCTTGAAAGATTGACAGTCGAACTATTTTTCATTATCAGTAATAAATGTGTGGGAAATTTCGAACCTGGTTACTATCAACTTCTGAGCGAATTTGATAACGTTTGTCGGTGTGATGGTTGCTAAGGGTTCAGCTTCCACCCACTTCATGAAATGGTCTACTGCCACTATCAATAATTTTCTCTATCCGGTTGCTAGTGGTCCCAGTATGTCTATCCCCAATTGGATAAAGAGCCATGGGCTATATATTGGGGTCTGTCAAACTGACTGTTGGTGCGCTATCTTCTCATACTGCTGGCACTTATCGCACTTCCTTACTAGCTCTTTAGCATCTACTTCCATGCTCGACCAGTAGTATCCCTGCAGTATGGCCTTTCGAGCTACTGCTTGTGCTCCTTCATATGCCCCGCATATTCCTTCATGAATTTCACTGAGTATGTAATTGCCTTCATCTTCACTCAGACATAATGACTAAGGATGAGAGAATGATCTTCGATACAACTTTTCATCCAAAATCGAATAAAGGCTGGACTGTTGAACTATTTTTTTTGCTTCCACCTGGTCATCTGGTACCTATATCTAGGAACTGGTAGATAGACAAATGCCAGCTGTCCATCTTTTCACTAATCTGGACCGAAAAGCTTTCATAAGAAGGTTGGGTGATGATGGCCCATATTGCTTCTTCTGATTTTACTGGGCTATTTAAGGATGCCTATTTGGCTAACGAGTCTGCTTCCTTGTTTTCCTCCCTAGATATTTGCTCGATTGTCCATGAGCTCCCACCTTTCTCAAGCTGAGCTAAAAGAGTTGATACCAAGTCTCGATATCTCATCATTATTTGTTATTTAGCTTCGAACTTCCCTGTCAACTGACTGATAACCAACTGTGAGTTGGAGTAAATAAGTAGAAAGTCGGGTTTTACCTCAAGGGCGAGCTCTAACCTGAAACATAATGCTTCGTATTCTGCTATATTGATCGATGTTGCAAAAGATATTCTAGCTAAGCTTTTTAAGAGTATCCTTCCTAGGCTAGATAATACAACTCCTACCCCTGCCCCTTCAGATGATGTTGCACGATCAACATATAGCTTCCACGTAGCTTTGTCTAGTTCAGCCAGAGTAGCATAGAGTTCTGTCATAAAGTTTGCTAGGACCTGACCTTTCATTGTCGAGCAAGGTTTGTACCGAACATCGAACTCACCCAAGCAGGCTGCCCATTCCATTATCCTCTTTAATGCTTTAGGCTTTTACATTACCTTCTTAAGTGGAGTGTTTGTTCGGACTATTACTGTGTGAGCTTGGAAGTAAGGGCACAGCTTTATCAAAAAACTCACAAAGGCTAAAGCCAATTGTTCGAGGATAGGATATCTAAGCTTGGCTCATCACAAGACTTTACTAGTATAGTATATGGGAAACTGCTAAGTGTTCTCTTCCCTGATTAGGACCAATCCTATTGCTCCTTCTGAAATTGACAGATATATGAACAGGGTCTCATTTGGTTGTGGCAGGCTGAGCAGTGGAGGAAAACTCAAGAATTTTTTAATTTCCTCAAAGGCAGATTGACACATAGGACTCCTCTCAAAGTTCTTCAAGTTTTTTAGGGTTCTATAAAACGGTAGGCATCTTTTCGCTGAGTATGAGATGAATCTTCCCAGTGCAGTAATTTTCCCATTTAACATCTGCACATCCTTAATTAACTTTGGTGGTTCCAGTTTTATAATGGCCTCAATTTTTGCTGGGTTTGCTTCGATCCCTCTCTTCGAGATTACAAAACCAAGAAACTTACTAGACCAAACTCTGAATGCATATTTCTTTAGGTTCAACTTGAGGTTGAACTTTCTAAGAGTGGCGAACGTTTCCTTTAGTTCTTTGGGTAAGTCCCTGGCATTTTTACTCTTGACTATCATATCATCTACATACATCTCCATATTTTGATCTATTTGTCAGGTGAATATCCTATTCATCAACCTCTGGTATGTGGCTCCCGTGTTCTTTAGTCCGAAAGGCATCACTGTGTAGCAATAGGTCGCCTTGTGGGTGATGAACGTTATTTTTTCCTCGTCTTTTGGATTTATTGGTATTTGGTGGTAGCCCATCGAAGCATCTAAGAAGGCGTACTCCTCGAATCCTGCAGTTGAATCTACCAACATGCCTATGCTCATCAGTGGGTAGCTATCCTTTGGGTATGCCTTGTTTAGATCTGTGAAATCTACGCACATTCTCCACTTTCCATTGGCTTTTTTTACCAGAACCACATTGGATAGCCAGTCCGGGTATAGTACTTCCCTGATGAAGCCACTCTTTAGTAAAATGTCTGTCTCTTCATTTATTACTATTTACCATTCTGGTGTATGATTGCACTTCTTTTGCTTGATCGGCTTACAACCCAGTTGTATGTTTAATGAGTGAGAAATAACATCTGGTGAGATGCCTATGATGTCTGATGGTTTCCAAGCGAATACATCTGTATAATCCTCCAGTACTGCCAACAAAAGCTCTATTTTTTAGCTTGGCTTTCCCGAGGCAATCTTTATCATTTTTTCTGGTAGTAACTCTATCTCTTGTAAAAAATTGACTAGTTCGACTTTTAGAACATCCCCTAGAACATCTAGTGTATCCACTAGAAGAGCTTATTTTGCTTCTTTTAGCATAGTGATATATGTCTCTCTTGCCACGTCTTGATTCCCTCGCATTACTATTGTCCCTTCTGGTGCTGGTATCTTCATTATCAATTTTTACATGGACACGTAATCATCTACTGTGGCCAACAAAGGTCGGCCAAAGATAGCATTATACGATAGAGGCATATTTACTACCATAAGACATGATATATAAGACTTGATAGTTGAGTCATCTCCTAGCTATAAACTCAAATTGACTGACCCTTCCACCTTTACGGGCTATCCCGAAATGCTGATTAATGGGACAGTGACTTCTTCCAGGGGGTTTAGCATTCCTAAAGCTTTGTACGCTTGCAAAGTGATGAGGTTTACAGCACCGCCTGTGTCTACCAGGATCCTTTATACTAAATAGTCCTCCATTATTGCTTCAATCACCAGTACATCATTTTGCGGTTGTTGAACATACCTTCCATCTTTTTCTGAGAATTGAATTTCTAATGGGGCAGGACCATTTGATCTCAGTGAATAGACTTCTTTTGCCTTCCTCTTTTTTGAATCTTCGAACATGTCATAATGCTTTCGTCATGCAATCACGTGGATTACTCCTGCGGAGCCTTCTTACTATCGCTGCCCTCTATCCTGTTGGGCTATCTTGAGGGGGATCGCCCATCTCTTGGTTTGCTTCCTTTAATGAATTGTTTGAGTCCGCCTTTTCTGATGTGGTATTTGATTTCTCGCATGAGGTGCCTACAGTCATTGGTTTTATGACCTTTGTCTCTGTAGAAAGCGCAGTACAGGGCTTTATCTCTTCCTGGACCCTCTTTGATGGGCTCCGAACACTGCACCTCTATGTTCTTCTTCATCCATAATAAGACTTGAGCTGGGAAAGTATTCAGCTCGGTAAACTGTTCATCCTTCCAGTTATTTGAATATGGCTTCAATACTACGTATGCCTTATTTGCCCCTCTTATTGCTCGGGATTCACTCTTTCGCAAACTTATCCTTTCTTGTCTTTCCCCTTTGGAACTACCACTGTCGTTCTCCTGCTCACTATACTTCAGCCGTCTAGCTTCGTCCATTCAAATGTACTTGTGCGCCCTGGTCATTAGCTCGGTGAAATCATAAGGAGGATTCTTGCTTAAAGAGTCGCTAAAGTCTTAACACCAAGTGTTACTACTGAGGGCATTAATAGCAACTTCCAAATTCAGATTCTAGATGTCCATCGTGGCCATGTTAAATCTATCCATAAAACTGTGTAGGGGCTCCCCTTTGTCCTGAACTACCTAATGTAAATCTACTGAGACCCTAGTTGGTATGATGGCAGCTATGAACTTTGATTTGAACATCTCCGTAAACTGCCTGAAGCTATGTATCGAGTGCTCGGGCAAGTTTTCAAACCAGACCTGGGCAAACTCTATCAGTGTTTATGGGAAAGTTTTGTAGAGGGCTGCATCTTCGGTGGTGTAAATAAGCATTGAGTGGCAAAATTGATCCACATGAGCTCGGAAATCCATGCTTTCATCATACCTAGGTAAATTTGGTAGCCTTATGTTCAGGAAGAGGGCTAAAAGTATGGCTTTAGATAGTGGGGATCAAAAATTCTCCTGGTAGTGTACCGTACTGAGACTTTGCTTCTGCCTTATTTTCTCCTCAATGAGCCTATCGAGCTCACTCGAGTCAAAGTTATTGTGGATCCTTCATCTTCTCTTTCAAGTGTGGTATTTGGGTTATCAGGAGTTGGGATGGTGGTAGTCTCTATGGTTTGAGGTGTGGATTGGGGTATCAGTTGGGCTGTAACATGTGAGAAGGTTGCGATAAGAGTCTGAGCGAGCTGGGGGTTTAAACCGGGTATGATGATTCCAGGAATTTCAGTGCTCAACCCTATTATAGGAAGGTTGGAGGAAGTGCTTCGAGGGGCAGGTTCTAGAGATTGGAAAACTGGTAAGTGGGGTCCCGAAGTTGCATTATTCCTGTCATTCGTTGCTTGGGTGTTCTCTTCATCAGAATTCATGGTTATGCAGGGATAGGAGTCCACGCTCACCGTACCAAAATGATAATAGTTCGAAAGTTCCAAACTATCTCCTATGCATGAACTCTGACCCGATACTCCAAAGAACCTGTAAAATACGATATCTCGATAAGGTCTGGCGAGGGGACGCTCCGACGGTCAAGTCAGTAATCGATAAAGTACAGTCAAGTGTTTTTAAGGGTAAAAACCATCCCCATACCTAATGGCTTTTTCCCTATTTATAAGGATATGTCTTTGATTCTTCCTGAAAATCCTGATGATCCTAGGAGTTCTGTTAGGATAGGACTCCTACTCGAATAGAAACCTTCTCAACTGGGAATTCTGTCCTCAATGCATGTCCTAACTAGACTTGAGGAACGGCATTATGGGCTCAGCCAGTTGGGTACTCGATTATGGGCTTAGAGTTTGGGCCTAGGCCTGGGCATTTGGCTTACTAGTGCCCAGTTCGATTATCACTCATGTTCCATTTTCATGTATGAATATCAGTATTTCGTTAGGATTGTATTTTATTACAGATTTATCATGGATAAAAATAATCCAACCTCATTCATGGAGATTGATAATGAAGATTTTGGGGGTAAAAATATTTACTGTCCTCATCGAACCATCTTTAGAAAAAAAAGTAGCATATTGAAGATTCATAATATCTCATCAAGGTAAACTATAGTTGTTAAATTGACAGAATACTTAATAGTTTCCTATTTTAATGGTATATTGATAAATGATAATCTGTGGAATATATTAGTGTTGAGTCTATTATGTCCCCTTATGGTGTGGCCATATTATCACTCACAATTTCATTTCGTCTATGGCTCTAGCTTATTTCAGGATCCTAGTTCCAAGCTTATCTGGCATTGGCTTAGCCTTGAATTAGAGTAGTAAAGTTCAATACTGATGCTTTTTGCTTGGGATGATAAATCCTTTCTAGCTCATTTGATTGGTGTACTGATTTCCCTTGGAAGATGAAGACAATTATGGAAAACGTAGCTAGCTTTAACTTTGTTTTTTTTTTGTTTGTCTAGATAGAACTGCTAATATATTTTTTTATTTGAATTTTAGGCTGGACAAAATAGGTTTTTGCCCTATTGATTCAATGTCCTCTTCCTAATTAAGCTAGAGGGGTTATTGTATTCCTAATTCTCATTGAAGAATATTAATATTAGGTGAAAGTTACATAAGAAATTATAATTGATGTAAGAAATTTAGCTAAAAAAATTCTTTTTTTTTAATTTATAATTTAATATAATTATTGTCTTGTTTATTGAAAATTAATTTAAAAAGGTAGAGCTTTTTTTTTAAAATAAATATAGTATTTAATATATTTCAAACCATTTTTAAATCATTTCAAATCTCTCCAAACCGTTATAAGTTATAATGGTTTGGATTGATTTTCAACAACTAAATCATATATTAGGTTGAGTTGAATTTATTTTATTTTTAACTCAAACCAACCCATGAACACCCTTAAACATGAGATATATATTTCATAAAATCTAACTCACCATGGTTCATGGCACTTAATGCAGAAGGACAAGAGATTCCTGTGAGATCTCATTCCCTATATGTAAGATTACAAATCCAATTTCACAGTATACCTATCCAACACTTCCCTAACCTCATTGCTATTTGAGCAATTAAATTTAACTCTACACATATGAGTGATATCCCTATTATCTTTATAGGCCTTTAATATTGCCAGTGACTAATCTTTTAGCCATTTTGAACATTGAGCGTCTAACTTGGCTATTCTTGTCATTGTTTTAATCCTTATATCTTCAAGCACTCTAATAACTAGCTTGAATCTAGCCTTGAAAATCCAACTATTGAAACTTTGTAGACAAGTATTATCAACACTTGTTGATTTACTTTTAAAAGAGAAGTAAGCTATGCACCAATTTTTAGGATCATATCTCAATAAATCCTCCACTAACTTCTTTTCAATGACACTGAACACTTTTAAGTTGTCAACAAACTCCTTATGAAAGGTACTCTATGCACAAATCTAAAAGTTTTTTTCATTTCGTCTCCTTTTCCATTTTTGACACTAGTTGGAGTAAATGTGCCTAGCGCACCATCTGTGGTCATTATTTTTTTAAAACTTCCTTCACTGCCAGCATCAAACCCTAAAATAGTCATAAAATAACAAAACATAATGATAATACATCAATTGGACTTAAAATGAAAAGAACTAAAAATTGAGGATAAAAATAAGACAAATATTATTTAATGCATGTACTTTCTCTGACATTATGGTCAGTGATTCCCCATCTCCAAGGCCTAAATCATTCCGTATAATTCTTACAAACCAAGTCCATTTTAGCTTAGTTTCCTGAGGTATTATGCCCATGCTACTGGGTGCATGTGATTATCCCCATCTTTCTTCACAGCCACAAGCAACTTTCCATTATATGACCCTTTAAGAATGTCCTATTAAATCCTAAAATGGGTCTTCATCCATATTTCTAGCCATCCTTACAAGCCTTAAACATGATAAAAAGCCTTTTAGATACTCTTTTATCATTCCCAAATCCCCCTACATGTGGTGTCGTCTTCCTCTTTTCCTTCCTCTGTTTCGTCTTCATCATCTAACTCCCATTTTCTTCTATGATTGTCCTTTCCCCATATGACTTATTATTAACACCTTCCCTATTTTCCTCATTACTAACACCTTTCCTAACATTTATACTCTCTCCAGAAATTACTAAACTTTTATCACTTGCACCCACATCATTTTTATCAAACCTACATGAATTGAATACAACTTGAAGGCATTGGCAATAATATTTAATTTTCTCATCACATACAACATATAAATCAATCATCTTAAACTCCTCATAAGACTCAATCAAGTTCAGAAGCATCAATGTGTTCACATTGTTTTCAATTGTTGCAAATTTTTGTTTGAATATAAGCTATCTAGTATCCTAATAGTAATCACTTTCAGATTAGTCTCTCCAGTCTTCTTAATAAATAATTTCTTAAAATCATAAAAGACAGCATATCCACATCAAATTCTTCACCTATAAACACAACATCATATACAAATCCTAATTTATGATTTATTCTCCAAACTAAAAAAGAAAGGTGTTAATAATAAGTCAAATAACATGTCCACTTAAGCAATCAATTGATGATTTTCGGTCAAATTGATGAAAACATTAAGGTAGGAGCTACATTGTACATTTTTGTAAACATTTAGGGAAACATTACACACAAGTAAACTTTATAGGCAATATTATTTTTTTTTTAAATTTCAGGGACAAAATTGCATATTAGGCCCAAAAAAATCATTCAAAACAATAAATGAATGTAGAAATTAAGGTGGTTTAAAAAAGGCTTAATATATAAATTTTCTACTAAACTATTACCATTTATTAGATTTTTCTTCTGAACTAATTGTATGTCAAATTACTCTCTTGAAATTATTGAAAATGTCAAATTACCTCCCTGTAGGATATGTGTTAGTTTACAAAGAGTGTGAAAAATACATGGCAAACAATAACAGAAGGGATAATTTGATATTTTTAATAAGTTTTAGGGTGGTAATTTAACATTTTTAATAATATATGGTATATTTCTTATATTTCAAAAAAATTTGAATAGCTAATTTGATATTTTTAACAAATTTAGAAGGATAATTTAATATATAATTAATTTAGGGGAGAAATTTGATAGACAATAATAGTTTAGTGGAAAATTTATATATTATCAAAAAAAATGTTGAGACCAAGGATGTTAAAGGCACATGCCATACACCCTCTCGTGGTAGACGAAGACCGAAATGTGCCACTGCTGACTACAGCTCTGCAACTCTCCCGAACAAAACCGGTCTGTCTTTGAAAATTCCCATTTCTTCCTTATTCACCCATCCTCCCTTTCAACTCGTCGCATCTCCAATCTTAATCGACATTTGTATGCTTTTATCATCAGATTAATTCTGTCCGTTAGGCTCAGAGTCCTAGATCTGCGTTTACCCATACTCATCCTCTCGATTCCAGCAAAGCTGCTCGTTGAATATTCTGGGCTCGATCCACTGGATCAGCGATGCCGGTGGCTGCTTCTGCTATCTATTTCCTAAATCTTCGCGGGGATGTCCTCATCAATCGTCTCTATCGAGATGATGTCGGGTAACTACATGCGTGTTGCCTCTTATTTTACTGTTTAATTTGGAATTTGAGGAACTTTTTCAGAGAAATGGGCAACATAGTTGATTTGTTTTTTGAATTTATGGTGGTTTTACCAGTTATGGATATGTTTAATAACGTTCTAAATATGACTTTTTTAAGATTGGAGATGTTTTTATGTACAAAGCATATATGGGTTTGGAGTAATGGATGGTCGTATGCAAGAAGAAAAGGTTTTGAGTCAATGTGATTGCCTCAACGTTGGTTGGATTCCATGATTTGACAGAACATTTTCAAATTATGTACGAAGGTTGAGTCTTTAAGTGAGCTTTTACATCTGAGGCTGTGAGAAAACTGGAATTTGCTGCCCTATACTGAATTCATGTGTAACAGTATTTGTTTCAGGAATAGGTTTAAATTTGTAATGCCTGCGATCCTTCTGCCTAAGTTGGCTTTTAAATATTGTGCCATATGTGAAGTGTTCCCATTGAACTTTTTACACGCATGAATCAAACTAACAAGCTAATAAAATCATCTATGTTTATTAGTTCGATTTGCTCTTAATGTGATTACTGGTGTGAGGATTATACTGCCTTGGTCCTTTACTTTTTGCCAAAAAGATGGAAGCTGGGATGGCTACTGCAATGCAAGCTGCAGCATGATGTGCAATGAAGGCGCCAATCTAGTTAGTAAATACAGTTTAAGTGTGGAGAAAATTACCTTTTCTTGAAGGATGAGCAGTTGAGGGCTGGAAACCGTAGGTTTAATGATCTCCCAAGGATTTCCTTTCCTTCTTTTAGTAATTGAGGAGGGGATCCGCACTAAAAAATCTTTAAAGGAAAAATGCACCATTGATGTGGCTTTACTCCTGCGACCTACAGTTATATCTTTAAAACATGGAATTTTTATATTCTTCTTCGGAGGCAATTGTGCTTTTTTAATTCTTTTATTTTGTGTTTCCTGTTCGGCTCTAGTCTTTTGTATTCTGCTTATTATTTCTCTATTCATTTTCCAGTGGCTTATTTTTGTTTTGACATTATCTATGGTGGCTTTATGTTTTAATTGGAATTAACACATACAGTTTCTTTCAGTGGAAATATGGTGGATGCATTTCGAATGCATATAATGCAAACCAAAGAACTCGGTACATGCCCTGTGCGGCAGATTGGAGGTTGCTCATTCTTTTACATGAGAATCAGCAATGTCTATATTGTGATAGTTGTCAGCAGCAATGCTAACGTAGCGTGTGCATTCAAATTTGTTGTTGAGGTGAATAGCTTCTCCTTGTTGATTTCTATTTCTCTTCAGATTTTTTCATCAGTATGAGTAATCATCTGCCTATATGGAGTTTGAGATGGTACCAAAATAATTTCTGTTGCATTGAGTAATCTTACGAATTTACAGAAACTTGCTTGCTAGAAAAGGATAAGATTCTATATGGTACCAAAATAATTTCTGTTGCATTGAGTAATCTTATGAATTTATAGAAACTTGCTTGCTAGAAAAGGATAAGATTCTATCTTCTTATTTTCATACTTCACTGAAAAAATGCTTTTTGACAAGATTTTTGAATTCTTCAATGTATCTAATTCTTGCAAATACAACAACTGACGGGTAATGGTACTATCCTGCTCCTAGGTTTTAGTGGTATTACTTTGGGTCAACTTTGTTCCTAGAAGGCACAAGTTTTATTCTATATATATATTTTGTTTGTGTGTGGCCAAGTGCAGTAATCTCTCTGGCATGCAGGCCATTGCATTATTCAAATCATACTTTGGCGGGGCTTTTGATGAAGATGCTATCAGGAATAATTTTGTCCTCATTTATGAGCTTCTGGATGGTACGTCCCTTGAAACAAATAAATCTGCTGCATCAATGTATCTTCCTTTGGTTTTTTATGTATAATCTTTTATTAGACTTAAACTGCCTTGACTATTGTGGAATGGTTATTTCACAATTGCACAACCGAGAGGCCAAAATACTCAAAATTGGGATTGTTCCATAAACAAATGAATAATTTGTCTTAAAATTGCAGAAATCATGGACTTTGGCTATCCGCAAAATTTGTCTCCTGAGATTTTAAAGCTTTACATCACCCAAGAGGGAGTGCGCTCGCCATTTTCATCGAAGGTAGACATGTGTTTACAGAATTTTATTCACAAGAAATATGATAGAAGTATTTTTTGTAAGAATAATCTAAATATAACACAACTATAAAAATTGAAGGATTGGCCATATTTATTATGTGCTTATTATTATGCAAACACTCATACTGATTGTCTTGCTCTTTCTTATTGGGAAAAAAAAAATCCAAATAGCCTACAGACAAACCTGTACCTAATGCAACGTTGCAAGTCACTGGTGCTGTTGGTTGGCGAAGAGAGGGCCTTGTTTATAAAAAGAATGAGGTGATAAATTTCTTCCTACCACATTTGCATTGGAAGTCTGCCATTCTATTGGATTTTCACATTCATCCTTTGCAGGTTTTTCTGGATATTGTGGAAAGCGTAAACCTTCTTATGTCTTCAAAAGGTGGAAATATATATGTATATTTCTTTTTCTTTTATTTTTCATTTCAGTTTGCTATTCAATCATTGACTTGGTTGGTCCTAAACTGTTTGGTGATTGTAGGTAGTGTTCTACGTTGTGATGTAACCGGGAAGATTCTTATGAAGTGTTTCCTCTCTGGGATGCCTGATTTGAAGTTGGGGTTAAATGATAAAATTGGCCTTGAGAAAGAGTCACAACTAAAATCTCGCCCTTCTAAAAGGTAGACCTTCTTTGTAAAGAAATATCATCCTTCACAGGCCGTGTTATCTCTTTTCTCAAATAACATTAACTAGTTTCTTCTGCTATCGTTGCATTCCTAAATAAAATTATTTGTGTTTCTTCTGGTTATGACAATTACACAGTTACATGAGACAATATTTCAATTCCCAAAATCTTGAGCCTCTTGATCTTGTGGTCAACAAATTATTTCCCCCAACTCCCATCTTCTTCTTTTATGCTGTGAAAAAATTTATTTGCATTTCTTCTGGTTATGACAATTACACAGTTATGTAAGATAATATTTCAATACCCAAAATCTTGAACCTCTTGATCTTGTGGTCAAGAAATTCTTTCCCCCTCTCCCATCTTTTGTTCCTTCTTCTTTTATGGTGCGGTCAACTAATGCCTTCCCCCTCCCATCTTTTTTGTTAAATCCATTTGCAACTTTACATAATCATTCTCTATGTACATTTGAAATTGCACTTTGATCTTCTTGAAATAATATCAGACAACTTGACTTATCTTCTATTTTGTATTTGCACTCTGAGTTGTTATCTGTGCATTTCCTTTGATAACTTATCCTCTTCTATGCAGTGGCAAAACAATTGAACTTGATGATGTCACTTTTCACCAATGTGTAAATTTGACAAGGTTCAACTCAGAAAAGACTGTTAGTTTTGTCCCACCAGATGGTGAATTTGAGTTGATGAAGTAAGCTTGGAATTTCTCTCACTATTTAGTGTATTCTAGAATTTTATTACATTTTAAATGTGTTTTTTTCTTTTTACATTGACAACTCATTTAGTTTAATTATCTTTTTTCCTGTTCGTTGATTGTTATAGGTCTTATAAGCTATCTAAACTAGTTTTTAACTTTTATTCCTGACCACGTTACCTAAGATAGATGCTGTTGGCATGCCCCTTTACAGGCATTTCTTGACTAAGTTTATTCATCTATGCGAAAAAAAAATGTAGACAGGTTGATCCAGCAAAAAGTAGAAGCTTGAATGATAACATCGTGCTTTTTTAACCTCAAAATGGTCAGATTAAGAGTTCTTCCAAGTAACTTTTTTTTATATTCCACTAACCACAAACACAATGTGACAAAGTTTCCATGCTTGACAATGGATTTTGTAAAAAAAGATCATTTACAGATGCATTTGTTCATCCAACCTGTAATTTCTATGACCCAATTGCATGAGTGGAGCTCTACCAACTGAGCTATGTCCTCTCAAGCCAAGTGGAGCATGCATAAAGGAGTCATATGCTTCGTCTATTCTTTTCTTTGGTGCAAATGGGTCATCCTGGACTTGAACCAGAGACCTCACCCCATGAAGTATAGCATCTGCATTTTGTCACAGCAATGCATTTTTCTCGTGATTTTCAGTGGTCAGAGTATAATTTCATGGTTGTCTTGCTATATTTGAGTCTGTTCTTTTTTCAGATTCTGTATTTCCTTGAGCCATATATTTTGGCTCTCTCCAAGTTTTTAATTTATTTTTGCAAATATCCATTTTGGCCACACCTGTATTAGGTTATATATATTTGAATGTGTTTCTTTCCTTTTCTTTCCTCACGCGGTCTCTCCTTGCGCATTGCTCGATAGCTCACTAGAGCACAGACACAGTATCACTTGAGAATATGTGATTGGTTTCTAGCTGAAGCTGATCGCTGAAGGCCCATGAAGTTTACTGCACTTTAAAATGCTTATTTGTTACTGTTTCTTCTTACTGTCTTTTCCCTCCAGCGAAGAGCCGGTTAATTTGTTTTGAGTTTATTGGTTGCATTACTTCACCTAATGTTAATATTTTCATATAACTCTTTTGGCTTATCTAGTTATTTTGCTGAATCATCTTTTTGCAGGTACCGTATCACTGAGGGAGTTAATCTTCCATTTCGTGTATTGCCAACAATCAAGGAACTTGGTCGAACACGGATGGAAGTGAATGTTAAGGTTTGCAATTTTGTTTTTGCATATTCAGGCTCCTCTCTATGGATGCTTGCTGTTTTGCTGTTATCTGATGTAGACTCATCTCCAGGTAAAGAGTGTCTTTGGTGCAAAAATGTTTGCTCTTGGAGTTGTAATCAAAATTCCTGTTCCAAAACAAACTGCTAAAACAAATTTCCAAGTTACTTCAGGTCGAGCAAAGTACAATGCTGCAATTGATTGCTTGGTTTGGAAGTGAGTATTTACAGCATTATCGTGTAATTTTTTTAGACTTAGTTATTCAAGTCACTCTATTAGGATGCTGATTGGTGAATTGTTAATTATTATTTTACCAACTCAAACGTAGTTTCATCTATATTTTATAATGTTTTGTATTTTGATCCAAGTATTACTGCTTAATGGCATGTACTTGCTACTGCTAAGGATAAGAAAATTCCCTGGACAAACTGAGCCAACCTTGAGTGCAGAAGTTGAGTTGATTTCTACGATGACGGAGAAGAAGTCTTGGACAAGGCCACCAATTCAGATGGAGTTCCAGGTGCCTAATCTATTAAACGCTACCATGCTAAATGGGGTTTATTGAAGTCTAATTCCATTTTTTCAATCTATAGTACTTCATGCATTAGTATTATTTTGTTGATGCAATCTGCCTTATCTATCATACGTTTCCGATATGCTGAACTGGGTTATTTTAAATTTGAATTCAATGTTTCCTCATAAGTAGTGCTGGTGGATGCATTGTCATCTTTCTATGGATGCTATGTTCAATCGGATTAGGAACCAGAAAAAATTAGCGTTGGGGTTGTCAGTGAATTTAACTACCTGAAACCCTTCTCGCTTAATTGTTAGTGAAAAAGAAGGGAAAATGGGGTTGTCTACGTAAGGATTAGACCACTGCATAATAAGATATGGGTAAAATACAGTATCGACAAAATTTTTCACATATTTCTTAGCTGCTTAAGTTATTTATTCAGCTGTTATTCATACAGTCTGTAGAATTAAAGTCCAAATCAATGTTTTTGCAGGTTCCCATGTTTACAGCATCCGGTCTTCGTGTTCGTTTTCTTAAGGTGTATATTCTGAACTCATTAGTTTGAAATGCTGACTGTTCTTCAAAAATGGTAATATTGATCTTGGGTTGCTTTCTGCAGGTATGGGAGAAGAGTGGGTATAACACGGTTGAGTGGGTCCGCTATATCACTAAAGCAGGCTCGTACGAGATTAGGTGCTAAAGAATGAGTCTCTTTGAGAAGGAAAAGGGGTGGGGATGGAATGTTTTGTTAGTCATTATAGTCAAGTTGACAGCAATTACTTCACGGAATTTTCCCTGTTGACGAGGAAAGTTATGCAGATGGGTTCCTTGTATTCATTCTTTTCTGATGTCTTTAGTGTTGTCAAATTATTGATTGGAGTGAATATTGGTTGTGCTTGTAAAGGCGAGTCCCTCTTTAGAACAGTATTGATATTTTTTGTTTTTTTTTTCTTAATTTTTTTGATATATAGTAATATTGTTATTTTGATTTTAATTATACGCTGTGCTCAATTAGGCCATGCCTTATGTTTTGCTTGTAATGTCAAAGTGTACTGGACTTTGAGGTTTTGTTTTGTTTTTGTTTTTTTTTTTCAATTTTTGAAATCGATTTTACCGTTAAAATGTTATCAAACGAATATTTTGTCTAAAGGACATTTTAATTGAATGTCAGTTATCCAATTGAGAGGTGATTATTAGGACAATTTATGATAATTTAAAGGTTTTTTATATATCTTTTTTTTATTTTTTATTGCTTAATAATAAAACTAAAATTTCCTAGAAAATATAGTAAAGAAAATAGAGGAAATAATTTCTCCTACAGAAATTTTGTCTTAGCAATTGAAATGTTGTAATTATGTTGATTTGAGAGGCAGTGAAGGAATTTAGGTAATTAGACCTTATATTATGGTACATAATGATCCTGTGACTGAGTTGCTCTGCCTATGAGTTATACAATTATAACAGCTTATTTTATGGCTTTTGTTGTAAAAAGTTAATTACTAATCTGCCTATTATGCCATTATTTAAAAGATTTTATGCACAAGATTTGCAATAAAATATTTTTTTCTTAAGAACATATAATTGCCCAAATCAAATAACATTAGCTTATGAATGAGACAAATTTCACAAATTAGACAAGTTCGTTATCAAAATCAAAGTTCAACTAAAATTAGTCAAATTAGTGCAACCAGTCGCTAAATCTAATTCAAGTATTCAACACTAAAAATTACACGTAGTTTAAACACTAAAAATTACATGTAGTTTAAACGGTTGAAAATTTAAAATTTTTTTTTGTGTGCGAATTTTATTCCGCACTCAAAGTTATATGCCCAATAAACAAGGCTTTCATAGTTGTAATACTTTTCAAAGGGAAAAAATATCAATAAATAACTTGTAAAAAAAGGGAAGAATTTGAAAGTACACCTTTTTATATTTAAATTAACAATTAAGGTGAAGTAAAACAGCAATTAAAATAATAATTTTTCCAATCAAAACACTAAAATCATTGTTATTCTTTTATGATATTAAAATGAAAAATAAATAAGATTTTGAGAAACATTTTTCTTTTCAAAACCATTTGAAAAAACTATATAATTAACGACGAGTAGTAAATTAGTCATTATATGATCAAATTTAAAACCAATTATTTTATTTATTTTAAATCAAACTGCTTTATTAATTAGTTTGAAAACTGAATTTTATAATTTTTTTAGAAAAATAATTAAAAGAATATTTGTCAAAAAGAAAAAAAAAGTAGAAAAAGAAGTTCATTCCCTCGGGATTATAAATCCTAGTACTATTATTTAGGACGGTGCCTACACGAAGAAAAGAAAAAACCCTTAAAACCCTAAAATCTAAATTCTAAAAGCCCTGATAGATATTTTCTTTTTGAAAAATTAAAAAAAAAAATCCCGTTTTCTGCTCCACAATTGAAGAAAGAAGCAGTTCCATATTAAATTAAATTTCAATTTGGTACAGTTTTGATTTCACTCTCTCACTTCAAAGTGGTAGGTTCCATCACTACTTGTACTACTACTACTTCTTCCTCTTCCTTCTTCTTCTTCTTCTTCTTCCACTAGATAAATTCACACTCAACCCCTCGTTTTTCTTTCCCCTTTCTTTTCCTCTATTTTCTCGCATTTTCCCACTTTCCAAACACGCTTCTTTCTGTTAATGGACTCAAGAGAACCACAACCACCTGTACCACCAACGCACATACCGCCCCATCCTCAACAACTTCAACCAAACATGATGCTTGGCCCCACCTCCGCCTACAATGCTGCCGGTCATCCTGGTATGGGTATGATCCACCCCAACATGCCTCCCTCTGCCGGTGGTGGTGGCTTCCCTTTCAATTCTCTGCCTCGCCAACAACAACCAAAGCCGCCGTCTTCTGATGGTATTTTCGATGGATCGCCGCCTTCTTCTTCTGGGATGAGGTTTAGTATGGAGCCGGCTAAGAAGAAGCGTGGCAGGCCAAGAAAGTACACCCCAGATGGCAACATTGCCTTGGGGTTGTCGCCAACACCGATTTCTTCGTCTGCGAACTCTTTACCCCATGCTGATTCCGGTAGTAATACCCCTGGCGTGGCCTCCGAGCCACCTACTAAGAGGAATAGAGGAAGACCGCCCGGGTCGGGCAAGAAGCAGCTCGATGCATTAGGTAATTAATCATGTTTACATTCGCGTATCTATGTGAAGAATATACTGTTTTGGTTGTTAAATTTATAAACTTTGTTGCTCTTCAGGAGGGGTCGGAGGTGTGGGGTTTACTCCTCATGTGATCACTGTGAAAGCAGGGGAGGTATGTTTTGTTTTCTTGTAATGTCAAGTACTGATTTCTGTGATGGAAATATTAGTGATTTTTATATGCATTAAAAAAAGATTGTTACTTTAAGTTTCAGTTATTAGTTTTTAAGTAGGGAATCTGGAAAATGTTTAAATAAGGTAAGGAATGTGGAAAAATGAAGAAAGAAGAAAGTTACAGTGTCTGCCGTTGTAGTGTAGTAATTTTAATATTTGTGGTAGTTACAGAATGTTGATTTTAGTCCCTAAAAATTTTGTGCATTACATTGGAAATGAGGTTCTCACCTCATGATATTGCGAAACTTGTATTCAGTGCAAATATTCCCTCCTGAGAGAATGACAGGATACTTGAAGTTTGAGTTTTAGCAAAGGGTGTATAAAGTTGTCAAGGACTTGGAGGGTATTTGGTTAATATGTTGGAATGGAGGATATCTGACAGGCTCATAGCCTTCAACTGGTGGACCAGAATTCGGTTGTAAATTTATGGTTTTAAGAATATTGATAAACTGATATGATAATTTTGCACACTTTGCTGCTGGTTTAGTGAGATTGTTGACTATGGTATTTTCTAAATACCTGAAACAAAGCTGTGCTAAATATATTGTGCTTAGCTAGGATGCGATATTGACCATAAATGTTTGCTGAACCTTGAGTGCAAGGTGTTCTTAAACCTGAAAGTGGACTAACTGATAGGTTGACTGTTATTGATTGTTCATAGCTTCCAGATGAAAGTAGATCAAGATAGCGATTCTGGAAAAATGTTCTTTAGTTTTTGAAGTTGAAGGTTACTAACTATATACTGATTTCACTGTTGTCACAAATGTGGCTGAAAGACTAAAAATAATGATTAATTTACGGTGGAAAGTTAATATATCATTGATGATTTGGTTATTGTAGCATTTGCTATCGCATATTGCAATTTCTTTATTTTACAATTCTCTCTCTTCTTTTTTCGCCTTCTTTCCATTTCTTTCTCATAGTTAGGCCTCATAAATATTTTTATAAGCTGGACACTTGAAATTTTTTTATTGAGAACTTCTATTTTTCCACAGTAATTTTGAAAATCAACACTCTAATGCCCTTGATATGTAAGTAACCTAAAACATGTAAAATGTAGCATCTTCTATTTTTGCACTGTACATGTTACTGAATGAGTTGGTGATTTTTAACTTGCATTTTTGTAGTTTAGTTTGTAAACTGAGATGGTGTAGAAACCATCACTTTGGAGAATCGGATTGTCAGTATTTGGAGGATTAGATGGTTAGTATTTGATCTTCCATGAGCTCTTGTTAGTTCTTGATTCTGGTATGTAGCATTACCTAGTTTCAGTCTCCCTTTTAGGTTATCTCAGCTTTGATGTTCTATCTAGTGCCTGCTAGGCCTTGTACACTTTGGAATGTGTTGTTCTATTGATCCATGGTTTCACCTCCTATATATGTCTGCTGCCCAAGGTTTTTTAGTTGACCATCCACTCTGCTCCCAGTTCAATTTTAGTTGCTTATTCAATCGAATCCTTCATTAGTTATCCATTTTTTTTACTATATGAAATCTTATTCAATGCCTGTGTAGTATGTTCTTTGCAAGTTCTTTATGTAGGGTGTTTCTGAAAGAGAGAAAAGAAAATTGGTGGCATCAAATATACTGTTAGACGAATTCTGGCATTTGCAGATTTTAGCAAGTGGTAGGTTAACATTATGAATGACACTTAAAGATATTTTCTTATTTGATGAAATACTTCCCTTTGCAGAACTGGAAGTTATTAAGATTTAGTTGGCTGATAATAACAGAAGTTAAAACACCGGTTGAGAATAAGACAATCATTAATCAAAGGTTGTCCCAAGTGATAATGATCTACCTATATTTACTAATATTGAAAGGTTTGTTAGGCTGTAATTTGGTGAAGTCGTGGGCATTTCTGAATTCAAATGACTGAGCTTTTCTAGCAGTGTTGCCTGAGGTCTATGAATTCTATTTGAGCTGGAGAAATATTTTTTCAGTGTTACAGCGAACTGGCCAATAGAGACTCTCTTATGATGGTTGAAATGGCATAGGTTGGATGTCTAAGCTGTGTGGATGGATAACTACTGAGAACATTGAGAGTACTTTGATATCAATTTGGTGTGGTGTATTCGGAGATTTGGTGTGTATATCAGATAGGACTTTGGATGCTGGAAGGAGTCTTTGATGGTGATGCCTTTTTAAATAGGTCCAAGTACAATAAGGCTTATTTGATGTTTTTAGTTTCTTTTAGTTGCATAATTTGCAGCTACTTTAAGTTTTCTAACCTGTATTTTAAAGACACTTATATTAGTATTTTTTTTTTGAAAAACAAACTTATATTAGTAATTAGATGTTAAAAAAATAAATATAATGTTGGTTTCCTTAAAATGTCTCTTTGCTGCTATACTGTGCTTGTATTGCAACTCTTTAGTTATGTTTTTTAGCAATTGCTTATGAAGAGAAGCAGAAAAAATCTTGGGTTCGTAACCATTAAGTGATCACTAATTGAGAAAATGAAAACAAATAATGATGTTATATATTTTTTGTTTCTTCATACCATGTTCATCTCATGATGCATCTATACAACATGTTACTTTGTTAAGCCCGTTTACAAATTTTGAAGGAAAAAGAGTTCATGGCTGAATCATTAGCAATTTGGAAAATTTTCTAGACAGTCTCTTTGCATAAAATTCAATTTTCTTATACCATTAATAACTGGATCATAAAATACGTTATTTTATAGGTATACTCGTCCTTATATTTTAGTCACTCACTTTTGAGCAAAATGACTTCTTTTTTTTTTTTTGTCTGTTCGTCAGGACTAAAATTTTATTCCAAAGAAGAACATAGGGACTCTTCTATAGGATATTATGGTGGAATGACTAGAACATAGTGAGTTTAAAAGACCATGTTATTTGTTTTTTTTTTTTTTTGAAAAAATCTAGTATCAAAGTTTGAATTTCAATATCTACTACAAGGTTTAGTAATTAATAACAAGCATGCAAAATGAAAAAAGGACAATAAAGAGTGATTCTTGTCTTCTTCATCCATACAGTAACATCTGCCATCCATAAAGTTCAATCTAGAATTGAACTAGTGATGAGTTTGATATAGTCTTGTCTGATTTGTTATCTTCTTTTGCAATTTCCTCATTTCAGACTTGTAATAATTAATTGCTTAAAAACCAAACTGAATTGGTTGGGGCTATCTAACTTGCTCAATTTCCTGCCATTTGTGGGGCCAATCTTTTTTAAGTTTTGAAGCATATAGAATTTTGTTTGAAACAATGAGAAGATATAATGGTGTCTTGATTTAAAATGTTTAAATTTCTGATGCAATTAATCCCTTAAAAAAAATCTACCTGAATTTGTGAATAAATAATTTATGTAGCTGGTAGGCCTTTGGCTCACAAATATTGCATCTTAGTTCAGTGACACAGTTGACATTTACACTCTTTTATTTGTTACCATCTCGAACATAACACAAATTTGTTTGTCTGGTCCCTTATATGCATCCTTTTATGCAGGACATAGCATCCAAGCTTATGGCTTTTTCACGACAGGGGCCACGAACAGTTTGTATTCTCTCAGCAAATGGTGCCATTTGTAATGTTACCCTTCGTCAACCAGCAATGTCAGGTGGTACAGTGACATATGAGGTACTTCAAATCCGAATATAAGATTATATAATACCTAGTAATGGATTCTGTCTGAATGAATTTGAAACAAGTGTCCTTTGTGGTTTAGCTTAGATGGACAATGCTAAGGTTAAAGCCAGGTGGAATTGCACAAAGATTTGTTACTGCATTTAGATTTATGTGTGTGCTATTTATGGTTTTTCTTCATCAAATAATAGTTAATTTGACCTTGTAAAAAGTTGTGTTGTGAGAAGAACTTTAATTCAATTTTTTTTTTTGTTTTTAACCTTATAATTAATTATTAATTGACTATTTGAAGTCAAATTAAACAATAAAGGTATATTGATTGACTACTTGGCACAATTCCTTTTTCATTTCACTCGTTATTAGTTGGTTTACTTGCAATATTGACTTTTTCCCTTGTTGATTTGGTTGTAAGCATTGGATATTGTTGATAGTTTAATCAAATGAATATGATCTACTTTTCCACAGGGTAATAATAACTTAAGATTTAATGTTCACAAAATTTTGCCACTCTTCTACTGGACTTATATTTCAGGAGCAATGGCAATTACAGGTGCTTATAGCGCTGAGCAAAAAGAGCCAAAAATGAGGGTAGTGTGCGTTCCCATTACTTAAAGTGCGAAGCACTTAAGAGCCTTTGTTCATTGAAATAAGGCGCACAATTTCCAAATTTATCTAATGATGTAATATGCATAAAAATGGATTGCAACTGGTGCTACAATAAATTAAATGCTACCATTTATATAATATTATAGTTTAGGTACACTTTTCATTTAAATTTTTATGTACCTTATGATTGTTATTAATTTTTAAATGTTTATTTTCTTAATTTATTTTTATGACTATGCACTGATGGGAGCAATATCATGGTAGTCCAAATGGAAAGGTGCATTCAAGGTGATGCATCTTCCCAACAATCAAAG
The DNA here is from genome assembly GCA_037975025.1 of Excoecaria agallocha. Classification (NCBI taxonomy): domain Eukaryota; kingdom Viridiplantae; phylum Streptophyta; class Magnoliopsida; order Malpighiales; family Euphorbiaceae; genus Excoecaria; species Excoecaria agallocha. The sequence goes on along the minus strand of CM075819.1, from coordinate 41,785,939 downwards.
CTCAGCATAAAAAGTGCTTTTGCCTGATTGAAAATAATTTGCATAGTTTCTGAAATTATTTATGCAAAAAATGTAGTGCAACTAATATTAGCTGCACAGGGGTATGATCGCATTAGATGTTTGATAAAAATTCTGGTTGTAACTGTTTTTTGGTTAGGAAGCTTCCTGGTGACGTCCCTTAATTAGACAACATTTTCTAACACGAGGGAATGATTTTTAGAAATTGAGTAATTAACACCACCTGAGTTTGAACTTCTGTAAATCCCTGAACTTGTCTACGCTGGTGAATATGAAACCTGTTATTGTTTGACTGCTTAATGCTGGACTTGACCCAATAGATAAATCGGATAGTGCAGAATCTAATATTGGTTCTGGTGCCACCTGAGTCTGCTTAAGCCATGTGCTGGCTTTCCCGCTAAGTCGTCTATGGTATTCATTTTCTTGTTGCCCTTGCCTACTGGACATGATGATCTTGTATTTTGTAAAAACATCTTCATCTAGATTTATGTTTCAAACTGCAAATGAGATTTTCCTATTGGATATCTGCATTATGGTCTTTCCTATTGAGGCTTTTGTCAGGCATCAGGGTAGGAATGGCACTAGTTATCTGCGATCCTTTTTTGTCTGCATGCGTACTATGTTTCAGACGTTTGGTTATTTTTCTATGAAATTCATAAAAACCCATTTTCAAGCCCTCAGAACTTGTTGCTTCTATTTTACTGAGCTCTCATAGTTCAAATATGTTTTATTTGGCTCTTTTACGATTATTTTAGTCAATACTAGGTATTTATTTTCATTTTTGAAAGGCTTGAACAAAATTGCTTAATATGTTACTTTATTGTCTAAGTAAAAGGCTTTACTGTGAGTGATAATATTAATACATTGCAATAGGACACAATTGGAATGTCAGGCTACAATAAAGTAATTTTGCATTCAAATTATGTGAAGCTGTACTGCGACTGACATTTTTATTTGCAGGGCCGATTCGAAATTATTTCTCTGTCAGGTTCCTACTTGCTTTCTGACAATAATGGTAGTCGCAGCAGACCTAGTGGTTTGAGTGTATCATTGGCAGGTTCTGATGGTAGAGTATTAGGTGGGGGAGTTGCTGGAATGCTAACGGCAGCATCTTCAGTACAGGTGCCACTCTAAAACAATCTTCTCGATTTGTAGTCAAATATGTGAAATAATAACTACAGAATTCTGCTTCCATTTTCAGTTTTAGTCAATTCTGTCAATTTTATCGATTGGTACCTGAAACTTTCATTTCAAAAGAAAAAAAAAACTGCCTAATTGGCAGAAAAAATTTTTCAACCATTAGGGCTGTTGTTGGAAAATATTAGAAAGATTCTCACTCAAAGTTGTTGACTATTTTAACAGTTAGCTTATCTCCCCTCAAAGGCTAATATTGCTACTAGAGTGAGTTTCACGTACTAATTGATAAAATAAAAAAATTAGCTTAAAACTGAAAATGCATGCCAAGCTTCTTACCTTATTTTAGTAAAGCATGATTTTGCAAGCAAAATTGTTTGAGAAAAGGATATGTGACATTGATGTATAATCAAACTATAATTAATTGTTCTGCTAAATTTACTATTGCTTATATTGAATATTGCTCGTGATTCAATGTGATTGCTGTTACAAGTTGACGGCTAGCTTCTGTTGAATAGCTAGGATTGCTATACTAATATACTCGAATCAAATTTGGTGTTGCTGAAGTAATTTGACTGCTGCAGTTCTGTTTGAATTTATGCCAGATAGAAAAACTGTTGTTTTTCATTTATCCATATAGTCTATAGATGGACAGTTAAGTTTGCATACCTTATTTTGAAGGAAAATAAAATCTAAATTTTGTGATATCTTTAATGATAGAATTCTAAAAACTAAAAATATAAAACATGTCTTAGTCATAAAATGATTTCGGATTTAAAAATTAATTTTCTACAAATATTATGATTTGTCTGAAATCATAAAATTTATTAAATTTTCTGATATACATTCCATGTAGATGTAGCTGTTCTATCAAATTTTTGCTCCTCGATAGGCCATGTTTGCCTATATATATTTAGACAGTGCAAATAAGAGTAAAATATTCACATGATAAAGTTCATACTCCATTCAATTAACTCAAATTTTATGTTTTTTGAGAATAAGATGACCAACACAAATTTAAGTATAGAAATATTGTTGGCGTGTCATTAGTTTTGGTGCCCATCTTTGCCAAAGATATGTTACAGATTATTATGTAGGCAGACTCAATAGATAAATTACTTTGGTTAGTGGCCAAAGATTCCGCTAGTTGAGGCTTTTTTGCTATTTCCATATCACATCCTAATTTAGTGGCTGAATTGTTTTTAGTTCTTTATCCTCGACTCGTTGATAAAAGTATAAAGTTTATGCACATCTTGTCCATCACATTTAAATTGTAGTATATGTTGATCTATGAAATATTTTATCATCTATATTTTAATTCCTTAGTTATTTATATCATACAATACTTAGTTCCTCAAAATTGTCAACTTTTCGGAGATAATGTACAGACTAAATTTGCTAATGTTGGAACAATTAGGACTTAGTGTTTAATAAAGTGAAATCCATTGTTATTAATTTTTCTTTGATTTTTTTTTTAACCTTGTAGATAATTACCTAGTTTTGTGTCCTAGCAGCTCGGTATTTAGGTGCTTGGATATCTTTGATAACATTGGTTTTAAGGTAGAATTCACTTGCATGTTCTTCTGCTGCTTGCCAGATCATTGTGGGCAGCTTTCTTGCAGATGGGAAAAAATCAAATTCTGCTATATCAAAATCTGGGCCTTCTTCAGCGCCTACATCCCAAATGTTGAATTTCGGTGCACCAGTGACAAGCAGCCCTCCTTCTCAGGGGGGATCTAGCGAGTCTTCTGACGAGAATGGTAGTAGTCCTCTCAATCGAGATACCGGAATCTATAATAATGCTAATCAACCACTTCATGGTATGAATATGTACCACCATATGTGGGCTGCCCAAAATCCACACTGAAGATGCTTGTCCACTACTGGTAAGGAGCCTTGAGGCATTGACTCAGCCATCCTACTTTGCATAAAAGAAGATTGAGGTGAACCCTAATGCTAACAATGCATTTATTGAATACAGGCCGTAGATGAGCTTTTCTTTTTATTTCCCTTCGAGATCTTTGTCCCTTGATGAGTAGATTTGATTCTTCTTTATTTTTCTTTTTTTTTTTTTTTTTTTGTCTTCATCCGATTCGGACACATTTATTAGTGGTAGCTGCACTTCACACATTCCAAATTTGCTATCTAGTTATACTGCTTTTACTGGTGTTTTCAGTTGCTAGGTTTTCACTTATTTGTACACTTACCAAAAAGGCTATGAATATAAGGTAAGTCTTCTAGATATTTGATCAAGATGTTCTTTCAAATGATTTTTCATTTGGATGTGAAGGTGTGTGTGAGCAGGATGTTTGAGAATTGGAGCGGCCACTTAGTAATAGGATGAACCGAGTGGCGACTCCAATTCGCGAGCATCATGCGACGGTGCGGGTGGATCTCGTTTCGATTGATCAACAAAACTTATCTCTTGCTTTGGTTTGATTGAGTAATTTCTCCTCTTTCTGAGAAATATGATGGATTAAGGGTCTTTTGGCGAAGATGGTGCATCGTTTCACAGGTTTTGTTTATATTAGAATTTGGTGATACAATCTTAAAAGTGAATAGAATCTTGATCAAGATTATGAATATGAGCAATTTATTGAGAATTCTAAAGAATTAATTTATACGACAAAAGTCTATACTGATACTTGATGGACGTAGCAGCTAACTAAAGAATTAAGGATTTAAAAGGTCTTTGTTGCAATTTTTAATAGAAATGTCATTGTTAATGACGGAGCTTATGTCTGCAGCATCCCCACCTCAATGCCGCTCCTAAATTCGCTTCCAAGTTACATACGAACATGCTAAAGTCTACACTAAGCCAATTATTTTAGTTTTTTTCAATTGTAATTAGATAATATTATATATTAATTTTACAATTTTTTTTTTGACTCTTAGATAATTTTCTTTTAAATTGGAGTTCGGATTTAATTTTTATTTTGTGTATAAGCACTATTGGAAGAATGTTTTAAATTAGGGGGTTAAACAGTATTTAACTCTAAATTAATTGGTCCATAAAGGATAGAGTAATGTAAAAAAAAAAAGAATATATTTCTAATTTTAGAAAGTTGTATATAATGATATTTTCAATGAAGGGAAAAAAAAACTATTTTCGTCTAACAAAACATCTTTAACATATTATTTATTATTATTATGCAATATTGTTCTTGTTAGCTATAAGTACACTTCAGTCGGCAGTCACAGTCAGCGCGCCTACTACCAAACCAAACCCACCAACAAATTCTTCCTCAACCCAACGGCTATTTGTCAACTAAATTCAAATAATATACATATATAATAAAATCGTTAAATGTGTAATTTTGCCGTTAAGCAATTTCATCCCTAATATTTCAATTGATGCGATATTATCATATATATGGTTAAATATGTAATTTTGCCGTTAAGCAATTTTATCCCTAATATTTCGATTGATGCTATATATATATATATATATTAAACCAAACTAAATTTATTCATATATATTTTTATTAAATATTAAGAGTAAAATTACGCTTTAAATCGAAATAAAATAATATCCAAAATTATACCTAAAACAAAAATAAAAGAAAATGAAACTATTTCTTTGCGTACGATGAAACACTTCTGTTTGAGCGCGTGTGTATAGCCGTTAGCAGGCCAATTCAACTCAGAACTTTTGGACTTTCAGTTCAATTCTCACTTTCTCACGATAAAGATTACAAATTAAATATTTATTTATTTTCTCTCTCTCTCTCTCTCTCTCTATATATATATATAAGCATCAAATCTTTCACTTTAATTTATACTCCATAGCAATGGATTGCTTGCTATTGCCTGTTTCGACTCTCAGAAAGCGCTCCCGCCTAAGCTACCGCCAGCTCACAGAAGACGGCCATTTGGAGCGGCCGGTGACGGTGGTGGTCGGAAAAGAAAAGAAAGAGTTCCTGGTGGATCCGTTTGTATTGGAAGAAATTCCGTTTCGAATTTTGATGGATCGGACTGTGAAAAAGGACAACAGATCATCATCATCATCAGTGATATTTGTGGAGGTTGATTCGATTTTGTTTGAGCATATGCTGTGGCTTATGTATAATGATTCTTCTTCTCTGTTTCAGCTTAATCTTAAAGAGATTATTGATTTCTATGCTCAAGATTCTTAATTACACCTAATAATTTTTTATAACTTTTCATAATTTCTATTTTATTTTTAGGAATCTATTATCTGTTTTTCATTGTAATCTCTAAACCAAAAAATTAGTCCAATTTTTTTTTTTGAATTTTTTAAATTCAATTCTGTTAGATTTTTTATTTTCTATATAAAATCTAACAGAATATATTGTTAAAAATATCAAATTGCATTCGAAATGTTGAATTTAAACAATAAAAAAAATTTAGAATCGATTTGGTAGGTTATTTAATTAAGGGCTAAGATGAGAATGAAGTTATATTATTGTGAAGATTTTAGAAATTAATTTTTATTTTTCCAATACAAAAGATGTAACACAATGTTTTCTAATATGTATTGATCTAACTCATACGCTTGTACTATATATGAATAATAAATATGCTATATTCAACATCCAATTTCTTCATTTTCTGCTCTTCCAATTCAATCTTGGGAATTGAATTCAACATTGTAAAATATTTTATGTAATTAAATTCTCTTGAAAATTTAAAATGGTGTATCTTCTATTTTTCTTTATTGAGTAATTATTTTGATTTTTTTATCGAAAATTATTTAGAATTTAGAATTAGGTTTATTACATTCTTGGATAAAGTTAATATTTTGCTATGATTAAAATTTTTGAATCATAGATCAAATTATTAAATTTTCCCTCTGAGAGCATTCGATAAAATTGGAAAAAAATACAAGAAAATAGTGACTCGAACTTAAAATTTTCCAATGCATAAAGAGTCGGAGAGCAATTTTATATTTGAAATGTCTCTTTAGAAACAAAAGTAATATAATAGTTAATAATTAAAGAAATAATATCACTTGTTTATTTCTTTTGTGAAATATAATTTGTTTATCTTAGTAGAATAATTGAAATTAAACTTTAGTTTTATTAATATAAGTTTGCAAGGTTATTATCATGTATTAATTATATATAAATATATGTGTATATGGTTAGAGTATATTGGGCCTCGGTTGGACATTTACTTTAGAGATAATTATCTCATATACTACCTTTTTAATTTTATTTTAAAAAATATAAATTTTTAAATTTCTATTTTCAAATATACAACTTTTATAATAATATAAATTAATAGGCATGATAAAATTGGTTCAAATTCAAAAATTCATTCAAATTTATCTAAAAAATGTTCATTGAGCTAACCCAAAAATTATCCATATAAAACTCAACCCAAATAAGTACGTTAAAAATGCCCAATGGGCCTCTTCCTCTAAATCCCCTTTCGCCCAGTCATAATCATGACTCTCTCTGTTTTGGCCCTTTCTCTTTCTCTCCATCCAGTCCTCCCATCCGCCCCTTCCACCCTCTGTCACTCTCTACCGTCAAGTCGTTACTGGCCTCCAGCTCTTCAGTTTTCCTTGGCCGTTCGTCGTTCACAACCTCCAATTTTGTTTCGGTATGCACTTATTTTCGTGCTCTCTCTTTTGTTTGGGTTATTGAAGGGTTCAAAAGCCGTATTTTATATAATCTGTTTGCTGTGTATCTCATATCGTTTGTTTGAAATCATTGGAGAACTTGATTGATATGTTTATATGCATTCTAGCATTTCCTGTGTCTTAATTTTATCATTCGAGATATCATACAGTCTTTTTATTCTCTAGTTATGTGTTAATTAAATTTGAAATGGAAAACAGGAAAATTCATTTTCTGCTTCCCTGTTGGTTCTTGTAGAAGTCTTTTTTTTTTTTTTTGCTTTTCGGTGGGGTATGAGGGAAGCTTGTTTTGGGGGTTTGGGATGGTGATGCTAATATACATGGATGAGATGGGAACTCTGAAAGGCTTTTTGAAGTTTCAGTTGCACGGTTATTCATGCCTAATTGACATGGTGTTGTGATTTCAAGATATTTTTAAATGTAGTTCTTTCCCCACTTGTTTCTGCTGAAGATTGCAGCCAAAGGCTTAGTAGAATGTGTAGTATATTTGTCTCCATTGCTTGCATTTTGGTGGTTTGAGTTTCTTATTATAATGGCATGTTTTAAGCTTGTTGCCGATCTCAAAACTAAATTAAGTACTTTGTTCATTGATAGAGTTATGCAATTGTCTGCAATAAGAGAATATGCAATTGTGAGAAAGCATGAGGATTTTTTACCTCTTTTTGCTTGTGAAGATATATGGATGGATGTCCATTATTGTTTCGATTAGGTGATGATGATATATGATAAGGCAAGTATTATAGAGCACTAAATAAGTGAAATATCTCTCACAAAAGATGGTTCGATATTTAGAGAAGGTGAATTGGGACCACCTATTTCCAAAGAGTAAAGAGACAGTCCCACGGTAGATGTTGGTATACTGGTGTTGCTGTATTAAAAATTCTAGAATTCAAGCCCAACTCTTTTTCTCTTTGTTAAAAAAGAAAGAAATAGGACTGCTTTGCTATCTACAAAGATGATTGCTTCTTTTTTATTCATGGTTTTGGTATGTGTAAACAAAACTTTATGCTGTATGTTTAAAATTGTGTTTACCATATATGATTCAACCTGTATAGCATTATCTTAATTTGTTAATGAATTAATTAAAGATTCAATTTCATTATATATACACACACACACACACACACACACACACAAAAGGAGTATGTAACACCGTCATACCCCCTAAAAAGATACGAGAATGCCCCAACAACCTAATAAATTCATCTTGTTAAATTATCTTCTATTTACAAGTTCTTTACATATTTCTTGATCATGCCTTTTAAATTATTAACAATTACTTTTCTCAATTTCATACAATTTCCATATCATAAAATATACAAATACATATATTAACTCAAAAATGTTTGTAACATATTTACATTACTTGTTCATTATACATTTTACATGTTTTCTACACTATACTTTACTAAAATAATATATACCCAAAAATAAGACTTCAAGATTCACGCCTAGTGGCTTGCAAATGTTGACAAGGAACCTAACATTGCTACACTTGAGTACCCACATGACAAAAGCACCCATGCTAAGCAATGGCTCAGTGGAGAGTACAACAATGGCATTGACTCCTTTATAGAGACACAAGTATGTATAATAAGCAAATGCAAATGTCACATGTTAACGTTTAGTAATTAATTATACTTTGATAAGCACTTTGTTTAATAGATACATTAATTAACAAATAGTTCCATTAACAATAATAATTACATGCATTAACTATCATATCAATTCCATTATTAACCACATTAGCAATATCAATAGAAAGCACTATATTACAGTGGGTCACTTAATCCTTTGCACTATTAATGATAAATCTCTTATCATTATTATTCAATTAAAGACTCATCCATAGGCTGAATTCCTATTAATGGTGGATAACAAGAACAATCACTAGATGTTGGCAAGCAGTATTAAACACTAGAGACATAATAGTCTCGAATCATTAGATACCAATAGGTATTGAAACACTAGACACCTTTTGGTGCCAACACTAGCGGTTGCAATCACTATTCCTTATAGGCATGTCTATTTTTCCATGACTATGTAAAATTTAGGCTCTCATTTAGACTTTGATCACTTATTATCTTTAAATATCATATACTTATATTCATGTAATCATCATTCTTTTTATAACATGTAATGCTATTAATATAATTATTCATACACCATAACTCTTAACAATCAAAATACATGTGCATTATACATACAATACACTCATGTTATCATGATCATCATTAAATTTTGTGACATGTAACACTATTAAATTAACCATTCATGCTCAATTACACTCAACACTTAAGATATAAGTTCAATGATGTATACAATACATTTACAACTAGCACAAGCATGTAAGAGTCATTTATGTATACATAAATCACTTGCATGTAGTTTATTAAAGTTCATATTGTCATGTTTAATTACCTCTTTCACATTTATAACATCACATTCTAACTCTCCATATGTGTTGGTAAGGTTTGGTGAACATCTGAGAATGTTCGATTAAAGTTTGAGAACTTTTGGATGCATAAAACTCACTAACATACTTAAATCACACCTTATGTACATAATTTTCTATATTCATGTCTAGCACATATTCTATATTTCAATGTAAAATCCCATATTTCAATTTTATTACATCATATTATGACCTTATACATGTATTTGTAAAGTTTCATAAGCATCTGAGAAAGTTCGGATGCATTTTAGAAACTTTCGGATGAGAAAAATCCATCCTAGGCTTAAAACAGGGTGTACCCAGCTAGATTAACTTTCAATATAGTTGGGTAAGTGGCATTCTATATTTAAAAAATGCACCTTACATGATTGGATTGCAAATCAATGCAGTCGGGTAGATGCAAAAGCTGAGTTTTCTGAAGGATAGCTCCTCGGTCTATTTTGCAGGGATGTTTTGATTTAGTAAACGAGGCTTTAAAGCAAAAATTTATTCTATAAAAATTTTACGCTATGTCTTTAGTTTCCGTAGAATAAAAAATCAAGTCATTTGGACTTTTACAGCAAAAGATAACCCTGAGATACTATTGACTGTTCTAATTGACAAGTCAGCCACCAACACTCCCATTTGAACTAATTTTTGATGGTTTTACAGGTAGAAACAAGTTTCAATTTCTCATAAAAATTTTAGATCTGCGAGTCTAGTTTATGCTTCAATTAGAATCATCTCATTTGGAGCTCTATAACTTAAGTTATAGATAAAATACTTTCCGTAGGTCATATGGGTCCTGCACTAGAATACTACCCTATTAACCTCTTCTTTACACTTCTTTCTTTTTTTATCAAGTTTTGGCATCCAAATCACATCTTTATATCATTAAAACAATTAAACACACATTCCAGCAACCAAAGTCAAACATATATACATAGAGAAAATAATCACTCTCATTCTTTGTTGAAGCTTATTCTTCCTTCCTCTTGCTTACACATTTTCTTTGCCTTTATCTACTATCTTTTCTCCAGCAACTATCACATAATACCATTCAATCATCATTAAAAATGCTAAATAATTACTCTAAATTACACACTAGAGGAAGAAAAGAATAAATCCCTACTCAATTGACCAATTTTACTCACCTTCACTCTTATATGGTACTAACTCTCTCTCTCTCTCATAAACCTCTACACCAAGAGCAGAATTTTAAAGTGTGTTATGAAGAAGAAACAAGAAAAATATGGAGCCTTTTGTTCTTTGGTGGAATGGCTGACCACTCTTACTTAAAAGGCAAATTTTTCTGCATCTTTAAATGCTTAACTTTCTAGAACTACTAGGTGTTATGTCCCTATTGGCCACAATTTTCAAATCCTTGTGGAATTCTCTTTTAATCTCTCTACACTTTTATTTACCAATTCACTTAAATTACTATTTCATATTCAATTTAGTCCTTACTAATGTGTATAAATCTATAATTACACAATTACTCATATACCTTCAATAATTGCATAAATTTCAATTATGTCCCTACTACATAGTTAATGCTATTTTACATTATAAATCATACAATCACATTCTTAATCATGTTATAATCCTACTAGGATACATCTTAGGGCCTCATAGGGTACCACTTGGAGTTTTCGGTAAAAATATTTTGATAAATAGCAAAAAGGGCTACCCCTCTTGTTTTGGATGAAAATATTAAAAGGAATAGCAAAGGGTGCCCCTTGGTCTTTTGAGCAAACAAATTTATGCATGATGTAAATGTGTATCTTTTAAAGTTATGAGAAAAAAAAATATTTTGATGAAAAGTAAAATGGGTAACATAATGAGTTTTACATGAAATATTTAAGACTAGTGAAGGGGTATCCATTGGATTTTGGGCAAGAAATTTAAACAAAAAGCATATGGATACCCTTTTGTTTTTTGGGTTAGAAGGATAGAAAGAAAATGAGGACCTTTGAGAGTTTTGGCAGCAAAAATATAGATAAAAAGCAATGGAGTACCCTTTGTAGTTTTGAGAAAACAAATTTAGACTAAAAGTAAGGGGTACCCTTTAGAGTTTTAGGCGAAAATAATTTCATGAATAGAAAAAAGGGGATACGCCTCTGAGTGTTGGATGAAAATATTTAGAGAAATAGCAAAGGGGTACTACATGCAGTTTTGGGCAAAAAAATTTAGATAAAATGTAAATGGGTACTCTTAGAATTTTGGGAGATAAAATTTAGATAAAAAGCAAAAGGGTATGCTTTTGGATTTTTGGGTGAAATTTAAACAAAAAACAAAGATGTACCCCTTGGAGTTTTAGGTAAAAAAATTTACACAAAAAGCAAATGAATATCCCTTAAAGTTTTGGTTGATGAATAACAAAGGGTACCTTTTGAGTTTTAGGAAAAAATATTTAGATGAATAGAAAATGGGTACCCCTTGAAATTTTGGGCAAAAATATTTAAAGAAATAGCAAAATGGTACCTTTTCGAGTTTTGAGCAAAATAATTTAGAGGTATAGCAAAATGGTATATGTCACTTGGGGTTTTGGTAGAAAAAATATAGACAAAAAGTAAAAGAGTTCCACTTTGAGTTTTGGACATGAAAATTTAGATAGAAAGCAAAGGGGTACCACTTAGAGTTTTGGGCAAAAAGATTTAGATAAAAAAAGCAAATGACACCCCTTGGAGTTTTGGGCAAAAAATATTTTGATCAATTACAACAGAGTAATTAATTTGAGTTTTGACAAAAATATTTAAAGAAATTGTAAGGGTGACCTTGAAGTTTAGGGCAACAAAATTTTGAGTTTGAGTAAAAATATTTTGATGAATAGCAAAATGGATAACCTTTGAATTTTACGTGAACATATTTAGAGAAATAGTAAATAGGTACCCTTTGTAGTTTTTAACAAAAAAATTTAGGCAAAAAACAAAAGCGTACCCCTTGATTTTAGACGAAAAAATTTAAACAAAAAGAAAAAAGTATCCCTTAGAGTTTTGGTCAAAAAAATTTAGACAACAAGCAAAGAGGGTAACCCTTGTAGTTTTGGAAAAACAAAATTTAAAGAAAAAGTAAAAGGATACCACTATGAGTTTTGAGCAAAAATATTTATACAAAAATCAAAAGGTTATCCGTTGTAATTTTGGGCAAGAAAATTTAAATAGAAAGTCACAGGGAACTCTTTTGAGTTTTGAGAAAAAAATTAGATAAAAAGAAAAGTGGTACCACTTGGAGTTGTAGGCAAAAAAATTTATACAAAAAGCAAAGGAGTATCCTTTCATATTTTGGGCAAAATTATTTTCATGAATAGAAAAAATGATAGGTCTTTGAGTTTTAAGCGAAATTATTTAGAGAAATAGTGAAGGGTACCTTTGCACTTTTAGGTGAAAAAATTTAAACAAAATTCAAAGGGCTTGCAATTTTGGGCCAAAATATGAAAGAGTATTCTTTTACTTTTTATCTAAATTTTTTTGCCTAAAATATGAAGGGGTACCATTTGTTGTTTATCTAAATATTTTTATTCAAAACTCTAACGGGTATCTCCTTACTTTTGTCAAAAGTTTTCCTACAAAACTCTAAGTGAAACTCAATTTGCTTTTTGTCAAAATTATTTGCTCTAAACTTAAAGGGGTCTTTTGATTTTTGTATAAAATTTTCCTACCAAAATCCTAAGGGTTACAATTTTATTTTTGTCTAAATTTTTCACCTAAGACTTAAATGGGTATTCATTTGCTTTTTGCATAATTTTTTTTCACCTAAAACTGCAAGGCATACGCTTTCGGCTTTTATCTTTTTTTTTTTTGCTAAAACTCTAAAGGTTATCTTTTGGCTTTTTGTCTAAATTTTTGTGATCCAAAACTCTAAGAGATATTCATTTGCTTTTTCTCTAAAGTTTTCTCAAAAAATGACAATGGGTACGTTTTTTCTTTTTGTGTAATTTTTTGCACAAAACTCCAAGAGGTAACCATTTGATTTTTGTCTAAACTTTTTCTTTCAAAACTCCAAAGGGAACCCTTTTTCTTTACTCTAAATTTTTTTTGAAAACTTTAAAGGGATATCCTTGTACTTTTTGCCTAAAATTTTTACCCCAAAACATCAATGGGAACCCTTTACTTTTTGTATAATTTTTTTGGTCAAAACTCCAATGTGCACCGCTTAACTATTTATTTATTTTTTTTACCCAAAACTCTATGAGGAACCCCTTTTCTTTTTTATCTAAATTATTGGCTCAAAATATTTGTTAACTCACCAGAATTGCATACTTTTAATTGATTGTTTGCTTAATATTATGCTTTCTTTTCAATCAAATTTAAGGAATTTTCACTTGTTTCTTGATTTTTCTCATTGTAGGATTAAAATTGTGAGAAGCAATATTTCTATGGCCGATTGGAGCTAATCTAGATTAACATTGGACTTTTGGAGCAATTTTGGTGCAATAGTTGATTTTGGACAAAGCTAACTGTTAGCCTTGCCCAAGGCTAGAAGGTAAAGGCGAGCCTTGGCCTTGCCTAGGGCTAAGGAAATGTCGACCAGGGTAGAATATTTCAACAAGTTTATTTTGTACACGTGTTGCCCTAGCAACCACCTCTGCTCCAACCTATTTTTAGGGATGATTAGATTATATTTTAGGAGATAAAATGCAGTATTTTTATTAAATTTAGATTACATTAGGTATTTTTAATTTAATTTTCAAATTTGATTAGGAATCATTGACTTTTCTTAAATTGGAGGAATTTCAATAGAGAGAGAAGACTGATTTAAGGTCTCTCTCTCAGTGTTCCCCTGTGTTTTTCTTCAGATCTGTAAAAGAATTTTGGTTTAGCTTTTAATTTTCATCTTGTGATTTTCTCCATGGCCATGTGTGGCTAAACAATTTGTTTCAGTTAAAAATTAATTCAAAGTCAGGATTCTTCATACAGTGAGATTATTCTATTTCAACTTTTATTTTAATTTTTGTGCAATATTCATGTTATTTATTGTGATTTAGGAAAACCATATTTTTCAATTATTATTTGTTATTTGGGCAAAAAGAGCTCATTATACATTTAATTAAATAATATAATGCTAATTGAAATTATCAAATTCATAATTTTTTTTGGTAAAATCAATAAGTAGCAATTAGTATAGCATCATTGAGAATGGTTGTTATATTAAGTAAATACATGATTTGGTCTAAATCAGCCTCACTTGTAGGTTGGTTGGTTTAGGTCAGGTCTTTTTAAATCATAAAAATGTTAATAAATTAAATTCTTTCACTTGTTAAAGGGTTGTTTGTTGTTGAGAGATTAATTACAGTTTTACTTGGTTAGCCTATTAATGCGGAAAGATTGGTTGGAAGTGCAAAATCAACGACTATAATCGGTCAATTATATGATTTTAGAATTATCTTCTCATCTTTGATCAGTAAAATAAATCATGTGCTGCGAATGTCTTTAACCGAAATTTTTCATTCATTGAATTTATCTTAATTAATTTTCTGCGAATTTTAGTTAATTGTTTCATTTAGTAATTTCAATCTTTAATTCTAAAAACTCCCCCTTATTTTTATTTGTTAAAATTCTGATTGTTTAAAATTAAATTAGTGCTAGTCTATGTGGATTTGATCATTTTTTGTCCTATTTATAATTTATTTGATTAGAAAAATATAGGATTTATTTTTGGTGGTTTTGATACCCATCAATCTCCAAGGGGTACCCATTTACTTTTTATATAAGTTTTTTACCCCTAAAACTCCAAAGAGGACCCTTTTAGCTTTTGTATAAATTCTTTGCCCAAAATTCCAAAGATTACCCATTACCATTTTATCTAATTTTTTTTGTCCCAAAACTTATAGGGGTAACACATTTATTTTTTGTCTAAATTTTTATTCCCAAAACTCCAAAAAGTAAAAGGCCTTATGAACTTAAATGTTTTCCTCTTACACTAAAGGTATAATGCCTAAACTGCAATGCATGCATGATCTGCAATATATTACATTGATTCTCATATTAACAATATTAATGGCATTCCATCTAATGGTATGGTGTTACTTACTGAAGAGGGATTACAGG
The DNA here is from genome assembly GCA_037975025.1 of Excoecaria agallocha. Taxonomy (NCBI): domain Eukaryota; kingdom Viridiplantae; phylum Streptophyta; class Magnoliopsida; order Malpighiales; family Euphorbiaceae; genus Excoecaria; species Excoecaria agallocha. The sequence goes on along the minus strand of CM075819.1, from coordinate 41,770,698 downwards.
ACATAATTATCTTAGAGACTTGTTATTGGCTTTATCCTTCGCCAATTTCTTTTTTGCTCCATTCCTTTTGAAATGCATGTCCCAGTTTGACAGTTTGCTAATTTTTAAGTGCCCCGGTTCCATACTTCTACCCAATTTATCTCCTTATTCTATTGATATGGAGGGAATGGCGAAATGAGCCTCGTTGTATGGAGAAGTACAAAGAAATATAGGTTGAATGTCAGAGGCTTATTTTCTGGAAAAAATATTGCCTTATATTTATTTGAAACAAGATTCTGCTCTAGTTGCTTTAGACTTTAAAGATGTAAGGACCAAGTAGAGCAACCTAGTAAGACTCCTAAAATTCTATGCTGTTTGCATTAGATTTTTATTTTCTAGGGTAATTTGTTTTAATCAGAATACGCTTTGAGCTTTAACATCATTATAATTATTTGGTTTTTCTGAAGATGTTGAAGGGAACATTCCATTATCTTCTTGATGAAAAATGTTTAGATTTTGAAATCTCAGACTTTTTCTTCTCTTTCGAAATTGTAGCGTAGGGCAATGTAATCAAGATTTCTTATTGTAAATTACTAGAACCAAACGGTTCTTCTTTGAAATTTTACGTTAGTTCCCTTTATTTCTAGCTACTTTGAGAAGAGAATGAAGGAATTCCTTCTAAAGCCATATGCAACATCATGAAAGATTGCAGGGCTATTTAGTGAGTTAATTTTACTGGCCATCACTGGCTTGTGGTCTAATAATTAAAAAGTGAAAAGAATTTTACTATCAGAAAATGAGAAGAATTTTTCATCATATTTAAGGTAAATTTATAGGTCTGTTAGTCTACAAACTGAAGCTTTTAAGGTCATCCTGCCTAAAAAGATGTATCAAAATCATTCTAGTTTTTCTCTATAGATTTGGTTAGATTTATAGGTCAGAAGAAAGGACAATGGTTGAAATCTTAAATGTTGTTTGACTGCTAGGTAATCAATAGCTATATAATATATTTATGTAAAACTTAAAGTTTGAGAAGATTGTCAATTTTATAATTAAACTTTGCAATCAAATTCTTTAGATTGGTGGAAAAGAGACTTCTTATATGATAAGTTCGTTAGCCTGGATCTCTTCATCTTTACTTTAACTTTTATGTTTGAGCCTTACATCTTGAAACATTTCTATAGTACTATCAAATAATGAGTTATTAAGCTTTGCCTTCATCTCCTTAACATTAAGTTTTATGTCATTCCATCTTATTCCCTTTAAATTACAATAAACATAGTTATGTTAATAAGTTTCACAACTAAAGTTGCAATTAACTTGAACAGAACAAAAATCAACATCCTTAAAGATTATTTGTGATAATTCCAGAAATTTCACAAAAGAAGAAAGCTTTTGACATGAATGAGAGTGAATTGATGGTGAACTAGATATGGGGTGCTCAATCGAATGATTGGCTTTTGGACTCGCAAAAAGAGGCTAGCCTGGTTAGCTTGAGCGTTAGCAGTATGATACTTAAGTTATTAAGCTAGAGAGAATTACTAGAGAAAGAGAAAGTAGAGTGTGAGAGGATATCAAGTAATGTGTTGAGTTACAAAATGAACCTACTATTTATAGTGTTCCTAAAGGCTTATACAAGAGGCCTACCCTAGCGTTGGTGTAGGCTGGTATGGGGGTGACTGTTTATAGAAGGTAATTTGATGAAAGCTTGTGTCAGAGAACCTCAATGCGTCAGGGGCACGTCTTGTCTTATCGGACGACATCGGTCTATGCATCTCAATTGACTTGCCAAGAAGGCCTAAATGCCCTTAGGCTTTCTTAAGGTCAGGCTTTCTTAAGAGGCCCTTAATAGGCTGGGCTTAGTTAAAATATTAAGCATTATCATTTGTCCCCCTCTGAATGGTTCGATTGGACAAATCATGATCGAAGTGTGGGGCTTAGTGTAATGGCCTCAACACCGGGTCAGCCGGAAACAGTACTTCCCGATGGTGAATAGTATTTTCGGGGCCCGAAAGGACACCTGAAAGCCAAAAATATTTTATTGAACCATCGAAAAGTATTGGTCGTGGTGAGTCCGGAATTGAAATTTGAAGTGAAATTGAGGTCAAATAGGCCTCCAAAGGTCAAAAATACGAAAATGTTAGCGAGTCAATTTCCCTGGTAGGGAAGGTGTTGGAGTTTAACGGTTACATGCATCACATACATGAGCGAAATTTTAAAATTTTTTAACCATTAGATCTGATCTTTCCATGAATACACAATATAACTATATGAGAATAAGAAAAATCACCTTTGATTTTTGTTGAATAGTTGATTTTACTTTGTACTGGGTTGTCGCAAACCACAGTATCCAAAATCGAACACCTCCAATGAGTAATCCACACTAGAGAAGGATAAATTGAACCAACAAATTGGTATCAAACTAGGGATGACCTAAATTCCAAGAAGCTAGCTTGGAGGTGGCGCAAAAGAGAGAGAGAGAGGATAAGAGAAAAGGTCTTTCTTTTCTGTTTAATCACTTAACCCTAATTCCTCATTAGTTGGCCTTTTATAGTTAGGTTAAAATTCCAACTCCTTAATGAGATTGGACTCTTTAAAATTGCTGGAGAATTATTAATTGGGCCTCTGAAATTAATTATAATCATTTGGGCTTAATTAAATCCAATTTAAATTTTTTCATAAAAGACTATACACAAAACCCACAAATTAGGTCATTTGTGCAACTAATTGGATTTAAATACCCAAATGGATTCCAAATCCAACTAAATTAAATATTTGAGTTTCACAACACTTATGTAACATATATAAATTAATTTGGTGCAAGAAAAAGACCTCTAAGACTTTCTGTATGGAGTTGGCGTGTGGCCCTCTACATAAGGGCTTCCACACCAGCTCCATTCCTCTGGCCCCTTTATAACTTCGCCAATAAACTTATTAATTATTATATTAGTCCTATAACACTTATAGTAGTCCTATAACACTTATAAGATAATAATAATTAATCATGAAATATATTATTTCAATTTGGTCCAATTTACAGAACATTTCTCAAAAGTTTCGCGGATAATTTTACTTGATCATAATTAATTAAACTCTTTAATTAATTATTATCTTATTCACTTCTCTACCCTCATAATAATATCAAGTATTATTATCTTTATCATTTTAACATTTTATCTTTTTTCTCTATATGTGTGTGACCTATTGGGTTCCTGTCCATGTTGGCAGTATAATATGTAATTGTGTGTTCTATTCAAAACTCACATGATTTAAACTCCTTTAAATCATTTTATCAATCCCTATTGATATTTTGATACATCATTATACAAGTCATGATTGGCCTCTAGCTAGGCATCATGACTACCCAAATGTCAGGAAAGTCATGTGGTTTGACTATACCCTTCCATAGAAATAGTTATCGTGCAATTACTCCTTTTACCACTCTTATCTCAATTAGATTCTGAGTATGGATTTCTGTCAACTCATATAAATCTAATTATGTATGTTCTATTAATTTAACCATTGTTTCCAAAATGTCCTCCATGGATCTCTATCCATCTTGGCATTTTATTTTGGCCAGAGATTCTCTGAACAAGGTAATTATAGAATCATACGAGATAACTTTCATTATTAAATCTGGGATGGTGAATCCTTTGTCAATTACTCAACTATCTTGAAGTAGGTCATGATATATCCAATCTCCTAACTATGTTCACTCCCAGTTGGAAGTAATCAGTTATGGAGTTAAAGTATACCAATTGCTACTTAAGATAACTTTGGTGATCTCAAGTCTAAGGATACTTGCACAACTGTTATGAAGAGATTCCTCACTGACATAAATTTAATATCCATGTGAGGATTCTCTTTGCAAGTCTCCAATGAACTTGTTCTTCTAACAAGCATCTACATGTTAGCTTTGATTATCTTCCATAATTACAGTTATGAGAACCACTGCTTGAACCATTCAAGAAACATAACATATGCCAGTCTGTCAGAATTAACAATGTCCTATCTTGTTAATTCTATGACTAGGGATATTTAGATATTAACACATTTGCATGCAATAGACATCTCACATCATGAACACCTTCATGATTGCCTTTGCATTGTGTTTATAATATCTAGGACTTCATTTATTAATTATGAGTTTTACAAACTCATATATTTAAACATAGCATTAATAAATGAATGATGCCTTTTATTAAGAATATAAATTTTATACATATGAAAAATATCCCTATTACATGGGCTCTAGGGCATACTCTCTAACAGAAGGTGACTTGATTTTGCGTAAATAATTAAAAATAGTAAACGAACTCCAAATATTTTTAGATTTTGCATGCCTACATGAATTTTTGTGTAGAATATTTTAGTGATGAGAATAAAATTTTTCGGTGATACAAGCAGTTGTCGAATCGGACCGATATTAGTATTTTGGGCGAAATCATTTAGATAAAAAATAAAAGGATAAGTTCAGAATTTTGAGCGAAAAATTTAGATAGAATACAAATGGGTACTTTTTGAATTTTAAAAAAAATCATTTTGATAAACAGCAACGCATCGTATCCCTCTTTATTTTGAGCAAAAATTATTTTTAGGAATAACAAAAGTTTACCTTTTGGAGTTTTAGGTAAACAAATTTAGTCAAGGTAAAAGTTTACCTTTTGGAGTTTTAGAGATTAATTTCATCCACGGTTACTGGATTTACGCCTAATTTTCCAAAAGTAATTGACTTATTTTTCGTGACTTAAATGTCACTGAATTTATCACCTTTTTACAGAAAAGTTATCTTGACCGATTTTCGACATTGACTCTTACCGAAATGCTGGCATGGTATGCCACATCAGCCAACCACATCAACATGCCCTACCTGTTGAAATAAATAAATAAATAGAAAAAGGCCACACGTCAAATGACAAAAATCCATTTGCCTTAACCAAACCCTAAGTGGATGTGGATCACCTTTTTCTTATTATTGTTTTAAATGTGGGATACTTATAAGGGGAACAAATTTCCTTTACCTTTCCGACATGGGATATGAAAAATACAAAAAGGTTGAGAAGATTATGGGATATGGTTTTTCTTGCTTTCCTAACATTTGCATCCATCACACACACATCGTTTTTCTTACTTTAACCATCACATACACATCTCATGAAAGAATTAGAAATGGTTAAAGCAAGAAAAACGATGTATATGTGATTGATTCAAAGGTAAAGAAAGTAAGAAAAATCATATCCCATAATCTTCTCAAACTTTTTGTATTTCTCATATCCCTTCACATATCTTATATCGGAAAGGCAAAGGGAGGGGCATGGGTTTATAAGCCTAAATGCTGCTCACTTTAGCAATACGGGTATTTGGGCAGATGGCCCAATTTCGATGAAGTGGGGAAGGCAGGGGCTCCACCTGTGACCCGACTCACTTGCCTCTTGGTGGAGCATGCTTATGTGGCTTATTGACGTGGACTGCTTCATTAATGTGGCTCATGTCATGTTAAATTTGATACATCAGCTAATGACGTGGCAACAAATACAAATTTACGTGTGTCTAAATATCTAATGTGGCGTGTCACGTCAGTATTTCGGCAAGAGTTATCGTCGAAAACGAGTCAAGATAATTTTTCTGTAAAAAGTTAATAAATTCAATAATATTTAAGTTATAAAAAATAAATCGATTACTTTTTTGGCATAAGTCGGGTAATTATAAGAAAAATTGACATAAAAGTTTAGGCAAACGAATTTAGTCCACATATTACTTGGAGTTTTGAACTAAAACATTTAGGGTAAAAGCAAAGACACACCGTCGCGTTTTGGGCGAAAAAATTTATAGGAAACGTAAGGTTAAAGCTGTGTGGTCTTCACGTAAGGTTAAAGCTGTGTGGTCTTCAACCTTCTGATTTGTCCTATGGAAGTAGTCTAATTGTACATTTTTGTTTGTCGAGGGTATTAAATCAATTACAGGAGCACATGCCTTTGATATGGAAATTTTTAACTACTCCCCAACTACACAGGATGGTTCGTGCTAGAAATAAGGTAATGAAAGCAACTGAAGCTGATTACTATAGCAGCTATCAAGCTCGTTCAGGTTGGTTTTAGATTCTTACAAATATACTGGCTAGAGGATATTTCGTCTGAATTTGTCATACATGTCATCTCTAAATGTTTTCACTTGAGGTCCTTTATGGTTCATTAGGTGCTTGATTGATTTAATCCCAGATCAACACAAAATCAATAAGCCAGGCGATAAATTGGTTGCGGATGGGGCTAATGGAGGGGGCGGAGAAAAGCTTGAAGTCTTGAAGAAGATGTCGAATGGTTTCTTTATTGAGGTTCGTAATTCTGGAAAAGGCCAATTGGTTAATGAAGGAAGGAGTAGGAGCTGATTATGTACAGAAAGAGAAGGTTGATCTTGTTGATGGGGACAAGATATCATCTTTGTTTGCCGCATTTGTCAAGGAGCAATTGAGCATTCTTAACATGGAAGGAGATGAAAAGACTAATCTCAATCAATTATCAAGCTCGTCTTGGTGTTGTACAGACAGCTTATGCAAATGGAGCATCCACTGATTATCTAAAACAGTTTGGACCTCAAAGTTGTCTTTACTCCAACAGGAGCGAAACATTTGCATGACCAGGCTACTAAGGATGATATTGGGATCTATTTTGAGGCCAATGGCCATGGAACTATCGTATTCTCAGAATGTTTCTTATCTTGGTTGAAGGCCAGATGTAATGAACTGTCTTCAAAAGCTAAAGGTTATTTTTCTCATATAAGATTGTGCTAAGTATTCCTTATGTGCAACGTTCAAGTCTGAAATTGTAGGAGTTAATTTTGAAATTTCATTTCTTATTTGTTTCACTCAGGTTCAGAGCAGCATAGAGCTGCATTCAGACTATTAGCAGTTAGTAATCTGATCAACCAAGCTGTTGGAGATGCTGTAAGTGGTTTGCTTCTTGGTGGAGGCAATTTTGCAACACATGAGATGGTCAATTAATAAGTGGACTGACCTTTATTGGGATCTACCAAGCAGGCAGCTTAAGGTTTGTTTCCTACGTTACTTTATTTTGTTGTGGAAGTTCATTTGTCAAAAATCAACTTTGTGGTTCAATTAGGATGCTTCTTAGCTTTTCTAAATCTAATTTCTGAAAAACAATCGAGTATGGTCAGGACAATATAATTGCATTTTCAATGATATTTTCAACTGCAACATTTTCAATATTCCACTTTAACTAGTTTGAGTTAAATTAGCCTTTAAGAATAAGAAAGCTTTGGGTATTTTGTGAGAAATTGGCTTAAAAAAATGGCCAAAAATGCCTACTGCATTCATTAGGACTAGAAAGTTGATTTTGGACTAACATGAAAATGGTGAACAAGTTAAGAGGTACAAAGACTCGGTAATCCAATTAAGACCCATCTATTATTTCTTTTTCCCTTTTGAATATGGAAACTGATGCTTCTTCTGCTGGCCTTGATTATCAGGTCAAAGTTGCAGATAGAACAGCTGTTGTTCCGGCAAATGCAGAGACAGTGGCTATGAAACCCCATGGAATTCAACATGCAATTAATAATGCAGAAGTTGGTAAGCATATGTAATTGAGCTGGAATGTTATTTTCACGATTTGCTTATGCATATCATTTTCTTACTTTTATTAGTGGTCATAGCAAAAAGATCATTGTGATAAGCATTGAGTCGAACAATACAACAAACGTACATAGAAGCATAGTACTTAAGTTACATAAAATGAATAGCTAGTGTGAACTATTTTCAGCATGTCACATTATTTGCCAAATTGGGTGGTTTTGAATGAAAATTTGTAAGCATAAGACAGTTTGAGCGGAGTCTGCAGATAGAGTTTACTAACTAGGAATTTAAACTTTTCATTCAGCAAATACCCCCGAAGGCCGGTCTTTTATGTCTGGTACAGAACGCATATATACAGACGCATCAACACAGGAATCAGCAGACAGGCTTGCCAACTCTGTTGCAAAACTTGTGGACCAGTTCCTAGGGGCTGGCAGCTCCAAATAGGATTTTCCTTAGCATCAACAGAATAACTGATACTCCAAAAACTTCTCATATTAACTGCACATATTAGTTTCTTGATATGTGGTGTCATGGCAACGGTAGCCTATGACAGTGCCTCAATGCATATTTTATTAGTCACCGTTATTTAGCAGGCATGACTTTCTGAACTTGAAGCTAAGCTGGAGAGTAGCGTTTTGAAGGAGGATATTATTGTCATGATCCATTACTTATGCATTGCTAATTTGCTATCTATTCATGTTCTGTGTACGAATAATAAATATGCTATATATTCAACATCCAATTTTCTTCATTTTCTGCTGTTGCAATTCAATCTTGGGAATTGAATTCAACACTATAAAATATTTTATAATTAAATTATCTTTTTTTTAAGTCATTATTAAATTCTCTTGAAAATTTAAAATGGTGTATCTTCTAATTTTTTTTATTGAGTAATTATTTTGAATTTTGAATTAGGTCATTTAGATTATTTGATAAATTCAATATTTTGTGAGGATTAAAATTATTGAATCAATTCATTTTTAGATCAAATTATTAAATCATCCGTTTGGGGACATTCCATAAAATTGGAACAATACGTGTAATCATTTTTTCTAAAAAATAATGCAATAGTTGATAATTAAAAAAATAGCATAATTTGTTTTATATTCTTTTATGAAATATAATTTGTTTATCTTAGTGGAATAATTGAAACTAAACTTTAGCTTTACTAATATAAGTTTGTAAGTAGCATTCATTTTATATATATGTATATATGGACATTTACTTTATCTATTGTTGGATTTTAAAGGGCCTTGAAGTTATGAAAGAAAACTCTAATGAGAATAATATCTTATATAGCCCAAACTAATATACAAGTCCACTTCCTGAAAATAATATCATTAGCCCCAATATAAGAAATTGACGCCCACATTTATCAACAAAAATTTATTTTGCTATGAAATTAAAATTTTAAAAATACCATTAAATTAACCTGTAATTTGGAACCCCACTAGACACACTACTTCTAAGTATTTAAAATGAAAAATTTTTCCCTTAAACTTTGTAAAATAGTTAATCTCTATCTCTAAATTTATTAAAATGGACATATTTTACCTCTAAAATGAATAGCACATGGCATTATATAGTTGATTACTGTATAAATAATATTTTAAATAGTTCAAAGGTAAAAAATGACAACAAAAAAAGTTAAGGAATAAAATTAATTAATTTCAAAAAGTTCAAAAGGAAAAAGAATATAATTATCTCTTTTATAATTCATCTTATATTTGAAATTTATTTATCTAATAATTTGGATTCATGTTATACAAAATGTTTACTTTAAATATAAAATTTAAAGATGTATTATATTTAAAATTTAAATTCAAGATCTCTAATTAAAAAAAAGTGACTCGTATCATTCCATTTTAACTTTTAAAAGTCGATTTGAATTTATTTTACTTAGATTACTATGGAAAAATTATATTTGAACCCACAATTTATATTTACTCTATAAACTTACCACCATATATAAATATTCAAATATTTTAAATATATAAAATATTAGAATGCCAGGTTTGATGTAATAAGAATTTGTCGGTTACACTATTAAAGAATAGACAAAAAATCATATATGCAAATCTAAAAACAAAAGCATATTAATTAAATTTTAATAAAAGAAAAGGTATTAAAATACTCTCCATGATTTTTTAGAGGAGTTGAAATGCTCTTGAAATTCTTTTTGGAACCAAAATTGCCCTTAATTTCTAAAAACAGTATTAAAAAAACTCTTCCATTAATCTGCCATCTACTACAAGATAACGGTACGTGCTGACGTGGCACCATATAAATGCCACGAAAGCGAGGGACATACTATTAAATATTTTTGAAAAAAAGTACTAAAATATCTTTTATGTTTTTACAAAATGGTTAAAATGTCCTTGAATTTTTTTGAATAAAAATGCCTCTAAACTTATAAAATCGGCATTAAATGCCCTTCTGTTAAGTTATCATCAGGTAACGAAACTGACATGTTACATTGATAAAACTAGTTATTGCTTACATGGCAGACATGCAAAGTAGGTTTATGCTACAGAAACGCTACATAAATGCTAAACCCACAATAATTTTTTTTCATTTCTCCTCTTCTCTCCTAAGCACGATATGTGCCTTCTCCCTCCAGAAAGCATAGAAAATCCCTAAAGTAGGAATTTGTTGGAGAGAGAAAGCACAAATTGTACTTTGGAGATAAAAGAAAAAAAAAAGTAACAAAAATTTTTATTGCAGGTCTCATGCTTATGTAGCACCTATGTGACATAAATACATGTGTATTTCTGTCATATAAGTAATAACCAGACCTACTAATGTAACACGTTAGATCCGTTACCCCTGAAGTAGGCAACAAGTTAACAAAGGGATATTTTAGCACCTATTTCATAAGTTCAGGGGCATTTTTGTTCTAAAAAAATTTCAGGGGTATTTTAGCCACTTTGAGAAAATATGAAATGATTTATAGTACCTTTTTTCAAAAATATTTAATGGTGGATCTTTTTCTTATGTGGCACAACGTCAACATTATTACCCTACAATAGACGGTAGATTAACAAAAAGACATTTTAATAACTTTTTAAAAGTTAAAGACAATTTTATTCCAAACAAAAATTCAAAAGTATTTCAACCCCTTTAAAAAATAAATGAAAGGCATTTTATACCTTTTCCTTCCTAAAATACAAGAATAGTTTCTTTAATCATAATGTTAAATCTTATGTCCAATTACGATTCAAATGAGCAAATATTTAACATATGAATATGAATTCTTCATTTTACGTAAATCATTATTTTATTGGAACAAGCAAATTGGAAAAGAAATATATTCAAAATTAAAAAATTCTAATAAATACAAATTGCAATCTGTATTAAAAGAATTCAAGTGTTTTATCTCCTTAGCCTTGCTAAGGTTTTCTTCTTGACTTTAGGGTTTTATCTCTTTAGCCTTGCTAAGGTTTGTCTTTGTCTTATGTGTTTGAACTACAATAATAGACAATTCAAATAATATCGATACGCTACTTTCATCATTGCATTTGATAGAGGAGGGGAATCAAGTAGCGAAAGTTAACCTGGATAAACGTACTAATAAGAAACAACGACTACAGATTTCGTTATGTCTCGTTGGAAAGGTTTTAAATGTTAAAGGAATCAATGTTAACGCTTTGCATACTACGATGATGAGTGGCTGGAGACTACAATGGGGATTTAATTTGCGAGATTTAGTCAATAATGCTTTCATTTTCCAATTTTTTCTTGAGTCAGATAAACAACGGGTTCTTGATCATGGTCCTTGGTGCTTTGATGACCAACTGTTATTATTAGGAGAGATGAAAGAAAATGATATTTCTAGTGTACTTGTGCTTAAAGAAACTACCCTCTGGATACGAGCCTATAAAATTTTTTTTCTATGGCATTCGAAGAAGACCACTATAATAATGGCCAATATGATCGAGGCTTTTGTGGATTTGATGAAAAGGAGAATTGGGGATGGGCTCCGTATATTCACTTCAGGGCTACTATTTTTGTGGCTAACAAATTGAGAAGAGTTGTTCTATTAGAATTAGGTGATAAGGTGTTTCGGGCAAAATTTAAATATGAACAACTACCAGTCTTATGTTATAGTTATGGTTGTATAGGGCATCATGTTCAGGAGTGTAATGAAGAGATGAATAGTTTGGAGTAAAGACTGGTTGAGGGCATCCCCAAGAAAAGGTTTTAGGTCGCGTAATCAAGTTGAGAAAGAAAAAAAAGACAAATTGCTTGCACAGTTAATTAAATGCCTTGAGTCTTAAAAATACAAACTCTGATAATCGCAATGCACAAAGGGATAAGTCCTCGTGTGCCAAGTCTCGGAGAGATATTCTTAAAACATTAAACTCCAAGTCTGATGTAGGGACAGATAATACCGAGACTAGGAAGGATCAATCAGCTACTATTGATTCTGACAAACAAAATGACATTGTCTTCCATATATTCCATCTTTATGTGTGAAGCCCTTGATATTGCTACTACAAATGTTTCAGGTTAGGTTTCCTCTACTTTTAATATTATCTTGTCGTCTTTTGTTAATAACTCTTTGGAGGAGATGCTGGGTAGGGATATTCCACATACTACTTCCACTGGATTTGATAATTTTATCGGGGTTAGAGATGTCGATATAGTGTCAATAGAAAAAAAAGGGATGGCAAGGAAATGGTAGTTGATGATCTAGTAGCAGACACTAATGCTAAAGGGGATGAGGCAGTAGGGGAGATGAATTATAGTAAAAGACAAAGATCCTGGAAACATTTAGCTAGAGATATAAATAAAAATGGGGAAGATAGCATTGTGAGCAAGCCTAAAAATAAAAAGCGGGGTGTTCTTGATTCAGTCTTTGTTGATGAGGTTGTTAAGGGTGATTTTGCGGTATTATTGAAGAAAATGAAAGGAGTGGAAGTTGTTCGTCAAGTGGAAAATGATTTAAAGGCGACCGATGGTTCCAACCCTAGTTGCTTATCACAATGAGTATTTTAAATTACAACTGTCGTGGTTTAAGGTGTACTGTGGCAGTTGCAAATTTATGACATTTAGTTAAGTGGCAAAGTCCCTCTATCCTCTTTTTAATGGAAACAAAGGTGTTTAAGGATAGGATAAATTTTATTAAGATTTCTTTGGGTTTTAATAAGGGTTTCAATGTTCGATGTCTTAATGGTGGAGGTGGTTTATCTTGTATATGGAATAATCACGTTACCATGTATTTGCTGTCCTTTTCAACTCATTATATTGACTTTAAGGTTATTTCAAGGGATAATTCTCAATGGCATCTAATGTGCTTTTATGGCTGGCCCGAGAGACATCTTCAACACAAATCATGGATTTAATTAGACAATTAAATAATCCATCTCTCTTAGATTGGCTGATTATTGGCAATTTCAATGAAATTTTATCCCAGTTAGAGAGAAGTGGGAGGTGTACCTCGCTAAGACTCTACAATTTGTTATTTTCAAAATGTGTTGGTTAAATGTGGTTTGTCGAATCTGGGGTTTTCTGGAAGGAAGAGGGACTATTTTATTGAAGAACAGCTTGACAGGTGTGTCACTTCCTTATCTTGGATCCGAAAATTCGAGCAAGCGAGAGTCCTCCATCTTTTTTTTGCTAGATCAGACCATATCCCGATTGCTCTAGGTTAGATGAGGATTTCTCTTCTACTGCCTTGGCACCTAGGTTTTGGTTTGAAAGCATATGGAGCAGAGACCTAATGTGTAGTAATACAATCAACACAGCATTGAGGCAAGGTGGAAATTGGACTGAAAAAATGTCCAAGTGTACTTTCAATTTACTAAGATGGAGTAAGGATTCCTTTGGTCATTTGAAGATGAAAAGAAAATATATAGAAGTAAAATTGCAACAATTGGGTTCACGTGTAGATAAAGAATTAGTGCATATAAGAGCACCTTTGAAGGAGGAATTAGCAGAGGTGTCATTGAGAGAGGAGATGATGTGGTAGCAATGCTCTAGAGCACAGTGGTTGAAAGAGAGCGATCGAAATACGAAGTATTTTCATGCTTTAGCTTTGATATAACCTCCATTCAAGTTTAATTCAATTTTGAGGTTTTCCTAGAAAAAAAAAATCAAGTGTATTTGTATAGCATTTTTTATCTTACTTATAGCTATGATTAAGGGAAATTTCTTATCTAGATCATGTTTATTTTAAATCAAACTAATTACATTTTTAATATGTGTGGATATTAATTTCAATACAAATTACAAATCATGATTTTAAAAGTTCTCAAGTAAGATAAAGATGTCAATAAACATTAATTTAAAATAAAAAGTAAATTAATATAGACAATATATATATATATATATATATATATATATATATATATATATATATATATATATATATATATATATATATATATATATATATATATATATATATTCCAATTGCTTTAATCTATTACTATTTGCTTTCTTGTCAATCTTAATCATCGCATATATTTGGATTTATTAAGTAAACTTTTTAGAGGATCTAAAACACATTATTTTCTTAAACAGATGACTTATCTCAAAATCATCTTCATGCATGTCATGGTCACCACAGACTATAATAATTGATGCTTATCATGTTCTTCGATTTTGTAATTACTGTGTACATATTTTAAAAATGTTAGCATCTTGATTAATAATTAACTATGAATTTAAAATAAATTAAACATGATGACTTTGGATTTAAAAAAAAAATCCAGTAATAAATAATTTAACAAAGTAGGGAGAGAATCCGTGGTACGTTGTCATCATCCATGATAACTGCACACAACTCATAAACAAGTCGTTGGAAATGTTGTTCCATTTGATCATACTTTATTGAATCAATAAAATTAAATTATAACATGAAAAACAAATGCTTTCTTGTGAAAATACGAAATTCAACTGCCCTCTTGATTATCTAGGAAGGTGACAGCTTACAATCGAATATTATATGTAAGAATTAATTAACTATCAATTATGAATATGATAATATATAAACACCTATGTACCTCATATTTCAATCAAAGTTTTTCTTAATATTTTTTACCAACAAACTTGCCCTTACTATTTTTTTTATTTGTTGGTAAGCTATAGGATCTTTATGTCCTAACTACCTTTCAAGTTAATTTCTCAAAGTATTTCTTAATTTCTTGTGCTTCTAATCATCATCATCCTCAATATATATATATATAGGAATTGTATTTCCAATTTTTTTCCTTCTATTTGGAATGGAAAATAAGGGAAATAGAAAGAAAGTGATCATAATCATATGCAATTTTTTTATAAAAATATACGACTTAATAGGAATAAAATAAAATTGTTCTTTTTTGGAAGAATAATAAGAAATAAGAATAAGTTCAAAAAGATTTTTTTTTTCTTCCTTAGTGAAATATATATCAAAAACAACAGAAACCGAATGTATTTTCATGAATTATATTGTTTCCTTCTCATATTTTCTTTTTCTTTGTTGTTTTCCTTTATATAATTTTTCTTTTATGTTATATTATCGTAAACATATATAGCATTAATAAAAGCACTTCTTAATTAATTAAGGCTTTGAAAGGTTATTCCTCTTCTTCTTCCCGGGGAGATTGTGGATGGATACCTGACTTAGGTTAATTTCACCTATAATCACTATACCAATATAAAAATAACAAATAGATAGCAATGAAAAAATTTATAACTAAAAAATTATCTTAGTTTCAAAAAATTATTTCAAAAATTATTTTAACTGTAATCAATCATGAAAAACTTCAAAAATTACCATCAAAGTTGTTGCTAGAACTCCAACTTAGTGCAGAAGCTCACATGTACACAATCACAACACCAAGCTATGTAAAATATGTGTCGAGTCAAACTAATATATGGCATGATAATTGAACTAACGTAACACGTAAGATTGACACATGGAACATATTTTACATGGCTTATTGATGTGTTTATTTACATGTGTGCTCCAAAATTGAGCTGAAGCATTAGCAAGTATTTCGATTGTAATTTTCAATGATTTTTATGGTTAATTTCGATTGAAATTACTTTTGAATATAATTTTTCAAAATTGATATATTTTTATGGTGTAAAATTTTGTATTATTATTGTTACATTATTTTACCATTACTCCAATATCGATGAAATTAATTCTATTCAAGTTTAGTGGTATGATCATTTTCAAAAGTTTAAGGATTTGAGTCACAAGTACTCCCTCAAAAATAAGCTTTATTAATATAAAATTATACCGAAGAGAATTAATTATGATCAAAACACTAAATGATCAAAACAAATCTTTAATGGTGTCCATAGCAAACTTATTTGCTAAACCCACTAATTGACCTCTGTAAAATTATTTATTACTAAAGCTAAGTATATAATCGCTGTAGATTAAACCAGACATGTAGCATCACCAAGTAGCTCGCAGCTATATACAGAAAGTTCATATGTCAACAAATCAAATTGAACACAATTAATCCTTCTTACAGTCCTTAATTAGCAGATTAATAATTGTAATTCTTGCGATAGATTAGTCGGTTGTGGATCGTGAAAATTATAACACATGTATGATCTATGGATATGTTAATCAACCACATCTCCTGCTTAGTTCATATTAGCTGGTCATAACAAATTAATATCAGCCTAAGGAATAGCCAAGACAAGGCCAATTAACGTTATTATTAAGATATCTAAAAAAGTAGAAGAGATATTTTATTAATATAAGCATATTCTAAAGTAGGGTGCACTAATTAAGGAATCAAATGCAGTTTTAATTAATTAAAGCATTATAAGAAGCATTTTTCCATGTTTAGTTGGATGCAAGGGAAGCACTTACTTCGTCAAACATACAACACAGACAAAAAGGATCCGAAAATTGAAAGAATATATACACAATTGACATGCTTAATTAATATTTAAAAACCTAATAATCTCCTAATTGAAACTTTATAACTTATCAAATTAACATGAATTTGCCTTTTTAAACACTAAATATTATTTTTACCTAATTTTCATATCTAATTAGAGTTAAAGTCATATCTGAAATTAATCGATTAATCAGTTCAACTAAAAACTAACTATATGATCAATTTTGAACTATATATAGTTGCAATGTTGTAGAGCAATTAAGCAATCAATTAATTAGTTAAATTAAAAGAAAACCAAAAACAATTGGTAGAAAAACACAAACTGTGTCAGTGTATATGAATTAATTAATTAACATGCAGAGTAGTAGTTTATTAGCAGTAAGTTGGCAATGGAGACAAGCTGGTTGGAACTTTGATATGGCTTTTCTTTACTTCAAAAAAAAAAAAAAGAAAAAGATTTTGAAGACAGGAATGTTAATTAAACTACTAATTAATTACAGAAAAATCAAAAAAAAAATAGCTGATTCCCAAGAGAAATAGATGAAAGGAAGTCAGCTTCAAACTTAAAATGGAACTGATCAGAATGCTGTGTTTTATATATAAATTTTCTATTCCCTCCTGAAAACAATGCAAAAGAAAATATATTGGCAGTCTCACTGACCCCTCGTAGGTTTGCTTATTAATTTTTGAGGCGAAAATATATAAATAAATTGTTTGGGATTTATATATAATATATATAGAATAAGAAGTAAAAGAAACCCTAGTTGATGGGTTAGTAATATATATCACTGAAGTTCAGTAATTGATGAGTTGCAGATTTTGATTAACAGATGAAATACATTCCCAAACCATGAATTCTTATAGAATTCCACAATTAAATGAACAAAGAAGTCTAAAATCCGAAAAGAAAGAAGGAAAAACACCCTAGAAAAACATCACATAGAAGAAGATGACGGAGAAGAAGAAGAAAGAAAGATGGTTGAGTACAAGAAAGCCATGAAATTAGCTGACCTTTTCTTTTTCTACACTACATCCGGTATCTGAAATCCACTCTCTCACGCCGGATTTTTTCTTTTTACTAGCTTCTCCAACATTCTATTACAGCAATTCATCATATTTTTCTCATAACAAAATTATCCTATTAAAACGGAGCCCTACTCCCTGAATTATTATTCCCAGTACCCCATCCATCCACCGGCAACTGCTCGTTTCCCGGCATATTCGCAGGCAAGTTGAAGAACGGTAACCCACCTGAACTTCCTCCTCCATCAGGAAACGGATTATTTCCAACTCCACCGCTGTTGCCGCCGCTCTGAATCTGTAATTGTTGCTCGTCTTCATCTAAAGGTAGCCTTTCATAAGCAACATTTGTGAATGATGCTGCTATAACAATCAGAGGACCAGCCGCCGTCAGCTCCCCCACAACGCTTCCACCTACCACCTGACCTTGTCCTCCGGCCAGAAATATTGTTAAACTAGTTGCTCCCGGTGGAGCTGGAGGCGGCAAGAAAGATCCAGATAAAGATAAGATCTCAAATCTGCCATGGAGAGTGACAACAGCTCCGGCAGCCGCTGGTTGCCTGATGCTAACATTCGTTACGGTTCCAGCTCCGCTAAGTATACAAATCCCTCGCTGCCGTCGCCGGGCGTAATTGCTCACACATTCAAAAACATCGCACCCATTTCCCACTTCAAGAATGTGAGCCTGCAGTGTGTTAGCACTTTCTCTAGTTATGATGACCGGAGGCTTCTGTTTATTCTTGGAACCCGGTGGGCGGCCTCGAGGGCGGCGAGCTACTAAATCGCCAGGGCTTGAATTTGCAGCTGCGGCTACTAAGTCAAGGCCTTGATGATTGGAGGCATCGTCGTGTTGGTGATCAGCGGAGAAAAGACCACCGGCAGCGGAGGCAGAGGCTCCCTGACGGTTAGAATCGTGGTCTTGGGTATCTGGGTGGTGCTGGAGATGAAGGTCAGGCCTTTGATGAAGCTGATGAATGTAACGAGTAGTAGTCCCTAAATCCAAACCGGCCATGAGAACATCAAAATGAAAAACAAAACAGGAAATTAAATTAAATTAAAGTAAATTAAAGGGAAATGATAAAAAAATACAAATGTTAGTTTAATTATAAAATAAGGAAAATAATTAAGAGAAAGGATTAATGAAATATTTTGGAAAGGGAGAAGAGTGTGCAGAGAGAAGAGAAATTGGAGAAGGAGATAAGAGGAAGAGAAAGAGAAGACACAAACGCAGTCATTTCATTACATTTCTCTCACAACTTCAAAAACTTTATAAATTATAATAATATGCTTTGAATTTTTTTTTTTTTGATGTGATATGCTTTAAATTATTATTTCTTCACCCATTCTTTATTTTATTATTTTATTTGTCAATTCCCACTCTCACATACGTTGCTGTGAAACTCAATCCCTCAAATAAATAATATTATAGTTTCTTCTTTTATGTAGTTTATTTGCAAGTTAATCGTTATGGTCTGCAAACAGCAGATTATATATCATCCATTAATTAATTAAAAGCAGAGACAATAATTTATTAACATGCAATTTATTTTATTTTATATGCCCTTTTTTTCTTATTTTTTTTCAAATTAAAATATGTGTTTATTTGCTTAAGCATGGGATATTGTAATTAATTTAACCTTTTATTTTATATCGTTGAATTAGGAGAATTTTATCTCCATAATAGGTCAATTCAATTCGAAATAAATAATACAAGTAATTTATTTAAAAAGAGTTTTTCATCATCTATATGAAATTAGGGTTTGAACTTCTTCCTCTCTTTTTTCTTAAAAAAGAGGCAAATTATTGTATTGTTAAATAAATTAATTTCATGATGTCAAAAGTACATTTTGCAAATTAAAATTTAATTTATTATATGTATAGGTATAAAAATAAAAAATAATTTTTAATTATCAGAATTTGAACGAGTGAACAACACCGAATTAAATGCGAAAAGGTAGTTATATAAAATAAAATTTAATTGGATGGTCTAAATGCAGCGAGGGAAGAGAACGAGAGTGGGGAAAATGATGAATAGAAATGGCATAATTAAGTTGTGTGTGTCTAATGATATAAAACATTTGAGTAAATTAACCCTAAAAGAAAGAGAAATGTGTGGGTGGGGTTAACTTATAGATGTTGCCATGTTGGATTTCATTTTCCTGGTTAAAAACTAACCATAGTTAAATCAAAAAGTTGACCGCAGGCAGATTAGTTGAGTTGGAGAGAGAGATTAGTTTAATACTCTCTGAAATTTTTTTTATTTATTATTTTTTTAAAAATTTATATTTTATTTATTTGCTATTTTAAACTTTCAGTTTAATTTATTTTTTTAATAAAATTAAAATAAATTTAATTTAATAATTTAATATTAATCACGTAATTTAATATTAAATTTAAATTTATTTATTATTTATTAATCTTGATAAAAATAATAAAAATAATTAATAACAAATAATAAAGTAAGTACATAAATATAATAATAATAATTAATAAACCAGAGGAGGGGAGTGGGCAAGTGGGAGATGGTTGCAGTGGCGCGTGGGCCCCACACTACTTTGTCTTTATCGTCTGCCGGCCTGGACGGCAGCTCTTCCTCTCCCTCGGCTGCCAACTTTGATTGACTGCCTCATTTTCTTCTAATACTTGCCCTAGAATAATATTCATCCTTTTTTTCAATTTCTACTGACTTTAACCATTCACATTTTCCACTTTCCTTCCAAATTACTTTATTATTTTTCCAATCAATGACTATAAATAATTTGTCTTTAAAAAATATTTCAAAGATAAAAACTGATTTCAATACCATAAAAATTTTAGATTCGAGTCTCTATTTATCTACCTATAAAAAAAAAAATTTTTAAATTTGGCGAGTGATGCACCAATCCAATAATATATTGAAATTTTAAAAAAAATTATAAAAATATATTTTCTTAAAAATCAATACACCATTAATTCGGTGAATTGCAACCGATATTAAAAAGCCAAATTTAAAAAACAAAAAATTATAAACAATCCCAAACATAACAAACTTACCGCCATTGACATATTTAGTCATCGAAATGACTTGATTTTTCAAAAAATCATGTATACTCGAATTTATCTTCCCCCTTTTTTTTAACTTTCAAACACGTTTTGCTAATATTCTAGAAGGTCTTTGATATTTTTACTGTTTAGTCAACAAATTTATTATGCATTTACATTTTTGTGAAAAAATTTCTAGGGTCTAATTGACTGAACATACCAATTATGTATGTCCATAAATCTATTGTGTTAAAGAAAAAAAAAATCCAGGGGAAATTTTAAAAATCTTGGTATGTTATATAGTGCAAAATTTCATGTGCCACTCTTCACCTTATAAATAATATAGTGAAGAACTGAAGATCGTGCGATTTCTATTATATTTATTTATACCATTTAATTGAAGAAAGTATCTACTAATGTATAGAACGTTAATTGATTGAGAAAGTCCAACCAACCAATTGGTATGATGATCATGACAACATAAGAATATAGTATATGAATATAAAATTAACTTGAAAATATATATATATATATATAAGTCTACTTAATAAATTAAGTATGTCAATGGTTGTTAATTTATCCAATCAAAAAATTCACCTAGAAATTATATTAATTAGCATAAATTATTGGATAT
This sequence comes from Excoecaria agallocha, assembly GCA_037975025.1. Lineage (NCBI taxonomy): Eukaryota > Viridiplantae > Streptophyta > Magnoliopsida > Malpighiales > Euphorbiaceae > Excoecaria > Excoecaria agallocha. The sequence goes on along the minus strand of CM075819.1, from coordinate 41,749,604 downwards.
GTTTAATATAATGTTTGGATCAAGTAATATATAGGCTTTAATTGATTATTAAATTTCTTTTAAAAAGTTGGTCTACATTGGGTACCCAACCACGTGCTGGGACAAATTATTTTTAATTTAAAGCTTCCATGAAAAAAAAATGCAAACCAATATATTATAAATAATACAATAGATTAAATTAATATATTATAAATAATACAATCGATTAAATTAAGTCTATATATATAACAAAAGCGACTTAAAGAAAGAGTTGTTGGTTCACATATTTAACTAAAATAAGACTTTATTAGATTAAGGTTCTGTCAAATCCAAAAACCCCACGCCACCATGCACCCAAACCAAATCAAATTTCAAGTTTTTGTTAATTAAATCTTTTTTAAGTTTTTTTTTTAAATTGACAAGATTATATCATATAGTACTTGGATTTCCTATAAATTTTAGAAACATAAGAACTATAAATTTATGGCTTAAACAAAAATATAATAATTAATATGAAAAAAACCAAGAGTCTAGTTTTCCTTTGTTTCAAAATTCAAAGTATTTTTGGTATTTTCTTATTAATTTCACATAGAAATTATAAGCTTAATTGACAACTTTTTGAACATAGAACATATGACTCTAATTACTTTTAATGGGAATTTAATTTTACTGAACAATTGTAATTTTGGAGATCCCATACCAATTTGATAACTGATAATCAAATATAATTTTTTCCTTTAAACTTTTTGATATTAACTAATTTCATTTTCAAACTTCTTTTATCGTTTTTTATCCCTGAACTGTTTAAAATAAGGCGATTTCGTCCTTATTTTATAGACAATCAATCATATTTATTTTAGGATAAAATATGTACATGTTAGTTTAAGGACAAATTTTGACTATTTTAGAAGTAAAAGTTAATAAAAAAAAATTGAGAACAAAGTTGAGGGGAAAAAAAAGTCATATCCCTAATGTTAATTTATAAGAATTGTCTTTAAAAAAACAAAGATTGTTGCAAATGAAAAGATAGAAAAAGGAAATTCATATGCCCCAACACTTGTTATATAATTCCCTGTGAAACTTGGCATATTATTTAGATAAGGCTTTTGTCAAGCAGCTTTTATTTATTAGGGTTTGAATATATACATTAATTAAATTGTACTGAAAATTCTTAATTTATTATTTATTTTCACGACACTTGTGACAAATGATAACATAATTAATTATAAAAAACAAAAATATGCCTTTTAGTTTTAGGTATCATATTCCCATTTGACTTGAATCACTAATGTAAAAATATACATATTTATAGAAGATCTTAATAGTTCTTTTCATAGGAACATTTTATAGCTTTAAATATATCCATATATTTTATATTAGTTCCAATTAATTGTATATTAGACTACTACTTAAGCCCATGAGTTTCATTCACATATGATAACATACATGATCATGCAAAGAAAACTCAATGCTCTAAATATCATTAGTCCATTCTACTTAAAGAATCAGTTTCTCTCTAAAAAAAACCTAGCCTCATTTTTTCTCTGAATATAAAAGCTTTTTTTTTAATGTCTAATTTTGGAGTTATTGTCAATCCATTTACAGGTGACAACCACTCTGCTCTTTTATTAAATTTAAATTTATATTTTTTAATTTCCTATGTGTTCTTTTTATTTTTTTTTAAATCTCTCTATAATAATTTTCATATCGGTATATATTTGAAATTTTAATTTTATGTGTTTTTTTTTGTATGTTTTGATTTCAATAAACTCAAATATGAATTTTTTTTATTTTAAATTTGATTTTCGTATTTATCTAGATTTTATTTGTATTTTTATAAATTTAATTCATTTAACTAATATTAAATGCAATTTAAATTTTTTATCATAAAAGTTTGAGTTCGTCCTCCAAGTATGGAAGTTATTATTTTTGTTTATAGAAATTTTCATTTTTTGGAATGAATTTTCCTTTAAATAACAGATGAACTAAGTTTTTTACTGAAAATTAAATTGCCCGTAATAAGTTATTATTATCACTATTTTTTTCGAAAAAGTTAAAAACTATACTCCAATAATTTTATTAGATTCTTATATTTTATATATTTTTAAATTTTATAAATTTTTTTATACTTTTTAAATGTGTTTTTTATATTATTAATTAAGATTTAATTTGTATTCAAAAAAATCAATTAAAGGGCATCATAAGTTTAATTATTATTTCGTATATAGAGTATAAGCTATCAAAAGACTATTTTTAAATTATAAATTTAATAATATCTAAATTTAAATTAATCGATTATACGAATTTAAAAAAAAAAATCAGATGGAATTAATAATATATCTTCAGTGAAGCTAGCTATCAAATCTCTCCGTATAACAAAAGTATTAAATATGATATCTAAAAGGATGTAATTCCTATAATTACGCAATCTACGAAGCTAAAAATCAAAGAGAGAGTGAAGAGTCTGAAATAGTTTCGTGTTCGAGTAATGGGAGCAGGTAAGAAATATATATGCAGGTTTGATATGCTCAGTAGCGTTTTTATTTTGCTTGAGGCAGAGATAGAAACATCAAATCATGAGTATCCAATGTGCTAAAACCCCCAGAATTTTAGGGTTACAGTTTACGATATTCTGTGTCCTGAAAAACAAATAAATGGGTCTAAGATTTGATATGTCTTTGAAAAAGCCAAAGCCACGAGCGTATTGATCTGACCCCTTTAAAATTAAAAACAAAACAAAGACCCTTCACTTTCTCTAAATTCATTCATCTCTGTCCCACACCAACCAACTCTCTCTGCTCTTACTCCAATTAATATATAACACCATGCATCTCCTTTTTTTCTTTTCTTTTCTTCTTTTCTCTCAGCAACCACAGCACGGATATCGAACCAAAATTATTAATTATAATCAAACCAAAACTCAACCAATTAAGAATTTCAAGGATTTTATTCTTTTAATTTAATCATTTCGTGAAATTTATTGATCCCACCGGACTTATAAAAAAATAATTATTTTTTTTATTCTTTTTTATTTGTCACTTTTATTATTTACACTAAAATTAAAAAATAATAAAAAAACTTAAATTTAGTATTAAATTACGTGATTAAGACTAAATTATCAAATCTAATTGGTTATAATTTTATTGAAAAAAAATTGAATTGAAAAAGAGAATTAAATTACATTGAAAATCTAAAAATAACAGATAAATATAATTTAAATTTTATTCAAAAATGACAGATAAAAAAAACGAATTGAGTAATATATAATTCTTTTTATTATCACCATTTAATAAATTTTTTTCTAAATTAATTATATAGTAAATTAATTTGCTAAATTTATTGAAAATATCATATTATCCTATGTATGAACACTTATCAGTTTACAATTGGCATATAGAAAACACGGGTCAAATAGTAACAAGGAATAATTTGATATTTTTAACAAATTTTAGTGAGGTAATTTAATATTTTTAATAACATTTAATATATTTTTTATATTTTAAATAAATTTGAGTGGCTAATATAATATTTTCAATTAATTTAAAGCTTAATCTAATATACAATAAATATAGTAAAAAATCTGATAAATGATGATAATTTAGAAGGAAATTTATATTTTATTCCTAAAAATATTTTTTTTTCAAACATTTAAAAATATTCTAGTTTTAAAATTTAAATTCGAAATTTTTAATTAAAAATAACCCTTATTGATAAACACGGAAATTATATCTCTAAAGGTCCAGTTATTTCGGCCCAACAGTACTTGAGACGGTCCAATTTTGCTAACAGGAAAGAGTAGCGTGAGCTAAAAGATAACACAATGAAGCATAATGTCCGATCGGACTAATGGCACTTCTTGTCCTGACAGCACATTGACATAAGCCAACGCCTACACTCTCCACCTATTTTCAGTCACATCGTCGCTCATCTACTCTGACTGACGGTTATCATCTCTCCAACACACTCAAATACCCCTTCCCCAAAAGATCTCTTATAAATAGCCAAAAATACAATGGCACAAGATATTAAACTATTGAGACTCTCTCTCTCCTTTCAGCACTTACTCCCAAGTTACTAACTTAAACTTCGGAGTGCTTATGCCCGGGTCCGACCGGACATTCCCTTTTGCAGGTCCGGTTATTCGTTGATCATACAACTGCCAACTCTTCTTCTTACAGGATAAAGATATTTTAAACTTTATCACTTATTATATCTTTTTCATTAATAATAGATGGAATCAATAATTAAAATTCACATATTTTCCAAATAGAATCACAGTAATCGAATTACTTTCAATTTGGTTTTCCATTAAAACTAAACGTGGATATTACTTGCCCTAATTTACACCTTCCTTTATTTCCGGGCTGATGCCTTGACAAAGCTGCTTTTGCCTTTTCTCATTAATCCAAGTTTGGAACTTCTAATTTTCATTTGTCGGGGTGCATCATTTTTGTTCTATATGTACATGTGCATATTCGTGCAAATAACAGCTTTTATACATTAATTATATTTATCTTGACCTAATTACAACCAGCAGGTAGAATGGTAAATGAATTTAATGGACAATTTTTAACTATCAATCGAAGGAAATTCATAATCTATAGTTATATTCAATCCATCCTATTTTAAATTTTTTTTATTTTACTTTATCTCATTTTAAATATGTTTTTTGAAATTTAAATAATAAGTCTACATATGTACTCTTATTTATTATACAATTTATTAAATATTCTTTTTTTATTACTTTTTATTTTTAACTAAAATTAAATAAAATTTTTAAAAATATGAAAGGATATTTTTATCAATTAATTATATTTTTAAAAATACAATTTATTAAAGCTCAATATGCCTCAAATTACTACTTCATTCTTTTTTTATGCATTATTTTTAAATAAAATTTAAATTATATTTATCTGTTAATTTTAAATTTTTAATATAATTTAATTTATTTTTTTAATTTATTTTTATTTTTCAAAAAAATTAAAGTCAATTAAATTTAATAATTTAATTTTAATTATATAATTTAATATTAAATTAATATTTATTTATTATATATTAATTTTAGTAAAAATAAAAAAAATAGCAGATAAAAAAGAATAGAATGATTAATATCTAAATTCATTCATCTCTGTCGCACACCAACCAACCAACTCTCTCTGCTCTTACTCCAATTAATATATAACACCATGCATCTCCTTTTTTTTCTTTTCTTTTCTTTTTTTTTTTCTCTCAGCAACCACAGCTCGGATATCGAACCAAAATTATTAATTATAATCAAACCAAAACTCAACCAATTAAGAATTTCAAGGATTTTATTCTTTTAATTTAATCATTTCGTGAAATTTATTGATCCGACCGGACTTATAAAAAAATAATTAATATATAAATTTTTTTTTCTATATTATCATCATTTAATAATTTTTTTAAATTAATTGTATAATAAATTAATTTGCTAAATTTATTGAAAATATCATATTATCCTATGTATTAACACTTATCAGTTTATAATTGACGTATAGAAAACACGAGTCAAATAGTAATAAGGAATAATTTGATATTTTTAATAAATTTTAGTGAGGTAATTTAATATTTTTAATAATATTTAATATATTTTTTATATTTTAAATAAATTTAAGTGGTTAATATAATATTTTCAATAAATTTAAAGCTTAATCTAATATACAATAAATATAGTAAAAAAATCTTATAGATGATGATAATTTTGGAGGAAATTTATATTTTATTCCTAAAAATAAATTTTTTTTCAAACATTTAAAAATATTCTCGTTTTAAAATTTAAATTCGAAATTTTTAATTAAAAATAAGCCTTATTATATCTTTTTCATTAATAATAGATGGAATCAATAATTAAAATTCACATATTTTCCAAATAGAATCACAGTAATCGAATTACTTTCAATTTGGTTTTCCATTAAAACTAAACGTGGATATTACTTGCCCTAATTTACACCTTCCTTTATTTCCGGGCTGATGCCTTGACAAAGCTGCTTTTGCCTTTTCTCATTAATCCAAGTTTTGAACTTCTAATTTTCATTTGTCGGTGCATCATTTTTGTTGTATATGTACATGTGCATATTCGTGCAAATAACAGCTTTTATACATTAATTATATTTATCTTGACCTAATTACAACCAGCAGGTAGAATGGTAAATGAATTTAATGGACAAATTTTAACTATCAATCGAAGGAAATTCATAATCTATAGTTATATTCAATCCATCCTATTTTAAATTTTTTTTTATTTTACTTTATCGCATTTTAAATATTTTTTTTGAAATTTAAATAATAGGTCTATATATGTACTCTTATTTATTATACAATTTATTAAATATTCTTTTTTTATTACTTTTTACTTTTAACTAAAATTAAATAAAATTTTTAAAAATATGAAAGGGTATTTTTGTCAATTAACTATATTTTTAAAAATACAATTTATTAAAGCTCAATATGCCTTAAATTACTATTTCCTTTTTTTTTATGTGTTATTTTTAAGTAAAATCTAAATTCTATTTATCTGTCAATTTTAAATTTTGAATATAATTTAATTTATTTTTTTTTTCAAAAAAAATTAAAGCCAATTAAATTTGATAATTTAATTTTAATTATGTAATTTAATATTAAATTAATATCTATTTATTATTTATTAATTTTAATAAAAACAAAAATATAGCAGATAAAAAAGAATATAAATGATTAATAATTTGTCAAACCTACCATCTCAATTGATCACATAGGGTGTAACGGAAGGACTTTGTAACAGCAAAATACTATGTATCAAGCAATATATAAATATGAACAAAGAAAATGATTAATCTTGTAGTTTAACATATAGTATATATTTGTCAATAGTCAACAAGCAACCTTTTTGACATTTCTAATGTTGTTTGTATTAGAATAATAATATAATATAAATGGAAATAAAAATAAAATAACAAGCATCTTTCATCTCTTAACTATATATTTTTAGTTTAAATTTTGAATTTGAAGCATTTTTAAATATTTGTAATAAAGCATTTTGTTTTCATTTATAGTTTAATTTTAGGAAATTTGAATTAATTAAACCAGTGGAATTTCTGAAAGGTGGATCAAAGTATACTATGGGTAGGTCTTGGCCCTCTTCATTGTCTATTCATAAAAAAAACTCTCGTAATTTTATATTGTTTCTAGATAAATTTCAAAATTAGCCCTTTCAATTTTTTTTACTTTTTAGAATTTGACTGCTTTTATATTATTTAATTTCGATCATATCCAAAATTTAATTTGGCTATTTAATTTATCATGTATCTACTTCTGTTTTCAGATAACAAATGATTATAAAAAAATAAAAAATAAAAAACAGCAGCGTAAAATGGAGGTCAACATTGAGATGTGAAATGTCAGTTGAACATTGATCATAGTTAATTTCATCAACATTTAGATAGTTATTTGCTTATGTTCGTTTTCAGATAGCCGATGGTTATAAAAAAATAAAAAATAAAAAACAGTAATATGTTTATTTTCAAATAAGCGGATAATAATAATAATAATAATAATAATAATAATAATAATAATAATAATAATAATAATAATAATAATAATAATAATAATAATAAACAGTAGTGTAAGATGGGGTCAACAATGAAATGTGAAATGTGAGTTGAAGATTGATTGTAGTCATTTTCATCAAAATTTCCCTTTTTTTTTGTTTGGTTATTTTCATCACATTTGACCAAGTCAAATTATTCAGAATACTTGCAAAAGTTATTTCCAGGTAGGTGCTCCAATATAATGCGCTAATTTGTCTTCTTCTTTATTTTTTTTTTATAATCACTAATTTGTCATCTACTTTTAATAATATTATAATTAATTAATTAATTAATTTATATCTTTTTGCTAATCTCGATGATAACACATCTACATCCACCAATAGGATTATGTCTTCGGACATCAAATAAGTAATTAAACTTCCATTAATTTGTAATCAAGTCCAAAGTCCCTACCTCTATCTGGGATAGGTTTCATCAAGGCCACTTTGCTATAACACATACTCCAATCTCATAGAAAGTTCTATTTTATGAATTACTTTAAACTAAATTCTAAATTTTATTTATTTATTATGTTTAAATTTTTAATATAATTTAATTTATTTTTTTAATAAAATTAAAATCAATTAAATTTGATAATTTAGTTTTAATAATACAATTTAATACTAAATTTATTATTTCTTAATTTTAATAAAAATAATAGATAAAAAAATGAAAGGAATACATAAAAAAAAATAATATTAAAAGTACATGAATTATCTCTAAATCACCATAATTCGAATTTTCACTTATCCTGTCTCAAATATCAAAACTAAAATTGTAATTTTTTTTTTTTATAATACAATCCAACAAGATATGGTTATCAAAACCGGGGCATGCCCTTCAATTGAACTTTTTTAAGATACACTTAAATTGAACTTGAATTACCATGAACCATTTATTATTTCAATATATAATAAAAAATTTCAATACGGAAAAAATCCATTCATAACGTCGATAACCAATTTCTAGTTTAAGAATATGATGTGGTTTTCTATATTTTGCATGATGAAGATGTAAACCAAAAAAACAACCAGGCGCATCCTAAGCAGTATACGGACCAAAGTTCCCATAGTATGGTTAGTAAGAATATCACCAAGACGAAAAGGATAAGTGATAAAGCTAAAAATAACTTTATTCTGCAGGGAGAAGAGCCAGCGACCACAACATCGAATAGGTTATCTACAGAGAGCAAATGGACCACTTGGCCGGTCGGACAGTCGGGTTAAACCTGCAAGAAAAGGAAGCGTCCGGTCGGAACCGAGCTTTAGCACTCCGAAACTTAAGTCAGTAACTTTTAGAGAAATAGTACTTAGATGGAGAGTCTCAGATATTTCATACCTGATGCCATTGTATTTTGGCTACTTATAGGAGATCTTATAAGGGGTACTTGAGTACCTTAGAGGATGACAATCAATAGTCAGAGTAGGTAAACGACAATGTGATAAAAGACAGATGGAGAGTGGGAGTGATTGCTTGTGTCAGTGGACTGATGGGACGAGCTGTTCCATCAGTCCGATCAGACATCATACTTTCAGTATTATCTTTCAACTTACGCTTTGTTCCTTGAGCTTTTTTAAGTATTGTTGGGCCATGCTAATTGGGCGTTGGAGAATATATTTTCTGTAGTTATCACTTATCACCCGTTCGAAGAGTCCGAACGGGCGAATTCCCAAATTTTGGCGGGAGTTTTAAACGGCCTTTCAAATTTAATAAGCCGCATCTTGTATATATATATTTTATTGGGCGGCCGTTATGCATTTATTGACGATGCACATGTTGGGGGTGCCGCTTCGTTCTCTGTAATAGCCATCAGTAAATTGGATACACGTGGCGATCATCCAACGAATAGCCGCTGGAGCATTCTAGAATCGTTTTGCTTATAAATAGGCATCTTTATGATAGTTTTTTTCTTACTTTTCTGTGATTCTTAGCGAAGCTCTGCCGAATTTCCTGCGTGGATTCTGCTATCTCAGCAATTTGGACTTTGTTCTTTCAGCAATTTCAAAAATTTTATAAGAGTGCTCGGGTGAGTAACTAACACTGGTCTTTGATTCTTTTATTTTCTTCCTCTTCTTCCCCTTTTTTTTGTCATATCTACCTCTCCCCTTGTATTGAACTAACTTTGAGTGACCACTAGCCCATAGATGAGAGCCTTCTTGAAGCCTATAAAGGTTATGGGATCATGGCTTCGATTTCCAAACCAATAAGAGAGACATTGGTTAAGATTTATCTTTTCCAAAATAATCTTCTCGTAGGAGCCTTTGTGATGGCTTTAGCTTTTAGTTGTGAGAATGATGAGTGGCTCACTAGTCATTTGTAAAACTTGGGCATTGAGGTGAGACTTCCTTTTGACACTTTTGGGGTTGCCATTTTTCAGAAATTACTAAATTGCTCTTGCCTAGTGATAACACATGACATTATCTCCTATCCCACATTGGCTGGAGATGAGCTGAAAGTGGTAATATGTACGAAGCCCGATCGAATCCTCCTCCCCAATTGGATACCCTGCCATCGAAAATGCGAGATAAGATCCCCTACCGGTCGGTCAGCGAGCGATTCATCAATTAATTTTGTCCGGACAAGTGGGGAACGATTCATTGTGTAGCCATTTTTAAAAAATCTTGAGATAGGCTTGGAAGGTTGAGTGGCCGGTTGGCCTGCTTGTGGGCATTCTGGTTACTAGCTTGAATCTCAACACAATTGTTGGTGTGTGTAGAGCGGGATCATTGTAGTAAAAGCTTAGGAGGGGCATATACACATATATATAATCATGTATTTCGAGTTTATGAAACTTATTAACTGGAGAAGTACTTATCTTCTGTCTTCATAATACAGCTGCCGTCGTGATGGCTAAAGGAGATGATATTGCCAAGCAGCTAGCTAATCGGGCTTAGGCGAGAATTGAGGCCGATCGTGCCGCCAAGGAAGAGAAGAAAGCTAAAAGGAGGAAGCTCGTACCTTCTTTGGAGGTTCAAGCTTCTACTCCTACTCCCGTTGCTGTGCTTGGAGATGGTGTAGCTATTGTTGCCTGCCCTTCTCAAATCCCCCTAGGGTCCTCTTCCGAACGGCCATTACCCGCAAGCCATTCCCCGACATGCTTACTTTCCAAGGATGATCTTGACTCTGAGAGGGAGCGAATAGCTCGTGAGCGAGGAAAATCAGTTCGATCGGACGCGGCCGAGATGGGCGAAGGTGCCCAAAGGAGAATTCAAGATGCGGCCAGGAAGAAGGTTGACGAGTTGATAGCTGTAGTAGATGTAAGAGTTGCTGCCAGAAACAAGGGAGGTGGCCAAGATGTAGTCGCGAGGATCGTCGAAGACCGGGCCTCCTCGCTAGGAGAGGTTTTGAAAAGCCGATTCTGCCCCGACTGGTCTATTGATGACAATGCCATATCGAATTATTTATACCGAGGCATGCTTCAAGAGGGTGACTTCAAGGCAATGGGGAACCCTGACGTATTATTTCAAGAGTGTAGCCTTTTTTAGCAACAAAGTCTGGAGGTATTTTTACCGTATCTTTACTTTTAATAATATTTATTAATTTTGCTTCATCCGGCTGTTATTTTTTCGACTGACTGAACCTTTTACTCCCCCCCTTTTTTTCCTTTAGTTAATAAAAAGGGGTTTGTGCTTGCACGACATGGCTAACCTCTGCAAAGCAAAATTCAAAGATTCTGAACGGGCGAGAAGAGAGGCAGAGGATAAGTGTGAAGCTGTTAGAAGGGAGTCCTCTTGCACCCGATCGAAGCTCGAAAGGCTGAAGGAAGAGGCCACTCATCGTACCCAGGACATGCAGGCTCGACAGAGGGAGGTTGATCACCTTAAGGGGAATGTATGATTGTCGAGAATGCTTTAATGCAAAAATTAGAAGAGGAGGCAACCAGAGTGAGGGAGGAGTGCGTGCGGCTGTCTACTGATTGCTCAAAGGTTAGAGAAGAGCATGAACTTTTGCGGGGTGAACATGAATCACTAAAAATCCTCTTGGTTGAAAAAGAAACAAAGTGGGGTAAGAAGCTCGAGGACGATCTTGCTGCCTAAAAAGAAGAGCTGATGGACCAACTAAGAGAGGAGCAAGGGCGGTTATTAACTCGGTTGATTTATGCAGCCGAGCAACGCTTTTCTGAAGTTGATCTTGGCTGGATGAAGGACCCAGGGAATTTGCCCGATCCCCCTTCTAGCGACAGTGAAGAGGAAAACCCCCCTGATCCTGAATCATTGCCAACTACTTCATCAGAGGCGATCGGTCCTAGTGTGATTATTTCGGCACCCGCAGACCCTATTCCTGCAGATGTTCCAGAGTCTTCACGACCTGTGGCCGATATAAATGTACCTCCTACAATTGTGGAGATCGTAGACATAGATGTTTGATCTTTCTCCTTCTTTTTTGTACTGATGGTGTTTTTATGAAGAAATCCTTATATGTGCAAAAATTTAGCGCGTCAAAATACGCTCCTTGTTTTATCTTCATGCTGTGATTTTAATTCAGATGTAAGCTATCATAGAAAATTGTTAATGGAGAATAATAGCTATCAATCACGGAGATTTTGGAAACTTAAGCATGGAGAATGCATAGATTTAAATAAAGAGAGTACTTCCTGCATGCGGGTATACTTTTTCAGTTACTTACGAGTCGCAACTCCTTGAGAGTGTTTAATCCGATCGGATCAAATTTGTGAGTCGAGCATGTATAATTGCTCAAAATTATTACGCCGAACGTAGTAGATAATTTCGCTGATTTTTGATTGTCATATCAGCCGATCGACTATTAAAGGGGTCGAATGATCTTTTTTGATCTTATGGTGGGAGATAAAACTCCATTCTTACTCCCAACTGAGTATTTTAGCAACTCAGTGGTAGAGCACCCTTCATTGATCGGTTTTATGGGGTTTTTCTTAATGGAGAAGGCTCACGGCCTTTAAACTCATTTTGGAGAATTGGCAATTTCGTACTTTGGAGAATTGGCAATTTTTTACTTTGGAGAGTTGGCGATTTCGTACTTTGGAGAGTTGGCAATCAATCCATTTGTTGTTCTTCGCATGTTGGGCTCGGGATGGACATCGAGCCTAGCGAGTAAACTAGTCAGATAAACGTCTTGCATCTTTGGTTCGGAAAGTTCGTCGAACCTAGCAGACGAACTTAACAAAGAGGAACGTTTTCATGTGCTTGGGATGAATCATCAAGCCCGGTGAATAACACAAGGACGAACAATTATACTTTTGCCTCAAAATAGACATTGAATTTGACAAGTGGTCATTATTACATTCTCATCGAGTTTATTCAGATCAGGAGTAGGGTATTTCGTTGAATGGGTCGAATAGATATCCTGCAAACATACATTTAATCCTAACAAACAAAAAAAAGAAAACATACCTTTTTGAAGACGAAGAAAAGTGAATAAAATTGAGAAAGTGGAGAAAATATTCTTTATTGAAGGTGAATATGATACATGATTATACATGGTGCTTCTTTAGTATGCCGGCTTCTAGTAATATCCGTCCCCTTAAGGGGCCTGATTCTGCACGAGTATCAAAGTTGGTGCGAGCTTTCTTTAAACATAGGATTGGCGTAAACGCCTTTCCCCTCCTCTCCTGTTGCGTCTGGCATCTATCGGATCGACATGCAAGCCGAATCCTTGTATTAGGGTTGAGTAAGGTGGCGTATTCTGTCGCTTGGACAGAGAATACCCAACGAGCCGCCAAAGCTTGAATGGAAGCCTAGTGAATCTCCCCTTAAGCCGTGTCGGATGTCCGGTACGAACCGTCCTACCATCATGGCTTTCTCTTGGTGCTCGATTGCGAGCACATATACTTCTCTGGGTGCCTTTTGATCTCCCTTTGGAATAGCGATTCCTTCTTTAGTTGGGATCTTCATTGGCATGTGTCGCACGTTGGTGGTAGTTCTAGTTTGACAGACCAGAGGCCTGCCAAAAAAGGCGCTATGGGCAAGAGTCATAATAATAGTTATGAAAGTTACCTTATAGGCATAGACTGGAGCCTTCTGGCCAGGTTCGACTGGGAACTCGACTGACCCTGTTTTTGGAATGGCGGTACCGCTGAGTCTTATGAATGGTAAGGCGTTTGATTTATGTTCTCCGCTCGAAGGACTCATGGCTTCATAAGCTCGTGGAGTAAATGCATTTACCGTGCTTCCATCATTCACCCATACCCTTCTCTTGTCGAAGCTGTTGATTCGTGCCTTGATGACGAGGGCATCCTCGTGAAGTAACAGCACATCTTGCTTATCATCGTCGGATATGGCGATTGGGGTTAGCCGTTTGGGTGTCTAGGCGATATAAACGCCTTTACCCTTTGTTAGATTGGCGAGATATGTTTCATGAAATGCGCCCTCATCGAATAGGTTACCTACAGAGAGCAGGTGGACCACTTGGTCGGTCGGACAGTCGGGTTAAACCTGCAAGAAAAGGGAGCGCCCGATCGGAACCGGGCTTTAGCACTCCGAAGCTTAAGTTAGTAGCTTTTAGAGAAAGAGTGCTTAGAGGGAGAGTCTCAGATATTTCATACCTGGTGCCAATGTGTTTTGGCTACTTATAGGAGATCTTCGGAGGGATACTTGAGTACCTTAGAGGGTGACAACCAATAGTCAGAGTAGGTGAACGACGATGTGACAAGAGACAGATGGAGAGTGGGGGTGCTTGCTTGTGTCAGTGGACTGATGAGACAAACTGTCCCATCAGTCCGATCGAACATCATACTTCCAGCATTATCTTTCAGCTTACGCTTTGTTCCTTGAGCTTTTCCAAGTATTGTTGGGCCATTCTAATTAGGGCCTTGAAAAATATATTTTTTGTAGTTATCAGTAAGCAAAGTGCCAAACAAAATGTGAGTCTTGACTAAAGGTCCAATTTGTAAGAAAATCAGCAACAACATTAGCTTCTTTACAAACATGACAAACATCTACTTGCTATTCACGATATAAAAGACCACAGATTCGAAAAATCACAGCACTATGAAAGGAATGAATTTCATTATTTTTAGTAATGGCCAAGACCACACTCCTATTATTAATTTGAAGAACAACTTTCCTCCAACCTTGTTTCCAAGCTTCTTGTAGTCCCAAAAGAACTCCCTAAATATCAGCAAAGTAAGCACTATTACCATTTACATATGGTGAGAATCCACCAAGCCATCTACCTAGAAAATTCCAAAAAATTCCACCTGAGGAAGCTTGAGGCAAAGCTCTGCAGAAAGACTCATCGGTATTCAAAACAACCCAGTCCGGAGAGGCTGGTTTTCAACCTACAAGTAATTCATGTTTTTCACCTGAATTGCGATCAAGACCTGTCACGATGTCTTTAGCAGCCATAAACGCGGATGGAGCAGACATAATTAATACTTTATTTTTTGACCTTTCAAGTGGCGGATCCGTAGTTAAAAACCTTGTCATTTCTCCGTTTTCGCAACCACCCGCAAGCATAACCAAAAATTAAGGCCTAAGGTATAGACCCAATGAAGTTAATAGCAACCAAATTATTGTTCAACCAGGTCTGCAAATCGAGTGAAAAGAAATTCTAGGTAGCAAAACTAGGCAAAAGCGTAAGCCAAAGACTTTTAGCAACTGGATAGTCCTGCACCATATGAAGATCAGTCTCTAAACCCAGGTTGCAGATCGGGCATAAACCTCTCCACATTTTTAAATAGCCGATTATGAAAATAAATAATTTATTTATAAAAGTAATTATTCATGTGCACATAAAATTAGTACTAATAAATATACATATACGATATATTAGGAGAATCTATAATTTTGATATGCATATTAATTAAATTTTTTAATTTGTAAAAATTTAAGCTTTTTTTTTAAAAAATGAAAAGGGGAAAGTAACTTTCGAATTTAAAGCGGAGAAAGTCAAAATTTTTAACCATTTATAGTTTAACATATATTATATTATTAAATTATTACTCACTAGCTAAACTTACATATTTCATATGCTATGATATGACAGAACCATTTGATTCATTTTGCTACCTTTTTTCCTTTAAGATATAATTAATGAGTCTTTGATTCAGTAATTATAAAAGTCATTTGTTAATTAACTACCTTCATTTAAATATTGATGGGTTGAGAAATATTATTTTAATGATATTTTTTTTCTTTTCAAACAAACAGAAAATGTAAATAATAAAATATTTTTACTTACTTTATATTTAAATTAAATATCTTTACTTAGTTTGCTAATAAAAGGTTGGAATAATGGGAAAGCCAAACTAAACCTAGGAATTTTATGTTTTTCTAACTAATCATTATTTGACCAATAAATTTATTTTTTTTTATGATAGAAGTATCAATTTCCATAATATAATAAAACAAACCAGGATCTTTCCACAATTTCACTGCAAAGTAACTTATATTATCCAAAATCTTTTTTTTCTTAATTTATTTTTCTTTTTATATTAGTATATAATTGTTATGTATTATAATATATGTTGAATTAAAAAAGAATATAACTGCGGTAAAAATAAATAAACTTGCCAAGCCATCCAACAATGAGCAGCCGCATTTAAGTTTATACATCAATTGACAAAAGGAACATATAAAATTAGATACAATAAGAAATTAATTAAAGGGGTCAAATAATAAACAACGTATTTGTTACAAAAAGTGTGGATTAATGAAAATATTATCCGAATGAAAATGAAGGGTCGTGATGCTTATGATTAAAACTAGATTAATTAAGCAATATAATTTCACTAGATCTCAGTAAATCTTAACTAAATATTGTAAAATACTCAAATTATTTTATATTGCTAATTAATTAATTAATTTATGAATAACAATACGATAAGCAGGAATAGAGATTTTCTTAAAAAGAAGGGGTGAGTGCATGTGAAGGGATCTTAAAAGAATAACCAAATATATATATATATATATATAATGTTTTTTTTCATGCAAAAAAAATGTTATTTTTCTTTTGAAACTAAAAAAATTAGTTGTTAATTAGAGAGTGAAACCTATGACATTAGGTGATAATGATACAATTAGTTCACCTAATTATCTCATGTGAATTTCTCGCAACTTTTTAGTTTTATCTTATTTTCAATTATGACTAAGTGAAAAAGGCAGGTCATTTTTAATTGAAACCTATATATGTTAGTTTAATTAGTTCTTTAATTATTTATTACAAGTGATGCTTTAATAACTTTTTTTTTCTTTCTTTCTCAATTAATAATAATAATAAAACTTTTCTCTTTTTCCTTTTTTTATGTAAAAAGAGATATTCATTAAAAAAAAGCAATAAATGAGCTTGATTTTACTTATAATCACTGTATTTAGGTTAAACTACGTAAAAGTAAAAAAAAACAATTTGTTTACACAACAATCATTGAATTTAGCAATATTATAAATAAAAATAATAATGACTGATTTCCGATGAAGACCAACGTCAGAAAATACAAGCGACACGCCATGTCAGCACCTTATTATGCATACATGAAAATATTATTTATGTCATGTCATCAGATAATGGATCAATATTGCTACATGTCAATTTCTTAGGATTTTTGCCACATGGTATGATGATATGGCAATACGTATGATGATATGGCAATACATATGATGATATAGTATAAATAATATTTTCACATGTGCATAAAGTGTTGACATAACGTGCTACCTGTATTTTTCGATATTGGTTTTTACCGAAAACTAGTCATGATTATTTTTATATATAATATTACTAAATTCAATGATTGTTGTATTACAAAAAAAAAATTTGTTAGTTTTGCATAGTTTGGTCTAAATACAATAACCATTAAACATTAGTGAAATTAACCTGCAATAACTGCTAATAAGAAATTTGGAGGGTACTCATCCCACTCAGGTAGACTATATATACAATTTACAACCCTAACTAGAGAATGAACTACTAAATCCGGCGATCTACTAACAAACTCAAACTTGATACAAATTAAATTCGAGATAATGGATTTGCAATTTTGAATAGTTAGGTTTAAATAAGAATCATCATTTTTAACAGAACAAAGAGCATGCTCAATAATTTGGGCACCTGATTCGACGATGCTAGAAAAGGTGTTGCCATTGGCTCTAAAAAAGCAACATCAATTACTTAAACCAGCAACTGACACAGAACTAGCATGAACAAATTGACTACCATGATTGCGAACAACATAAGCTATACCAGGAAATTCAGACCTATTGTTTTTGAAGATTATTACAAATATAGATCATTTCGCTACTAAGTTGCTTAATAAAATCCCAAAGATTATTACGAGAATTGATTAAATATATATTGATTAATTAAGATCAGAATGACATAAAAGATCCAACCTGGCTGTAAACATCTTATGACTCTTCCTTAGTCGCCTTTGTTGAAGATTAATGTGAATACATCAGTTTATTCAGATTCAAGTGCTGCTTTCACGAGTGGTATGTGCAGAAATCATTTGGAAGGTTGTAAAAGACTTTATTTGCAAGTTGGGTGTTTGCAATATTTTTCGTGCTGAAATTTGGATTGTTTTTCATGGTTTGAAACTTGCAAAAAATCTGAATTTTCAGCAGTTCATCATTGAAAGTGATAATTTTTGGAGTGGTTAATATGATCGATGGAAAGTTACCGGCTTGTATGGATTGTTTTTGTACTCGATAAATTTACTTAGAACTATCTTTAGTAGCGTTCTCTTTGTGCATTCCCATCACGAAATAAACTTTAATACTGATTTTCTCACTCATTTTGTTGTTGAAATGTCACCTGATTTGCATTACCTACATGATCCTTTAATATCATCCATGGTTTGCATTACCTACCTGATTTGCATTAGACAAAATTAAGCCTAAACTTTTATCATGTTTTATTTTATGGGTTAATATCATCCATGCTCACTGACTTATGCCTAATAACCCAAAAATAACTGAATTATTTTTCATAACGAAATTGTCACTGAACTTTGCACTAATTTGTGCAAAAATCATAATAATTGATTTTTGGCGAAAACTGTCGTCTAAATGCTGATGTGACATGCTATGTCATCTATTTGTGCATACGTGGTGTGCCACGTCAGCATTCCGGTAAGGATTATCAGCGAAAACTTTTTATTTTCTAGATTAATATTATTTATGATCACTGAATTTATGTCTAATAATTCAAAAGTAACTGAATTATTTTTCGTAACGAAATTATCGTTGAACTTTACACTAATTTGTGCAAAAATCATGATAACTGGTTTTCAGTGAAAACTATCGTCGAAATGCTGACATGACACGCCATGTCATCTATTTGTGCACACGTGATATGCCACGTCAACACTCCAACAAAGGTTATCTACTTGTTCAGTAACTATAGGTGAAATTAACATTTATTTTCTTGATTTTATCTATTATGTTTCCTTGCTTGAGGTGACTTCCCTTCGATTGAATTTATCCATTCATTAAAATAGATTAATTAAAAGAATATTTCTAATTCTTAATGATAAATTAAAGATAATTAAATTAAGAAGTGTTTATTAGAGAATTAAAAGGTTAATTTCTTTTAGAATTTGGTTATCAAAATTTCTTTAAAAAAATAAAAAATATACTTTTTTTTTAATATTTATAGTTATCTAAGACAGATGCACACAAAACTAATTATATTAAAACTTTAATCTTTTGATTCTTTATAAATGTGGTCCTACACTTAAAATACAACCTATTATCGCATAGATTCTGCAGTTTGTTTTAATATTCGAATTAATTAATCGAAAACCAAAACGAAAAAGTTAAATAAAAGAACAAAAATCATGGCTATACACTACCATTATGATCAGACCACGTGGATGATAAGGACACCAATTTTTCTTGTCATCATGTGGGATGGCGATGCCATTATCTCCTCAAATATTATAATAATTTTAGCAAAAACACGTTATTAGATACTTTAATTTTTATATTTTTCTGTATTAAGTTTTTATAAAAAAAAAATATTAGATTATTTTACTTAATTATGATTTGTTTTATTGCACATTCAGTTCTTATAGAACAAAATTGATGAGCGTGAACAACACGTTTCAATTGTGAGGTCTATAAAAACTTAATGCAATAAATTAGAAGTAAAAGGATGCAATATATGCTAAATTTGTCTTCAAACAAACCAGCAGCTTTAAATCCAAAAAATTGTCTCGAATTCTTTTTTATCTATAAAAATACTAAATTTCATGTTGGGCTTGGGCTTAGTAAAGCTGATGCATAAATGGGCCTTAAGCAATGGTTTATGACTTTTGTTTTAAATTCCACAGCCAAATAATCTGATTTTAAAGTAATTCTGCACAATAAGTAAAGTAATTCTGCACAATAAGTCTGCATGTTCTCTTCTCAATTGTAGTTTCTGAGAATTTAATATTTTCTAAATATCAATCTAACACTGATTGATTCAAACAGTTCGATAATTATTTTTTTAAAATAAAATTTTGAATTTAAATATTATAAATTATAAAAATCAATACTTTAAAAATCTTATTTGCACTGATTATACCAATTTAAAAAAAAAAAGATTGCCAAACATCAAATGTATTTGGATTCAACTTTTGCCCCATGCCCACATTTTTAAGATGCCTCAAATATTCACTCTATTCACCAATTATGGTATAGTTAACCTCAGCCCAAACAATTGGCAATTACATTGGGCCTGGCCCAATAAGGTAAGTCGTGTTATACAACTATGATAAGGGTGAGCAAACTTTGATTAAAATCAAAAAACCGAATCAAATTGATCGATTTTTTAATTTTAATTTGGTTTTAATTTTGGTTCGTTGCAATATCACCCCTAATTTAAGAATTAAAGCCTATGCTTTGATCTTACTAATTTATGAGTTTCCAACCTTAATAATTTCCCAAAATATTACTACATCTTCACTTTTTTTACTTTTTTTAATTTATCTCAAAATATTATCTATTTTTTTGTATTATAATTAATCTATGAATTAACTATTATACTTTTAATGTTATTTTATTAATTACAATTTAACTTTTTCGTATTATATTATTAACCACATGTTTATAGTTTCAATAGTATTTAATTACTTATTTTATATTTATAACGTATATACAATTTCTTAACATGTATGAAAAATAAAAGCGGATAAAAATTATGCAATAGAGGGAGTATATTAGTTGGGAAGCAATAAAATTATTAAATAGTATATTCAAAATTAATAAAATTGAAAGAATAGATAATATTTTATTGCTTAAATTCTTTTTATAATCTAAATTAATGACAAATTTTTTATACAAAAAAAAAAGGTATTTACAATATATTATCAAAAAAAAATTTATTTTACAATATATTATATAGTTTCAGTATATAGAATAGCGATAGCTTCTTTCACTCTTCCTTTTGCACTCTGAAAGTAAAACAAAGCTACTGACTGCAATAACAATGGGTGGGCTGGAAGAAACCCTAGGAAAACTGAATGAGGAATCGTTTGTTTCCCTCCTTAGAAAGATCATTGGAGAATCCAAACATCTGCAGAACAACCCACCAGATCTGATCCCAGAGGAAGATAGGGTGGTCAATCATGTGTTAGATTCCCTTCGTCCTTATAGCATCACCTATGGCGGTCCTTTGATCATCAATCATGTCTCTTATTTCCCAGGAAGAGGCAATCTTATTGTGGAATATCCAGGCACCCAGCCTGGAAAGATCCTATCTTTTGTTGGCATGCACATGGATGTTGTCACTGCTAATCCCAATGACTGGGTTTGTTTCTAATCCCTTCCTTCTGTTGGCTGTTTTTGTTGATTTTATTTTTCTTTAATTCTGGGTTTATGTTTGTTATTGTTTGCCTCTGATGGGTTTTGAATTTTGATTTGGGGTTCCTCAAACTAATAAAGCTCACTCATTTTTGAGATATGTATGACAAATTCTCTCTCTTTTTTTCCTTGTGGAAATTATTGTGATTATTTTTGCTGATCAATTCATTCATAATGCTACGTGTAAGAAATATGAATCAGCTTTTATGTTCTGTTCTTTCAGAATTGAGCATTTTCTGTGAATGGGACATTATGGTGATTCTTATCTTTGTCATGCTGACATCATTTCAGGAGTTTGATCCATTCTCATTGGGTATAAATGGGGATGAGCTTCGTGGCCGTGGAACTACTGATTGTTTGGGACATGTTGCCCTTGTGACTGAACTCATGAGGAGGTTGGCAGAGACAAAGCCTAAATTGAAATCAACTGTAGTTGCTGTCTTCATAGCGAATGAAGAAAATTCTAACATAACAGGAGTTGGTGTGGATGCACTTGTGCAGGATGGGCTGCTCAGTAAGCTGAAAGAAGGCCCTCTGTAAGCAATCAACTTTCCTTGTGGGAATAAAGTACTGTTATATTAAAATGTCTGCTTTTCTTCCTCTTTAATATGCAAAATATTATTTCTGTCTGTAGATACTGGATTGACACGGCAGATAAACAGCCTTGCATTGGTACTGGGGGTATGATTCCTTGGAAACTCCATGTGACCGGAAAACTATTTCACAGCGGTCTAGCACACAAGGTTACTATTGCAATCTTTATTTTCTGCAATTTCTTTATTTATACTTGTGAATTTGCATGTGTTTCCTGTGGAAGAATTGTGATTGATCTTAAAAGTTTAACACTCGAAGAGTTTACAAGAACTGATTGCTGATTTTGATTTCTGATTCTTGATATTAGTTAAGGAAATCAAAAGATTTTTTGATGGGATGCACCTTTAATTTATAAGTGTGCAAATAACAAATGAAGGAAAAAAAGAAGCAATAGCATTTTGTTAATGGATTAGCATCTTTGAAAAGCATATTTTGTGGTCATTCAAGCATCACCATGGTAGTATGCTATTAAACGTGTACTAGGTGCATAACTTGTATTATGTCTTGAAGCACAATGGAGTATGTGTTGGCTTTCCTATAAAAGTTTCCATAACCATTGGTCTTTATACTTTTCTGGGCAATTTATAGTAGTTTGCTTGTCTTACTTTTGAACAACTGTGAATTTGTAAAGTATATCTAGAACAAGATTGGATTCAGTGTCTCAGCCCAACATCGTCTGGTACTCAATTTTTCGAATTACTGGGAATGGCTCGTACAAGTCAGTTAATTTGGCATCAGTTAACTAGAAAAGTAGTATAAACATTAAATAAGCAAATATATATCTATAAAAGCAAAACTTAGCATATTTAACAATGTAAGCATTGAGAAGGTGAAGGTTGCACGACTTACCTTTTACGTAAAAAATGGGTTGATGCATCATTCTTTATATATTTGTAACCTGGAAAGCATTAGCAGAGTTCTCAAATTTGTGCATTTGAAATAATGATCAATTCATTTGTTAGAAAATTTGACTTTAGGTAATAGGAAAAGTACCAATGTGTAACTAACTTGTGTGCATGTGAATTACTTGCTCTTCTAGAACTCTAAGTAGCAACCCCTAGGTATTTTGTCTATTGGAGCGTTGTGAATGACTGTTAATTCAAAACTTAGGAAGCTAAGTTTCACAACTATTATTTACTGATTTATGAATTATATGCAGGCTATAAATCCTTTAGAACTTGCCATGGAGGCATTTAAAGAGATACAAACACAATTTTATAAGGACTTCCCACCTCATCCAAAAGAGCAGGTCTACGGATTTGCAACGCCATCAACGATGAAACCAACGCAGTGGAGTTGTAAGTTTCATTTATGTTAGTAGTTAGTTGTTGCAAAAGGATACTACTTTATTTCCAAGTCCATCTGCCTTGTCTCAGATCCTGGAGGTGGGATCAACCAAATTCCTGCTGAGTGTACTATTTCAGGAGATGTCAGGTTCTACTCTTGTCATATTTTCTCTTAGGAGAGGACTGATAATGAAATTGACGTCTCACCATTTTTTCCATTCTGTTACAGGTTAACTCCCTTCTACAGGTAAGCTCCTGCCTTCTGTAAATCAAAGAATCTTGTCACTTGTTAAAAGATGTCCTGGAAGGGGGATCTGGATCTATTACTGTCATGGATAATTCATTTATTTGTTTTTCCTAGTGATACGGCTAGATATAAGCTTCTCTTTCATTTCCAATATTTTTCCAGTATAGCTGATGTGAAGAACAAACTCCAAGAATATGTGGATGACATAAATGAGAACGTAGAGAAGCTAGATTCAAGAGGTCCAGTTTCAAAATATTGCCTGCATGATGAAAACATAAGGGGCAGGTCTGCCTTGTTCTCTTAACTCAGTAGTTAGTAGCAACTCATCCAGTAGAAACAATTTCCTTTTGTTCTTGATTGAATCTAACCAAAATACATTTGTTCTTTTTCTTAAGGGAAAAAAAAAAGAAAATAAAAAAAGTCTTGCTTAAATGAGTTTTTCAATCCCTTGTTTGAAGTGGTTTTTTATTTCTTTCATTTCCTCATACAGGCTTGTTCTGAGTTTTGAAGAGGCATCAGCTGGAGTTGCATGTGATCTTGATTCTCGTGGCTTTCATGTACTCTGTAAAGCAACTGAAAAGGTAGTTGGGCATGTAAAGCCATACTCCATCACTGGAAGTCTGCCTCTGATTCGGGAGTTGCAAGTGAGATATTAACCATTTTCTTATTTTCCATGCTTGTTATTTCTTCTATTTATGTATGTTTACATATTCTGATTTCTTTTGTTGACATTTGGAATTTGTAGGATGAAGGGTTTGATGTGCAAACTGCAGGCTACGGTGTGATACAATTCTAAGCTTTTTCTTTTTCACCTTTCTCTTCCTTTTCTTCTTTTTTAATTTATGTTTGCATCTTATCATGAAATGTCATGCCTAATAGCTAGCATGTTTCATCATAACTAGCATGCATTCATATTCCTAAAATTGATGAGTAAAAGATATAATGAGGCTGAACTTTTTTACTCGGCTTGGCTCTTCCTGGGTTTAACATTCTTTTTTCATCTATCATATTTTCTGATTATGATTTTACAACTTAGTGATGTGTGTGTGTGTTTTTAATTTCTTTTACACCTTTATGCAGGTTTAATGGCCACATACCATGCCAAGAATGAGTATTGCCTGCTTTCTGATATGTGCCAAGGCTACCGAATTTTTGTCAGCATCATAGCCCAGTTAGAGGATTGATCTGAATAAAAATGGACGAAGTGATGATACCACCGCATAAAATAAGAAGAAAAAGCAGGATTACAGTGGCACTCCTGGTATATGTTGGCTACAGCTCAAAATATAATATTCTTAATTTGATACAAAAGTTTTTGGTCATTGTGGTCTGTATTCAACTCCTTTCCTCGCGTTGAATTAGTGTTCATGAGAGTTGCAGTAAATGAAGTGCTTATTTGACTCTGATTGTTCAAGGAATTCCAACTTCTTGCGTTGTAAATGTTCTCTTGCAGTTTTATTATGACTTAGAGTTCCATGTATCCTACTTGTTAATGATGATCATAATAACAGAAATATCCATTAATGACTTGCTAATTGAGAATTAGGAAAGGGCACTGAAGGTAAACAAAATTCTAGCCAGTAAAGCAATCATGTATTTGCTTAGCATGGGCATTGTGAAATGTATTCTTATTTTCTGTAGAAGCTAAGCCTCCTAATTTCTTATTACCTTTGTACAATTTGCTCACTAAGTACATCCGGCACCAAATTGCAGCCCAAAAGCCAAATATTTACAGATGAAAAAGATAAAAATTTTGCTTTATTATATTGTGAACAAAATCAAAATCACCCACTACTACTGGTAATATTTCCTACGATTGCTATGATGATTTTACAGCCTATTATTAACTTAATATACAATGTCTTTCTAGAATACAGAGACATAAAATCCTTGCAAACAGTATACATTATGAAGACAAATCTTCTTCATCTCCTCTTTGAGTTTATTTCTTCTAATTTAAGTTGATGGATTCTCTGCCTTAGTCTTCTTCTGTGGTCATGTATTTTCCACAGGCCATGTCCCAATACAACCGCTGAATATATGCCATGTGTAATCATCGGCGCAAGAATATTATTCGTCTGCCAAATTTTATGTCAGAATATAATCAATTGAACATAACTTAGCTTGAGTTTTCTGAAATTGCATTACTAATAAAATCCATGACATGTTTTTACCTGGATCCACTCAAAACCAAGATAGAGAGTCAGTAATCCTTCTAGCAGGGGAGAGTATATCTTTTTCATTTGCCTCCTCTCATACCAGGCTGCCAAGACAAGGATTTATGACCAAATTTAAATTTCAACAGTAAAAAAGAAGCTCAAGACATTAAACCAACCAACAAGACGGAGAATACCAATGAAATGGAATAGTAAAAGAACCTGCAAAGAGCTTTTTCAAATGCTGACGCCCAGACTGAGATGGTAAAACCGGTGCAACTACATAGGTAGGATCTGAAAGAAACACCACCATTTAATATCACAAAAGATAGGTAAAAAAAAATATATGTACAATATTCAGAGAATATCAACCTTTTGGTGAGGCAGCCACATAGTAAAGAGAACCTGTAAGAGCAGCAGTCAGTGCAGCAGCAAAAGCCTGGGCGAATGGAACAAATGGAGGAAGCACACCAGTCTACAATTTAAAGAAATGAAAGTTTCAATTTAAGATGCATTTCGGTATAGTGTATGTGTAGAAGGAGATCTCATACCAGAGATGCCATTCCTCGAGCATCTGTCAACAAACCGGTGCCCCTTATAAATATATCGGCCAATGATCCCTAATAAAGTCAGAAAAATGTATTTTGCTTTAGAGACAAGCCATAATTCAGCATTTCTAGCAAGAAACATGGCAGCCACCGTTGTTCTTATATTGCAGTGCTCTAATCATTGTTACTTTCAAGATATCCAACTTCCAAGAATGCAAATTGGCTTGGCCCTGGTGAAACTTTAGGGAAAAAATAATTGCGTCCCCTTGGCACTTGGCATTGGGTCTTAGGGAAAAGTAAATTCCCATCTTTAAAGTGAATGAAATTTAATTTAGTACTGAAATACAAAAACTTTCCTGGTCTGAGTCGATTCTTATATTGGGCGTAGTGTCACAACTCGATAAATAACTCGAACATTAACGGGACAGGTATGAGTGTGCTAATCATATACAAGACTCGTACTAACAAATCCTTAACCTAAAAATCTTATGCAATGTAGTTATAAAACACGAAATATACGGACCTGAACAGCAGCTCGGTAGAAAAGCTCCTCTCCTACTGAACTTGCTAGAACAATCAATATGAACTGCAGTTTAACATAAAGTAAAATCAAACTTCATAACTTCGTGGAGACGAAGGCTCAGTCAAGCAGAGAAAGACATAACAGATATCTTCCAATAGCAGAAGGCAGGAAAAGATATACCTGCCAAGGTGACATTCCATAGAAAAAGCTTCTAAGTTCTTCGTCTTCCACATCCCTAATAGCCCGAGCATGAGGTGACAGCTTCACAACTTCATCCTACATAACATACACAATTCCAATCAAACGAAGAATTTGTCAATGAACTAACAAGAATATTCAAGCGAGAAAATCTTAAACTCTAATAATAGAAGGAAGACAATCAAATCCATACTTTCTAATTGATTTTCCACTATAAAGTCAAGTCAAGTCTTAAAAAAATTAAGCCAATTGAAGAAGAAAGGATACACCAATTTGAAGCAAAAGTATAGAAACAGCAACTTTTTTTGAATCAAACATACATCAAGAATAAAGAGAAGGGCCATGATTGGTGGAGAAGCATATCCAAGCCCTTCTATAATTGCATCCAAATTTGGATTGAAACCTCCCATACTATCAATCCCTGTGATTGAGCATATGAACCTTCCGGCAAGAGCCATGGCGCCATATATACCTGTTCTTTCACATATTAAAAAAAGAAAAGATCAATCAATCCCTGGAAGAAAAAAATTGAAACTTTTTAATTTATACGATGAAATTCTAAAATTCAAGAGAGGGGAAAAGCGGGGGGGGGGGGGGGGGGGGGGGGAGGAAAGGAACAGCTTTATAATGATAAATAAAAAGGAAATGAATAGAACAAACCGATTCCATAGCTAAGCCTAACAACAGCACCAATCTTCTCCCAAACAGGGAACTCAGCATCGGTAAAGCTCTGATTAAATCTGGTCACTTCCATCGCTGTTCCCGTGAACCCTCCTCCTCCTCTTGGTGCACTACTTTCTCTATCTTCTATTCCTTCATTGCTCCTCTCCGTAGAGGCTTTAGCAAAACGTATTTGAATTCTGTAATTGTCTCCAGAATTAAAGCTCAATCTTCTCTTTCTCGCCGGAAACTCACTGATTCTGCCACTAAACGACGCAGTCGCTGATACAGAAGTCCGAGATACCACCGCCAGCTCCATTGGTAACTAGAACCCGGTATTTCGGTCTTCGTATCGGTGTCGGAGCATATCTTTGTCTCACGTTCTCTGTTTCTAATATTTCTATGGATTTTGGACCTCTGGTTTTAGATTTTCAGAAGAGAGAAGGTCAAAGGACGAAGAGTCAATGAAGTGATTTGGACCGTTCGATAGAAAAAGTTGTACAATCGGGCGGTTAAGAGAGAGTGGAGCGGGGCCCATTATGCTGTCTTTTGGCTTCTGATTGTTTTTTCATTCCTCGAATGATTGATTTTAGTTCGTCAGAAGCAATACAAAGAAATCAGGTTAACCAATGGCAGAGTGACATGTGGAGATAACGTTGGCGGGGTTGTCAAATTTCGAGTTATTGAGGTTGATTTATATAATTACTGATAAAATTCGATTTGAATAAAATTAATTTATTATAAACCTAAAATTTTATTAATATTAATTTATGTCATTTATAAAATTTGAATTTAAAAGAAATAAGTGTCAAATTATTTGAATCAATCAATATTAGTAATACTTAATTTAATTGTGAAATTTAATCATAATTTTTTAACATTTCTATTTGAAATAAACTATGAAAAAATAATATTTCAATACAATAAATAGTTTTTTTTAGTTATTTTAGTTCGTTTCAACTATTTGTCAAAGTAAAAAGCTAGTTCAAAACAAAACATTTGTGTAAGAAAAAAGACAAATAACAAATATATATTATATTGGAAAATATTTATTTATATCGGGTACAAGAATCAAACTAATTACATAATGTAACGTTGAATAATGCATTTAAAAATAATGGATAAATTGATGATAAACAACGGTTCACGAAAAAACTCATATATCAAAAATAGGTAAAAGATTTCCATTTTATATAATCGGTTTTCATATTTCCGTAATTATCTTCAAGAACATAATTAATGGATATTATATACCTATAAATTAACAAAAAAGAATGATAATGAAAGTGATAATGAGACATATATGTATTTTTAATTTACACTTCAAATAATTAATAACTAATAACCCAAATATTATAATTAATTTATAAAAAGAAACGAAAAAAATAGAGTGATAATGCTCAAATTATCATTTCTAAAATCCATCAACATCAAGCCCAATCAGGGTTGGACAAAAATCTACCTATCCAAAAGGACATGGAAGAACCCGGGCTCAACTCCTTGGAAAGCCCATTGTGCGAGTGACTAAGCAGATACAGAAATCAAGAAGATAAGACTCTTCGATCCGACTGATAGAGCACGGTCTTCAACGATATACTGACATATGCCACCATCTTATCCATCACTTGCTCACTATCACATCGCTGACCTTTTACCCTGACACATAATTAGATTACCCCAGTGGCTTCACACGCCCTCTATAAATACTGAGTCTTCGCTCACGTAAAATGCTAAGTCCTCAATCTATTTATCCTTCTTTTTTGTGCTCTCCCAATCTAAGTCCTTTACTAATTTTAGTTTCGAAATACCAACACTCGGTCGGGCCAGGCTAGCTCCTTCCTTGTAGGATTTATTTTATCTTCTCCAATCGGACATCGCAAGAACAATCATTTTGACATGATCTTTGCTTGACTCCCACTAAGCGGGCCGTATCTCTTATTAAAATCCCGGATTTATCAAGCAGTACTAGTGTTATTTGCAACTAATTGCTTCAATGTGTTCTATTTAAAAGCTAACCTTCCACACACACACATATATATATATACATACACACAAAACTAACAAGAAAAAAAAAATTTATTTATAAAAAAGTTCATGCAATGGCAATACAAGTTCGACAAATAGGGCAAGATGGTTCTTCCAAGAACCATCGATTAATGCATTGTAAATGATAAATATGTTTACACAAAGGCAATAATCTACATAAATCTCCACTTACAAATTCATCCAAGCAAATTGCACATTCTGTTGAGTTTATTACACTTTTATAGAAATCATAATCTATCGGAGGAGGAAGACTTCTTAGCAATACTTGCCGTCTTAATTCCCGTCGATTCGATAATTGCGATTGAACTAACCCTTCGTGTATTCTTATGAATAACTCCATATGATCTCCATGCACGTTATTATTTCCGGATTCCGAATCCAAAAAATTCATGTTTTCCCTATTTCTACCTTGCTTCCATATAAATATTTCGTAGAACAAAAGAACAAGTACTAAGAAGAATGCCCCGATTAGAAGAAAAGTTATTGTTTCATGGAATAAGCTCTCGGAATTATAAGCTTCCATTATTTAATTAATTAACATTTTGCTTTGTAAATATAGGGTTTTATTTCTGTATTTGTTATATAGTTCGGTGGCTAAAATGAGGGCAGTTGCACATCAGCTTTTTATTAATTTTGTGATTTATTATTAGCAAAACAATTATTTTGTTTCTAATAATGGCCAACGACAGTAAAACTGAATTTTTCGTTTTATCCAATTTTACGGTTTTATCTTTTCTGATTTATGGTTGGTTTGGTTTCACATAAACAAATAAAATTTAGTTAAATAACAAGTTTCCCAATATTGTTTTAATTTATAGTTATGTGTATGTGTTAATATGAAGCTTGATTTTCATCCCTATAATAACTAACCTTATGCCTAAACCAACAATAATATCTGTTGTAATAGTATCAATTAATTAATATATATAATATCAACATCCGTTTGTCGGAGTGGATAAGAGTTCTGTCTTCTTTAAACATGTTCCGAATTTGATTCGTTAGCTCGGCATGTGTATGGAAATTGTGGCGTTAGGAGGGTCATCCCAGCAATGAACCTCTGCAGTATCCAATTCATATTAATCAGGCCAATCGGACTTGGATACTGGACGGACGTAGCTTTCAAAAAAATTAATATATATAATTTAAATAAACTATTATTCAAAGAAAAAAACTTATCCAATAGTCCGTCTAATTTAGATTCACATTAGGTAAAATTATAAAAAAAATACAAAATACTTCCTTTAATATATTTAAAAATTCTTCATATTCATGATTTAAAACTTGCTAAAAACCCAAATTTTCAACCATTTATTATTGAAAGTGATAGTTTTATGGTGATTAATATGATTAACGGGAAGTTTCTGCCTCTTGCTGATTGTCTATTACTCCTACACTAATAAACTTACTTAGAACTACACTTTTTTTTAGTGTAGTATCCTAAGCAGATCCATACTGACGGAAGGCAACTTTAAGCCATATTATACTCAAATTAATCTCCACTCGATATACTGTCAGATGCAATTACGAAAGCCTCTCCTAACGAAATTTAGTTCTCGGTACTGATTTTCAGTAGACAATCTAAGAAATTAGTTCTCTTTCCTAACAAAAAAAAAAAAGATTCTTCGACTGAATATAGTAAAGCCACGTAGAAGTAGTATAACAAACTAGCTTAAGACTAGGGACACCGAAAGATTTATTCAATACATAAACAGAAAAATAAGGCAAAATCTTGACCAAAAGTCCTTAAAAACAACTAACATAAAAAGAAAGCAAAACACAAGTTCAACAAAGTTAAAACAATGGAAGAACCAAAAACACAGTCTAATAATAATACCCCAATGCCTCTTGTCTCTAGATTGGATCATTTGGATTTCATTGTAATTAGTATTAATTTTTTTAATTAATTTTTGTTAATTTAAATTAATATTAATTTCTTTTTCCTTTTTTTTTCCCATGTTTTGTACTTCAAATTAGCTGAAATCTTTGGAAGGAAAACAAAGTTCATCAAAAGGAGGAAGCAGAACTAGTCATGGGAAGCAATCTGTGCCATTGGATTTGGCTATTAGAGAGGCTTATTTCAAAGGTTCATTAATGGATAGAGTGGCTTTTCTTGAACGTAGGCTCTTTCAGGTAATCACTATCTTTTTTTTTTTTTTTTAGAAAAAAAATTATATATTTTATTGTTAAATTGAATAATTCGGTTTCCAAAATTGAAACTTAATGCGTACATGCATCAAGAGTGCTGTTTACCATTTAACTTATATTAATTTGTATTTTTTCATCACTATACGGCAGTTAGATGATACGCAGTATGCCAGCATATGGAATTGTCATGCTTCAATATATATATATATATATATATATATAATATATGGTTTTTTTTTCTAAATTAAATATATATATATATATGTAAATCAGCTTAGCTTAGATATGGAATCAAGCAGCACTTCATCAGGATCAGGCACTTCATCATCACATACTTCTGGATATGCCTCTGCTACCAATATTAATCCAAATCAAGACTCCCATGTTTGTAAGGTAATTTTCTTTTTCGGAAAAAAAAATTACAAAATGAATATTCTACTTTTAGTTGTGTTATTAGCGTATTATTGATTAATGAGAATTATTTTTGGCTCTTGGTTAAATTACTGTCATCATTGAAGTATCTGGATATTATAAAAAAAATATTTTAAATGGACTAAAATATCCTATAATAAAAAAGAGTCCGTGACATTATTAATATATATAACCATTAAAATTTTATATGATATTCAGCACTCAATAAAATGTATAAAAAATTTCGATTTTAATTTTTCCGTTTAATATTTATAGTCGGGCTACATTTCTTTTTTTTAATTAAAAAATGTGACATTAATGTAGTATTATAATAACGACAAGAGTAATATAGTAGAATAAGCAATTAATTTTCTCTTAATATTATAAAATGACATTCTAGATGGAGAAAAATTATGGATTATAATGGCCGTACAATTACGAACTCCATAATCAACTTTTCATGACGTTATTAATATTTGTGAAAGAAAAAAAGCTTTGTATTTTCGTATTTTCATTTTTGCTAATTTTTGGTAAAAAAATTATTAAATCCATTGAAATTTATTGTTTTTATTTAGTTTTTCAATTTTTATTGTATTAAATAGTGTTCTTGAAAACTATTTTTTCAACATTATATATATATATATATATATATATATATATATATATATATATATATATATATATATATATATATATATATTGTTTTTTCAACATTTATTTTACTACATATTAGTTCACAAAAGGACTTGAGGGAAAATAAAAAGCAATAGTTCAAAGATACAATACTTGATAAATAAGTATAATTGTTTATTCAATTTATCGAAATTAAATCACATGTACGCTAAATTAAATATTCACGATTTTAATAAAAAAAATCAAAAATCAAAATTCAGGAATTAAAATATGCATTTTGCATTTTTTATTTTCAATAGATGCTTGAGATTTTTATTTTGCATTATCGTATATAAATATTTTACTTTAACATGGAATTAATACAATGTGATAGATATATTTGCAATAAAAAATAATGAAATGTTACAAAAAGAATACCGAAGAAGATTAATACAATGTGATATATATATATATATATATATATATATATATATATATATATATATATATATATATATATATATATATAAAGGTCAGCTTAGAATTTTTAATTAGCAAAAAATAATAATTCGTATTTTATCATTTTTTTTTAAATTGTTATACAAATCAAAAGTCGAATCCAAATCCAATAATTTGATTGTACAAAAAAAGAATCCAATAATTTAGGTCCCATAAGTCAATTGTTTGATTCTTTTATTCTCAAAATTTAAAATATTTTTATTTCATTACTAAATTGTATGATAATAATTTTTCTACCAATATAATAATTAATGCTGCTATTAAGATTAATTTTGATATGTCTTTTATGATATTTTTGTGGTTATATAATTTAGTAAATATATATTTTTTTCAATTTTTAGGAGACATCTGAGAAGGAAAAAGGAAATAAAAATTCAAAATCTACAGAGCAAAGAACTGGGAACAATAAGCCCACTGCAGCAGAGGAAAAGACATGCAAAAATGGAAGAAAAAGGCTAAATTCCAAATGGGCCCATTTTAAAATCTTAGGCTGTTAAATTAAATTAAATATCTACTTTTTTATTATTTTTATTTTTTGTCTTTGCAAATTTTGAAGTTTTGGCTTTTGTAATAACATCGACGTTGTTTAATTCAAATTAAATGTTTTTAAAATTACTGAGTTAATTATTTGATTTATAGTTTTTGCAAAAAATAAATTAATCTATAAATAATGACTGAACAAAGAGAGAAATTGAATCAACTGATACGATCAAGTTACCTGAAAAATACAAAAAGACTGGCTTGAGTTTTTCAATTAGAGAGATTTCGACAGTTAAATTAGTAATTTAACGATAGTGAGATAGTTAAAACAAAAAAAAAAACTTAACTTTCATACTTCATTATATTCTATTCATGAGTTTCAGAATCCATATCTATTTAGGAATCTTGAAGTAGAGTATTTTCTCCTGATATATTGATATCTTTCAGATATTGACTGAATCTGATAAATTTATATTGTTCGGCTTGACCGAACACCTCACAGGGATAAATTTATTTCAAACAAATTGGGTGAGCTAATCTAACTGTTCGAATATTTCGAACTGTTAGCTAGGCCGTGTTATCAGTAAAAAAAATAAAAAATTGACAATTACTCTAAATGTGTTAGGTGAAAGGAAGAAACAGAGAGAGTATTTTAAGTGGAGGATGTTGAAGTTTTGGCTTTTGTAATAACATCGATGTTGTTTAATTCAAATTAAATGTTTTTAAAATTACTGAGTTAATTTTTTATTTGTAGTTTTTGCAAAAAATAGATTAATTTGTAAATCATGACGGAATAGAGAGATCAGATCTTCCGATACGATCAAGTCACTTGAAAAATACAAAAAGATTGGCCGGAGTTTTTGACTAGAGAAATTCCAACAGTTAAATCAGTAAATTGGCGATGGTGAGATAGTTGAAAAAATAAACTTAACTTTCATACCTCATTCTGATTCTATTCATGAGTTCCAGAATCCATATCTGTTTTGGAGTCTTAAAGTAAAGTATTTTCTCCTGATATATCGATATCTTTTCGGATCTTGGCTGAATCTGATAAATTTACATTGTTTGGCTTGACCGAACACCTCACGGTGATAAATTTATTTCGAACTAATTGGGTGAGCTAACCTAACTGTTTGAATATTCCGAATTGTAAGCAAGGCCGTGTTATCAGTAAACAATAAGAAATTGACAATTACTCTAAATGTGTTAAGTGAAAGGAAGAAATAGAGAGAGTATTTTAAGTGGAGGATGTTGAAGTTTTGGCTTTTGTAATAACATCGATGTTGTTTAATTCAAATTAAATGTTTTTAAAATTACTGAGTTAATTATTTGATATGTAGTTTATGTAAAAAATAGATTAATCTATAAATGATGACTGGACAGAAAGATCAAATCTTCCGATACGATTAAGTCACCTGAAAAATACAAAAAGACTGGTTGGAGTTTTTGACTAGAGAGATTCCAACAGTTAAATCAGTAAATTGACGATGGTAAGATAGTTAAAAAAAAAACTTAACTTTCATAGCTCATTGTAATTTTATTTATGAGTTCCAAAATCTGTATCTATTTAGAAGTCTTGAAGTAGAGTATTTTCTCCTAATATATCGATATCTTTCGAATTTTGGTTGAATTTGATAAATTTATATTATTCAACTTGACGGAACGCCTCACCGGAATAAATTTATTCCAAACTAATTGGGTAACCTAATCTAACTGTTCGAATAGTCCGAACCGTTAGTCAGGCCGTGATATCAGTAAACAATAAGAAATTGACAATTACTCTAAATGTGTTAGGTGAAAGGAAGGAATAGAGAGAGTATTTAAGTGGAGAATGTTGAAATGATTTACAACGTTTTTTTTATTGTGATTTACCTCAATTTCAGACATAATTTTTTTTATTAATGTGATTTAAAATCCGTACCCGACTTTGAAAATTAGAGTAAATGTTATGAATATTATGAACATGAAGTCTTGTTTTCATTTAATATGCCGGGAATTTCCTTAAAATTGAAAAAAATAAATAAAATTTGATGCTATTAATTAGATTCTTCCATTTCTTTTTTCTTCTTTAAAGTCTTGTCTTCATTTAAAGCCCGTGACTGCATAACTAATTTGAAATGCCGTTGTCGTTAATTATTCAATAGACTTATATATATTTTTAATTGAATATATAATTAAGTCATTTAATTGAAAATTATATTCAGCTCCACCGGTTCAATCATTTTATAATTTTCATAGACTTGTATTTATTTAATTGTGAAAGAAATATATAGCCATAAATATCACAAAAAGTAATCATAAATAGCACTTGTAGCACATAATCACAATCACCAATATCATCCAATTTTTGTGTTATCGGTATTGTTTTTACTTATGTCACGCTACGTTTCGGGATGAAAACTTGAATTTCATGAACTAAAAACTTCAACGAAAAAAGAGAAAAAAGTGTGAAAGCAATTTGGCAAACTTTTAGTATGAAGATTTTTTTTTTTTTTGGTTGGAAAGAGGTGAGCTAAGCTCACAAACAAACACAACCAGCGAGAGTGAGAGACTCCCACTAAATCATGACTAAGCCAAGAGGGTATGGAGTTTTTTTTCGAATGGAGACTCTCACTAAATCATGTCACCCTATGCCTCGAGATAAAAATTTAAATTTCACGAGCTAAAAATCTCAGCAAAAAGAGAAAAAAAAGTGCAGAAGCAATTTGGCAAAATTTTAGTATGGAGATTTTTTTTTTGGTTGGAAAGTGGTGAGCTAAGCTCACAAACAAACACAACCAGCGAGAGTAAGAGACTCCCACTAAATCATGACTAAGCCAAGAGGGTATGGAGATTTTTCGTATGCCTCAAGAACAGAATTCTTGGCTCTAATTAAAGTAACTTAATTTTGCTTAATTAGTAAGAATTAAATTGGTAATCACACAAATTAAATATAAGAAATAATATATATCATTAATATATCTGTTACATAATTTAAATTAGATAACTGATTATATTAATATATACATAAACGGCAGATTTCTTAATTAAGAGAAAAGCAAATATGGGACTAATTTCATATGTTTATTTTCTGTTGTAATATTATCATATTTATATTAGAGTCAATTTTTTATCTCTTGAGTTATGGATGTATTCCAAACTCTTTCAAATTGAATTGTTTTTAAATCGTGTTTGATTACATTTTGCATATTTAGAGATAAAATATGCATTCGACTTCTCTTTTGTTTTTTTTTTTTTTGCAAACTATTTTCCCATTTCATTTTTTTTACATATTTAATTAAGTGAAAATTAAAGTTGTGGAGGAGAATCATTACCGAATAAAAATAAATTAATTAATTAAAAAAAAGGGAGCAGGAAGTCATGGAATCAAAGGCTGGTTGGATCTTCATGTCCACGAAAAAAGAAAAGCTTGTTAGCTTTGTCCTGGCATGGAAATTATTAAATAATATATCAGAATAAATTGACTATTTCAATTATTAAACGAGATAAGTTAAATTTATAATATTAGAATAAGAATTAAAGAATATAATTATATACATTGTGAGTTCTAATTGATGTAATTGCAAAGTTAATGGACTGCTTAGCTGGAATGACGTGGAATGTGGATTTGATTAATTAGTTCTTTTTCTCATAATTTATTATTTTTAGAGTTAATTATGCACTTTTGCAGAAATTAATATCTCCTTATTTCAGATGATTGAACCTTTTTTATGATTAAATTTCAGAAAAAAAATTGATTTAATTTTGCTTAATTATCTCGTGTTTAAAGTTTTATCTTTTGATGGAAGAAATGGTGAGATTTTATTCTTATATTATAGATGTAATCTTTTCAAGAAAACATTGAAATTTTATTCTTAGAGCATCAAATTAATTGTAACATAAAATTTTATTATATTTTCATATATCTCGTAACTTAATTTTTACAAGGACAACATTGTGAAGGTAAAATTTTAATAGAAGAAAATATATATTTTATATAAAAGAAAATATTTTAAATACTCCTTCCTCTTAAATGTATTCCATTTTTATTTTTATTTATCCTGTAATATTTTAATTTTCTTCTTCAATTCAATTTTTTTTTCAATAAAAGTTAATTTGTTTATAAATAATCAGATTTAATAATTTAACAAAAATTATGTAATTTAATACTAAATTTAAATTTAATTAATTTTTTAAATTTTTATAAAAATAACAAAAATAATAAATTAAAAAAAAACTGAACGAATATTTCTTAAAATGCCAGCTACTCCTTTACCATTTACAATACTGTCAAAGCAGCTACTCCACCATTTATAACAATACAGCTCGATTATTACTGAGTCAATAGTTTACACATGTGGTCAATTAATTAATTAATAAAAAATTTTATAATAATTTACATTAAACCCATAAATCTATTCAAATTCGATCAACCTATTTGGAGATTGATCAATTTATGATTCATATTTTTTTATCAATCTATGATCTAATTCATTAATAATCCGCTCATTAATGACCCAATTCAAATCCATCAAATCTGTCCATTTGTCACCTATACTATCGAGAATCTGTCTCTGAAAATTACTTACCTAAATCTAGGGGTGTTCAAAAATGGTATAACCCACTTAACCTATCCAACCCAATCCATCTAATCCATTTTCTTACAAATATAATGGGTTATTATAACCCATACAATCCATTTTAACATTTTAAACATATATATGTGAGTTATAGGTTATTATATAACCCAATCAATTAACCCACATTACACTTTTTTTTAAATATGCTTCCACTCACACTGTAATGCCTATACTAGCTAATCCAGGTTACTGTTACTAATTACATTCATTAACCTATTCATCAGGTGACTTATCAGTTAATTATGCATGCATAATAACATACACATCATACATACTTTTCATATGGAGGGCCCACTATTACATATTCTTGATCATTCTTACAGAACTTATAATTACATGCCTTATATATATTTACAAATACATTACTGATAATCAAAAGAGATGCAAACTTAATTATATACATTAAGATGCAAGTTCTATTCTGAAATTGGCTTGGAAGACTGTTGGCTTTGTCCCTGAACACACGGTCTACCCTTCAAACCTACACGGATTAACACCCGTGCTAAGCTATAAAGCTTAGTGGGGAACAACTAAAAACATGTTGATAACTACTCACAGTAGCTATCATCAAGCATTCCTCAATAATAAAACACAATATAACAGTATCTTTAACAATATACAGTAACAGATATCAGACTATATATGCATATCATTGCATAACATTCAATGTATAATTTATCTTATCAATTTGCCTGCTTAAATTCATGTGGGAGTGGATAACGGGTTCAATGGATACCCAATGGTATCAAAACAGAAGGATACCCGTAGGTATCTAACAGAAGGATACCCGAAGGTATCTAACAGAAGGATACCCGAAGGTATCTAACAGAAGTCTCACGTAGAGACAAGTCCCATGTAGAGAGTTACAGAAGACTCATAAGAGTCAAACAGAAGCAGCTGCGATGGTACCCTATAGGCATGCCTATCTATCCACAACCAAGACTCTAAGTGCAGGCATAACATATTATATTTCATTTCTCATGAAATATCATCATCATAATTCAATATAGCATTAACAAATGCTAAACAGTACAATATTAGACATTCTCATATATATATATAGCATACTTAAGATTCATATACTGTAATTCCATGGAATAATTCATGTATGTTTCTATTATGAGTAATAGAAACTCACCTTTCAAATAACAAGCAAGCTTTGCATTCATGGATATTTCCTTTGCTACATGACTATCATTTAGGATGATTTATAAGCTTAGGAAGGGATTAAACAAGTCTGTACCATAAAAGAAATCAAAGAATATGCATTTTTGAAAAACAGGGGAGGGTCACGGTTACTATGAATTTCATGGTAACCGTGAGCCTAACATTTTTATAATGGTCATGGTTACTACACATTTCCTAGTAACCGTGAGCCAAAAAGCCTTTCAATTCTGGACCTCATACGAACTACCTCACGGTTACCAACCATTTCATAGTAACCGTGAAGTAGGGTGAAAACATGGGTCACGGTTACTAAGAAATCCTTAGTAACCGTGAGATAGCTTCGTTTTCGCTACTGGACCAAAAGCTAACTGCCTCACGGTTACCAAGCCTAGGGTAGTAACCGTGAGGTGTTACGAGAATGGGTCACGGTTACTATGAAATCCTTAGTAACCGTGATCCATTGCGTTTCCTTCGGTCTTAAGCTGTCGTTTTAGGAACCTCACGGTTACTATGAAAGTCATGGTAACCGTGATCCCTAAACCGACTCGAGACCGATTAACAGTCTCGAGTTCAAAACTATTTTTGACCTGTAAAACAACATTTTCAGGCAAAATGGCCTTCAACAAAGTTGTAGGCCTAAGTGTCTAGTTTTCAAAACATCAAAAATCATATCAATAGGACCTGTAAAACTCCAGTTATGCAAGAAAAACCACAGACTGTTCATAAGAGCAAAACTCACAACCACAATCAGATTTCAATACCGATTTTCACTATCACGCAGTGAAAATCAGATTTCGGTTCCTTCAAACAAAATCAAGACATGCAAGTCTAGTTTCTGAATCAACTTGAATTTCCATTTTTGAGTTACCATAGCTCAAGATATGAGTAAAAATGTACAGACTGGTCCAATAACCCTTAAACAGATTTTCATGTTCTTTAAACAAGCTTTGTATAAAAACAACTCTAAACCCTTCTAAGCTATAAATCATCCATAAAATACATGAGAGAGGCACACAAGCTTTATCTCTCACGACAAATCAATATACACACATACATGAAATACTAAATTCCCATACCTTACTTGATCTCCTCCTAGCTCTTCACCCTTGAAGAGTTTCCTTTCCTTTCCTCTTGCTTGGTTCTCCTTCTAACAAGTCATAAAAACACTTATATAAAAACCTAGTAAGCTAAATCAAGAATTACTTAACCAAGGAGAACAAGTGATCTTACCACAAACTTGAGCAAACCTCTCTAATTCAAAGAAATCTAGAGAGAGAGAGAAAAGATGAGAGAGAGAGAGTTAGGGTTTAGGAGATTAGGAAGATGAAAATGGAGATTGAAGACCATAAGTGGCCGGCCAAATCCTCTCCAAAATATCTACCTCTCCCTTAAATCCAATTGGTCCAAATGTCACTTTAAAGCAACATTTGCCAATTGGTCCCCCAACTTCCCTTAATTCAAAATCTACCCCAAAACTTACACTTTAACTTTTCAATTACACCTTTCACTTAACATTTATACTTAATTAAGCATAAACACTAATAATTAATTAGTGATAATTCTACTAGGGTGTATTGCGGGGCATTACACACACTTTTTTCTTTTTCTTTAATATGAAATTTTAATAATAAATTAATAGAAAAAATTAAATTATGATTAATTTAATCGAATTAATCAGATCGGACCATTTCATAATTAAATGTGAAACTTTGACTTTTATCATTATTTATATGCGTTAAAAATTAATTTTTTTTCCATACAACTTTCTAAAATTAGAAATTTATTCTTTTTTTTGGACATTATACTTTAAGAGCCAATTAATTTAGAGCCTATACACAATAAAAATTGAATCCGAA
Organism: Excoecaria agallocha; assembly: GCA_037975025.1. Classification (NCBI taxonomy): domain Eukaryota; kingdom Viridiplantae; phylum Streptophyta; class Magnoliopsida; order Malpighiales; family Euphorbiaceae; genus Excoecaria; species Excoecaria agallocha. The sequence continues at coordinate 41,708,215 of CM075819.1, read as the reverse complement.
CCACCATTAAAGAGAATATTATCTAAAAGTAATTTATTAGAAAAAAAATTACATCCTTTAATATCATTTTTAATTTACTATATAAACTAATAAATGAAATTTTTGAATATGATGATTCCAACTTCACGTGTTCGTGTCAAGCATGCAATTACTTTTGGGTTTTGTAATTTTTTATTATCTAATCAATTGGAATATAAGAAATGCACGAGTTTAGTTTGAACGAACCTGATGACATAAGTAAATAAAAAATAAATAAAAGATATTTTGGTCAAAAGTCAAGGTCGATGGCTCATATAGTCATGTGTAGACTTGAGGACATTATACATGTTCCCTGTCCAAACTTTGTGCTTCTTTGAAACACGTATTCTGTACTTCAAAGCTAAACCACTGCTTGTTTGTTATGATTCATTAAAATGGAATGCGTGTTTTTTTAGTGGCATGGAACCTACCTTGACCGTGTTGGCTAATCAATTGGAATATCGATTTTAGTATAAAATAATGAAAATTTGTATGATTTTAAATAATAAAAATGTATTTGTTGCGTCAGTTTTATAGTGATTATTTCCTGTATTAATAATTTATTAGAAAAAAATTTAAGTTTCAGAATCTTAAATTTTGTCTAGTAATAACAACAAGGGAAAAGTTCAAATTTCTCCCCAAAATTTGTTTAAATGTGAAGTCTTGCCCTTATATTTTCAATTGAAACAATATTTCTTTATATATAATAATAGGCAATCCCAAAAATTATTTATTCAATTAATTTAGATTCGTACCAAATATACCTATAAAAGAAAGTAAAGCTTTTACTCTCGAATATTTAAAAATATTATATTTATTCTAATTATTATGTTGATGCAGATTTTGTAAGGGTAAGATTTCCAATAATAATGGAACCAACTTCACCCATCAATGAATGATTTTAATATTAAAGGCAATACTATAATTAAATCAATTAATTTCATAGTTTAAGAATTTATATGTAATTTTAAATTTTAGGATACTATTAATTTTTTTATGAAATTTATATGTAATTTTAAATTTTATGGTATTATAAATTTATATACTTGCGGTATTTAAAAAAATATTTATAAAAATAAAATTAATATTTTATATTTAAAAATATATAAATATGAATAATTTATAATTTATATGTTTATAATATAATATAAAAAATTAATATAATCCATATAACCCACGTAAACCAACCAACCAACCCAACATAAGAAATTTAGTTCATAACCCACCTGATTTGGGTTGGGTTCAACCAATTTAAAAATTTAGATGAATTGAAGGAAAAACTAATCGTAACCCACTCAACCCACATTTGAACAAATCTGGTCCATAGCTCCACTTATGGAGAAATCCAATAAAATATAAACATGTTATCTAAAATTGAAACATTGCTCTGTCTATACAGTTATGATGGAGGAAAGGAAAGCAAAGCAAAATTGGAGGAAACAAAGAGCCTCATGCTCTCATGGCGGAAGCGACGATGAAGACCGAAGGTCCCAGCGGTGACGCTTATAGGAAAAAACGTTCAAATAGCACAATACCTTCGATGTTATGAGCCACATTTTGGTTAAATCTCTATTTCAATAGGACACTTTGATGTTATCAATTAAATTCTCAATTCTGAATTTTGTGAAAGGTTGTGGTTATAGAAGCAAAAGCTGGCTTCGGCGAAATAGGTGAATCTCGAGGCAAAACAAGGTGTTTGGTAGGAGAGAAAGCCATGGAATCTAATCAATGTTATTAAAATCGGACCAAATAAAGAACCAGTGAGGCTGGAGATTCATGGTTCGACCGATTCAACCGAATTTTTTTTATTTTTAAAATATTATAAAATATTATAATTTTATAAATACTATTGTATAAAAATTAAAAAAATATCTATCAAACATTAATATATGTCACAAATATTCTAATAATAAGTTACAAAATATAATTTTAATTTTATTATTACAAATAATTAATTATGAATTTTTGAATATTTTATATTAAAAACATAAAAATACAATTATACTATGAAAAAAGTTTTCCTTTTAGATGGAGTACTAATGAAGCAAACATAGAAAATATTAACCTTGCATATATGAGTATAATTATATTTAATTACAATAAATTCAAATAGATAATAAGTATATTAAATTGTTAAGTGACATCTTTAAAATTTAAAATATTAATTTTTTCAAAGAAATAAATTATGAAATTTTCATATATATATATATATAATAAAATAAATAGATAATAAATATATTAAATTATTAAGTGATATCTTAAACTTTAAAATACTAATTTTTCAAATAAATAAATAATAAAAATTTAATATATATATATACACACATATATTTGATTACAATGAACCAAATATATAATAAGTATATTAAATTATTAAGTAACATATTTAAAATTTAAAATACTAATTTTTTCAAATAAATAAATAATGAAAAATAAATATATATATGTGTGTGGGGGAGGGTGAAAAAATACAAAAAAATATAATTTTTTGTAATTTTCAGCCAAAAACTCGGTTTTATCCGGTTTTCGGTTTAATTCAATTTTTTCGGTCCAATTCGGTTTTTTATCAATCTAATTTTGTACAGTTAAACCAATTAATTGGCCGGGCCGGTCCGATCCGATTTTAATAACTATGAATCTAATGGCTAAGTGTCTGAGTAGTGACGAGTTATAATGCCTGTTTTTTTTTTTTATGTTTAGCTATTAAAATGGAATAATATTAGGTTAGGCAGTAGGTGGGGAGCCATTTTTCGCCTCCGTCTCGCCCCGTGATTATCTCTATCTAGGCGGACGGTTTGACAAACGTGTAAAAGTTAGAGCTGTAATTTATATGTCAGGCTAAATAATAAATATGTTTTATATTTTTTTATATAAAATATATTTTATATTAATTACATATATATGCACAGTTTTATCTGAAAATTCTATAATAATTTTTTTCAATTTGCATGTAAAAATAAATAATTTAAATTTATGGAATGAAAATAGTATATAAATGTTATGCTATTACAGCTTAGCCAATCCAATCAGTCCCAACTCCCATCTGTCCCCTTCACCCACTTGCCACCTTTGCTATATCCCCATTGTACTTTTTTTTTCCTTAAAAGAAATTCGAATTTTTTTTTCTATTGCTTGAAATCAAAAACAATATTTAATATTTAATTATTATTATTAAAAAAATGTTCCCAAATTACCCTCATCTTTTTATTGAAAATCCATCTCTATTGTATTAAAAGCTAAAACAAAAACCCCACTTTATCTCCTCTCCCTGTCCCTCTTCCTCTTCCTCTCTTAATGGAAAAACCAGAGCCTTCAAGCTCAATGGCAGACTCGGAACAAGAACCAACTTACACAGCGCATCATTTAACTATTCCACCTGGCTTAACTCAGTCCGAATTCGACGAGTTATCCCCACTCATCCCCGAGTTCCACACCTACAGAATCAGCCAAGCTCAATGTTCTTCTCTACTAGCGCAGCGCATCTGCGCACCAGACGACATCGTATGGTCCATAGTCCGCCGTTTCGATAAGCCCCAGACCTATAAACACTTCATCAAGAGCTGCGTGGTGGAGCCAGGCTTCACTATGACCGTAGGCTCCACGCGTGATGTCAACGTGATCTCCGGTTTACCGGCAGCTACCAGTACTGAGCGGCTTGATATTCTCGACGATGACCGCCAGGTCACTGGTTTTACTATCATTGGAGGAGAGCACAGGCTGAGGAATTACCGGTCCGTGACGACAGTTCACGGGTTTCGCCTGGACGGGAGGATCTGGACCTTCGTTTTGGAATCCTACGTCGTTGACGTGCCTGAAGGTAATACTGAAGAAGATACTCGACTTTTTGCCGATACGGTTGTTCGGTTGAATCTGCAGAAATTGGCCCGCGTCGCCGAAGCGGTGGCGCGTGACGACGACGGTAAATCGCCGCCGCTTTAACAAATCACTAATACGAAAAAACAAGGCTTTCCTTTTGTTTTCTTTTAATTTTCTTTTTGTGATTATGTTTCCTTCTTTTTTTTTTGGTCTAATTTGCTCTGAAAAAAGATTAATGCTGTCAAATTACGAAATTACCCTTAACTTGGAGGGCGTTTGACTCGCGAATGCCTTATTATTTTTGGTTGGGGGTTCCATGTGATGAGATCCAATAAGGGCATTGCTGTCAATTCACATGTACAGACAGAGATGTTGAGTTTTCACTTTTCAGGATAATGCTGTCTTCTTAGTATATGTAAACTCAAAAAAAATATAAAAAAAATCCTTGTGTCTATAATTATTCCTTCCGTTCTGTTACTTTTTAATAAAATTTAAATTTTATTTATATATTATTTTAAAAATTTTAATGTAATTTAATTCTTTTTTAATTTAATTTTTTTATAAAATTAAAATTAATTATTTTTTATAATTTAATTTTAATTAGATGAATTAATACTAAATTTAAATTTAATCAAGATTTTTTAATTTTAGTAAAAATAATAAAAATAATAGATAAAAAAATAAAGTATTTTTTTCATAATTTTTTTATTGATTTTGTTTATTGATATACTTATTTTTTCTTAAGTGGTAATTAGAGTGTTAATTTAAATTACCTAATCATTTTCTTTGGGTAATTAGTAGTTTTTTTTGGAAAAAAAATGGAAATTAAAATGATTTCTAATTGTAATTGTAGGAAACTGCTGGAGGAGACGTATGCATGTATAACCCTAAGTATGATGTAACTGTGGAGTTTAGGATTGGTGGAATCTTATGCTTTTGACTTTTTTGCGCAAAATTATGAGAATCAAAGTGCCCAAAATAAAAGTTGCTAACTTTTAATTTCCACTTTATAAATCTAATAAATTTTTAATGAAACACTTACCACTTTGATTCCATTTTTAATCTTTTTAATTCACCAATCCAATAAACTATTTGTTAATTTTATACCATTTTTTATTTTCTTATGAGAAATGGACCTATAATTTATCAATAATTCTTGAAAAAGGAAATAGAATTCGAAACTTTTTACATATTTTAATTAACTATTGATCATCAAATTAAATTTTGATATTTTATGTACATTAATTATACTAATAGTTTATGTGCATTAATTATATATATATATATATATGAAAGATTTTCTACTGAGAAAACTTCTAATAAAGAGATTTTCTTGTGCCTTATTCAATTTCTGTTTTAGAAAAATGAAATTTTCTTAAATTATACTACCTCCATCCCATTTTAAAAAATAATTTTTTTATTTTTTACGAAAATTAAAAAAATAATTAAAATACCTTAATATGATAAAAAAAATTATAACTATTGACAAAAATAACCTTTTATATTTTCAAAAATTTCATTTAATTTAATAATGTGTATATTAAATAAGAATATATATGTAAACATATTTTTCAAATTTCGAAAAAAAATATTTAAAATGGGACAAAATAAAATAGAAAAAAACAATCTTTTAAAGTGAAAAGGAGAGAGTAATCAATTCAAACCTTATCTGGCCCAAAAATGAATTGATTCATTAAATTTTTATAAATTAAATTAATAATATTATATACGATTAGTTTTTTTAATGAATACTTTTGAAAAGATAACGTTAAATGTAATATATATTACCTCTATTGTCGAAGAAAACTAAACAATTCAATGCATATACTATCATAAATTTTCATAGTTAAGGTTATTCAAATAAATTTTTACAATATTTTACAATGTCAAATAGTTTAGGTTGTAGATATTTGATGAAGAGATTATTTTAGTATTATGTATCATAACAACTTAGATAGACCTAAACTTAGATATAATTCAGTTTTGAGTTTAAAAGTTTCGTACTCACACTAGGGGCGTAGCCACCTTATAATTAACCCCACTAAATTTTTCTTTTCAAAATTAACTCAACTAAAATTTTTAAATAACTTTATTAACAATTAATCTTATTAAAAAATTGATTTTACTAAAATTTTTAAATAATTTCATTAAAAATTAATCCCACTAATATATTTAAATAATTTTTATGTTTACTGAATTTAATTTTTGATTACGCCGTATACACGAACAAAAATTTAGATTTTGTTACACAAATTTGAGTGCTAAAAATAATAAAAAAAAAATTATTAATGTAGTATTTTGATTTGGATGAATTCAGTAGGGACGAGCGAAATTCCGACCGCAAATCGAGGTAAGTGAACCAGAAAAGGCTCTAAGTTCGTGTAGTGATTGGTCCACAATTATAAATTCATCAGTGATTGGCCACAAATTATGTCTGCGATATATTTTTTATTTTTTATTTTTCTCCACTTTTGTTTTTTGTTTTTTTTTCTTTGAGTGATGTAGACATTTATAGCATTAATCTCTTTCCGACAATCACAACAACCCTTCATATTTTTGTACCATTTTCTACCATGTCCACTTGTGGCTTTATTTTTTATTTTATTTTATTTTTAATTAATTACAACTAAATATGTTAAAAGGTAATTTGATCCATTTTTATCCGATCCGATATATTTATCGAGTGTAATGGCAACTTATTTTATCAGTCCATTTATTCTCAAGAAAATAAATATAAAAAAATAAATGATAATATAACTGATTAAATTTGAACTTATAGAGTCGGACAAGGTAAATTAAAACTCATAATTAGTTATTAGTAATTTAGACGTTATAAAATATTAAAACCTATTAAATCCGAGCAAAAATATATATACATTTAAAATTTTTGTAATGTTATACGCATCTTTTCATTATATTTTTCCCTATTTATTTACTGTTTATCAAATCTAACTTGACTGTCAAAATATTTTCAAAACTTTACCGGGAGATTTTTTTATTTTTGCATTAAAATTAAAAAAAAATTAAAAAACTGGTATAACAGTAAAATTATTTAAAATTTTATGGTGTTAGAAAACGGCACTATGGGTTGCCGTTTTTGGATAGGTGAGACCCATGCATTTATGCCTTTTTTTTGTATTGAAAACGGCACATATACTTGCTGTTTTTTCATTATTGTTAAACGACGTCGGCTGGCTTGGGGAAAGAGTGCCTGGAATACCTTTCAAAACAGTGCCATTTCACTGAATGAAAAACAGCGTCATTTCGTGGTGGAGGAGACGACAAATTGAGAAAATCTGTCAGTAGAGTCCGCTATTAAAAAAGGCAGCCTAGCTTGCCGTTTTCTGTATAATTACTATTTTTTTAAATGAAAAGCCTGCAGGGTGCCCAGAAGCTTATAAGGAAAAAAGATAGATATCGAACCTCTAAATATAAAAATGAAATGAACAGAAGAGACCGTATTAAGCTATATTTTTTTGGTGGAGGCTAGAGAGAAAACAAATTTCTTAATATGAGGATTTTTTTTTTGCCATCTCGAAATAATTAAAATCTCATATGTGATCCTTTCTTTTTCTACAGATTTCGGGACAAAATTTATAAATTTTTTTGTTGATTAAACAAATGAAGGAAAAATAAATTCCCAATTAAACATACAATTAAGCAATAATATAAGATTTTCGTAATAATTACGAAAGAGAGGCTAGGTCAAACATTTAATGTCAGCAATTATTGTAGTTAAACTAATAAATTTTTCGTAGTTCATGAAACAAAATATACAAACAATATAGTATGTATTTGCGTCAACTCCTCCATGTTAGGTTGTTGAGCTTTCGTATTGTCATTGTGGATTAAAACGTATCAGTAAGGATATTTTAGGTACTGCCAATAATAATAATAATAATAATAATATCATCACCAGATAGATCGAAACTATATATATATATATATATATATATATATATATATATATATATATATATATATATATATATATATATATATATATTGAGTCAACCGCATATTATGGAGTTAATTAAGTATACATTATTGTTTTGGTTGGTACATATACTTTATAACCTAGTTTATTCATTTCTACTCTTTAACTTTGGATAAGTTTTGAACTTCTGTCCCAATATTACTCATCAAAGATATATGTCACGATATATCACGAGAAATAAAGATAAATACTCTCAAATCACAGATCTACAAACTTTGAGATTGCTCACTTTTTGCATCACCAGTCTAGTTCTCACCCACACCTAGGGATGAAAACTATAAGTCACGAACTAAAAGCCCACCGAAAAGAAGAGAGAATACTCGCAGAAACAAATTGATAGTGTTTCAGTATGAAGGATTTTTTTCTATATTTTTAAATGCAGAATTTTGGCCCTTATATAGGCCTCCAATTAAGATAAGATTAAATTTTTTTAATTGGCATTTAAACAAAATTGGCAGTTATAATAATTTAATTCAGAAAATAATATCCAATTAATATATCAGTTACCTAATTAAGGGAAATTTCAATATGAAACTAATTTTATTTATATTATTTTCTATTTCGATATATTTTCAGTCATATCAGAGCTAATTTTTCATCATGAGAGCCATTAACGTATACAAAACGCCTTCAATTCAGCATTGTTTTTGTTAGATCAGTTTCATCAAGTAGGCTTTTTACTCCACAAGCACTATCTAATTACCTTCGAAGTTATATATATATATATATATATATATATATTATTTTTTAGGTAATTGACGTTGCTAGACAATCATTACTCAATTATAACAATGTTATATTGTTATTGTCATGGGATTGGAAAAAAATCGAAAGCTATTAAATTAGGTTAAAATAATCGAGTTCAAACTGACTTAATAGTTAATCAGTTTGACTGGAGGTGAATGTTGTTTTTAATTTTTAAAATTATAGTTAATGAATTTGGACTTGGATTTAAGTGTTTGATTAATAATTAACCGAGTTTATATGTAATTGTACACATATATATGAAGATAAAAATAATTTTCACATGTATTCATATTCTACCCTAGTTTTAGAAAATAGATGAATCATAAATTAATATTTATGTAATTTTATTTTAGTATATTGATACTAAATTTACATAACTTTTATTTTATTTTTAAATTTTGAAAAAATTTATATTTTAATTTAATAGATGGATTAAAAAATTTTTTTATGACATTTAGGATAATCATAATTGTATATATTTAATTTTTTTAGCAGTTAATTTAACTGTTAGTGATTAATCAATTACATTTAGTAGTTAACCAGTTAGCTGGCTGTGTAATGGATTAAACTTGAATTTTAATTTTGAAAAAATGACATTAATGATCTATATCATCCCTAATTATTATTATTATTATTATTATTATTATTATTATTATTATTATTATTATTATTATTATAAAAGAAAGTTTAGACAAACCAACAAACACAAATATCAGTAGCATCAGGTGTAGCATGTGAAGGATTTAAGTAATAATTTTGTACGTGTACATTTAAAATGCCAGATTATATATATTCATTAAATCTGACGGTTTAAATATATGTATATCTTATTTCGTCCATTATTTTGTTTTCTACTATTTTATTTCTTATAGTCACTTAGAACAAATTTTATTGATTGCAAAGCCCAAATTTCATGGTGGTGTTACAGTAATTTACTCCATTTAAATATTTTTCTGTAAAAAACAAAAAAAAAATTATTATCGCCCTCCAAATGAAAATATGTGAAAAATAAAAAATAAATAAAAGGGCATTAACATGGGGTGAGAGAGGCTCGAACTCTCGACCTCAGGATAACTCAGTCAGCTATGAGACCTACGCGCTAACCAACTGCGCCACCACCCCTTGTTGCTCAGCTTTGACCGTTTATAATAAGTGTACTTGATAATTTTGTTTCTCGGTAATATCAACAAGCAGTAGACAAGTGTCGGAGACCAGTTCTAATGAGACTTGACTTGAAACGGTAATTGATGTTTCTGCCCCAATTTCAGACATTATATTCGCTTCTTTCTCTGTTATTTCCTAATTCCTACTTGTGTGCCATTCTGTCTTTGCCCAAATCAAACAAACAGACTCTACAATTTCTGCTCACAGACAACCTCAGCTGCATTTTCATGAGGTACTCTTAATTTGTATTTTTTTTTTCTTTTACGTTAACCCCATTTTCTCTCTTATCTGTACATTCTTTTTTTTCGTTTATTCGATTCCCCATATGTGAAATTTTTTTCCTTTTCAGTTTAGATCGCTGATTTCGTTTTTTGAAGTTAAAGAATTGATTTTTATGTGCTAATTTCAACACTGAGTAAGAGATTAGTTATGCCCGGAGGAAATCGAACACTATAACTCAAGAAATTAGGAGCATAAATCAACACTGATTCAGCACTCTATTATTCTAGTTAGAAATTTCAGATATTACAAGTTGATGCTTTCTATATAGAACATTTGGTATAAATGGAGAAGCAAAGAACTTAGATTTACTAATCTAGGTGATCATAAAAATGTATGATGGTTTGATTTTTCATTTTGGCTATTTATCCAGTTGTTGATGCTCTATTGAGAACACTTAAAGCTTCATACTTGCTGGGTCATGTATTGGTTTTATTTTAAGGCTAGCTAATAACTTGTTTTCTGCTAAACTGCCTATATCACTATGCATGGCCTTTTGCCATCCTGATTCTAAGGATCTGCATTGTGATGAACGTTTTAGTTCCTGATTAAATTGACCCTTTTGATTATATGTTCAATCCAAGTGATTAAACAAGAGTTAAAAAGTATATAATTGTTTGGCATCTATGAATCTTATGCTTCACTAATTTGGATTTATGTTGGTGAAAATGGCGTCATGAACGATGAATTTTGTTGGCTCCAGTATTAAATGTGCAGAGGTTTTGAATAATATTAGCTTCTATGTGCCTTTTTATGAGCTATCTTCACATTTTTGTTTGTTATCGGTTGTATATGACATGTTGAATTTTGTCGGCTCTAGTATTAAATGAGAAGAGGCTTCAAATAATACTAGATTATATGTGCCTCTTATGAGTTTTCTTCACATTTTTGTTTGTTATTGCTTATATGATGTGTTGTTGCATACAAAGATATTGCGAATTAACTTTCAATTTATTCACCAACAGGATACTTGAAATATTGGTAGCTAATGGAATGATAAGCATCTGAAATCAGGTGTTAAAAAGTATATAATTGGTTGGCATCTATGAATCTTGTGCTTCATCAGTTTGTATTTATGTTTGTGAAAAATGATGTCATAACATGATAAATTTGTTGGCTCTAGTATTAAATGCAAATAGGCTTTGAATAATAATAGATTCTATGTTCCATTTTATGCGCTTTTCTTCACATTTTTGTTTGTTATCGTTTATATTTTGTGTTGTTGCATACAAGATATTGCGAATTTTACTCTCATTTTATTCACCAACAGGATACTTGAAATATTAGTAGCTAATGGAATGATCAACTTGTAGTCGTTGTTTAACTTTGGTCTACTTGATTCTCGTAAAGCAGTTGATACTTTGTGGACAAAATGGAGAATGAGCGAAATGTGAATGAAAATGGGACACAAGATGGTATGTTTATTAAGCCTCTTGAAAGCAATGGGCACTCCAGGAGCCGTACTGATATCATGACTCGCCGCCTAAAGAATAGAGAAAGGCAGCGGAGATACAGGGCTCGGAAGAGGATGGAAGCTGATATGAAGAAGGATTGCGTACCAAACCAACTGACTAGGCCACAAGGAAATGTGGAGTTGAAGGGGAATCATAACAATTACATAAGCCGTGTTCATTGTGAAAGAAATTGGAAAAAGGATGCAAGAAGAGCTCATGCATTGGAAAATGTAGAAGTTGCACATGGTGCGGCCAACATTGCTGCTTTGGCCTTAAAAAGTGAAAGTCAGACACTGTGCTTGATCCCTCAAACAGCAGTAGAAGCACAACTAGAGAGAAAAAATAATGTAGAAAATTCCCTTAGCTTCCCAGGCAGAGAAACAAAAGCCAAACTCAGTGCAAGAAATTGGAAGGCTGAAGCAAGAAGAAAGAAAAATTAAATTTGTCATTCCCAATTTGGCTGCAAAAGAGATGCCCTATTCTTCCTCAAGTTTCTGGCATTTGCAGATGTAAAAGAGCAAAGGGAGATATGGCCAGCAAGTTGAAGAGTTTGATGTTTGATAATCACCAAGTTCCATTGTAGGCAGAATGTGGATATTGGAAGATAATCTAGCTGCCATATTTATAAATTATCAGGTCAGTGCTTAGAATGATTTAACTTGTGATATCAATATTAGATTATTGTGTTGTACCAAAAATACTTGTGCATATTAGTTTGAGAACTATCAAATCCTTTGGATTCATTTAATATGAAACTTGCTTATTTTGAAACTGATGTTTTCTTTCCATTTTCTCTATTGACAATAACTAATCTTATTATTTGTGAAACTTAGTGTTCTCTTGTTGTTGTTATTGTTGTGTTGCTCTGCTTTTTCCCACTTACAATGTTTGTAATGATAAACTGATAATTGACAAGGGATACAAGATTACTTCCAAATTGGTGATTCTATGGGAGGAATAACTCCCTTAATGTTTACTCAAAGTTGGCTAATGTTTTGATACTGGAAAGCTATGATGTCTAATTACAACTATAAATGTCATTAGGAAAAATCGAATTCAAGATTTTTCGCATTTTTTTTTAATTTGGTGATCCTATTGGGGGCATAGCTGCCTTAATATTTACTCAAACTAGGCTAATATAATGTGAGCTAATTTGATTCATATGAATAGGATTGATAATGAAATAATTCATTTTACTTTATATGACAGACATTCAGAAACAGAAGCATACACATAAAAATGAATGCAAATAATAATAAAATAAATGATTAATATTAATTAATTATCTCAATTGTTGTCTCAAATCCTCAAAGCTCCAATCCCTTCTCATTCCAGAGCTTCTAACCAATTTTGGTTCAACATTTTGGGTAAATGTGAAGCCTCCCATAGCCAATAAACGACTGTGATCTTCTTTTCTTCTTCTTCTTCTTGAAATAACCATTGATGAAGCTTTATTAATTTTCTCAAACCTTGGAGGGCTTAAGTTGCCAGACCAACTTCTCTCTACCTTAATACAACATAGTTTTTCACAAAGCTTGCCTTTCCCATACTCTGTCCAAGAGTCACTTCTTTGAAAGTCTTGACATGTTAGGCAATTCAGACTCATTGTAATATCATATATAATGATCCTATAAAAAATATAGAATCAAAAGGTTGATTCTTGATAATCCTATAAAAAATATAGAATCAAAGGGTTGATTCTTGAAGGTGATAGAAAAATGAATGATGAGGATTATGAGGAAAAGATTATCTCCATTGTCATTATACTAAATATTTTCTTTAATTAACTGCCGTATACTCCTAAAAGATTGCTAAGCCGGTTTAATGTTAGAATTATTAACCAGATTTCACTGATTATCTATGTGTAATAATCATCATGGAATCAAATTTGGATTTGGCATTAGATGTATTTCTTCTTTTATTTTATTTTATTTTATTTTATTTTTTGCCAAGTTTAGAATTGAAGAGTCTGAAACAAACACTATCTATATGCAACTCATTCCATTTGTACCAATTCTAAGTTTGTTAATACATATGGAGACATCCAAACTTGACTCTGTAATTGGTCAATTGAAAAAAAAAATGATTTTTTTATTTGTATATTGTGTGATACTAATAAATTAAATGTAAATTTTTGTTTGTTACTTATAAAATTGATTCAATATGGTGAGACTTTATGATATCTTAAGGTCTCCGGTTCGAATCCTAAAAATAAAGATATATTAAATTTCAGGTATAAAAATTTTATTATTCTAGTTCTATTCGATTCAAATAAAAATTAATCTGAATGTAATGCTTTAACTGTCCGCTCAGAATATTTTATGATTTAAAAAAAAAACAATTTAAATCCTCAAATGTAACAATTTTCAGGTATTATTAAGCCTAATAATAATGGAAGCAATGATAATAATAACAATTATGACAAATAAAAATAATAACGATAACATTAATTGCCTGCTACTGCAAGAAACTCCTAAATTACAATACTGAATTGTTTATGTATAAATTACATCAAAATCGTCAGCAACTGCTAAAACACGCAATCTCTCCTCCAAGATCTTCTCTTTACTCTCCAAGAACTTCAAAATTTCCATTAATGACTCTTCCGGTAAGTAATCAAACCTCGAATCCCAGGTTTCATAATTGACCCTTTTCTTCTTTTCATCAAGTTTCTTGGGCAGTGAAGCCAAGTTTAGATTTGATTTGGAAATATAATCCTGAAGAATTCGATCGATTTGATCTTTGTCTGGGGGCCAAGTCTCGACCTTGCCGTCAGGTTCGATACAAACAAGACCCACCGGAACTCCACAGAGTATGGAGAGTTCTTCAGCTTTCTTCATTAGGGTTTTCTTCCTCTTTCTGTAAGAGGGGGAAGGAGAAGAAGACGAAGAGACGTCGTTTTGATGATTCATGGTTGATTTCGATCCTTCTTTTTAGGGTTTGTACGAGAGCGTGTTTATATAGTGATAAAAAGGTTTTTCCCGGAGGATTAGGAAACCTCTGTTTTAAGAAGAGTTTAAAAGCTTATCCAACATTTTTAAGGAATCCGATTGAATTGGGATATGAAATTTGAGTAGCAATTAAACTCTCTGTCTCTCTCTTTTTCTTTGATGAAAAGGAAAATCAAATATTAATTAAATATCATTTGATATTTTTCTATGACTATTAATTTAATAATAAGAAAAGGAAAAATTATGTACAGGCCAAGAGTTAATTTCATTTGGAGTTATTAATATTTGACGATTGTAACGTTATAATTATTATATTATGATTTGTAACAAAAAAATAATTATATTTTTATTTTATAATAAAAAAGTCACAAAAATTGAAAAATCAAGAATTCGACTTACCGAAAAAAATAATTTAACTTTTATTTTGATTAAGTTGATATTATACAAATCGAAAAGCAGTTGGATTGATACTAAATAAATTATACTATTAAAATAAATAAATAAATAAATTGAATAATAAATCAAAATAAAAGTTAGGCTATTTTTTTCCGATCCAATGGTAGGATTCTCGATTTTCTGATTTTTTTGACTTTTCTATTACAAAATAAAAATTAAATTATTTTGTTATTATAAATCATAATATATTGATCATAACGTTATAATTGCCAAATTTTAGTGGCTATGAATAAAACTAGTCCCTAGTTATTTTTATATCTACATTATACAAAAATATAAAATTTATAAGAATATAAAATAATTCAAACAAGTTATATATAGGGGCAAATCATTTGATGGATTATATAGATTTTAATGGCACATCAACAATTAACTGATGAAAAATACTCAAAATAATAGATCTGTCAAATTTTTTATGACATTTCTTCAATTTGTAAAGTTTAGGAGATATTATAGCAAAACAAATATTAGAGGATTAATTAATTTTTTTTGTCAAATTTCAGGGGTGAATTGCACCCTCAGTCTAATTTAATGACAAGAAAGGGAAAAATAATGTACAGGACTAGACCCAACAAATTATGTATACTACAATTTTTTTTTTTTTATAGTTACATTATATAAAAATATAAAACTTATAAGAATATAAGTTTATAACAGAAAATTAATAAAATTGCTTGAAAGAAAATTCTAATTCTGAGTTTTGCTTTTGTGCTATGGACGTCAAATACTATTATAGCTTATTGATAATAGCCATGATATCTGATTCTCACTCAAGCATTAACCCGTATAAATACAGCTACTACAAGTCCATAATGGCTTATCATTTTCCCAACTCCGAGTTTCTACTCCCTTAGAACGTCTGGCTCTGAATTTATCATTGTCAGCTGCTAACGGTGAATGGCAATTACAGGCAAAACAATTGTATCTTTCTAATCGCCTCTACTGCTATCAGTTTGATCTCCCTAAGAAGCTCAAACTTTCACGTTGTCCATCAAGTTCTGGACCAAGAGTTTAATAGCATTCAAAGTGACTGCAGTCTTCGTCGTAGGAAGCTTATAATTGTTGACTGGATCAGGAACTATTGCAATCTCATGAATGTTTTAATCTGTGGGAGCTTCTGCCATTTCGGTTCTCAACAAAAACATGAAATGAGAGTCTGAACGTGCAGAACTGTCTAATACGCCAAATGCAATGGATCGGGTAGATTGGCTGGTTGGCTATCAATCTGGTAACAAGAGAGCACTGGCGAAACTAGAGCAAATAAAAAATAGTGCCCCCTTACGTAAGAGTAGAGAGAGAAAAATAAGCCAGTGTGTTTTGCGAAAGCTCTACTTATATTTTGGCGTCACTGCCTGTGGTTAAAAGTGGCAGCTGCAAGTTATGGGCTTTGCTATGTGGATTCGTCCATTATGTTATGGGCTTCTAGGAGCCGTACGTAGACTGGCATAGGCCCAAGTGAGAATTAGATAATATGGGTATTATTAGAGCTGGTAAATCGTCCGGGTTGAATGAATTTGAATCAGATCATAAATAAACAAAAAATATGAATTATAATTGAATAAATGTTCAAATGAATTGAAAGAATTTAAATTAACTCATGAATTTAATAAATGTTAGTTCAAATGGATCGTATATTTGACACAGATAGATAACATGTTTAGTCTAGATAGATGGCTTTATGGCCCAAATATTACTATCAAAAGGCTATAAAAAATACTATTTTTATAATTTTTTTCTATTGCTTGGAACACTATTTACCCAATTTAGGAAAATATTTTCTTTAAAAGGGCTAGTGGATTCGGAATTAAAATAAATACACCTAATTAAGAAAAGAAAGGTATGGCAAGGCTAATTAATGAGCTTATTATTAATGTCATAAGACTTTACTAATAAATAAATATTACAATTATGTGATGGTATTGATTTTTCTGTGCTAATATCGCTTGTTATTTGTCCATTTTGTCACATTGAATTTTCAATTTTTGGTGTTTTTTTTTGACGTAAAAGAGAAGATTATCATTAACCAGAAACATCAGCTCGGAGAGCTAAGCACAGAAAGGAAGGGGGAAAATATCCCAAAACACAAAGTCAGCCTTAGAATCACAGGCACGAGCAAGCATGTGGGCACAGTGATTCGCTGATCTTTTCACAAAACCAAAGGTAAGGTTTACACGTAAGAGAGCTAAGCAATCCTGAGCAATCAAACTAAAGTCAAAAATAGTGCAGATATCGTCTTAAAGAGCTTTTATCACCAGTAAAGAGTCAGATTCAAACCACAAGCTAAAATTGTCATGGCCTCCTCTCAGGTATCCCACATCAAATTTTACCCAGACTTCTCTAGCACAAGGACACTCTACCAAGATATGGAAAATCGTTTCCTCAGATAAGCCACACAAAGGGCATAAAGTAGGAACATCCACACCCTTTTTTATTAGAAGAGCTCAAACAGGGAGGACTGCATGGATAGGTCTCCAGATAAAGTTCATCATCTTTGGGGGCACTAAAATCTTCCATAACTTGTTTCGGCAGAACTGATCCAGGATGGAGGTGAAAGCCACTGGAAGTTGATGGATAGCTCTATAAGCCGACTTAACTGTATAATTGCTAGACTTCTCTAGAAACCAATGCCAGACATCAGAAGAACAATGCCAACTTAAAGGGATGCTGAGAATCAAGTTTCTGTCTCTAGCATTAAAGAGGGAATTTATAAGCTCGGAATTCCATCTCTTGCTATCATGGTTAATTAAGTCAGAGACTAGAAGAGAGTTCATGGAGCTATCCAGAGAAGAAGTAATTTTTGGATTCGAAGGATCAGACAACCAGGGGTCTTTACAAGCCTTCACCGAATAACCACTGCCTATACGGACCTTACTACCAGCCCTTACAACTGATTTAGCTGCTAGGAGGCCTCGCCAAACAAAACTTGGGTTTGTACCAAGATTAGCATCCAAGAAGGAGCACCTAGGGAAGTATTTCGCCTTGAGTACCCTTGCCAAAAGAGAAGAACTAATGGATAAGAGCCTCCAGCATTGCTTACCTAATAGAGACAAATTAAAGTTGTGTAGAGACCGAAAATCCAAGCCTCCGTACTTTTTTGGCCAGCACATACGATCCCACGACATCCACATAATCCCGTATCTTCCTCTCAACTTTGAGCCCCACCAAAACGAATTGAATTACCGTTCCGGTTTCTTACATAAACCCAGTGGGAGAAGGAAAACGCTCATGGCATAATTCGGCACAGCTTGAACAACAGTTTTTAGGAGGATTTCTTTCCCTGCCCACGAGAGCAAATTTCGATTCCAACCTTAAATCCTCTTCCAGATTCTATTCTCTAGGAAGGAGAATACCTGCTTCTTGTCCCTTCCGATTAGAGATGGAAGACCAATGTAGGAGTCTCATTCCACTGCGTTTGAAAGTGAGAGCAAGTTATAGATATTCTTTCGCATAGTCTAAGGGGTGTTGGAGCTAAATTGAACAGAGGACTTGCGAAAGTTGATCACCTGTCCTGGGTCAGCCGCATAAATATGAAGTATATTTTTTACAATGGCTGTTTCGTCTAGAGAAGCCTTGAAGAAAATACAACTGTCGTCTACAAAAAATAGATGACTTATAAAGGGAGCTCCTGTAGCAATTCTGCATCCCGTTAGAAGATTCATACTCTCATGTTTTTTGATGAAAGACGAGAGTCCCTCAACCCCTAAGATAAATAAGAAAGGTGACAGTGGATCACCTTGGCAGATGCCTCTAGAAGCCGAAATAGGTCCCAATAGCCTGTTCTCATAATTGATGAAATAGCGAATTGACTGGAAGCACATTTGCATTAGTTTTATCCATCTATCATTGAAACCGAGCGAGTGCAAGACATCAGTGAGGTAATGCCACTCCATACGATTGTAGGCTTTACTCATGTCTAGCTTCAAAGTGACAACTCCGTCCGCACCTTAAGTTTTACGCTTGAGATGGTGCATAATCTTAAAGGCGACAATCACATTATCAGTAATCGATCTATGAGGAACAAATGCACTCTGAGATTCAGAAATGATTGAGGGGAGGATATGCTTTAGTCGAGTAGCCAGCATTTTGGCTATAATTTTATACAGTACGTTGCATAAGGTGATAGGCCTCAGGTCAACCATTGTTTCAATGGTTTTCTTCTTAGGAATTAATGTGATAGCGGTGTCATTTAGTCCTTCTGGTAGCGAGCCATTATTAATGATCTTCAAGCATTCGTTGATCACATCTACCCCGATAATATGCCAGTATTTCTGGTAAAAACCCGGATTAAAGCCATCCAGTCCCGGTGCTTTGTCAGGGTGCATGCTGAATAGAGCGTTCTTCACCTCATTCGGTGTAAAGTTTTGCAAGAGAAACTCATTTTGGGCAGAAGAAACTCTTCGTTCCAGACAGTGACTTATTAGGCCAGTAGAATTATTGGTGGCAGTGAAAGTCTCATCAAAGTAATCCGTGATGACCTTATCAAGACCATTATCCCACTTTTGCACAGCCCCAGTAGGGTCCTTCAACTGCATAATTCGGTTCTTTCTTTTCCGTTTAGAGGTCACAGCGTGAAAGGACTTCGAATTTGAGTCTCCCCCTTTTAGCCAAAATAACTTAGCACGCTGCTTCTAGAATTCCTCATATTGGCGAAGAACTTCATGGTAATTACTGTGAGCCTCTTGATACTCCAAGGATGAGATAGTACCCCTTGTACGTCGGGAAGAGTTCATTTTGGCCCGCAAAGATCTGAGCTTCTCCTTAAAGTTCCCAGTTATAGAAGAACCCCATGACGAGAGAGCTTTACTACAGTTTTGGATCTTGGAATAAATAGAGCAATCTAAATTCCTGACCCAGCTAGATTCAACCATCGACAGGAAATCCTTCTCAAGAGTCCATGCATTCTCAAACCGAAAGCGATTATGAGTATAGAGAGGAAGGGAAATCTGTGTATCCAAAAATAGGGGGCAATGGTCAGAGGATGTTAACTCTAGATTTACCACTCTGTACAGAGGAAAGAATTAGCCATAGCTCGATCGAGCCTTTCTTCGATGCAAAAGTCAGAACCAAGCCTTGTAAACAAAGTATAACCGTAGCCCTCCATGCCGAGATCTAAGAGGTTACTGTCAACAATGGCTTCACATAATCCATGAATTAAGTTACTCGGCTGCATTCTTCCCCCTTTCTTCTCGTGAGCTGAGGCGATGTCATTGAAGTCGCCTATGATGCACCATAGGAGGGGAGATTTGAATGTTAATATACGCATTAGTTGCCAGGATTCATGTTTCAAATTGCGATTTGGGTTGCCATAGAAACATGTCAGCCTCCAGGCACTACAATTGCTAATGCGTGCTTCAATATCAATATGATGTTTAGAGTAGCTAAGTAATTTGGCAGTAAATTTATGAGGAAATTACATGTTTTACAACTTTTTTAACCCCCGTTTTTTTAAATACAGCCAAAACTTTTAAGATGTTTAAAAGTACCCTATTTTAATCTTTTGTTTTTAAAAATACCGTTTTTTATGTTTGACCCTAAATACCCATTTTAGGGTTTCATTGCTTTTCACTTATAGCCGACATTGTCTTCTTAGCTTATTTTGTTCTTCTTTTCTTTTTCGTTTCTCGACGGTAGCTCGATTCTCGACTTCTGAAAATTGATCATTGTTGCCACTTTCCATCGGTGCAGCTGTCGCTAGTGGAGGATCGGCAATCCAGTAGCAGTCGTATTTTCCTTTTTTCTCTCGCCATTGAAAGAACAAATCTGCAGTTTCTTATTCTTCGAAGAAAAAGAAGGTGAGTTTTTTTAATTTTCCGTTTATTTTTTGTTTTCATTTTGGTAGAAATGATTCCATTCATCAGATCTGTCATTTTAGACAGTTGATGAGTTTTTTTTTTAAATTTGTTGTTTATTTTTTGTATTCAGTTTGTTAGTAGTATCAAACATCAGATTTGTCATTTTGTTAGTAGTATCCATAGTGAGTTAAGCTTATTAGGCTTTCGATTCAACTAAGATTTTTGTGATGTGTAGACTGTGTATAGAAACGCAAACATCTAGTAATCTGTTTGGTCTCTCGGAAAATAAGATGAGAAATATCAGCAAAACGAAAAGGAGCGAAGAGCAGATTCATTCAAGCATAGAATAGCCACTTGATCATTTTGTTTCAATTTGGTTTACATACTTATAAAGCTTTTAATCCCTCTGGTTAATTTCTGGGAAAACAAGCAGCCCTGTTGGTATGGCAAGTAGACCTTTAGGCATAGGTTGTGGACTAGGTAAGTGGGAAAGATAAAATGGTGGTGATGGAATATATATAATAATCGTATAGGTATTATTTAGTGGGCACATAAATTAGGTATTACTAAGCTTTTGGTTTATTGATAAAATGTTGGGCATTCATCAAACATTTAGATAAAAAAAACAACTGTAAATTTTGGTTTATTGATTTTTTTTTTTTTTGAGTTTGGTTTTGGTTGGATCTCTATTTTTTGTTTTTTGCCAGGGTAAGTTGTTATGGACTTATGGTCGTATTGGTTGGTTGCTCTTTGTGGTGACTTATTTTTCAAATGTTCTTTAGATGTGGTTTCTAGTTACTGCACTGTTTTATATTCTTGACTTTCTTCCTTTGTTTGGCTTATGGCAAGGGCTAGTCAGGATTTTCAAATTAGTTTTCTTTCTGGTATCGGTAATTGGAATATGGAACTTGCTTCGGATTGCTAATCATTGGCTTAACATTTTGCTGGGAAATACTCAAACCTCTACACAAACTGCTCCTATAGAAGCCATTGCTGGAATATGGAACTTGCTTCGGATTGCTAATCGAGCTAGACTAGCAGTATCTTTATATTTCCATGGGTTGACAAAGAGGATGCAAAGGATTGATAGTGAATCTGAAGCACCTCCAAAAAGAACTAAATTGAAAAATGTTTCGAAATGTTATAAACGAAAAGGAAAAGTAGTTGTAGTTTGAAAATATATGTAAATGAGACCATATATTTTTTTAATGTCTTTTATCAGTTTGTATATGTACATATATTATTCAAGCTTAATCAGTCCTCTTTTTCTTACAATTTTATCCATTTTAGTTTGTTTCCCCACCTAACAGGATTTGATGATATATTATAATGGTTTTACAGAAAATTTTTGCTGGTGAGAAAAGATACTACCATGAGCATGGAACTAATTGGGGTGATAACAGAATTATATATATATCCCCTTTTTCTTACAATTTTATCTAATTAGTCCTCATCTGGCCACTATTGTCACTTTAATCACATCATTTTTGATAATGAATTAACTCTTATGGATTGAATTATTGTAGCAACACTTTTGCATAGCAATTTCTCTTTCAATCATTACTTTATGTAGTGATTGAAATGAACAAATACAATACTTTTTGGAAAAACGCATTATGTAAGAAAAGTTAATATTGAACTTTTGTATTTTCATATCACTGAGAATAAATTCAATTTAAATGGAATTAACAAAATTAAAACACACGGTTTGTTAATCTCGCATGAAATTATAATTAAAATAATTATAAAGCCTATCAAAATATTAAAAAAATTTTATATATACAATTATTTCAGACATTCAAAATATTATAAATTTATATTTTAATGGTTCTCGTATTAATAGGGATTGTTTAATTATGGCATCATTGAAGACAATTTTAGTTGAATAAAATTTTAGTTATGGAATTTGGTATACCAGGTGGTATACCGGTATATCGTCTGGTATACCAAAATATTGAATAAAATTTTAGTTCTGGAATTAGTTCTGGAATTTGGTATACCAGGTGGTATACCGGTATACCGTCTGGTATACCATAATATTGAATAAAATTTTAGTTCTAGAATTTGGTATACCAGGTGGTATACCGGTATACCGTCTGGTATACCAAATTCCAGAATACAATTTTAGTTCTGAAATTTGGTATACCTGTATACCGTATGGTATACCAAAATATTGAATAAAATTTTAGTTTTGGAATTTGGTATACCAAGTGGTATACCGGTATACCGTCTGGTATACCAAATTCCAGAATACAATTTTAGTTCTGGAATTTGGTATACCAGGTGGTATACCGGTATACCGCATGGTATACCAAAATATTGAATAAAATTTTAGTTCTGGAATTTGGTATACCAGACGGTATACCAGTATACCGTCTGGTATACCAAATTCAAAAAATTTATAATGAATTATAAATTTTAAAAAATATTAAATTGATTATTAATAGGGATTGTTTAATTATTATTTAAAAAAAATATATTGAGATAACCTCCTGTTAATTCCAAATCTTAAAACTTATATCCCCTCGTTATGTCATTGGATCTTCAAAAAATAGATTTTAGACATTTAAGAAAAAAACTAAAGACAGAAAAAACAAGGGATTGAGCAACATCTGAAACAAAGAACAACATGATGATTGATTTAAATAAGTTCAGAAAAGGCCAACGCATGCAGAGATGGGAAAAAAATTAAGAGAGGGGGAGACTGCAAATTAAGAAACCAATTATTAATAACATTAACAAAATCAAACTACAGAAACTCCATATTTACATCAGCTAATTAGAGAACTAATTTATAAACTACAAATTTAAGAGATTAAAAAAATTCTAAATACAATGTGAAGAATCTTAAAAAAAATGAAAAAAGAAAGTTATATGTTTTGACAGGATCACGCAAAAAATGGAATTTGCAGTTTTGATCATAGATCTTCAAAGGATTGGGAACCATACCAATAACCACACCCTGGTCACGAACGAGAACAGCAAGATCCTTGAATATTTCATTTACATGCCCAATTTGTTTTTGTATTTCTATAATGCCTTGATCTCTTTCATCTATTATGGCATCATTGAAGACAATTTCATTATCTAGCAGTACTAGGTCTTGCCTACATGTTTTTTCATCAACCATTTCTTGTTTCATTGAAGAAAGCGTTTCCATCCCTGATAAGGCAGAGCAGTGAAGCAACCATGTAGGTAGATATATATATATATATATATATATATATATAAACAATTTTTGCTGATCCATTTTTTTCAACACATTTTTTAAATTAATTATAAATCCTAATTTTGTCATCGGACAAAAGCAGCTTTTTGGAATAAAGGCTGCCATTTAGATTCACCAGTGAAAAATCAGCAGCTATAAGGAAACAATCAGAACATGGAGAAAAGCAAATGCCAATGCCATAAATGCATGATCAGGGCTCATATAAACAGCAAATAAAATAGATGATCCTTCGCAGATAAAAGCAAAGGTTTGAGAAGCAAAAGAGAAATTGGAGAATTATGTTCGGGACCACCTCAAAAATAGACGCACCGGATCAAATTTCCCAACCAATGCTGAATCTGTCTCTTCGTCCACCTGCAAACATTTAACTCTTTTCAACCTTCAAGACTCCGAAGCCATCAAGGAATTACCATATAAGGGACAAGAACATAGCAACCAACTGGGTATATCATCAAACAGAACAGTATAACACCACAACATGGTGTTTAGTTGGAGAGGTAAGAAAGTAGAAGTGAAGTTTTTATACGAGTGTATAGCGAATGGAAGATTACGTGTTGAAGACAGTGAATCTACACAAACATTGCCAGCACCGAAAAGGGTTCCTTGCTTAATTATATGTCCAACCAATTGATACCTTCATCCCGTCCTATTAATTTTATAGTTTATTAACTCTTTTTCTGAGCATTTTTTTTTCTTTTATCATTATAATTATGTGTATCCTCAGCTTGTGACAAAGCAGCTCTCTAAAGGGATTAAGTGAGAGTTGCTATTCAGGTTTAATTGCTAATTTCTTCTTTTTCACCTTTCCTAAACCAATCTTACAGATATATATATATATATATATATATATATATATATATATATATATATATATATATATATATATATATATATATATATATATATATATATATATATATATATATATATATATATATATATATAACCGTATAAAGTGGAGGAAGAAAACAAATATATAAGAAATCTCATATTGGCATTTTGTCAAACATTTTGTTGGCAACAATTAAAATATAAGTTTTAACAGATTTCAAGCCATTTTGTTAATTCTCAAATTTCTGATAAGCATTTTTATCATAGAGAATTGCTTAATTTCAGTAAACTACATAATTTTAATTATTGATATATTATTCTAATAAAGCTAAACTGCACTGGTTTTGCAGGCTTTGGGCACTCCAACACCGGGGGGGAAATAAGGTGCATGAAACCAAATTATACAGAGTATAAATTTCATCAAATTAAAGCACATTCTTGGCACAAACCTAAACAATCTAATTGCAGGCATTCAAAATAAAGAATTAAATAAACTAATAGAATGGAATTGGTAGACTTACTAAGAAGAAGGAGAGGAAATTGCAGGGAGACGGAATTGCATATTCAATATATCAAACAAAAGAAATGAAGGGAGATGGAATCAAATGAAGGAGATGCAGGGAGATGAATCGTAGCTTCATATCCGATTACGAAAGCTATCAGATGAAGAAAATAAGGTGAAAAAAAAAAAGAAAACGCAGAAGAAGGGAAGAAGACGATGTATTAGTTGGAATGAAAGAGAGTTTTAGTTAAATAGAGAAATGGGTATTTTTAAAAGTGTAAATTTAAAAAAAGGTAAATTTGAAAGGGAAAAAGCGGAAGTTGCATTTTTAAAAGTGGCTTCCTAATTTCGGGTAGTTTTGTGAAAAACCCTAAATTTATCCCTCCATAACAGGTCCAGCCCACCACTGTGCCCATCACTACTAACACCGAAACTGCCTTCATAGCCCAATAAGGAAAATAAAGTGGGGCCTAAACTTATTCACATGGTCACGCAGGACCCGAACTATTCGCGGGTTGCCCAGCCCACTACAGTCCATCTTATACAACTCATTGGACCAGGAGGGCCTAGCATCCAGGTCCCGCCAATACATAATTGTTGGGTCATTGTCGGCCCTTGATATTGTAGATGTGTTAGGCCCACTTGACAAGCCCATTTTCGCCTCCTCTTCTAGACGTCTGCGTTTGGGGTCTATAATAACCACCCCATCAGCTCCTTCTTTCGCGAAAGCTGTTCCACTTGTCAGCTCAAGATTAGCCTGCCCTTCATTGACTGCCGAAGTATTGGCCATGGTAATCTCCATTTTCTCCTTTTCATTTGCGATTGGCATTCCACTGTTCACGGTAACTGAATGATGGTTAGCAGATTCACCCTTATCGTTAGTTTAATTCTTATCCTCAGCCATATCAACACGTGAATGGTGGTATTTCGGTGTCGGAGCTATAATCGGATGGGCATTGTGCAGGCATTTCTCCCCTAAAGACAGTTGCTGCCGGCGGTTCTTTACTCGTATAGAGTCATCATATTCTTTAACAATAGAAGTGGTGGGATTTTGAAAGAGTTTGAGGCAAAACTTTTCTCCATGTCCCAGTAATCCACAAATGAAGCAAAATAGCGGCAGACGTTCATATTAAAAATCCACTTTAACCCATTCATCACCGGCCTTCTTGAGCTTCATATCCTTCTTCAATTTTTTTTCGGACATCAATGCTAACTCGAATATGCATATAATTCCTCCAGATACCTGTGAAGTTGTTTGGATCGGCAGAGACAAAAACACCCAGATATTTCCCTATTGATTGTGCCACTTTCTTAGACATAAATCCAGGTGGGAGATGGTGCACTTGCACCCAAAAGCTGGCCATATACAGCATTGCCTCATGAGGTTGTTCATCCGGTTTCATCGGCTTGAAGATAAGAAGATGACCATCAAAGGTCCAAGGACCACCTTCAATAACATGTTGCATATCAAGTTCATGGAAAAATTGGAAAATGAACAAATTTGGGCCCACATTCTTTATATAAACTCCCATAACCAGCCTCCACAGTGATGCTAGTGTGTTTTTCATAGCCGTTACATTAATTGATTTATCAGTGAGGAAATGACCAAAAAGGCTCCATTGAAGATCAGTAGCTTAGGTGTTCAGATCCCCTTCGTCAAATACGATACCTTCATCCTCCTTATCTTCTAAAGAAATGCTGGCGCAAAGATTATCAATATCAGACAGTCACAGGATTGGCGTTGGGTTCCATCACAGTAGTAAGAGGATAGCAAAGAAAGCGAGACAGGAAGCAAACAAACTTGCTAGAGAGCAAGACTTTTTCAATTTTTAGTGTTATGTCTTATGATATTAATAATAAGCCTATTAATTAGGGGTTAATAAAAAAAAACGCAATATTTTCATTTATTATTATTATTATTGAATAATATATTATTATTGTTATTACTCCCTTCATTTTTTATCTGTCATTTTTATTATTTTCATAAAAATAAAAAAAATAATAAATATAGTTAGATTTAATATTAAATTACGTGATTAAAATTAAATTATTAAATTTAATTAATTCTAATTTTATTAAAAAAATAAATTAAATTATATTAAAAATTTAAAAATAATAAATAGATATAATTTAAATTTTACACTTTGGAAGTATGCGATTGGGCCGCCATTGGTAGCCAACTCTCTGGCACCTGCAAATTGCCACAATTTTGAGGGGTGAAATAGTCATTTTAGAAATTTGACTAAGGTCTTGCTTGAAATGAATGAATTCCATAAAATTTTATGGAATTCATTTGTAATTCCAAATATTTGTTGCTTGAAATGAAAAAAAATAGGAATTGAATTCCATGAATTAAATTTCATGGAATTCGTTATACCTTGGCCAAATTCCATCAAAATAGGTGGAATTTGCAAATGAATTCCTTATTTTTAAGGAGTCAAGTATTAAAAAACTATAATACCCTTATTCTATTATATATATATATATAAAACTTGTCTTTCACACTTCTTTCTCAATTAAATCTGTATTTTTAACGATTCTTACTCTTTTGTTCCTCAAATTTTCAATCAAATTTACCTGATCATTATTTTTCTTTTATATTTTGTAAATTGAATTTTTTGTATAAAATTAGAAAACCATAATTTAATAAATTTGTTCATATTGATTGATTTATTGTTTAATTAATCATGAATTGGAATAGTTAGTTCTTTATTTAGTATAATTTTTATAGACATTATTGGTTTTTTTATATGTACTGAATTAATGTTAAGGATATTTAAGTAAATAAATTAGAAATCAATTTTTTTATTCATTTATTCCAAGTATAAAATTAAAAAATTCATTCTCAATTCTACACATTAATTATTTTATTCCAAGCATAAAAATTCATTTACAAATGAATTCTATGTGGAATTTATTTGTAAATGAATTCCACAATTACAATTCATTTGTTCCAAGCAAGGCATAAATGTTAATTCATTCTCTTAAGTTCCAATTGATTCAATTAAGTTTGGGTCAATCTTGAGTTCTTCACACTTATCTTAATTAAGTGTATATTTTATTTTATTTACTTATGCATGTGAATTTAGGATAACACATGTAAGAATTCAAAGCCTTAAACAGTCCATTAAATCTTTTTTTTATATTTATTAATTAAAATTACATCAATTAGACATCATAGTTGTTATATAATCACCATTTATTTTTTGTTTTACATATGTTACATGCTCATTAAACTTATCAACGCCATAATTAATTAAATAATTCGTAATAATTATACTTATGAGTTAGATATTATGTCTTTTGTATAAAAAATTAAGGAAAAAATATTTATTCGCCCTTAACGTTTGAATCCAAAAATTTATTTATCAAAAAATTTTTAAAATAGTATGTATCGATCCATTTTTATAACACCGTTAACGGCATAAAAAAATTTGTAACCTTTTCCAAAAAAATATTTAATGGTAATTACAATAAAATAACTACAAATGCAAGATAATCTTCCCTACTTGGAATTTCTTTTTTTTTAAAACAAAAAAAGTCAATTTAGCCCTATTCTCATATGCATTTCATTTAAATTATAAATGATTTTTGTAATTTATTTTTTGTTTTCTTTTGTGGTGAGGATAAAGATGTTGAATTAAAAATATTGGGAATGACACAGACCTATGATCAATGCGAATATAATAACAATAAAAGGGACAAAGACACCTAATTTCCTTTTCTTTCAATTCTTACGAACCCACCAAATTCAGTCGTATAACTTAATAACCTGTTCACACTTAAACTTGTTCTACAAAAAAAAGTACATCTTTTTAAGCTCTTAAATTTCATCCATTTCCTCAATTAATTTCTCATAAATATTAAATTCAATATCCAAATAATAATCAAAAGCATAGTAGATCCTAAAAGGAATAAATGAAAAAAACAGCATATCGTGTCAAAGAAGAATTCCGAGAATATTTCATTTTTTGCCATATCGGTGCAACTCTTATTTGAATTCTTGATGCGGAACATTAAAAAATGAATTCAAAGTTGGGTCGAGTGAATAAATGGATAGGGTTTTGCAGTTTCAATTATAGGAAAACAAAAAAGCAACGAGTTTATATTCTTAATTTAAACAATTGTCCAATCTAATTTTACATAAAAAAATAAATGTGTACGCTAAAAATTTTGAATTTTCTCAAGTAAATCTAATCGTGGGTCGGATTGGATAAAAAAATTATTTAAATAAGTCATGTAAATCCATTAAAAAATTTTGTTAAAATTCGGCATATGAATAGATTTACATCTTAAACAAAATTTCAGGTTCAATTTTTATTTTATATATGTAACGTATGGTGTTAGAATAACTACTCGTCGATTATGAATTCAATAGTATCTTATTCTAAATTAATCGGTCCTATAGACTTAAAGAATAACACCGAATAAAAATTAAAAGTTAATAAATAAACATTAAGATAAACTTTGTTGATATATATGAAAGAATATTAATGCACTAATTTGATGAATAGGACAAAGGTTTGTTGTATTGTGGACGAAATATATATATATATATATATATATATATATATGGTCATAGATGTACAACGTAAATATAAGGCATGTGTTAAACATTATTTACTAGATTTAAAGGGAAGCATGACTTATAAAAACATTCTTCACGAGGTGAAGAAAGAAAGCAGAAAATTCCACTTCACCTATAATAACAAAAGCAAGACGGTCCATCTATAAAGTGATTATGATTTTTTAAATACTGAAAAAGACATAATCACATGCAGTTAGTTGAGATTGTTTTCCAAATAATAATAAATACTTTAATTCTTTCTTTTTCCCCCAATTATCTTACAATCATAAATCATCCGATGGGTCCGATTCAAAAGCAAACCAAAAAATTGAATTGAATTCAATTGAACTAGCCAAATTATATTCGGTTCGATTCTTAAACCTAAGCAATATCATTTTTAAATTTTAGATTCTATTGATTATGGGCTTTTGAAAATCGAATCGATTAAACTGAATTTTATATTAAAACTAACTTGATCGAATTTAACATCAAAATGATTGAATTAAATTAATCAAATTATCTACTAAGACTTGCTTTTTGCTCAGTTCGGTTTTCAACGGTCCTACTTAAAATATATTGTAATTAAGTTTTCCAACTCTTCATTTTCTGTAATTGCAAGAAGTACATAGAGCTACTATCACATTTAATTTAACTCAACAGTCTTATTAAGTAGATATGACATTGTGAACAGAATTTTAATTGAGGGTTAAATTATGATGAAATTAAGAGTTAATGGATGGAATTGGATAAAATTTCAATCAAGGGATCAATTCCAAATGTTTGTAAAGTTAAAGCGACAGAATATTCTTTCTTTTCCCGGTAAATATTTCAATTAGATTCCACCGACCATTTTGTCAATTTAACAGCTGTGATAATGCTCTTTCTTTATTTATATTATTGTAGTCAGAAATATTTACTTTAGGCTTTCTCTTTTTTTTTTTTTCATCAAACCCAATTTTTTAACTTCACAGAAATTAATTAATTTAAAATTAAATATTATCAAATTTATAATCGTATATAATATTATCAAATTTATAATTAAATATAATTTTTTTATTTTAGTGAAAGAATTAATTTTAAAATATTTCTAATTTTACTGAATATTAAGATCATAATAATAAAAATAAAGAGCTGTATTATGTAAGGCAAACTCAAAATAAAAAATTATTTAATCTCAATAATAAAAGAAATTTAATCAGGATTAAATTGGAAAAAACAAATCATACGTTGGTGCTTTCCCATCATTAGTGGAATGATTAAATGAGACATTATTAGCAGAAGGATGGAATTTCCCATCACTGTTTGTTGGTGGTGCACTTACCAAATCATAAAAATTTGAACAAAGTTTCAAAAGATTGAGATATGTTTTGTGCAATTTGAGCAAGAACTAAAATGAGGATGAATTTTCTGAATTTGTTAAAATTAAAAATCAAAACTTTTTATTCTGACAAAATCAAAAATGGGTGGTAGATGATGTCCCCATTAAACCCAAAATCCAAAATCTTCAACAGAAAGGGAAATTTCCAAGTATTTTTTGAAAGCAGTCCATTTCAAGGCTTCCACCAACATCTCCAGCTTGACAGAATTGGATGATTTTAGATTTCCATGGACTTTCAAACTATACCCACAATCCATTTATAGCACAAAATCCATCAGCTTCAAATGAAATTTATAACTTATATACATCAAAAGGACAGACAAGAAGAACAACACAAAATTATATCTAGCTTATAGCCAGAGCTAATTAATTTAGTTCCTCAATGACACCTCAAACTAAAACATAAGCTAATAAGTAAGAATAATACTCTATTTTACAGAGCTTGAACTTCAGGGGGAGCCTTAAAATGTCCCATAATCAGAATCCTAATCACCATGAAGGAAAGATATTATTTCGCCAAGCTCTCATCTCAATTGGGTACACCACCATTTTTGGCCTTTTTCGTTCTTCAGGTCTCACCTACTCTGTTTGCTAAGGCTACCCTGAGCTGCTCTTGTGTGTAAAAACGACTACCCATCTTCACTGTGGCTTGTTGGATCATCAAGTCATTCACTACTGACACACTGGCATGGTGAACATCAAGATCCAACTCTTTCAAAGCGGCCATTAGCCTTGCTGCTGGGTGATTCTTTTTGCTACATTGAATTCTTATCATTGCATCCCATTGGATTATCTTCACATCAATATCCATTTCTATTGCTTTGCTGCTTCCATGGTTACTTGACATCTTCGGTTCTTTATCCGGTGGGGGTGCACCTGGCCGGGAATCTTTGCTTGAAAACTCCTTCTTCATTGATTCAACCTGCTTCACCAGCTCCTCCTTATCAGTTTCTGCACTCTGCAGCTTTGTTTTAAGCTCCTTGATGTAAGCTATGGCATCCCCAAGAAGCGAAGCTTTGTCCATTTTGGAAACATTAGGAACTACAGCTCGTAGAGCATAGAACCTCTGGTTAAGTTTCTCTCTTCTTTGCCTCTCAGCTTCCACATGATTCAATGGCTCTTCTCGCCCATTTGCTGGTTTTCTCCCTCGTTTTCGAGGCCTTTTCTCCGGTTCTACAACTCTGCTACTCTCAGTTTCTCTAACAACAGAGGCTTCAAGATCCGAATGATCAGAATCACCACCTGTACCTCCACTTGATTTCATCACACCTGAAGAAGGCAAGACCACCCCTGAAGTAAACGAAAGCATCCCTTCTTCGTTACTGCCCCGCGAAGTAGGAGACCTTTTCTTCTTGTTATTGCCATTAATATTCTCGTCCGTTGCAAACTGCGAATGACCTGGAAAGAAATTCCCATTTGCACTGCAAGAACTTCTCTTGCTTTCCCCAAAATTCAAAATCTCCCCAGATTCAGGCTTCAAAATATTGGAATTAGAATTTCCATTCCTAGCATGACCTCCATCAAACCTACTATATTCTCCAAAATTCAACTCGCGAGTAAAAAGGCTTTGTGTTTGCATCATCTGTTGCTGCTGATGGTGATTGCTTTGTTGATGATTCTGAATATGACTTCCACTTGGGTTCTCTGTAACACTACTCAAATTGGGATTCGAGTATTGAATCCCTTTTGAGTCATGGTGATTGTTATTGCTGTTATTTCCATTTGATGAACATGGAACTGTGCTATTCCCATCTTTAATCTCAATTCCACTCTGCGATGGGTCACTAATCCAGAGAGAGGAAGGATCGTTCTCACCTTGATCGGGATTGGTTCCAATTGGCCAAGAACCCATCTCCAAATTATTGAAACTAAACAAAGATTTAACCTTTTCACTCAGATCCGAGCTCTGATAAATCAATTCAGTTGAACCCAGCTCAACAACTCCACTATTTGAAGGAATACAAACCAAACTCTGCAACCCAAAAACCTGAGCTTGCCTAGCCCTCTCACAAGACGATGAAGCCAACCGGTCACGCCCGGAAACCCAAACCGGACTTCCATTAAAAAAAGCTTGACCCGGCAACCCACCCCCACTAACAAAAGATTGGGTCATGGAGACAAGAAAAAACCACTCAGTATCAGTAACCTCTTCATCGACAGCATCGTCGGTGACGGCGGTAGAGCCAGAGATCAGCGAATTAAGCTCCCGTAGAACCTTTTTCCGGTGCTCTTGCTCCGCCGGAGATGTGACGGAACTCTTAGATTTGCCTTTGCCTTTGTCTTCTTCGCCTTTGTAATAGCCATCACCCCAGCCTAACACGGAGGTGCCGCAATCGTAAGAGGATTGCCAGTAAATAGCGTAAGTCCAGCAGCCATAAGTGGAGCCTTCAATCAAGCTCTGAAGACGATTTTGGAGGTTTTCCTGACTAAAGTGAGATTGGTTAAAGAAGGCCCTGTTGGGGTCGGCGTTGGGCGGCAGAGAGGTGGAAGTGGAAGCGGCCGACTGTGGCGGCGGCCAGAGAGCGGCGAGATCGGAGTTCATGAAGGCCTCCATGACTGATGCGTTGTCATCCGTCCACAAATTCATAGTCGGTGCTATTCGATAGTCCGTCATTCCATGAACAAGCGGAGAAAGAGAAAAAGATGAAATTTTTTTGACACGGAGAGAGACAAGAAGATGAAGAAGAAGAAGTAGGTGGTGGTGGATTCAGTGGTGCGGAGGAAGGAGGAGGAGATAAGAGAGAGAGGGGGAGGAAAGGTCAGGGCCCCTGCGATAATTTGGGTTGCATTTGGGTTTAGAATTTATTTGAAGTGAATTTCAGCTGAATTTTTGGTTTTAGGCTGTGAGCAAAAGTAAAATGAGAGAGAGAGAGAGACTAGTTGTATG
The DNA here is from genome assembly GCA_037975025.1 of Excoecaria agallocha. NCBI lineage: Eukaryota > Viridiplantae > Streptophyta > Magnoliopsida > Malpighiales > Euphorbiaceae > Excoecaria > Excoecaria agallocha. The sequence continues at coordinate 41,674,147 of CM075819.1, read as the reverse complement.
ATAAGCCAACCACAAAATTACTTTAAGGTCCTTTAAATTTCAACATTTTCTTAACCTTAGGGAATTCCATTTTTGAACATTTATAATTTATTCTAGTTTTAGTTTATTCGGAGGATTTAATAAAAATATGTTTAAAGTAAAAATTATTTGGGTAAACCTGATTTTTATAGCTTAGAAAGTTACATTTATAATTGACATTATTTTGTCAATGTACACATTTATTTTAAAATGTGCAGATGATTTAATAAAAATGTATGAAGTTATCAGTAAAAAAAAAGAATAAAAATTTGAAACTTAAACCTTCTTATACATTAAACTAGTTTAATCAATAATTTTTAGTTCAAGCAATAAGAATTTTATATTGCCTTAAATGAAATTATAGGTTCAATTACTGTATCATGCTCATAGTATATGTCAGTAAAGTATCTGATTTTAAATTAATAAATTTTATAAATTAAAAAAAACTAATATGGAATGATTTCAAAAAAAATCACATACTTAATATTATTTTTATCGATTTGCTTCATTTAAAAAAATTATATCTAAGCAAACTTTTATATTAAAAAAAAGGCCTAAATAATTATAAAATTGCAAGAAAATGAATTGAAATAAATGTTTAGGAACATACTAGAATGGGGAGACTAGGGAATTAGTTATAAATCTAACTATTTTTCCTTTTTATAAAAAAAGAAATTCCACATTTCTAGCTTTAATGATATATTATTTAAAATAAAAAAATTAGAATGGAGGGATTAAATAGTAAAAAAGGTTAAATGGTAAGGGATTCGAAATGCACAATATTCATTGATGATGAGAGTGAAGAAAAGGACAGGTAGTTTTCGAGAAAGAGTCGGCGATTAAATCGGATGGAAAAAGGCCTAAATAATTATAAAATTGCAAGAAAATGAATTGAAATAAATGTTTAGGAACATACTAGAATGGGGAGACTAGGGAATTAGTTATAAATCTAACTATTTTTCCTTTTTATAAAAAAAGAAATTCCACATTTCTAGCTTTAATGATATATTATTTAAAATAAAAAAAAAAAGAATGGAGGGATTAAATAGTAAAAAAGGTTAAATGGTAAGGGATTCGAAATGCACAATATTCATTGATGATGAGAGTGAAGAAAAGGACAGGTAGTTTTCGAGAAAGAGTCGGCGATTAAATCGGATGGAAAAAGCCGGCAATATATTATTTACGATGACTAGGGTTTCGATTTGGATAGTATAGATTAAGCACGTGCAGTGTGCAAGTGGCAACTGGTTATTGGTTAATGTTCCCTTTCATTTAAAGATAATTTTATTTATTTATTTATTTATTTATTTTAAGATAATAACACTTTGTTTGGACTTCTTAAGATAACACTTTGCAAAATGAGCATATGTGGACGGCCGTTCACATATTCAATTTTAGTTCACATATTCAATTTTAAGGGATAATACTTATTTTATCGTATTCAAATCCGACTCAATAATATAGGTCCAACTCGAGCTCAAGCCTAATTAATGCCTATCAGCGATTTACACTGACATATGTTATAATGATTTGATTGGACATTCGTGTTATTTCATCTTTCGCATTATACAATTCATATCTTACAAGTTACCACATTAAATGTTTAAGCTTACAATTTGCAAATATTTAAAATTTAATATTCGAGTATTCTAATTTCATAAGCTACAGCTACCTATAGAGTACATCTTGGGAAAAGGATTTTAGAAATAATGTATTACACACGTTGCTATTCTCTCTTTACAACCTCTAATTTAGGTATCGAAATGCTAATCTCCTGCACTCCAGATGTTAATCCTTGTAGATCAGCTAAGCTAATTCTTAATCTCATCTTTCTTTTTTTATAAGTTCTAATAATTCAGGATTTATCATTGAGTATTAGGGCAATTTGGTTTAGTATTTAGTGCCTGCTTATTGTTAATATAATTGTTGAAAACCGATACCCGAATATTAGTAGCTAATAGAAATAAAATATTATAAGTTTTAAGAAAAAATTGTATATACATGTGTGTTAAGATATTTTAGTTGTTGTTATTGATAGCAAAATTATTAATATAGTTTTTAAGTGCAATAGATAACGATTTCAATATATTGGGATATCTCGAGTTTTAACCTCTATTTCGCCTTTCTTTATATCCAAAAAAAATTATTGATATAAATAATTGAATAGTTTATAATTAAATATATATATATTTGTGTAGGTGACATTTCAATTTAAAATGTTAATTCACATGAATTGCATGTCGGTTGGTTTAAGCCTGTAACATCCTTTTCCTTATCCGTTCCACAAATACAAGATTCGTCCTCTACTAATAAATACATCATATTATCATCATCAATATATCATACAAAATAATTATTTTTTTATTTAAATTTTATAAAAATCATAAAATATAAAATATTATATTTGATTATGTTATTTTCCCACAAAAGCTCACGGAATTCAAACTTGTTGGCACCATATTTTCAATATTTTTTTACAGGTAATTACATAAAAAATAATGAATTGACAATATAATTTAATTAATTAGTAATATAATTCAATATTGGATCGAATTTTTTTGGTGTGTTAAATAAAATTAATATTTTCTAAATATTAATTAGTTCCCAAGCTTGCTATTTTCATTTTTTTAATTAATCAAATCATGTTCTTTTTTTAATTAACAGTCACCTTTATATATATATATAGTCTCTAGCATAGTAATAATTACGTTTTTAATGTTTATAAATGAAAATTTTTATTGTATCAAAATGAGTAAATTGAGACACCCAAACTTTTGACACTAAGAAATTAAAATTATTTTTTCGGTCCTAAATAAATATCCATCTTTATATTTTAATATATTTATAAATAAATATTTATTTTTTAAAAATGTAATATATTTAAAAATGATATTTCAAATATGTTTCTTATACCATAAATACATTAGTTCAATTTTTAAATACAAATAATAAATTAATTATTTTTTAAAGAAAAGAAAATCAATAACTGAAATTTTTAAAATTTTTATTAAAAAAATAAAAATTTAATTTACTTATTAATAGAGAGAATATGTAAAAAAATAAATATTTGAAATATAAATAAATATATAAAGGGACAAATGAATAAAATATAGATGGCGAGATATTTATGATTGACGTAAAAGAGGTTGCCCATTTTTGGGAAAACATAAGTACCGACATATGTTGGAAAAGCAATTTTTGCATGGACAGAAATGGAAGCTTGCAAGCTGCATAATTAGTGCTAATTAATTAGATTCTTATTTACAAAATTAATCATTTTTTTTTGTTTTTTTACGTGTCAATTTTAAATAAAATTTAAAATTTATTTAACAATTATTTTTAAATTTTTAATATAATTTAATTTATTTTTTTCAATATATTTTTTTAATAAAATTAAAATTAATTAAATTTGATAATTTAATTTTAATCAAATAATTTAATACTAAATTTAAATTTATTAGTTATTTTTTAATTTTAATAAAAATAATAAAAATGAAAAATAATCTCAGAAACATTATGCTAAGAGTAGCTGAATAAGAAGGTATTCGATTGTCTTAAGTTATAAGTCTCGATCTGCCAATAACCTGTAAAATAATAGAAAATTCGAAGTTATTTATGGTGTCTATAAAATGCATGTTAAGTAGTGTTAATCGAGTGTTAATTATAACTATATTGATAATTATAGGATTAGGTCTGCTAACACGTTAAATTGGACAGAGTGAGAACCAAGGTTCCGATGGATCCAAGTCGAGTAATCGTTCTAATTTAGACTTTATTATTAGTGATTGTATTTTTCTTCATAATTTTTTGTCTGATATCCATTTTGGATTCGTTAAAAGATCTGTAAATACTGCTACTCATGTGCTAGCTAAAGCGGCTTATTCTATGCTAGGTTTTGTTATTTAAAATTTATCCCCACCTGTTTGTATTGTTCATGCCCTTGTAGCTGACTCTACTCAATGAAATTATTTGGTTTCAAAAAGAAAATCAAAACAAATGATTATTTCAAAATATCATAGTTTTCGCCTAATAAAATTTTATAAATTTTTAATTAATTTAATTTCGGTAAGTGATATAAAAAAATTTTAATTACCAATTAACTGAGATGAATGCTAAAATTAAGTTCAATTTCAATTTATCTTTTTTTTACCTAAATTTTAACTTTCACCTACACCTATCAGATGACGTGGATACTGTACACACGGGTGTGGAGCAGAGAAAGCCACCAGTGTACAGTATCCACGTCATCTGATAGATGACGGCTTCCATGAAAGAGGCACCTATCCGGGTAAATTCAAAAAGTCGGCAGCCAACTTCCAATTAATCGCCAACCTTTAAATATATTTTTGGTAAAAAATATATACTGATAAAGACAAAAATAAATAAATAAATAAATAACGACAAAGTCGGCATTGGCGTCACGAAACATAATCCTGGTCCTTGATTGGGTCGACCATATTCGTCCGATTCTATCTTTCTTCAAGATTCTCCACGGACCTTGTTGTAAAATACAAATAATAATTATTGTGACACGTTTTGCTCGGTCCATATTTAATAATTATTTCATCTTTTTTATTTTTGTTGGAGCACGTGCATGCGCTATTTCTCCATGTGCAAATTCACTGCCATCCTACCACTTTCTTATGTTATTTCCTTTCTTTTTCTGCCATCGCTATCGGACGGTCTAAAAATGCATGCACCAAATACACACGCGCTTGCTATTAGATTCCGTGCCCCCTATCTTTATCACTTGGGGTGTGCAAAAACCGAACCGATTCGATCAATCAGAACAATCCGAATCAAACTGATCAATTCGGGTGGAATTAATCGGGTCGGTTCGATTTTGGATATTATGGATATTTCGGGTCTGGTGAAATTCGAATCCGACCGAACAATCCAAATTTTAAAAAATATAAATAAAAAATTAATTTCTCTATAATATTAATTAATATATAATATATATTTAATGTAATTTTGAAATTATTAGTTTGTTGTATTTTTAAAATATTTTTTATGATATTTAATATTATTTATTTGTATTAATTTAGGATTTTAATTTAAATATGTAAATTAAAAAAAATAAAATTTCGGGTTATTCGGTTTATTCGGGTCGGGGCCCGAAAAAATCGGATTGTTCGGGTAGGAGGTCCAAAATTTATGTAGGATAGGGTCGGACGAAAAAAATAGGTAAATTTCGGGTCGGGTTCATCCGGACCCGACCAATGCACACCCCTATTTATCACGGTGGGGAGGTGAAATGTTTGAATAATAATAATATTTTGGGGTTTTAACTATACCTTGAATCTATTACTGATCGTTAAATTAGGTGAAAATAATTTATTTTTTACTTTTGCATTTGATCGAATAGTGTGCATAATGCATTGCTTTACAGCCCAGCAAATTCTCACCACAAAATTTCATGGTGGATTTTAAATATAAGTACAAAATATAAAGTTTGAATGATACATAATAATTATATATTTTCTAGTGATCTTTTTTCTTAAATTATAATTAAATAATTGGAGAGGGTCTAATAGCTTAAGAAAATAATTCTTCGACCATTACTATTTAAAATAAATATTATTTTTCATTAGTTTGAGTTTGATAGTGCTCTTAAGAGTAGAGCTAAACAAAAAAACTTATCTAAAGGTTAATCAAACTGAAAATTTATATTTACAGTTTTTATTTTTAAAAATAAACAGTTAATTGTTAGCCGATATATATATATATTACACGCACGTAAATTTTAGGATCAACATTGCTCATTTTGAAAAATTTTAGGGACAAAATTGCATATTAGATCTTTTTTTATATAGGCTTTTTTTTCTCTAAATATCTTCGGATCGACAAATTTTACTCTTTTAAATATTTTTATATAGCGCAAAAATATATTTTTAAATGGAAATTGATAAATATATATGTGTGTGTGATTGTTTAATTTAGAGTTAAAATTGCTCTATTTTAAAAAGTATAATGATAAAATATACTCCATAAGCTAATATGTATTTACTATTTAGGGGCATAAAATAAAATGACAAAAATAAAATTAGATATACGACATTCCATTTAAAAAATTTGAGAGGAATATATTGGTCTTTAAGGAGCATTTATACACCATTAAAATAAAAAATTACAAACGTATATCCTTTTCAAAAGAATATTTTGCCCTTCAATCCTATATATAAAGTGCCAATATATCACTAAAAGGGACATATCCCATCTATGATCATGTTTTCTCACTTCAACTTAAAAATAGTAAGGAAATATATATATATATATATTCTCCAAGTTTATGGAGTTGAGATAAGGGATGCATACATTTGGACCGCTTAATTGGATGGATGTATGTAACTTGGCACTCGTTTGTATACTTGAATATAATTAAAGAAAAAGAAACATAACAAAATTCGATTTCATTTTATATGATAAAATTCAAAAGAAAAATTTGAGTACGAAGTTGAGTAAGTTTAAATTCAAACCAGTAAATTTATATTTTCATATTTTTTCTTGCATGCTATTCTACATTTAAAGAGTTGTAAGAAGGTGCGTAAATATATTTAGTATATTCTTTTTTTTTTTAAATTATACTCTATCCGTTTCATAATAATAGGAACACTTTTCTTTTTAGTTCGTTTCAAAGTATACAACACTCGATACTTTTAACCTATTATTAATTTGTGAATCATAATTCTCTTATTTGATTTATCAATAATTCACAAATTTGCATTCAATTTCTTATGTCATTTGAAAGTAAAGTTTAAAAAAAGTGATATTTAATACATTTAACTTTATTTAAACTTTATTTCGATGCTGTATACTCTATTTAAATTTAGATTTTTATTTCATTTGTCAATGAATTTATGACAATTTGTATTTTCAATTCTAATACACCAATAGTAGTCATTATTTTTATAATAATAATAATAATAATAATAATAATTGATAATATCCTTATTATTTGGGCTTGATATTCACTCGGTCATGTTCGATCAACCTGATCGGAGCAATAGGCTGTGTCATGTCTTGTCCATTAACATGTCAGATCAATTTGATAAGATCTTGCCTTGTCAAATCTTCTGATACATGCCACCTACCATGCCACTGATGGAATATGACATGGTATGAATGTGATGATAGCACAGCAGAAAAACAAAAGTTTTTATCATACATGCCATACAATTCCATGACAAGAATCGAAACATGCAATTTTAGGGTTTTAAACTTACAACTTTAGATGTCTTTAAAACTTGATTTTGATGATGACCAGCAATCAAGAAGGATATGTCCACCTTAGATCTTCACCACCAATGCCAAGGAACAGCCTTTACGCCACTCCCTCTATTCTCACACACACACTTGCAAAGATGGCTTAAAATCAAGAGTGCTAGCTCTATGATTGTGTATTCGGCAATGGAAATGATTTGAAGCCATAAGATCCGATCTTGTTCTTCCTTTAGGTTACTGTTTTAGCCCAAGAACACAAGAGAACAAGAAAGATTTCTTTCCCCTTGAGTATTTCGGCCAAGAGAGAAAAATAGCAAAACGGCATACACTTTTTTCATTTAATTCATTAATATATATCACTTAATTTAGGTCAAGTGTGAGTGCCGAAAATTAAGTGTTAATTTCAGCCTCCATCACTTCCTAATTAAGAGATATATCTTAATTTAAATTCTATTAGAATTTAAATTCAAATGGCATTAGTCATTTAATCAAAACAAACTTACTTATTTAAGGTGATAGTTGCCGAATTCTACTAGTGTTTTAGTTTGAATTTTGGCTACTTTAATTCCCTCTCAAGTATTATATTTTGATTAAATACAAATTAGGATTTAATACTCAATTAACTTAATTATACATAGATAATTAATCAATTGAAATTAAACCTAGCACATGCCAACAAATTTCTCTCGTGATCAACTGTTAACAGATTGCTGTTTTAGGCAAAAAGACAGTTCAACATATTTGCCTAAAACAGCTAGCTGTTTTAGGCAAAAAAACTTGTTTCACATAGCTGTTTTAGGCAAAATCGTGGCTTAACAGATTTGCCTAAAACAGCAAAAAAACTGTTTTTACAGATTTGCCTAAAACAGTTAGCTGTTTTAGGCAAAAATCTGTTTACCCATTTTATGCATTAATTTGACTTTAAATAAAAATCCAAATTAATTCCCAATACACAATTTAAATATTTTAAGCCCAATGCTTTGTGTGCGATCCTATAGGTCCATTTAATGTTGGCAATGAATTAATAAATTAATTCAAAGGCTATATATATTCTCTAGCAAGATATTATAGCATTCCAAATTAAATGAAAATGCATATGGCATTTAGTGACCTAATGCAATTTTGCATAGTCCCTTACCCATAAATATCATAATTAATATAAGGCATGGAACTAGTCATCCTTATATATATTAATTCCTTTCTTGATATTCCAGTGACACTGAACTCTCAGATAAATAATGATTACTCATTATTTCATCTCGGTATGGCCATACACTTCTCAGTTCACTGATCAAGTGGCCGATGATATTTTCTCTCTTAATGAGAGGGGTAATCCCTTCACTTCTCTCATGCTCTCTAACATGAATCAATGCATACCCAATCATACCCGTACTTGTCACTCTGTTACGAGTACGTTAGGTGTATGTCAAAGTACACAGTAATTCATAAAGAGTTTCATAAAGATTTCAGGTCTAAGAACTCCAATACAAAACTTGCATATGAGAAACACTTATGACTTGTACCATGTAGTGTTCTCATGAGTGGATCTAATCCAGATACCGTGTTCTAAACATATATCTATGATCTCTGATTAACACTCTTGTCCTTATGATCCGTAAGACAGAACTCAACTTATCAGAGAGAGCATACTAGTCTTAATTCATTTGTTATTCCCATAACAATGACTGACTAGAGATATTTAGAATGAAGTCTCATTTGTTTCAAAGTCTTACAACCATGTGCCTCACACATGATAACTTAAATTGAAACAACATTTTTGGATAGTTCTATCAATTGATATGCACAGGAATACAATAGATAAAACAAATGCCTCATTTATTAAATTAAATGCTTTATAACAATGTATTGGGGCTAGGGCTTACACTAACAGCCACTGCATAGGCTATCTCTAGACACTCAAGCGTATAAACATTAGATCCAAAATATGCACTATAATTAGCCGATAGGTGTGTGCATCGGTCGGGTGAACTCGATCCGAACTCGATTAACCCGAAACTTATATATTTTCATCATCTGATCCGACCCTACATATAAATCGGGCACTTACTTGAACAATTCGATTTTTTCGTCCCGACCGAACAATTCGATTAACCCGAAATTAATTTTTTTAATTTATATATTTAAATTAAAATCCTAAATTAATACAAATAAATAATATTAAATATCATAAAAAATATTTTAAAAATACAACAAACTAATAATTTCAAAGCTACATTAAATATATATTATATATTAATTAATATTGTAGAGAAATTATAATTTTTTATTTATATATTAAAAATTCGGGTTGTTCGGGCTAGTCGAGTTCCACCATACCCGATCCAAAACCCGATTAACTCAATACCCATACAGAACCGACCTAACAACCTGATTAATTTTACCCGAATATATCGTTTCGGTTCAAATTGATCGGGTTGGTTTTTGCACACCCTTATTACCTGATAACTCTTAAAGTCAGGTATATAGATCTTGAAATATTTTCTCTCAAAATCCTCTTCCTCTAAACTTTATTGACTTAAACTTTGGAATACTAATGTCCGATCAGCTCGGGTAAACCTTCTTACAGGTTTCTACATTCTTGTTAATTTGATTGGATTACTCTTCTATTCAGACTCCTTCATTTTTTATATTTCAAGATTTATCAATAATTATGCATAATATAAATAAATAATAATGTTAAAAAATGATGTGTTATAACCATAAAAACTAAAGGAAGTTATTGAATTATTCGAGATACACAAGGCAACATTTGATTCGGCAACATTAATGTGCTTCATCACGTGTCATATACAATTAATTTAGTATGGTCCGTGGTATCTTTTTCCGCTGAGGGAGATATTAAAACAACAGGGCTGTTATCTGGCTATGATAACAATAATGGAGAAAAGGTACTGGATCATGGGTTGGGCTGAACAGGATGCTCGTCGTGGACTACCAAATCAGATGGGCCAGCATTGATACTATAATTTAAATCAAACATAAAGTGCCTCTAATCTAGCTTTGGAAAGCTATGTGGGCCATCAATAATAAAGTGATAATATTAAAGAAAAATCCATATTTTGGTATTTGTATTTTAACGATTTTACACATTAAATCTCTATTTTTTTAAATTATATATTGAGTCCTTAAATCTTTTGAAAAGAAAATATTAAATCCAAAATAGACGGCACAAACGGTAGTGTAATGCAAATACGATTAAAGTCACGTATATTTTAACGGAACGTTATTATTTTTGCCTTCTTTTTGGATTTAACGTATTCTAATAAATAAGTTCAGATATTTAATGTATAATTTTGAAAGTACATGATCCTAATGTGTAAATATGTAAAAGTTAAAGAATTCAATATATAATTTTGAAAGTATAGGGATCCGTTATATAAAAATATTAAAATTCAAATACTAAATTATGGGTTTTGCTTAATATTATAGGCCTTTCAACAATCCTCTAGATTGATTCTTTTGTATATGAAGTGCATTCACTTCTAATTAATCGGAAAAATGTAAGACTTTCAATAATTTAAACAACAACTGGTTTATATATTTTATTTCGATTGAACGTTGCTTTTAATTTCTTATTTTATTTTTTTTAAATCTAATATTGTTTAGTTGAATGTAAAAAATGACTGTATTAAACGTGAACCGTTGATGAAAAAAAAAAAAGTATATTATTTTTAAACTAGTAATTTATATTTACACTATATTTACTAATATAGTGTATGTCTAGCTTATCAAATCAACATTTTATTTAATTGATAATTGATAACTCAACCTTCGAGAAAATGAGTTCAAGTCTATAGCCACGACCCAATCCCTTAGGCCCATCACATGAACATGGAGGACCAAGTAAATTATCTTTCAATTATCTGTATGCTGGATTTATTCATTTGTAAAAGGTGGATCAAGCACGGGCCGGACCCCAATCAAGTTCGGGCTGGACCCATTAAAGAAGTATTTGAAAAAATAGTTTTAATATATAAAATAATATATTATATTATACAAAATTATACGAAGTAATATATAAAATAATATATTATACTATACGAAATTATAAATATATACTTACAAAGTGATTTAAAATATTAATAAATCTTACATTTTAATATTGATTAGTTATAATTTTTTTTTTTACATTTTAAATTATGTAATTAATAAAAATATAAAAATAATATACGAGTAGATTAAGATTGGGCATGATTAAGCCCACAATTTGTAAATAAAATCCAAAGGGGTCTTTTAATAAATAAATTTAGATCAAATCCGACTTGCATAATAAAATATAAGTTGAAGGTATAATTAGATTCTTAATATTTGACAAAAAAGATAATATAGTCCTTAAAATTTTATTGGATGTAATGTTACCTCCTGAAATTTAAAAATCGAAATAATTTTGCCTCTGAAAAAAAATTGATCCAATCTTTATGTGACATATATCAAATTTTTAAGTGTCAGCCGTTATTTTAGAAGTCAAATTATCTCAAATTTAAAATATTAGGGAGTAATATTGCACCAAATACAATTTAAAAGTCTAAATTGCATTTTTTGCAAATTTTATGACCGACTTGTATCTTTAGCCTAAAATAAATGGCGAAACTTGTAAAATTTGTAATTGACTGAATTGGATCAAGCAAATACCCAAACCTGTATCATATGTAATCTATGCTTAGAAAAAAGCTTTCAAAGCATAATATCTCAAGTTCGAGTTTATTTGAATCATATGTATAAAAAAATAAATGGACATATCGATAAATATTCATTTTAATACATCGAAAGATTTTAAGTTATTATTTTTTTTAAATGAAAAAATAAAAAATAGGCAGTCTTTTTTTGTTTCCAAATAAAAATAGTTGGTAAATTGGGATTGACGAAAAGTGGAATTTCCGTTTGTTCGGTTGAGCATTAACATCTCAGCACACTGAGCACAGCCCATTTCAGAGTTCCAATTTGACGGTTGCAATTAACTGCGTTTAATTCACTGAGTTTTAGAAAGCAACAAATCACCGAATTAAGGGGCATTTTCGGAAATTAAAATCCCACTGCTCCATTTTAAAAAATTTAAATTTGAAACCCAAAACTGAAAACCAGCGCATATCCAACCCAATTCGCAAAATCTTCAATTTGCATTTTCGCGTTTGCGATTGATTGCATCTGCGTCTCTCTCTCTCTCTCTTTCTGAGGAGGTGCGGGAGCCAATCTTCTCACCTCTTCGGTAACTTATTTTTCTCGAGTCTGATTTGAAGAAAGCAAAATCAATGGCGTCTGAAACCTTCAATGACAAAAACGCTGTTTTCAGGAAGCTCAAAGCGAAATCCGACAACAAGGTTTTTGTCCTTCCCGTTTCGAGTTTCTATGGGTTCCCTTTTTCCTAGATCCATTCCGGATCTGGCTGTTATTTTGTTGGATCTTGGATTTCAATCATGGGTTTTATTAATCATCACTTTTTTTAATCATAAAAATTAATTTGTTTTTTTATGGGTGTTTGTAGATGTGCTTTGATTGTAATGCGAAGAATCCAACTTGGGCTTCTGTGACTTATGGGATCTTCCTCTGCATCGATTGCTCCGCTGTTCATCGGAGCCTCGGTGTGCATATCAGCTTCGTCAGGTAATATTCTGTCTTCTTCTTGAATAATAGTTGGATTTTTAATTTAGCTGATTCAGGATGCTATATGTTCATTTGGGTGGAGTTTTATTTATTTTAGCTGCCTATCCTCATAACTTGATTTCGTATTCAATTTGTTAAATACGTGGAAAAGGGTAATACTAAATGAGGGATAATATATGATGAATTTGAGGTTGTTTTGATTTCTTAAGAAAAAACTGTTTTCCGTTATAGGCTTTATCTGCTCTAGGTTACACTCTAGTGATGTTACCCGGCCAATCTCCAGTTTCGAATCACCTAATGGGTTTTGCTGCTATATGATTTACTTCTTTTTTTCGTCCAAACGTGATTTGGTTTAATACATTTGATGTTGCCATAGGTGTCAATAAAACGAGGATGTTATCATTGTATGATACCTTAGGTAAATCCCAAACGGAAGTTCCTCTTGCTCCTTTTTTTTATTATTATTTTATTTTTTTAAAATAAAAATCTCTTTAGACCTTTTTAGGTGAAAATTATAGATGAGGAATATACTTATTAGAATATCCTTACTTGATCGTTTGTTGGAGAGGCTGGACAAAGAGTTGAAAGCCTAAACGAGAGTGAGGGAAGTTTTGGGATTGGGGAGAGATTATTTGCTTGAAGATGGTGAGAATTATACCCTTCATTTTCTCTTATGCTTGTGGCTGGTGTAGTATGCTATATTGCATATAATACCCGTCCTTTTCTCCCTCTTATCTCTCTGCTACCCCACGCCCTCCATCTTCTGTCGTGATGTACTCTTCTGAACGATATTAGTTAATTCCCATGAGATTCATCTTGGTAATATTGAGTATATCCTTGATAGGCATCACACATGGTTTTATGACCCCAGCAGTGCATTATTGTGCTGTTGCTGAGATAGTTTGTTTGTGATCCTAGTCTGGTCTCAGAAAAGGAACAAAAGTAACATGTGTCTTGCAGTGTTGTGATGATAGAAGAAGTGGCCATTTTTGCTGTTCTTTTTCCATCCAGTCTATTTTAGGATTGCACTGTAACACGTCGGGCATGGAAATGGAGATAAAAAAAAGAAATGGTTGGATTTAGATAAGCAAGAAAGGGTTTTGAGAAAGATGGAAAGGAAAAATAAGAAAAAGATATGGGGAGGAATTAGACACAGGGAAAGAGAAGTAGAAGTTGTCATTTAATTAATGGATTGAAGGACCAATATGTTAAATGACATCATTGTTCCCTAATTAAGCTGAAATGGCAAGTTTTAAATAATGTGCTCGAATGTGCAAATGTTAAGGGCTTGGAAATTTGAGTCATTTATTCATGAAGGAGCGGTAATTTCCTATGGGTTTCCCATTTTATGACTTAGAGGTATCACTGACCAGTTTTGTGAGGTCATTAACTTCTTACTGGATGTATCAATGTTACTGACATTATGCTCAGTAGCTTTTCATATTCAATCTAGAATTTATTGCAAATGATTACCTGATGTATGTAATGTTTCCATATTGGAAGTTAGGAGATATCATGTTGAACTTTTCTCCCTCTTCAGCCATACAATTGACTGGATTCTGTTGGAATGGTGTGAAGAATGTCTGTCATGAGATCCAATTGGATCTTGAAATGTAATTTTCTCTGTGGTCCCTTACGATTAAGGCTAATAAACTCAATCACTCTTATGTTACTGTGACGAGGAGTGGCAAAGGGTTAAAAGTTCCAGCTGGTAATTGAAAGGGTTTCATGTTGTCTCATGTCTCCTTCTCTAAAATTTGTATTTAAGAACTTGCGCTGTGTTTATTACAAAAGTGGACCTGTAAAGAACACATTGTTTCATTATCTGCAGAAATTGGTTGTAAGTTGGACGGTGTAAGGCAAATTTCCAGATAGGGCTAGCTGGCTTGATAAAAGAGAGTGCATTGATTCAAATAAAAATTTGTATTGACTTGTATTGCAAAACAATAAGGTGGTTAGGACCAGTGAAATTTGTTCTAGTAAATAATATGTATTGATTGTAGGATTCAATTATATTAATTTATTTTGCTCCCTGATATTTTCTAATTTCTTTCCAGCGTTGTTAAATATTTGTGATTTGAAGGTGTAATGGTGCTTTTGCAAGTGCTCATGATTCTTTTCTTCTCTCCCTTAGTTTTCTTTCTGGATCCATAACTTGAGTATCCTACTTGAATGAAATAGTAAATTGTTCTGTAGTCTTAGACCAAATGTCTTCCCTTTTGATTTTTCTCTTTTTTCTTCTGGTGTTCGGTATCATGCAACTCAAAGTTGATTTTTTGATTATTGTTTGTTGCATGTGGGTTCTGAATTTCTCTTGCTTTCTCTTCAACATATATATTTGTCTGTGCTCTTGCTTGTGCATGCGTGCACAAGTAATCCACATTTTCTAGCCTAAGATCCTGACGTTTCTTCTAAAATCTCAGCCAGATTATGGCCTTTCTTGTAGTATCATGTTAGAGTTGTCTGCAATGAAACATGTGCTATTGTTTTTTGATGTATTCTACAAGTACAGTGACTCATGCTCCTGTTCCTTGTTTGTAGTGTTATGATCCTGTCTGGTTGCAGGTCGTTTTAGTAACTCTTGGTAGAAAATTCTGCTTGTAAACTGCATGGAACTCTTTCTTGGGTCAGCTATTGGTTGATGCATTTCTAGCCCTCAGTGAATCATGCTTCTGTTTCTTTTTTCCCTGTACAGTTTTTACTCTTATGCCCCTCTGTTCTGGTTGGGTGCCTTTTTAGTAATTTTTGCCAAAACTATCTGGTAGTGAGTGTCCATGGGCAATTTCTCTTGGGGTGCCCTACATTAAAGTTTTAATCAAAGTCATTAAAATGGAATAAAATGAACCAGGTGTAATCATAGCACATTATTTATTCTTTTAATGTAGGTCAACAAATTTAGACTCATGGAGTCCTGAGCAATTGAAGATGATGAGCTTTGGGGGAAATAATCGCGCACAAGTTTTCTTCAAGCAGCATGGATGGACTGATGGGGGAAAAATCGAGGCCAAGTATACATCTAGAGCTGCAGAATTGTATAGGCAAATACTTTCAAAAGAAGTTGCCAAAAGTATGGCAGAAGATGCTGGCCTGCCATCATCACCTGTTGCATCTCAGTCAGTTCAACCATCTAATGGGCTTTCGGATATAAAAACTAATGCGGCTCCAGAAAGTTCTTTAGGAAGGCAAGAAACACATGATGCTGCTCCTTCCCCAAAAGTTTGTCATCCAGTTATTACCACTTCGGTCAAGAAGCCTCTTGGTGCAAAGAAAGGGAAAACTGGCGGCCTTGGTGCTAGAAAGCTAACTACTAAGGTTGGTATTCACTTACCTTTATGAAAGCATAATTTATTGTTAGAATACTTACTACCGTTTTTACTTGTAGCAGGGTTTGGTGATAGGTTCAGTCCAAAATTGAAATATTTATCGTTTGTATTTCTAGATAATCAAATTGAATTAAATCAAAATGGTCAATTATTTGCCTTTCAGCCTCTGATTTGAGCTCTTAGATTTGTCAAATAGTTAGTTGTCATTGTATATTTGGCAAATAGTTCTTGGGCTTCTTTTTTGGCCTTTGTAAAAGAATTTAATTACTGAATTCTTTTCTGGGTTTTTTCCTTTTCATTTTTGATAAGTTGCGCTCATAAAAAATGTTTATTGTAGAAACCAGAAAGAAAAATGAAGAATGAAGAATTTCTAAATCTGAATTCTTGTTTTTGCATTTAAGAATACAAGTATTTATACAGATTTCAAGTTACAAATTCAAACAAAAATTGTCAAAAAATACTGCTAACTAAGTCAAATAATTCTGCTAACTAACTCTGCTAACTAAGTCAAGAAATAGGAAAAATCTTCTACAAATCTGCTCCTAAAATTATGCCACTAACAGCTGTTGACAGCTACAAATCTGCTTCTAGATTTTCAACACTCCCCCTCAAGATGGTGAATAGATATTTTCCATTCCCATCTTGCATGTAATGTCTTCGAAGTTGAAAGTAGGCATTCCTTTAGTTAAGACATCTGCCAATTGATTATTTGATGCTATATATGGAGTGCAAATCATGCCGCTGTCCAACTTTTCTTTAATAAAATGCCTATCTACTTCAATGTGCTTTGTGCGATCATGTTGCACTGGATTGTGTGCAATGTTGATGGCAGACTTGTTGTCGCAATAGAGTTTCATAGGTCCTTCCCACTTGATTTTAAGGTCATCAAGTATTATTTTGAGCCATAGCAATTCACAAACTCCATGAGCCATAGCTCTAAACTCTGCTTCAGCACTTGATCTTGCAACAACTGATTGCTTCTTACTCCTCCAAGTCACTAGGTTCCCACCAAGAAATGTACAATATCCTGAAGTTGATCTACGATCTACAACAGAACCTGCATAATTAGCATCAGTATATGCCTCTATGAACAATTCTTCATTTTTCTTGAACAAAATTCCTCTACCAGATGTCCCTTTGAGATAGGATAGAATTCTGTTGACAGCCTGCAAGTGTTTCTCTCTTGGATCATGCATAAATTGACTAACTACACTTACGGCAAATGCTATGTCCGGCCTTGTGTGGGACAAGTATATTAATTTCCCAACCAACCGCTGATATCTTCCCTTATCTACTGTGCTATCATTCTTCCCTTCACTTAATCTCAAGTTAGGTTCAATGGGTGTGCTTGCTGCCTTGCATCCGAGATTGCCCGTTTCTTTAAGCAAGTCTAAGACATACTTTTGTTGGGAAATAAAGATGCCTTTACTTGAGTATGCCACCTCAATGCCTAAAAAATACTTCAGTCTTCCTAGTTCTTTAATTTCGAACTCCTTCGTTAAGCACTTTTGAAGTTTTTCTCTTTCAATTTGATCATTCCCTGTGATGATGATGTCATCTACATAGACAAGAAGAGCTGTAACTCCTCCTTTTGAATGTTTTATGAATAAGGTATGATCTCCTTGACTTTGTTTGTATTGCATTGCTAGCATTACTTTAGTAAATCTACCGAACCAAGCCCTTGGCGATTGTTTTAATCCATATAAAGCTTTCTTCAACCTGCACACTTTCTTTTCAAAAAAGGTCTCATTGAAACCCGGTGGAGGTTCCATGTACACTTCTTCTTCTAAATCCCCGTGTAAGAATGCATTCTTAACATCAAATTGCTGTAAACACCAACCAAAGTTAGCAGCTAAAGACAAAAGGACACGCACAGTATTCATTTTTGCTACTGGTGCAAAGGTCTCTTGGTAATCTACCCCATAGGTTTGTGTATATCCTTTTGCGACCAACCGAGCTTTATGCCTTTCTAATGAACCATCAGCTCTATATTTCAAAGCAAACACCCACTTACACCCCACTGTTTTCTTTCCTTTGGGCAGGTTTACAATTTCCCAAGTCTTATTTCTCTCTAGGGCATTCATCTCATCTTTCATAGCTTGTAACCAATTCTTATTTCTAAGTGCCTCTTGTAGTGTTTGTGGGATTGAAATGGAGTTGATGGTGGTAAGAAAAGTTTTATGTTGTGGAGAGAGTCTATGGAAAGATACAAAATTTGAGATTGGATGCTTAGTGCATTCACGTGTTCCTTTTCGAACAGCAATAGGCAGGTCTAAATCATTAAATTCACAAGGAGCAGGGTCAGATTGAACACACAAAGGAGCAGAATTTTTAGTACCTGATTGTGGTTCAGATTCTTGGACTTGCACAGGCTCAGAAATATGAACTTTCTTCCTTGAGTAGACCTTGAGTGGTGTAGTAGGATTTAAATCAGTTTTTTTCTCAGCTCCAAGATCAGGTTCAATTTCTTTACTAGCATGTTCACCTTCAAATTCAAATTCAGGTTCAGGTTCAAAAGACTTAAAGTTTAGTGTGGGACTTTGAAAATCAAGGAGAAATTCCTTATCTTCCCAAGAACTCTCCCCCTGGAGATGAGGATTGTTACTTTGAAAGTAAGGTTCATTTTCAACAAAAGTGACATCCATGGAGGTAAAAATTTTTTTTGAAGGTGGATGATAACACTTGTATCCTTTCTTTGTGTTTGAATATCCCACAAAAATACATTTTAAAGCTCTTGGATCAAGTTTTCCTCTTTGGTGTGCATGAACATGTACAAAAGCAACACAACCAAACACTTTTGGTGACAATTTGCAAGAGACATTAAAATCAGGATAAAAAACAGAAAGAGCAGTAATGGGACTCTGATTGTTTAGCACTTTGGAAGGTACTCTATTTATTAAATGTGCAGCAGTTAAAACAGCCTCCCCCCAAAAAGTTTTTGGAACTTTATGTTGAAACAAAATTGCACGTGTCACATTGAGTAAATGTCTATTTTTTCGTTCAGCAATCCCATTTTGTTGGGGTGTGTCAACACAAGATGACTCATGTATTATACCCTCCTTTTTGAAAAAAGATGAGAGAACTTGATTAAAATAGTCTTTTGCATTGTCCGATCTTACTTTTTTAATCAAACTTCCAAATTGCGTACAAATCATTTTATGAAACATTGGAAAAATACTGCTTACTTCTGATTTTTCTTTCATAAGAAATAACCAAGTAATTCTAGTACAATCATCAATGAAAGTGACAAACCATTTTGCTCCAGAAATACTAGAAACTCTGCAAGGCCCCCAAATATCAGTATGTATCAAAGAGAAAGGTCTAGTAGATCTTGTATTACTCAATGGAAATGATAGTCTATGATGTTTAGCAATTTCACATGTATCACAATGAAAACTACTAACATCTTCATTCTTAAAAAGTAAAGGAAACATGCTTTTAAGTAAAATAAAAGATGGATGACCAAGACGGAAATGATGAAGCCAAATTTCAGATTTATTAGGAGACAGGTTACTTGAGGAGCAGGTGAGGGATAACTGATTATTGTTATTCTTGTTGCCACTCATTTCCTCAAGATAATAAAGCCCATCTTTCACCTTAGCAAGTCCAATCGTCCTCCCCGTAACCAAATCCTGAAAAACACAGTGAGTAGGATAGAAAGTTACTTTACAGTTTAGATCTTTGGTAATTTGATGGATGGATATGAGATTGGAGGACAATTTTGGGACATGCAACACATTATTTAGGGACAAAAAATTTGATAGATTTACTGTTCCTTGGCCTGCAACAGTTATGGGAGATCCATCCGCTACAGTAATTTTTCTGTTTCCAGGACATGGATTGTATGTTCTAAATCTGATTGGGCTGTGAGTCATGTGGCTTGTAGCTCCTGAGTCAATGACCCAAGAGCCTAAAGAAGACATACTTGAGGCACTTAAAGCATAAGAATTAAGGTACTTACCTGATTGAGCCAATGAACACGTACTAGAGGACTTTTCAAGGGAATTTAGGAGACTTCTTAGCTTTTCGATTTCTTCTTTCTTGAATTCTCCTACACCAGCCTGGATGGATTTTTCTTGGGTTTGGTCTTCTCCATCAGTTAAGTGGGCTTTTCCTCCTTTGAATCCTCCTTTACGGCTTAGGACTTGTTCCTTCCCATGGAGTTTGAAGCAATCCTCTCGCGTATGGCGTGGTTTTTTGCAATATGTGCACCAAATTGTGTCTTTATTTGACACTGTACGCTCATTACCCATCCTTACTTCCTTATTGGTTGACTTTGTAGAAATCATTGCTAATCCTTCTAATGTTTTAGGCTGCAACATGACTTCTCGCCTATTCTCTTCAGCTCGGATCAATGATATTGTCTCATTCAGAGGTGATAATCTTTCCTTCCCCAATATCTGGACTCTGATCTGATCATATTCCACGTTCAGACCTGCAAGGAAGTCATAAACTCTATCCTTTTCGATAAAGTTTTTCAAGGTAGCTGCATCTTCACTGCACAGCATCTCAACACACCGATATTGATCCATTTCCTGCCATAGGTTTTGCAGAAGATTGGCATATTGAGTAACAGAAAGGTTGCCTTGTTTAGTGGCTGAGATCTTTGTTTTGATCTCATAGATTAGAGCAGCATCTCCTGCCTTTGAATAGGTCTGTTGAATAGTAGTCCATATATCTTTAGCTGTTGGTAGGAACATGCATGTATCACTTATTTCAGGTAACATGGAGTTCCATAGCCATGACATGACCAAAGAATCTTCTTCATCCCAGGCGGCAAATTTTGGATCACCATTTTTCGGTCCAGTTCCAAGCAAGTGGCTGATTTTGCCCTTTCCTTTGAGAAATGTTTGGACAAACTGTGACCACTTCAAATAGTTTTTTCCGTTGAGCCTATAGGCTGCCTGGATATTCTGCAAATCCCCTGTGTGTGGAATATTTAAGGTCTCTTCTGATTTGGTATTGGAGTTTATTTCTGATGTTTCAATTTCAGACATGTTGGAGGTTTGAAAGGAAAATTTGGCAATGAAGGCCTAGTGAAAAATTCAGCAATGAAGGCTGGAAATTGCACTTGGCAATAAGGACTTGAAAAGAAGAAAGTACTCAGCAATGAAGGCTAGAAAGAAGAGGTCCCAAGAGCAAAGGCTCTGATACCATGAAGAAGTAGAAACCAGAAAGAAAAATGAAGAATATCAGAACTTGGGGAAATTAAAAAGCAAAAGACACAAAATGCATAATATCCTGACAACTTGTCAAAATCTACTTAAATCTGCCAAATGAGTTTGATGTTTTGGTTCAACTTTTTACTGCTTGCTCCAAGTTGGTTGAGGAGGTATGCCCTATTCTCAGTAAAGCTACCTTGCACTTTTGCAGCCCAGTGAAAATCTCTATGACCAGAAACCAGAAGAACCGGCTCTTCCTGTTCCTTCTTCAACAAACAATACTCCAAAAGTTGGCGCATCTTTTGCATCTCGCTTTGAGTATGTTGATAGCATCCAATCTACTGAATTAAGTTCCGGTGGTCCGCAAGTGATTAGCCATGTATCTCCCCCAAAGTCATCAAGCTTCTTTGCAGAATTTGGAATGGACAGTGGCTTTCAGAAGAAGTCAAGCTTGAACTCATCAAAAGTGCAGGTAAGCTAAATTAACTTCATGCTAGATGAAAATAGTTCTTTTGTCCACTCAGTTACCATTTTATCATATGCTAAAGCTTGGCTACCGTTGAGGCTGAAATGTTTGGCCCTACTTGGGACAATGGGTAGATATACCTCTGAATGGATGCTTTGCTGATATGCATGGTACAGTTGCCGTGTTTCTATTCTGTAGTTTAAATGGGATGTAGCATTGTAATATTTTTAAAAGCATATGCCAGACAAATGTCTGTAAATTTGATGGCTGACATGACATGGGGTGATAATTGGGGTAGAAGCATTTTCTTTAAATAGTGTTGTTATTGTTACTTGTTGAATGGGGATCCATGTTGGTAGAACTTAGTTGATTAGCAGAGGTACCAAATCCAACTTATCCCAATCCATATAAATTTGGTTTCATTCAGTTTGACCTTTCTATTAGGTGTACCTGGGTTCAGTCACTGTTTCCGGGCATGTTTTGCTAACTGATATTGATATGAATGATTTGGAATTTCTTTAAAAATCAATTTGGATTTTAGGGAAGCTGGCAGGCTTGTCTTTGTTAGATTTGGGTTTCTGGAGTCATTTTTACATGGGTGAGCCCTCTGCTTAAGGTCCTGTGGATATTATATTTCTGAAACTCAAACATTGTTCAAGAAATTATCACTGGCCTTGGTTGTCATGTTGCAGTTCTAAGCATTTTATATCTTTCTTTTTGGGATCTGACTCTAGTAAAAGGGATTTTGACATTGCTTATTCTTATCTTGCTTTAACACTGCTTAATGTCATTTTAACGCCACTGCTTTCTCAATCTTATATGTGTTCTAACTTTTATTTCGGGAGGTACATGTGGACTCTGAAGACAAATCTCCATGATGGGTTGGCATGCATTTTTCCTGTAGTTCTTTGTTCTCATGTCATTGTGTTATCAGATTCAGGAGACAGATGAAGCAAGGAAGAAGTTTTCAAATGCAAAGTCAATCTCATCATCCCAATTCTTTGGCGATCAGGGCAGAGCTAATGATATTGATTCTCAAGTTTCCTTGCAGAAATTCTCAGTATGTTCATTCGTATCAACTGCATTTTTATTTACTGATAGCTTTGTAATGGTTTTTGATGGCTAATTTACTGTGGGATTATTTTTTAATATTTCTGCACTTCAATGTGTTCACAAAATTAAATAAGCAACATGGGATCTCTTCCCTTTAGGATCATATATGAAAAGATGAACATATGCAGAAAGCTTTTACTCGTCCTCACGCCTAATCAAAAAGAGGTGGAATTACTAATAGACAGTGCAGCGGGTCCCCCTTGCCTCTTTTTTTACATAATGGTGTTAGTCCACATTAAGTAATGATTCCATTTCAGAGTTTGTACGCAAGTATCTAGCAAGCCAAGTGACTTCTTTCAGTTTTTAAAATTTTAACAATCCAGATGCTTCGGTTTCAGTAATTAGTTTACCAGTGCAGTTCGCTCCAAATGGAAACACAAACCTTGATCAGCGAGCATGTTATTAATGTATTTTTGCATAATTGCAAAGTTTTTTTTAGAAACCATTTTCTCAGACGTGCTTCATGGCTAAGGTTAAATAATTTTGATGTTATACTAGGGTTCATCGGCCATCTCTAGTGCCGATCTTTTTGGTCATGGCAATGATGACTCCATTGATCTTGCTGCAAGTGACCTCATTAACAGGATATCGTTCCAGGTATGGGTTGGTGCTAATGATGTTTCAATCAAGTTTTAATTTACTTTATTTATTAGTAATATATGATAGTAATTAAGGGAAATTTAGGAAACATGATGATGACTATTTATTGAGAAAAAAAATGTTTCGAAACTTTCAGGCACAACAAGATATTTCTTCACTGAAGAACATGGCGGGAGAGACAGGGAAGAAACTTAGCTCATTGGCATCTAATTTGCTAACAGATCTTCAAGATCGAATCCTCTGATGCTTCGATGTAGTACTACGTGGAGAAGTAATCCTGAGGAGTTTGTTACATTACCAGCCAAATATTTGTGTGGTGGGAATGTAAAATGAATCCCTTTATAAAATTCTTTTGGAAGACGAATAAAAATGAAGAGATTTCAAAGTGTTACTATTTAGTATTAGAGCATGTGTTCGAGATTGCATTGTGTTCAGTTTAGTTATTTTACTGAGAAAAATCAGAACAGGTTTTTTGAAATGTACTAAGAGATATAGGAATTGAAATGATGAAAAATTTAAGCTTCATTAATATGGCAGCCAAAATTCACAATTTGCATGTTAACTGCAGCCTTGTGGTGTTTCAGGCTTTTTGTCTGTTTGAAATAGGGGTGTGCAAAAACCGAACAAATCCGATCAATTCGAATCAAACCGATCAATTTGGGTGGGGTTAATCAGATTAATAGGATTGGTTCGGTTTTGAATATTATGAATATTTCGGGTCGGGTCGGGTGGAATCCGACTAACCCCAAACCTGATCGAACAATCCAAATTTTAAAAAATATAAATAAAAAAAATTAATTTTTCTACAATATTAATTAATATATAATATATATTTAATGTAATTTTGAAATTATTAATTTGTTGTATTTTTAAAATATTTTTTATTGTATTTAATATTATTTATTTGTATTAATTTAGGATTTTAATTTAAATATGTAAATTAAAAAAATAAAATTTTGGGTTATTCTGGTCGGAGTCCGAAAAAATCGGGTTGTTCGGGTAGGAGCCCGAAATTTATGTAGGTAGGGTTGGGTGAGAGAAATAGGTAAATTTCGGGTTAATTGGGTTCGGGTCGGGTTCACCCGAACCCGACTGTTGCACACCCCTAGTTTGAAGGCCATCATTTTCTATTTCTCAAAATATTTCTGTTTCAGGGCTATTGGGTAAAATAATTTTTGTTCATTTTCTACTTCTTAAAATATTTATGTTTGAGGGGTATTTGTTTTTTACTATTTATTAAAATATTTTTGCTCAAATTATTAAAGGTATTTGTTTTTTATCCAATTTTTTTTTTAACAAAAAATTTTAAAAAATATTTTTACTTTTTATTTAAATTTTTACATCCAAAATTTTAAGGGATATTTTGTTGCTTTCGGTCTAAATTTTTTTACTAAAAACATCAAGAGATATCTTTCTCTAAATATTTTTGTCTAAAATTCAGAGGGATATTCCATTTGCTATTCATTAAAATATTTTTACCCAAAATTTCAAAATTTTATTTTTTTATCTAAATATTTTTGTTTAGAACTATTAGGGGTATTTTTTAGCTCTTTTTTTTTTTTTGGTAAATTTTCTCCCCCAACACTTCAAGGGGTGCTTTATGCTTTCTGTTTAAATTTTTTCGTCCAAAATTTTAAAGTATACTTTTGTTTTCTGTTTAAATTATTTCACCAAAAACTCTAACTAGTGCTAATTTGTTATTCCACTAAATATATTGGCCAAAACTTAAAAGGATGCCTATTTGCTATTTATCAAAATATTTTTGTCCAAAATCAATGAATCATCCTTCACTTTTTTTTTGTAAATTTTTTTCGTCCTAAATTCAAATGTGTAACCATTTGTTTTTTGTTTTAACCGTCTCGCCCAAAACTCCAAATGATATATGTTTGCTTTCTGTTTAAAATTTTTTGCTCAAAACTCAAAGGAATAGTTTTTTGCAATTTGTCTAAATTTTCTCATCTAAAATTTCAAGGCTTACCTCTTTATATGTTTTGTCTAAATTTTTTTGTTAGTAACTCTAAAAGATACTTTATTGCTTTTTTCTTCCGCCCAAAAATTAAAGGAATACCTTTTTACTTTTTTTTTTTAAATTTTTTTCCCTAAAAGTACTATTTTGTTTTTTATCTAAATTTTTTCACCCAATACTCTAAGTGTATCCGTTGTATTTCTATTGAACTTTTTTTTTTGTTTAAAACTTCAACGAATACCGATTTACGTTTTGTCTAAATTTTTTCTCTAAAAACTCCAAATGATACGTGTTGGATATTCCTTTAAATATTTTGTCAAAAACTTAGATACCCTTTTACTATTTATAAAAATATTTTGCCCAAAACTGCAAGGGATAATCCATTACTTATTGTATAAATTTTTATTGTCCATAACTTTAAGGAATATCGTTTTGTTTTCTATCTAAATTTTATGCCAAAACTCCAATGGGCAATCCTTTATTTTTTGTCTCAATTTTTTTTCCAAAATTTCAAAGGTGCATGCCCAAAACTCAAAGGGTAATCCCATTTTCAAATTATCAAAATATTTTTTTTTTCAAAACTGCAAAGAGTACTTCTTTAGTTTTTATCTAAATTTTTTTTTCCAAAACTCCAAAATATACAACTTTATTTTTTATCAAATTTTTTCATGCAAAACTTCAAAAGGCATCCATTTGCTTTTCTTTCTAAATATTTTTTCCTAAAACTTCAAGGGATAACTATTTACTTTTTATCTGAATTTTTTCGCTCAAAACTTAAAGTGGTACCCTTTTATATTTTGTTTAAATTTTTTCAGCTAAAACCCCAAGGTGTACCAATTTGTTATTCCTCTAAATATCTTAACTCAATACTCAGAGAGGTATCTTTTTGGTATTCATCAAAAACCTCTCTTTTTTGGTATTCATCAAAATATTTTTGCCCAGAGCTGAAAAAGGGTATAACTTTGTTTTTTGAATGAATTTTTTCACTCTTAGCTCCAAGGGTTATTTGCTTTCTTTCTACATTTCTTAGCCCTAAAATTCAAAGGATACCCTATTACTTTTCGTCTAAATTTTTTCGTCGAAAACTATAAGTAGTACAAATTTATTTTTTATTTAAATTTTCTCACTTAACACTTTAAAGGGATATCCCTATACTTTCTCCATAATTTTTCTCATCCAAAATGCAAAGTATACCGCTTTATTTTTTGTTTAAAATTTTTTGCTCAATACTTCAATAGCTATCCCTTTGTTATTTATCTAAATATTTTTCCAAAAAATAAAAAAGTTACCCCTTTTAATACTCATTAAAATGTTTGTCAACCCACAATTACAAGGGATACCTTTTTGCTATTTATTTAAATTATTCTATCAAATACTCTAAAAGGCACTACTTTACTTTTTATTTCGATTTTCTTTTTCAAAATTTCAAGATGTATTATTTTAGTTTTGTCAAAATATTTTTTTTTCCAAAAATGCATGTGATATTCCTTTATTTTTTGTGCAAATTTTTTCATCTATAACTCTAATGGGTACCGCTTTGTTTTCTATTTAAATTTTCTTTTAATTTAAAAGAGATAGTTTTTTTTTTACCTAAAATTTAAAAGGATATCACCTTACTTTTTGTCTAAATTTTCTCTTTCAAAATTTTAAAGTATAATTTTACTATTCTTCTAAATATTTTAGTCTAAAACTCAGTGGGATATTTCTTTCCTATATGTCAAAATATTTTTGTATAAAACTTTAAAAGATACCTCTTATAAGTCTTTGCATTCAAAAATATATTTAAAGTTTTAGACTAAATAAGACATAATTAACAATTTGTATTATTATTACTAGTTTTAAAAATAATCCATTTGCATTTTATAAACTTTGTTAGAATTAAACCTACTAGAATTTTATTGGATTGGGATAAGATTTAAGTGATTTTTTAGGAATATATAACCTAAAAAAAAGATTTATTTTTATATTTATACATGAGATACGGTGCCGTTGGATTAAATTGAAGCAAGTGATCTAATGGTCCAACCGATCCTATGAGTACTCGTCTCTTCCAGTCCATGGCATATGAGTGCCGAAAACTGCCAAAAAAACAAATGGCGCTCGAGTTTTCCCTCCCTTTTCAAAATCCCTACATTGTCTTTTTGTTTTCCCTCTTCTTTTTCTTGCCGCTCTAATTTTACAACCCTAAACCTTCGATTTTTCAAATTTCCTTTTCAATTTCTAAAATTTTGAACTTCCTGATTTGGATCCACAAAACCAATCTCATTCTCTCGTTTCACTAATCTTATTACCAATCTCACTATCTTTCTCCTTCAAATCTCCCTCTGTACTCAGACTTTTCCTTCAATTAATGGCTATTTCAATTGATGATGTTGGTGGGTCTTTACTATCTCCAGGCACTGAAACCTTAAAGGCCCAACCTTCAGTTTTTTCGTCATCTCGTTTACCTAATGAGGTTGTCTGTAGAGAATCCATGGACAATTATCCATCAAATCTTAACGGGTTTTCCTCAATTTCGACCGCCACAGCTGGTTCTGATAAAACCCTAGATGGGTCTTCACCTTCTGCACATACTGAAGTCCGAG
Source organism: Excoecaria agallocha (assembly GCA_037975025.1). Taxonomy (NCBI): domain Eukaryota; kingdom Viridiplantae; phylum Streptophyta; class Magnoliopsida; order Malpighiales; family Euphorbiaceae; genus Excoecaria; species Excoecaria agallocha. Next base: position 41,646,068 of record CM075819.1, on the reverse strand, counting down.
GCGATCAATTTTTAAACTCACAGCTGCCAAATTTAACTGGGTCGTCTTCAGTAATCCCAATAATCCCACATGGGCAGGCTTTGGTTCCTTCCTCGTTGAATTCAGGAGTCTTAAATGAACAATCTTCTGTTGATACGCCTATTGAGAGTCGAGATTTTGAGTCCGTTGTTTCAACTAATGGAACTGATTCCTCACCATCTTCACCGGTCGAATGGAGCCCTAGAGAAACCCTACTTGGTGACGAAGATTGCAATGATCAAAAGTCAGCTATGCAGATAGAGTCTAAGGAAGATCCTTCAAGTCTGCCGGTTTCATGGGAGCTCCTTGCAGAAGAGCACAATGAAGGGAATATTGATGATACGGGACACAATCTTGTAACTGATGATCGAATTTCTGAGGTCTCATTTGATAGCTCTTATCATTCTTGTAACTGCAATAGCTATAACAGGTTTAATCATCAATGCGGTAGGTCGTGTGGTCCCCAATGTGAATCTTATCGGCCATTTCATGATCCATGGTGTGCTTCAAGAGGACACTGGGGGTATGGCCGAGAGGATAGGCCTCTGAATTTGTTGCTTCCTGAACCAACTGGAGTGGTATGTGTGAGGAATTTTGCTTTAACTTTTGTTTCTTAAATTATGCTGTTGCACTGTTTGATCAGAATATTTCTGTTGCATAGATGTTTTATATATATCTTTTGAATTATGATATTGCACTACTTGATCAGAATATTCCTGCTGCATGGATGTTTTATATATTTCTTGGTATTGTTGGGTTGCTTATTTCTCTAGTTTTGTTGAACAGGGTGCTGGGCTTTCTAATCTTGGGAATACATGCTTTCTAAATGCAATTCTGCAATGCTTTACGCATACAGTGCCGCTTGTTAAGGCTCTTCATTCTTCAAATCATTCGAAGCCCTGTAAACGTATGCCTTGCATTTTTTATTTTATTTGAATCTGAATTGTTATGTTATTGAATTGAAATTTTATTGGATTCACTATTTTTGAATTGGAATTTTCCAGGTGGTGTTGAAGGGTTCTGCGTTGTTTGTGTTTTATGCAATCATATTCAACTTTCAATGGCTTCTTCGGGAAAGATCATATCACCTTCAAGAGTTGTTGATAATTTGCATTGTATCCTTTTGTTAACTTGTCATTCTGTACAGCCCAATTTTTGCATAAGTGTTTACGTAAATGGTGATTCTTGACCATCGATTGTCAGACATTTCTTCTTGTTTCCATAGATATCATCAGGAAGATGCTCACGAATTTCTTCAGTGCTTATTGGATAAACTTGAAAGATGTTGTCTGGACTCAAATCAAAATGAGACCTCATCCATGAAAGATGATAACATAGTTGAGCGGGTATTTGGGGGTTGCCTTGTGAGCAAAGTATGTATGAATTTTAGTGATGGTTTCTGCTGGCTTCTTTTGCTGTGTTATTGATGATGCTAAAACTTGTACTTATCTGATTTCTATGTTTAGAATGTGTTTTCTGTTCTATTTAAACTTTTCTCAATGTTATTATCTGTCAGCTGCGATGTTGCAATTGTGGTCACTGTTCTGACAAATATGAACCCCTAATTGACTTGAGTTTGGAGATTGAAGATGTGGAGACTCTTCAAAGTGCATTAGAATCTTTCACCAAGGTGGAGACAATTGACGATGTTGAAACAAAGTTTAGATGTGACAACTGTGAGAAAGAAGTGTCTAGGGAGAAGCAACTTATGTTGGATCAGGCTCCTTCAGTTGCTGCTTTTCATTTAAAGAGATTCAAGACTGATGGATCTTGTATTGAAAAGATTGGAAAGCATGTGCAGTTTCCACTGGAATTAGATTTGAGGCCCTACACTGATGCTAAGGAAGATTGTCATGAGCTTCAGGTTATCATCACTTCACTGGGAAAAATGTGTCACTGCTAAGTTAGAAAACAACTTGATCTTGGAAATGCATGTTCATATGACTGTACTTGTAATTTTTGAGTATTTGCTAATTAGTATCGCTTGTTGTTAACATAGGTGGATTTGAAGTATCAACTGTATGCTATTGTGGTGCATAATGGATTTTCACTGACTTCTGGGCATTACTTTTCCTACATACGATCCTCTCCAGGAACATGGCACAAGCTGGATGACTCGATGGTAATAATTGCCAAATTTGATATCTACTTGCTATTGATTGTAGTTTTTTGGTTCCAGGTCTCTCCATGATTGAGAGCTGGGAACAATAATATGCTTGATAGTATTATCTCAATTTTGATGATAGTTTCTGCTATACCTAAAATTAATATAAAAAGTTTATGCAAGTCATTTTTGGCCTGATTTGGGTTTTCTAGCACTTACTTTCTGAAACTATTCATGCATGTTTCTACCAGGGGCAACAAAAACAAGTTGGTAAGGATTAAAAAATGCCCTTCATTTTTCTAATTATTTCATGATCGTTGATTATATAGGGCCCTCTACCATTCTGTATAAATGCAGTATGCTGCTTGTACAGATATAGTGGAGGATCACAAACTGGTCCTTTTTAGTCCATTACATATGTTTATTGGTTATTTTTCAGGAATTTAGTTTGTGCAACGCTCATTTAAAGAATTGCTCAAGATTTAGTGTTCATGTTTTGTGAAACCATATTTTCCTAGATTTTGTGTGACTGTTGAAATACCATTTCTTGATAAGAGAATATGTACGTTTTTTGTATATCATGATTTTGTGAAAGGATTGTGATAATTCAAATTCCTAAGACATGTTGAAATCTAAAATATTATATATTTTTCAGGTTATTAAGGTGGAAGAAGAGTTGGTGTTATCTGAAGCTGCTTATATTTTATTCTATGTCAGAGAGGGCACCCCCTGGTTTTCTAGTTTGATGGATGGCATGTATCCTAGAAGTTCAAATACCTCACCCAAGTCGGTTCTTGATAAGATGGACAATGAATGTGCTGCATGTCATGCAGAGAATATAAATCTTTGCAATGCCAGTGTAAATACAGGTGATCATGAGGAAACTTCAACCCCATTGTCTTGTGCACCAGTGATTGAACAAGCTCAGATTAATCGAATTGGGAATGATGCTGAGGAATCTCGATACGTTAACAAATCTAGTAACTATGTCCCCATGAAGGATGCTTCTGTGTTGCATGAGGTTGAAGCTACCAAATCTCGCAATGGAAGTTTGCACAATGAGAAATTCGGCTCCTTGCCTTATGCTGAGGAAAACAATGGTGGGCAGGTTGTACACAGAATTGGAAGAAACGATGTTCTTGATCCTGGTTCTTCAAGTCCGGATATCAATGTTAGAGTAAAGCCAGGTAAGGCAATTTCTTCCTTTCAATTTTAAATTCCTCGTTATATTTCAGAAGTCGTGTGTTGGAACTAAAGTAATATAGTGGATGGGTCCTTTGCAGAAGCAAGACATGGTATCTCGGAGGAGCATCTGAAATTGGAGAGTTCTGTGATTAATGAAAAGATGAAGAAGGGCACCAGGGATCAGAGGACCGAAGCTGTTAGATACTTGAGGAATAATTCGCTTGGTTCAAGTTCAAGAAGCGCAAAACTTTTGAAAGCTATGATTCCCCGGGAAGACCATAAAAAAAGAATAAGATCATCTCCATGTAAACAGGGCAGCCCTCCTGGTTCCCGGATTAAATTCCCTCGCCGTGAGGCGGTCTTCCGTTGAGCAGTTGTATGGCTGTTGGTTAATGAATTTTTGGTTAGTACAGATTGAATAGTTTAGATTTTTGTTTAAAGAATGGAGGATCTATCATGTTTTATAGAGCTGTTTTTCGCATATTGTTTGCTGTTTAAAAAGCAGTCTTGCTCTTGGAGTTCATCATCACTTGCACAGCAATACTGCTCTCTGAATTGCATCAAGAATTTGGATATATAATCTCATTTAGTATCACTAATTACTATGTTTAAAGTTCTGTTTTCTTTAATCAAATAGATAAGGGACATTAAAGCCACACTTTTAGTTTCAATTATGTTATATTTTCTTTAACATTATTTATGAGATTGTTATTATTGGGGTTAATATAATTTTTTTTAAATTATTATTATTTATCAGATTTTATTTCTGAATTAATTATATGTTAGATTATTTTTCTGAACTTGTTGAAAATATTAAATTATCTTTTTATAGGATACGTGTCAGTTTACAAAAAAACGTGTGAAAAATATGCAATAAATAATAATAGGGGATAATTTGACATTTTTAATAAGTTTTAGAGAGATAATTTAATATTTTCAATAGTATAGGGTGTATTTTAATATATAATTAGTTTAAAAGGAAAATTTGATAAATGATGATAGTTTATGGGATAATTTATGTATTATCTTTTATTATTGCTACATCTAACAAAATAAAATCAGTGACTATTATCACTTGATATTCTGTCTACCCACTCAAATATCAAAGAAGGATTAAGTATTGCAATTTAATTTGGTTTATTTTCTTATTTATGTTTGTTTATCTTGTGATTTAATTCGTTTTATTATATAGTATGTACAATTGGGTACTTTTACAATTTAACATAAGATTAAAGTGTACACAATGTATATTTAATTTAAATAAAATTGTTTTATGTTTATTTTATAAACTAATTATAATATATTTTTAATATTTATATTAAAAATTAAGTTATATAATTTATCAATATAAATGAATTATGTACATGATGCACTTTATATAAAAGTACAAAGAAGAGGATTTTTTTTTTAAACTGAAATTCCTTATATTCTAATCTAATTTCCAAAAGGGATAAGAGTTAAATTTGTCTGCAAAATATTAAAAATGATACGTATTTATTCTTAAAATTTATTTTTTTCTTAAAATTTTTTTAAAACATTGAAGGTAATACAAATTTATCATTATTCGATACTTTAAGTGGTAAATATAGATTATTTTCAATATTTTATGGAGAAATTGGATGCTTATTTTCAATATATTATTATTATTATTATTATTATTATTATTATTATTATTTATTATTATTTTTTTGAAACCACACTAAATACTTTATTAAAATATAAGAAATTATAAATCATATATAAAAAAAATAATCACGTGGAAAATAAATTAGTGTAAATACTGCCAATTAGTGGTATCATAATTTGGATTTTAGTTTCAGTTCATAGGCAATATCATATATTAAATTAAACCATAAATAAACTTAGTTTCTTTCAATCTTGATAATTACATATTATTGCATGGTTTATCTCAATCATAGTGATCTAGGATACAAATTTAACCACAAGATTGCAAATTTTCTTGGGAATTTATGTTATATCTAGAATAATTATTTTATATCTATAATTAGGACAACATGAAACTTAGGTCCCATCGATCCCAAACTTCCACTATAAAAGGACAACAAAATACCCATTAAAATTTCCCCGAGTTTATATTCTTTTAGATTAATAATAATTAAGGTTGAGAAATATGATTGTTTCATTTAGAAGAAGAAAGAGGAGTTTGAGGAATAGAAGTTCAAGTTCAATGGCAATTAGTACTAATCAGGAATCATTAAAAGATGCTCTAAAACCTCAACAGTCTCCAACCTCAACACCACATTTAGTCATAGTTATGGATGCTCTCAGAGATTACTCTATTCTCCCTCTTTTATGGGCTCTTGAAAATATTGTTACTTCTGGTTGCATTGTCACTCTTCTTGGGATCATGCCTTGGCTCAATATTCCATGTGAGTCATTTTAACTTTTTTTTTGATGCGCACACGCATGTGATACAATTTTATGTATATTTAAATCATCTGATCGGTGTTGCACGCATGATCAGACGATTCAAATGTACGTGTACTGTATTCATATTAATTATTACATACTTAGAAAGAAATATCCATTTGCTATGATACAATCATGTCTATTTGATTAAAGTAAAAAATAATAATTTTCCATTTAATGATCATAGTTAACAGTATTAGTATGTAGGCAGTGGCGTAGTCACATAAAAAGGGAGGCAATTGGCCTCCTTAATTTTTGAAATTTTTTTATTATATATATATATATATATATATATATATATATATATATATATATATATATAATTGTAATTATAAATTCTGATTTCGTCATTGTACATAAGCGTGCTGAATCATCTTCTTTAAAGATTGAAATTATATAATGTGCTGTGTAGTGTCCTCAAAAACTCCTGAAGTTTGGGGTGTAGAGTTTGAAGAGTTAGCAATGGTACAAGCAACATGTGGATCAAACATGGATCCCAAATATCTAAAGCTTCAAGCAATTGTAGATCTTTGCCAAAGATTTGGGGTATGTTCATGATTTCATATGTTTAGTTATTTATTTTTTAAAAAACTATATCAATTTTATTATTAATTACTTTTAAACAATTTTTTTATTGTGATGCTGAAATAATTTTAAGCAACTAATTGCAGGCTGTGCTAAAAAAAGAAGTAATAATGGGGTTTCCAAGGAAATCAGTGGTGGTAGAAAAAATTGCAAGGCTTGAAGCAACATGGGTGGTGTTTGATAGGTAATAATATAATATCAGCAAATATCTAAAAATATTTATTTATTTATTTAATTTTTTTTATATGATTAAATAACCAGACATCAAAAAAGGAACAGAGAATTCTTTGCAAAGAGAATAGGATGTAATATGGTAATGATGAATGAAAAGGAGAAGCAGACATGATAAGAGGGCAACCCATGATGGATAATGGAGACTCAATTCCAGAGGAATCACCTGCCTCCTTCATTCCAACTCCACAGTTGATCATCCCTGATTATTGGAAGGATACTCCTAATTAATCCCTCTACTCATACGGTGCACGGAAGTATTCTGACACACGCAATTTTTCACTGTTATTTCGAGAATAAAATTCGATCGAATAAGAAAAAATTAGTTCTACCTTAGTATTTTTCCTAATAATGGTATTTTTGGGATGTTGTGCTCAAATTATATTCTTTAGGGATTCAAATTCACAAAAATATTGTTTTTCTTGTTGATATCCATGGAGGGATTATTTTCCGACAACCGGAGTTGCTGAAGACACCTTTGACTGGGGCATTTTGTGGATTTAGGATGTATTTGATATGTTTAGTAATGTCTTGGGGATGTTTGATATTTTCTTGGCCATTCGGGCTATGCGTTGTAATTTATTTCTTTGCAATGGAAACTTGGAAAGAATAAAAACACTTATTGGCAAACGAAAAAAAAAAAGGAATTTCTTTTTGACTAAAATATGTTTATGTTTTAATCTAATTTTCAAAAATAATTTTAGTAATAAAAAGAAAAATAATAAGATATTGTCATTATAAAATCCATTTGGATATGACAGCTAGGCTAATCATGAGTTTCTTACTTCTATTCAAGTGTTTCATTATTAATTTTAAAATTATTTAATAACTATAGCGAATTTAATTAATGAGATATTATGCTAGTTTTACTAACTATGATGTTTTATTTTTAATATAATCATAAATTTAACTAATTTACTTTGCTTACTCTATCATATATATTTAACCATAAAAATATAAAGACAACTAATTCACATACAATGCACAATGATTAAGTCAAATGATTTTTATATAATTAAGTATTTAATCAAGTGTCATATATATATATGCTTGATTAACTAATTATCCATGCAACAACTAATTCGATTTTTCTTATTATCTGGACTAAATTCATAAAGTTTTGAGTATATAAACCTGGCCGGAACAAAATTTTTCCCATCTAATTAGAGCGTGTTTGTCATTGCTTTTTAAGAAATAAAAAGCTTATTATTTGATAAAAAGTTGATTATGAGACAACGCATTTATTAGACAAGTATTTTTCCATCATGCTTTTCATGCACGTAGCTAACCAAAACATCATCAAACTTTGAGTTATAACTTATAACACCATTATATCGAGGGAAAAAGAAAACAAAACAAAGGGAAAAAAATTAGCTTATGCAAATAGAAATTAATATATTGCTTACTAAATGAGAAAGATGTAACATTTAAGCCACCTTTTAATTTCATGCACTACATATAAGTTACGGTCATCTCCTCATTTAGATGCCCGTTATTTTTCTCAATATTTATGAAGGATGATGATGCGTGATTGTATTTCCACATTAATAATATAATTATGATTAAGATTTGCTTAAGGAACATATCCACCTCCATGTCCACCACCTTCCCCACCACCACCTCCATATCCACCTCCATGTGCACCACCGCCACCTCCTCCACCTGAGCCTCCACCACCGCCACCTCCAGCACCACCTCCATGACCTGCTCCTTCTCCTCCACCGCTTCCATATCCACCTCCACTTGATCCTCCAGCTCCATAACCGCCTCCACCTCCGCCTCCACTACCGCCGCCGCCTCCATGTCCTCCTGCACCACCATACCCTCCCCCAGATCCTGCTCCTTCACCTCCACCATAGCCACCTGCACCAGATCCAGCTCCACCTCCTCCACCAGCTCCACCACCACCGCCTCCACCACCGGCTCCCTTTTCTCCTCCAGAACCATATCCAGCACCACCACCTTCACCACCTCCGCTACCATATCCTGCACCACCGGCTCCACCATAACCTGCAGCACCACCTCCACCTCCTTTACCGCCGCCGCCGCCGCCACCAGCTCCAGAAGCACCTCCATAGCCAGCACCACCACCTTCACCACCACCAGCTCCAGAAGCACCACCATAGCCAGCGGCACCACCACCACCTCCTTTACCGCCACCACCGCCGCCACCAATTCCAGAAGCACCTCCGTAGCCAGCGCCTCCACCTTCACCACCCCCAGAGCCATATCCAGCACCGGTAGCACCACCAACATGAGCAGCACCACCGCCACCTCCACTACCACCACCACCACCTCCTCCACCAATTCCAGCAACACTGCCATAACCGGCACCACCACCTTCACCACCGCCAGCACCGCCTGCATAGGCACTAACTCCGTGTTCCCCTACAGAAGCATATCCTGAACCACCACCATCACCTGAGCCGCTGCCACCTCCTCCAATAACACCACCACCATAAGTGTGTGCATCAAAGGTAAGGAGGGATCTTTTTGCAGAACATATTCCTAAACATAATAATACAAATAGAAAAACTTTGAAGAGAGCCATGGGATTCATATATTTAAAGCCCACAAAACTTGATTTAGAAATGCATGGAGAACGAAGGGTTTTTATAGGGTGGGGTTGGGGTCCCAAAGCGCGTTCTTTTACAGCGATTGGTCCACATGAAAAAGAAAATTAGATATTGGTGGTGGTCCATCCTACAGATATACACTCATCCTATAGCAGGCCAATAAGTGTGATTTTGCTGTCTCCCACATTTCTTGTAATTTACATATATTCATTAAATTTTGTGATTTGGCTAATCAACAAGGACCTAATTTTATTATCCTATAATTTTATTAGTGATATCCGACTCATGTACCCTTTGCAATTAATTCATAAGCAACTAATTGCTTATTAATTAGTACGTACATGTACAGTTCTTCAGCCAATTTCAATTTAATAGCAATGTTTTTCAACTTGGTGGTTGGTTTTGTTACGAATTTTATATAAATTAATTAGCTTCTAATAAATTAAAATGGCTACATGTTATCTTGTTTCAACTTTGGAATAATTATATCCAAGATTTTTAGACTGCCGACTTGCTTTTTTCTTTTTGAATCTATTAAAAGGTGTTATAGAGCAAATGTTGCTCTCCTATATATATATATTTCTGTAGTTTAACGCAGTTATTCTTTAGTTATATCTTGAGACAACGATAGAATTTCATATGATTAATATTAAAAATTATTTTTCTATATATCATTATATTGCTACCCGATTTGTGAATAAATTCAAGAAGCAAAGTATTCTCTATGTGCTTCATAAACTAAGAAAAGAGTGTTATTAAAAAGAAAAGTTTATTATATATAAGTACTGAGTGATTTCGTATATAAGTATGAGTGATTTCAGGTTCGAGTTTTACTCTCCTTTTCACAGATCTATTAAAAAAAAAAAGGAAATTTTGTTATACATATGCAATGGCATCTCTATTAACTATATTAAGATATGTAATGGATTAGAATAATATTCCATTAATTAGTTAGTAAACAAAGATTACGTGCAATTTGTAATTTATAATCAATCCATTCCTATTTAATACTCTATTGTGCTATGTATTATTTCTGTTTAGAATTCTTTCTATCTAGAAACTTTTTTTTTTGTAATTTAGGGTTATATTATAATTGTAACACCAAGGTTTTTAGGGTTATATGTGATTGTGAGATGATTATTTCTCACAAATATGCATTAATACAAACACACTGATAAAGCTGATCGAAGTGCGAAAAGGACTACTAGTTTATGAAATTTTATCCTCTTTTATAGTATTTTTTTTATATTATTTTTAATAATTCTCCCTTAATGTTTCTAGAATTCCAGCTGACTAGGACCACACCTCTAAACAAAAACCATGTACAAGCACTCTCCAAAGCCACTTGCCTGTGATATCTTGGTAATTAAACAGCAATTTGCATTGAGAAATTAAATTTACGTCATAAAGTAAAAAAAAATATGATTTAATTAGTACCCTTAAATGTGTCCTAATTAGGTGATCAACAGTCCACGTGATGTATATACTCATTTAAGGTTTTCTGGAAATATATTATATAGTGCCATCCAACCAAATTCCAATGCTCCAAAATGATCATTATTATCATTATTATTATTCATTCTAGCTATATAGCTAGTGCATGCCTATATATAATTAATCTACCAGTTGAATGTTATTCTTTCATTGATCTTCCAATTTTTGCATATCATTCTACTTTATCTTATGCTGATTAACAACTAATTATGTTCTTCTAAACATGTAACTATATAATCAATTGTGTGTGTGTATATTTATATATTCCTGAACTGATTGCCAACAATACAAGCAAAGATATGGCTACCAGCTTTAGAAAATAAGCATGCAAAAACTATAGTGGGAGATCACATGCAATCCCACCCTTTAGGTGGGACCAATCCATCTTGATCTGTTTAGGTAGTGGGATCCTTCTTTCATTCAATTTTCTTTTGTTTGGTTTAAATATTCTTGAGGATTCAACTGTTAAAATTCTCCTTCTGCATCATTTGTGACGTCTGCAGCACATGCATAGCATAACCCCTTGTTCAAAATTATCGGTGGTGCCTGATGATGTGTGTCAAATTCACACACTGAAGTTACTCTGCTGCCTCAAACTTATTTGATTTCCTGTAGAATAAAAGATCAATGCAGGAAGAGTTTTCATGTTTCGATTCTTTAAAACTTAACTCAATTTAGTAGACATAGGTACACTTAATGTCGAGGTTATCAGTTAATGTCGGTCATTTCCTAAAGTAGGTACACTTAAGCAAATTTAGAGGTAGGTAGGGATTAGTATAATCGGAGTTTAAATGTTTAGTTTTATTTTAATATGAGAATTAAGAAAAAAATAAATAAATTGTAATTTTATGAAAAAATATTAACAAATATCAACCGACTAACTTGACATTTTCTAATATGATTTGATAAAAATAGAATCAGATTTTATTAGACTAATATGATAAGGATAGGTTTTGATTAAAATATAATTTGTTCTATCTTCAAAATAATTCTTTCCCATTATACTTTCAACTAAAGGTGTATATATTTGTAAATTATCAATACAATACATATGAAATGTTGTGAAATATTCTTATTTGCATAACTTTCTATATTGATTATTTGATTTATTTTTTAAATTTATTTGTTTCCTATATGAACCAAGTTTTTGTGTCTATAAATACTATCAGTATTATTGTTTTAGACACATAATAATATAACAAAAAAAATCATATTTTTCATTCTTTTTCATATTTTGTTTTGATTTTACTTTTATTTATAACATGAAAGAATTTATTCCTCGGTCTTTACGTAGTTATAACCTTTTTTGTATTTATTTTTTTATCTTGTGTGTTTTTTTCCTATACTATAGATAAATGTTCAAGAGTTTAATAACAAAAATTCAAAAATTTCAGGAGCCTATAAGTATTATATATATATATATATATACACACACACTTAAAATAATAAACCGGACTGAATTTTAATATTTACCGAACCATAATTGACAATTTGAATACTGAATATTAATGCCTTTAATTTTTTTTTTCTTTTTGGTTTTAATTGAACTGAACCGATAATTAAAATTCACATATTTTGCTGATCAAAATTAAATCGACTGTTTGAATAATGCGATCAAAATAACCAAATTAATTCTATCCTCTCGGACTTAATTAATGTAATTGTTTGAATATTTGATAAATTTATATATCCGCAGTACTATCATACTTGTTGTTTGCTCGTGAGATATAAATTTTCGAACATATTTAGCTTTCATGAGTTTGTGTGGAATGTTAGGCTTACTGTGTATTCTGGTGGCTGTAAGGCTCACTGAATTCTAATGGCCAATGGGTCGTGAAGAAGTTGGTATCGGATCATGGATTAAAATCCAATGAAGCTCACCCTTTGTGGAATTTATGTGGATAAAGATGGAATTTTGGAAACACGAATATTTGGAGAAGACGATGACCACCGGCCCAACAAAGGCCCATTTTGGAGAGTATCACCCATGTTGCAGGCCCAACAAAGGCCCATTTTGGAGTGTGTCTCCAATGTCGCAGGCCCAACAATGTTTAGGCTTTGATTTTGCTTCAATTACAGCAATAACTTCAATCAAATTGAAAATCACACGTGTAACGATACAAGCCTCTTTTCTAATAATAAAAGGTTTTAAATTTAAATTTTTAAAATAAAATATTTTTAGATATTTAAAAAGAAGTATTTTTACCTCCTTTATAGTTCTCTTTTGTAAGAACACAAGTTAGTCGGATTAGTGAATTTCGGATATCAAATAAATTATATAACAAAAATATATTTAATCAATTGTTTTTATTATGGTGCCAGAGAATATACTTGTTTAGACGTACTTCATTTTTTTTTTGACTGAAGGTGCAATTTAATTTTTAATGTTTGTTAAAAAATATAATGTAGTTTCTAAAATTTTATTTTCTGCGATATTACACCTTAAATTTGAAAATTAGAATAATTTAACTGATAAAAAAAAATTGTTCCAATTCTTAAACAATACATGTCAATTTTTTTAGCATCAACCATCATTTTAGGAGTCAAATTGCTTCAATTTTGAAATATTTGAGGTAACATTACATCAAATAAAATTTTAGGGACTATATTACCCTTTTTGCTAAATATTAGTGATCGATTTGCACCTTTAGCCGTTTTTTCATAACAAATAACTATTATAGAATTTTACGTGTGAATTGTAAAACCTTATTATATAGATTTCATTTTATAATTGATTTGGATAGTGATTAAGTATAATTAATTATATGATTGCTACATCATGCAGCATAAAGTAATCAACTAATTGAGCCATTATTCGATAAAATTGTTGTTCTGGGAGAAAGATTGCGTGTTATTACAAATACACATATAACTAATTTTGCTAGTTCATGTATTTTGTCTAGACCGAATATAAACAAAGATTTTCCATTAAGTTAGAGTGAATAAATAGTATCATATGGACAAAATTAGTGTCTAAATGTGGGTGTTTAATTTGAAAGTATTAAATTGACCCTAAAAATCTACTATAACTCGCATTTAAGTGAGAAATTTAAAGGCAAACATATTCATATAGTTACTCATTCCGTTTTTTTTTTACGTATCACTTTTAAATAAAATTTAAATTTCATTTATTTGTCGTTTTTAGACTTTAGTGTAATTTAATTTAATTTTTCAATAAAAGTTAATTTGTTTAAAACCAATTAAAGTTGATAATTTAGTCAAAATTACGTAATTTAATATTAAATTAAGGCCTAATTAATATTTTTTAATTTTTATTAAAACAATAAAAATAATAGATAAAAAAGTATCGTTTAATATGAAATTGAGATTTAATATTTTCAAAAGAGTATGTCAACGATAAATATTTAAGGAAAAGTTTCAAAGTCCCGAGTTCGAGCCTCGCAGCCTTGCCAAATTAAAAAAAAAAAAGACTTAATTGGTATTGTTGTTGTAGGAGCACTCATATGATTTTATTTTCTTCAAGTCTACATCCTTACTAGATGAATTTACGTACACGGTAAACACACCTTACTGAATTAATACTCTCATTTCAAATAATACGGATAATGTTACTCTGAGACCTCATCTCTCTATATCTCTCTAGAATGCTTACTGACTTAATTATCGAAGTATTTATCCTGGTCCAACTGGACACTCTTTTATCTTGCCAATATCAAGCATCTCTTCCGTGACTCAATCAACTTACCTCTTGCAATCTCCCATCTCTCTTTTTTTCAAATATTTTGAAAAATATCACTTACTATACCCCTTTACATTCAAAGCCGAATGGATACAAAAAATCTAGAGTTTGATGTTTGTAGGATTTGACATATATATTTGCGGGTGTTCAATATTACAGAAATGATGGTTCAATATCATGTGAATAAAATATAATTAAATCTAATTTAATTTCAAAAGATAACTTGTAAGATGAGAATTGTCCAAATTTTTATAAATAATATTTAATTTTTATAACAATCGATATGTAATACTTGGCATTTTATGTGTTTATAAAACCTTTATCAATGCATCTATAATTAACGAAAAATGAAAAATGAGAATAATTAATTGATTTTTGAGAATGATTATTTAATTACTTTTATAATATTAGACGTATGAGTAATATTAATCTTAGAAATTAGCCAATTTTTTATAAATAATATTTAATTTGTATAACCAATCAATACGTAATACTTGAAATTTTATGTATTTATAAAACCTCTATCAATGCATCTACAATTAAAACACACAAAAAAAAAGAAAAGAAAAGAAAAGGAAATTGTATTAATAAAAATTGGGGCAAATCTCTCTATATTTTCCGACAATTATGACAATAATTAATTGATTTTTGAGAAAATCGATATTCATATATCCTGTGCTGCGGTTGCCGGAGGAGGAAACAGAATCACCTAAATTAAATACGCGTCTGTCCCTCTTACAAGAATTGACCACAGATTTTTATGGATATGACAAATTCAAAAATATTCCAATTAATTACCATTTCAACTCCAATCTAATCGTCACGTGTGAACTTATTATTCCAATATCAAAAATTAAATTTATTATTTTGGAATTTTTCTGTTTTCAATATTAGCATTAAAACACTTGTACTACTGAATAAAAAATTCCATTTTTATTTTTATAAAAAAAAATCCAAACCCAAAAGTCAACGTGAAAACAAAACATCCCATGGATCTTATTCAATCAGACATACACTTTGCTTCGGGACCCACCCCAGCTGTTGAAACATGACTGCTCCCTGTAAAAATTTAATAATCAACAAATTGCCATAATTCATCTTTAGCAAAAAATCAATATGCAACTTCTAATTTCTGGTCATTTGATCAAAAAATATCTCCGATGTAAATTGATGACGGGTCGAACTCTCTGTGGTATGCTAAATACCTGCAAAAGGTAGAAAAGAGACCGGTGGGGTGTTTTAACGATGGATACTCCGATAATTAAATCAGTATTCGAATGATTAAATATGATAATAACGAAAAGTTTAGGATTTCGTACTTGAGTTAAGTTTCATATATAAGCTCGGAATATGTGAACCGGTAATATTTTATATTTTGAAATATTCATTATCTGAAAAACACAATATATTCGATAAATTTTCAATAAAAATATTTCAACAATTAAGTCAATATAGAAAGATTATAGTATAAAGAGTTTATATAAAGAATTATATCCATTTACATAGTATTCTTTTGGCGACATAGCTATAAATGTTCAATAACAAATATGATGGTTGAGCATTAATTGTATAACTCTTGTTACAATTATTTTCATTAATGCCTATATCTATTGAATAGCTCAGTTATCCGAACTTATGAGATACCCTCAATAATTCGGTTATCATTATACAAATTAAAATAATTACTAAATTAATATAGTGTTAAAATTTAAAATTTCTTAAATCAATTTGGCTATAGTGAAGAATACAAATAGAAATATGTAAAGTTAGGATATTAATTATTAAATATCACATTTTTTTTAATTTTAAATATTTGTTTGAAAAAATGTACAAAGAAATTTATTAATTATTAATAAATTAAATGTTATGAAACCATGATTTTGAGACGAATAGGTATTATTATTCTTTATTTTTGCATTTGGGACTATAGACATTATAAAAA
The DNA here is from genome assembly GCA_037975025.1 of Excoecaria agallocha. NCBI lineage: Eukaryota > Viridiplantae > Streptophyta > Magnoliopsida > Malpighiales > Euphorbiaceae > Excoecaria > Excoecaria agallocha. The sequence continues at coordinate 41,629,803 of CM075819.1, read as the reverse complement.
TTCATCAAATTGGGATTGTGCAAAAAATGAAAAATAAAGAGGTAGTATTATTGAGATTAAATTAGGGAAATATGAGCATAAAATGAAAATTAAATAGTATAATTTGATATTTCAAAGACTTCCTCTTTTTTTTATCTTTCACTTTTGTAGTTTTTATTAGAATTAAAAAATAATAAATACATTTAAATTTAACATTAAATGACGTGATTAAAATTAAATTATCAAATTTAATTAATTATAATTTTATTGAAAAAGAAATATAAATTAAAAATTTAATTAATATATATTAAAAATAAATAGAATTTAAATTGTAAGGTTTATCATGCCACCGAGTACTATTTAGGCATTCCAGTAATTTTGGGGTCAAAATCTTGGTAATCTTTTAAGCCCCGTGATAAAGGGCAATGCCCGGAAGTTAAATGCGGTCAAGTAAAACGCGGCCGTTTAGGCCGCCAGGGTTTACTAATCGGCACTGTTTCAAACCATGGTTAAATATAAGTCTTCTATTACTGAACCATGGTTAAATTGTAGTCCTAAGATACTTAACCATAGTTAAATGTCTGCCTGGTCCTTTATATACCTTCACAGCCACCAGAAATTAAAAGGAAAAAACGCAAAGCAGCAGAGCAACTGTTCATTCCTGTTTTTAAGAGAGAGAAAGTAAGGGCTCGTTTAGAGAGAGAGAGAAGCGAATAAATGGCGCTTTACATAGATGAGGAAGAGGCTTGGAAATGCCCTAAACATCCATCGAAACGGCGACGTACTGGAATTTGCCACGTCTGTCTCCGGGATCGCCTCTCCTCTCTCTGCCCGGACTGCGCTCACGTGCGCCCTTGTGGCTGCTCCGCCGCCGCCACCACTTCCTCCTCTCCTACCTTCTCTCGCTTCTCCACCGACGCGGGAATCGGAACAGTCGGCCGCGTTTCTAATCTGATAGAGACCGAGCCTTCTTTCCGTCGATCGAGGTCACTAGCAATTCCATTTCTCCGGTCAAAGCCAGCTGTTGACCATGAATACTCCGTCGGAAAAGATAGTTCAAAGAGCGGATCATCGTTATGGTCTCGGCTGAAAAGCGGAAGCGGTAGTAAGAGTAAGAGAGGAGATGTCGAAAGAAACAGCAGTAAGAGAGGAGATGTCGAAAAAAACGGCGCAGTTTTGGAGCAAGAAGATTTGAAAAAGAAGGGAGAAGAAGAGAGGAAGATGATGATGAGGAAGTCAAGGTCGGTGGCTGTGACCTCATATCCTGGTGACGGGAAATCAACGAAGGGGAAGGGCTGGTATTTTCCGAGTCCAATCAAGGCTTTCAAGCAATCAATTTCTCGAGCAATAATGGTGCAAGAGAGGTCGCCTTTGTACAGAGGTTGATTCTTGTAGATATTACTGAAAATAAAATAAAATAATAATAATAATTAATAAAACAACATATAATTAACTGCTAAACAAACTAATAATTGATAATAATATTGTTATTTTTTTCTTTTTCTTGAACTGGAATGCTTGGGCAAGGGAAGGATTTTATTATTATTATTATTTTTTTTTCATTTCAAATATAATTGAGGAAATTCTCTTTATATTGGATATGCAAATGGATTTTTTGATGAATTAATGCATTGCAATTAGTGTTTTTTGTTTGATTTTTGATGATAGTAAGAAGATTGGAGGGTTAACTGCCTCATAATTCATTGATAGATAAAATTTGGACCCACTGGACATGTGGTTTCAGCTTGATACAATTTTAAAGTAAAAAAACCAGATTCAATACAGACTACAGAGTATCTTTTATCTAATAGAAGTATTTGTAAGCAAATGAAAGGTCTTGAAGAATTTAACATTAATTAACTCTAATTTTCTATATTCTAAGTTCTAACTTTGACTTAGCAAACTTTATAGTGGATTAACTGTAGCTAAGCATTGTTTAGACTTTTGAGGCTTTTAGAATTCCTATTTTCACCATTAACTCCACTTTTATTTTCTATTTAATTCTGCTTTCAGCCTTTTTTGGCACATAATGATTAAAATATTAATTCTTTTAAGACAATATTTACAACTAAATTATTTTTTTATTAACTGTATTTATGATATAAAAAATAAAGATAAAATGAAAAACATATATTGAAATTGAACACTTAAAATGAAAAGAAAATGCAGAAGCTACACTTAGGCCTTTATTTTTTATAATTAATATGTATTGTAATTATAATTAATATGTTTGGAAAGATTTTTGATGAAGAGAAATAAGATCAGGATTATACTATAATATAATAAGAATTTTTAAAATTAAATAGAAGTATTTATTTTACACTTTAAATATTTTTTTCGAAATTTGAAAAATGTAAAATTTTTGTTTTCCTTATTTTGTTTTATCCCACTTTAAATTTTATTTTCAAAATTTGAGTAATAAGTTTACATAGATACTTCTATTTATTATACACTTTGTTAAATATTTTTTTTATCACTTTTTATTTTTAATTAGAATTAAATAAAATTTTTAAAAATATAAAAAGTTATTTTTGTTAGTAACTATAATTTTTTTATAAAATTAAAATATTTTAATAATTTTCTCAATTTCCATAAAAAAACAGAAAGTTGTCTTTTAAAATGCTATGGGGGAGTATTAGGTTAAAAGAATAATTAAATTTAAGACTTTTTTTTTCACTTTTAATTAAATATTATTTCCTTACAGTCACTTTTGTTGTTTTCACTAGGATTAAAAAATAATAAATAGACTTAAATTTAGTATTAAATTACGCGATTAAAATTAAATTTTTAAATCTGATTGGTTCTGACTTTATTAGAAAAGAAAAATAAATTAAAAAAATAAATTAAATTATATTGAAAGTTTAAAAGTAACAGATAAATAGAATTTAAATTTTACTCTAAAGTAACAGATAAAAAAGAACGAAAAAAGTAATAATTATCATCAAGTAAAAAAAGATTAAACGATGGTGGTTACAAGTGTGGAGTACTTTCACATGTTAATGCAACAGTGTAGAAGCTTAAGTGAGTTTAGACTTAAGATGACAAGGAAATAATTGTTTTCATAAAGAAGTATATGGAGGATGATTGGGAGATAATGTAATGTACATGAACTTGTAAGTAAGTTTGATAAAGATGATGAAAAGAATTAGGACAATGACAAGGGTAGGACCGAGAACCACAATAATTATTAATGTCTTTTTAACTTGTGGGATTCTAAAGACATTGATATATTTATAAAAATAAATAAATAATTTTATATATCAAATAATCCAATTATTGTGTTAACTTCAATTGCATTTTTACTTCTTGTGGATTACCACTATGATTTTGTGGGTCCATCTTCACTAAAAATGTTCCTATCATTCACCCTTTTTCCCTTTGATAATTTGCATTTATGAATATATACATGTTTGGCCTCATTCTTAATTCTCGTTGGAAATTGATGCGAAATTTATACACTATATCATATATCTTAAGTGAAAATTTAGAAAAAATGATTTACAAAAAAACCGAAAATTTAGAAAAGAAATACAAGGAATAAAGGTCAAATTTGTCCTTAACATATTAAAAATAGTATATATTTATACTTTGGGAATTTTTTGTGTTAAATTTATCTTTAAAATATTAAAAATAGTACCCGTTTGCTACTATATAATCTATTGATGAATGTGGGAGGCGGAATGTGGATGGAGAGGCTGAGATAGAAGGATATTGCAAATAGAAAGAGAGAAGAAGCGAAAGAAATTAAAAAAAAATTACACAGTAAAAAAAAATTAGGGATCCATCTGATGTAGTGCTTAGGTAGCAAGTCTTGTCCTATGTGTCAGCCATGTCATCCAGCCCCATGTCTACGTAATAGGCCACGTTAGCGCTGTTAGACTTAAACTGATAAAATACAAACGGAGTAATATTTTTATATCTATTTTATAGGTTGAGAGTCATTTTTACTTCAGAAAAAATATTAGAAATATTTTAGCTCAACCTTGATAATTTCAGGGATATTTTGTACCTTTTTCCTAATAAAAATGATATGTAAAGTCAAGTCATCAAAGTATTTTTTGGAGGTCAATAATATACTTTATGGCAACTAAAAATGTCTACTTTTGCTAATTTTGGTGGCTAATGCTTTTTTTTTTTTTGCACACTTTTAATCTAATATTGGCCATACTTCAAATGACAATTAATGATCTAATTGATTTTTTCAGCTGTCTTGAAAACGTGAATAGATTTTTCTGCAAATTTTCTTTCTAGAAATGTAAGATTAACAAAGACTGAAATGTGTAATTTTAAGGGCTGCTCTTTCTGTCAATGACTTCATTATCTTCAGTTGAAAAACATATTTATAGCATTTCCCCCCCCATTCTGTCTCCGCTCTTTCTGTCGCTTTTTTCATTTTTACGAGAATTAAAAAATATTAATTAAATTTAAATTTAATATTAAATTATACGATTTTAACTAAACTATTAAATTTAATTGTTTATTGAAAAAAAAATTATATTAAAAGTTTAAAAACGATAGATAAATATAATTTAAATTTTATTCAAAAGTAACGCATAAAAAAATGAAGGGATTAATTTATAATTATATATAATGCTCATTCACAAGAGTATTGGAATTGAATTTTGTGGAAAGGAAGAATTGTTCGATTTGTCAAACTTTAAGAATATAAAAGAACTTTACATTTCACTAAAAGCTTTGATTAAAAGGAATACCTAACACTCCTATCATTGAAGCTAAAAGATATATAAAGCTATCTGGACTGATTCAAACAAAATAAAATAAGAAAAATTACCAAAGTATGAGAGACAATCAGCCATAGTCAAAATGAATCATTAAATTTTTAAAGAAAAAGCAGAAAGTCTTAAGTTTGGAATTTGAAATGTCCACTTCCAATCGGATTCTCGCGAGTTCAGATATGTTGCCCAAATTCAGATCACAAGATCAATCTTACTAATTTTTTACCCATTTCGCTACGTTTCATCACAGATATTATATCCAAAGCATGGGCCTACCAATCCCAATTCCCACAAACAGACACATAAAAAATGGGACCAAGCTCAATACCGATGGTTCCCTTGAGGCTAATCCGATTGCTACGAGTTAAGTTTAATTTTACTTATAATTACTGAACTTATATTTTAATTAAATAAAAATAATTAAAAAAATTTTCGTTACACAAAATTATTGAAGTTAATAATATTATACGTAAAAATAATTATAACAGATTTAAAAACCAACGTTGAAAAGTATATATGGCACGATATATTAGCACCTTTTGTACACGTAAATATATATATTTTTTGCCAAGTCATTAAATAATGTGTCAATATTGTCACATGCAGACTTCTTAAGAGTATTTTGCCACTTAGCATGATGACCTGACAATACATTCAATGACATGTTTGACATGTCATGACGTGGCAGTTGTATTTTCCGATATTAATTTTTACTGGAAATCAATAATGATTATTTTTGCTTATATTATTACTAATTTCAATAATTTTTATGTCACGAAAAATTATTTAATTATTTTTTATATTTAGTCATAAGTTCGTAATCATTATTGAAATTAACCTCCTATCCCTACAGGTGGTGTGCTGCGTGACTCTTTCGGACTTTTGGTTTTTCGATAAACTTGGGCATTTGCTAGGTTGTTGAAGATAAACTTTGGAAAGTTTATGAAGGTCCTTGTTGTAAGGGAGCATGCGCATAGACGAGCTCTGCTTGTTGCTTCCTTAATTCAGAAGTGTGACGTTTCTAGTTGCTGAGGTAATTTAATTCGCAGCATTGAACGCATTTTCCGTCGTGAGTGAAAAGTTCAGATTTCTTATGTCTGCAGAGAAAGTAATTTAGTGCTGCTGATTGACTTGCTCGTTAGGTTTATTTGCCACCAATGGCAAACCATGTTCTGCCTAGTTCTACTTTCCTATTTCCAGAGCTTGTCCTACTTGGCTTTGCTATTTTCTCGCTAGTATTAATTACATCCATGGTCATCGACTTTTAAAATTTATAATCAAATTATTATAATAAAATAATTTGTAATACAAAAATTATAAAAATTATATTTTATTTCAATTAAAGTAAAAACGAACTAAAAATTAATTTTTTATATTATCGAAATGATAGTTAAACATGTTTTATATAATTATTATATCATTTTGGGATAATTAATTTTATAAATAGATCCTGATTAGTTATTTGAATTTTTTCTATCTTCTCTACACATTATCTTTTCTTGCTTACATAATAACATGGCGTTTTTACCATTTGATAGTCAAATTTATAAAACTATTGATTCTAAAAAGACATGGCAGTAATATGTAACGCGTTAAACTGTTACTCTGGTAATATATAAAATTGATTGTCAAGTTATTTTTACTTTAATTGAAACAAAATAAAATTTTAATAATTTTTGTGTTACAAATTATTTCATTATAACTATTTAGTTATAAATCGTAAAATTCGATAACCATATACATAATTAACTCCTTGTTAAAAAAAAAACCCTTTAAAAATATTTTAACCGTAACAATAATAAAAACTAAAAAATAAATTTCTTTCTCTTTTATAATAAAAAAATAAAATGAACCCCAAGATTATATAGTTGATAATAGCTGTACAGAGAATCTAAAAGTGTGCTTGAGTCATAAATTAGCAGAAATTGAAGCAATTATATATGCAAATATGGGGAATCTTAGCACGTGTATTCTCTTAATAATAATAAGACCAACAGTTCAGAGAATCCAATTAAATTTATATTTCAATTTATTATTTTCAATTTTTTTCCAAAGACTTCATTACCCAATTTTAAATTATTTAATAGGATTATGTGCTTTATAATGTTCAATTCTTATAATTTATTTCAGAAAATCACTTACAGTATCTTGTTTTAGACATTTTTTCTTCTAAACCCAATAATTTAATTACACTATAATTAATTATTAGAAAATTAATTAGATCCACTTGGCCACTCAAACAGGTTCTATTATATATATTATCTCCTACTCAAATTTATTCATTTTTGTGCTTAATTTTGGGGAAAAGAAAATTGAAAAGATAATGCAAATAATTATTTCTCTTTGTCAGTTATGGAAGGGGAATTTCATATTTATTTGGTAGAAAGTCCAAATTCATTTATTTACTTAAATAAAATTTTAAATTCAATTATTATCTCGTATATAAAGTGTAAAGAGTGTACACTATTAAAGGAATTACTTTAATTATAAGTTTAATTATGATTGAATTTAAATTAACTAGTTTTGTAAATTTGAATTTTATAATTTCTTGAAAACTGTAAAATTCCTTGAAAACTAGAAAATTTAATTTTATAATTTCATTGTGTTCTGTCTGGTAGCAAAATTATGGGCTTTAAGAAAGCCCAATTTAGAAGGCCCAAAAGTCTAAATTGTAAATTTGGATTCTTGATTTTATGGGTTGATTTCATTAACATCTTGTCTTTTATTTGGGCTTATGTTCTTATAGCTATGCTGTTGTAGCATTCTAAAACCTAATGGTTTTTTTATTGGAATTTACATTTTAAACTCTAAAATTGACCCTTTTTTTCTTTTTTTTTTTTAAATTAGTCCATTCCTCATCTTCTTTTTATTTTTTTCTGAAAAAAAAATCTACTTTTATATTCAAAATCTATTAGTCTAAATTTACACCGAATATATCTATAAAAGAGATTTTTTTTTATAAGGTCGGATCATATAGTTATATTTTCAATATAAATATATTCAAAATGTGGAGATTCTGTTTCTGCCAAAGCAATTTCACCAACAAATTAGAAATTTAAATAAAAAAAATTAAGTGAAAGGAAAGTAAGAAGGGAAGGTGAACAAAAATAAGAGAAAGTATATAAAATATTACTTCTTGGATTATAAAAATATTAGGAAATTCAAGTTCTAAGTGTTTATATGAGCCCACTAACTTCAACGAACTTTTAAATACACATTTCAACGGTATGCTGATTTAAATTCAATAATATGCTGGTTTAAATTTAATGGAGGAATCCTGAGAATAAATTTTTTTATTTTCTTTTTTTTATTAAAAATATATATATAATTATTGACAAAAAAAATTCAAGTTTTGAGTCATTCTGTAATTGAAGTCTTGGGTTCTTAGTGGTTGACTTATTAAGTTAACATGAAGAACAATTTTTACATATATATTATTTTTCACGTTCAACTTTTTTGGTGGTTTTTTTTAGAAATAAATAATAATGTTTTTCAATAGGATTGAAGTTCGTTTTATGAACTGCTTTTGCAATGAAAATTTGATCATAAAAAAAAATATTTGAAAATTTTAAGTGTCTAGCCAAAGTGAAAGATGAATTAATGTTATACAAATACTTTAATCAATTAAAGTAAAAAATGATGGTAAAAATTATTACTCTCTCCATCGCATTTTAAAAGACAACTTTTTATTTTTTACAGAAATTAAAAAAATTATTAAAATAGCTCAATTTCATATAAAACAAAGCTATAGTCATTCACAAAAAAAATCTTTTATATTTTCAAAAATTTCATTTAATTCTAATTAAAAGTAGAGAGTGATAAAATAGATAAATATTTAATAAAGTGTATAATAAATAATAGTATACATGTAAATATATTTTTTAAATTTTAAAAAACATATTTAAAATGCAACAAAATAAAATAAGAAAAATAACTTTTTAAAATGCAAGTACATGTATAGATTAAACGTTACATATCGTCCAATCACATAATTAATATATATTGATTATTTTAATTATTTGATCGAACGATTTATAGTGCAAGGCATACCTGTTTATTGTGTACCGGATAAAAAAAAAGGCAGGAAATGGAAGAAATTTGGGGCAAAAGATATGGAAATGCTGAAGCAGGAAGAAATGAATGAGAAATAAGTATGAAATGAGTTTAAGAGTGAATGGAACAAAACAAGACAAAAAGTTGGAAACATGTTGCTCGACTGTTTACATGGAAGGTCTTTGCCACTTTCATGGCAACTTGTTTCATGTCTGAATTCCATGTCCATCCTTCTCATCATTACCCCCAATGAAATAACATTGTTCCTTCAACCGCCTCAATGCACTTCTCATATTTCGCCCATATCATTTAAAAAGTCAATATCGGTATGCAAGTAGTGATTTATCTTTTAATTAATTTGAACCGTTAAATTTAATATTTCTTTCTCTTTTTTTCTATCATTTTTGAGTAAAATTTAAATTCTATTTATCTGTCACTTTTAGACTTTTAATGTAATTTAATTTGCTTTTTCAATTTATTTTTCTTTCCCAATAAAGTCAAAATCAATCAGATTTGATAATTTAATCTTAATCACGTAATTTAATACTAAATTTAAATCAATTTATTATTTTTTAATCCTAGTGAAAATAATAAAAATGATTGATAAAAAAAACGGAGGGAGTAACAAGTATTATATGAAAATTGTAGAAATTAAATGAAAATTTGACAAAGATTATAATTCTTAAATTCTACATTTGATATCAAGCATTTATTTGCACATATATCAACTTCATATATATACTAAAATATAAATATTTTATTGATTTTTCAAAGATAGATTAGGTCTCATAAATGATAAAATGGACGTTTATAAACTTAATAAGATACAACAAACAAATTAAATAAGGCTGAAAGGTGCAATTTAATCCCTAATATTTTACAAAAAGGTAATGTAGATCCTAAAATTTTATTTGATGTAATGTCATTCCTGAATTTTGAAAATCTGAGCAATTTAATTTTTAAAAAATTGATCAAATCTTTGAGTGATATGTGTCATTTTAAAAGCCAAATTGCCACAATTTTAAAATATGAAAGATGATATTGCAATAAATAAAATTTTAAGATCTAAATTATATTATTTTGACAAATTTTAGAAATCGATTTGCATTTTTAGCCATTAAATAAAGAAGGTAAAAGTTGAGGCTCCACAAGTACATTTTGTTATAAATTTGCATTGACTTGGTAAACTTTGAACATTATTTAACAAAAATGGAGATATTATTATTATTAATGCCAGCCAAATTAAAAGCAAGTTTGATACTGTTTCTTACATTTTATACACTTCTTATATTTCTCCTCCCATTTAAAAGTCAATATCAGTCAAAATCGACATGAAACTTATGATTTAAGCCACACTTTATCTTTAATTAATTTGAACTGTTAAATTTAATAGCTTCTATTTTCAATTTAATTATGTAACAAATATTCCATAAAATTTATAGAAATTAAATGAAATTTTTACAAAATTATAATTCTTAAATTCTACATTTGATTTAGTTATTAAGCAATTTATTTGTATGTATATCAACTTAATATATATAGTAAAATACAAATATTTTATTGCTTTTTCAAAGTTAGATTAGATCTCATTCATATAGAGGGTTAAAAAGTTAATAAGATACAACAAACAAATTAAATAAAGAAGGTAAAAGGTGGGGCTCCACAAGTACATTTTGTTATAAATTTGCATTGACTTGGTAAACTTTGAACATTATTTAACAAAAATTAAGATATTATTATTATTATTATTATTATTATTAATGGAGGTTTAAAAAATTAATAAGATACAACAAACAAATTAAATAAAGAAGGTAAAAGGTGGGGCTCCACAAGTACATTTTGTTATAAATTTGCATTGACTTGGTAAACTTTGAACATTATTTAACAAAAATTAAGATATTATTATTATTATTATTATTATTATTATTATTAATGGAGGTTTAAAAAATTAATAAGATACAACAAACAAATTAAATAGGATTGTACGTGCAATTTGATTGCTAATATTTGACAAAAAGGGTAATATAGATCCTCAAATTTTATTTGGTATAATGTCATATTTGAATTTTGAAAATTAAAGTAAATTGATCTCTAAAAAATTGATCTAATTCGTGAATAACACGTGTCATTTCAAGAATTAAATTACAGCAATTTTAAAATATTTATAATGATATTGTATTAAATTAAATTTTAAAATTTAAATTATATTTTTTGATAAATTTTAGTAATCGATTTGCATATTTAGCCATTAAATAAAGAAGATAAAAGTTGAGGCTCCACAAGTACATTTTGTTATAAGTTTGCATTGACTTGGTAAACTTTGAACATTATTTAACAAAAATGAAGATATTATTATTATTATTATTATTATTATTAATGCCGGCCAAATTAAAGGCAAGTTTGATAATGGGTCAATAAGAAATAAGCAATAATAGAGGTGGGACCCGAATGTCAATTCAAGAATTGCAATGGGAAGTTAGGAACGGCGTCGTGTTAAACGGGTCAACCCAAAAACACGCATATAAAAACATCAAAATGGGTCCTCGAACCAGAAACCTTAGACCCGCACAAGAACCAACGACCGATTAGACCTTAAAAAACTAAAATCTTTTGGTCATCTATGGTGTGCCCTCTTCTCCCCTTACTGTTTACTTTGACTCCACTTCTGTCTTCTGCCCATCCCTCATCTTCTTTAGCCATCTCTAATCTTTATCTTTGAAGCCACTCACAACCCTACAAAATTCAAACTATTGCCTATATACTAACAAAAATAGTTCATACTCCCCTTTTCATTCGTCCGACTAATTCAAATTCATATAAATAGCTTTACAAAATGTACTAATAATAAAGGTAATTTAATTGGATATAAAATCTTATGACATTTAGAATTCTAAAAATATGTAAATTCTTATCTTATAAATAGCTAAATCAGCTATTCACTCACGTATAATTTTTCCTATTTTTACGAAATTTTTTCTATTTTTTATGATTTTTTCTATTCGAAGTAACTAATTTGACCGTCGAAATATTCGTAAACCTCCACAGATCCTTTATCATTTTTTGCTGGTATCAATCTCGAGTCAAGATTTTTTCGAAAATGTTATCATGTACTACATTATACTTTTTTTAAGTATTTAAAAATATTTTATACCTGAAATCTAACTGTATAATTATAGTTAAAGAAGAATGGAGTCTTACAATTCTAGTAATAAAATTAGTTTATATTTCTCTATTTGACGAATAAGTGTTAATACATAGGCTTAACATGCAAAAATAACTTTGATATTTACAAAAAAAAAAAATTATCTCTAATATTTAGTTACATATAATATTATTCCCAAAATTATTAAAATGGTACAATTTTGCCCTTAAAGTAACGAAACCGTTAGTTTGACGTCATTCCGTCAAAATTGTGTAATTTATCTATGTCAGTAGTTAAAATATGGAATACGGTCAAACTAACAGTCCCATTACTTCGGGAATAAGAGTACATTATTTTGATAATTTTATAGATAGCATTACACGTAACTAAATATTAGAGCAAAATTTGCTATTTTTGTTAAATATTAAGGATATTTTTGTACATTTAGCCTAATATATATTTCTAAAAAAGTTTACATATTTACAACATTTTATTCCAACTATATCCTTCGTTGCATTAAGTACTTTTTCAATTTTCTAAGCAGAAGTACTAATTTTATCTTTCAAATTTATGTGGTTTAAGATTTATACATTCGAACCAACAAATACATTTAATTAGCTTTGTTGTGGATAAATTTGCAATGACTGGATCTAAAAATACCCTTTTCTTTTTTCCTGCATTATTAATTAATTAAAAGTAGAGATAATGATTGGTGAGAAAGAAAATTAGAAACTTGAAAAAGATAATAAATGAGGATAAAATTAATACATCAAATTCAGAAAAACGACAGATATTTTGAAAGAAAAAATTGTATGAAACGACAGATACTGTGAAATCATAATAATATCTCAAATTTATACTCCCTCCGTTTTTTTTATCTGTCACTTTTGATTAAAATTCAAATTTTATTTATTTGTCACTTTTAAACTTTCAATATAATTTAATTTGCTTTTCCAATTTATTTTTTTTCCAATAAAGTCAGAACCAATCAGATTTGATAATTTAGTCTTAATCACATAATTTAATACTAAATTTAAATCTATTTATTATATCTTAAGCCTAGTAAAAAAAAAATAACTGATAAAAAAAAACGGAGGGAGTATCTCTTTCCAACCAAATTATTCATTAATCACTTTTTATTTTAGAATGACAAATTATTACAACATTAGATCAAACCTGAATAAACCAACTTAATTTGATGTAATAACTTTCACTAGGATTAATAAATAATAAATAAACCTAGATTTAGTTTTAACTTGCATGATTAACATTAAATTATCAAATATAATTAATTTTAATTTTATTATAAAAAATAAATTAAAAAAATTAAATTATATTGAAAGTTTAAATGTGACAGATAAATAAATTTTGAATTTTATTTAAAAGTAACAGATAAAAAAGAACAAAAAGAGTAAAATTTGAGCACTTTTAAGTTTAGGCTTTTCCACTAGTGTCTGACTATACATTTGTGTATAAAAAGACTGAAGGTATAAATTGTTTCTAAAATTTAGCAAAAAATATAATTTAAACCCTAAAATTTTATTTAATATAATGTCACCCCTAAAATTTTAAAATCAGAATAATTTAGCTCCTAAAATAATATGTGTTCAATCCAATTTTGAAACATTGGGGGTGACATTGCACCAAATAAAATTTTAAAATCTAAATTATACTTTTTATCAAATTTTAGGTACCGATTTGCATCTTTAGCCATACAAAAATAAGTAAAGTTTGTGATAGTATAGTAATCAAATAATAATTTGGATCAATAAAAAAAAAACTCATTTCCATAGATGCAGAATTAGAGAAAAATCCCAAATGCCTCTTTCTTTTAATATTTTCTCTTCTTTGCATGACATTGGTATAGATATTAAACTTTTTATATGTAATCCAAAATTTTAATTGAATATATACACATCTTATTAAGTTAAAGACAGACAGAAAATAAAAAATAATAATATTTAGCAAATTAGTACGTTTCGGTACTACTTAATTATAATTAAAAAAATTTCAAATTTGAATTTTTTTGCTGTAGAAAAAAAACAAAAATTACATCACTATGCATGGCTTACTAAATTAATTTTATTTATTTTTAAAATAAAAATATATTTTCTTTTCATTAGCTATTTATAAAAAGTCAATTCTGTTTTTTTTTTAAATTTATTTGGTGCTGATGTGATAGCTAAATATTGATAAATATTGATGTGAAGTTGGCAATCTACATTAGCCTTACATTAATTTTGCAAGCTAATTGCAATAAAAATCTAATTAGCCATAGATCCAAGAAAAATAAAAACTTAGGAGATATTTTTTGAAGTCATGCCAAAGACACAAAAACATAATTAGAGAAAGATGAAGGGAGCATTATGGCAAGAATGAAAAGATAAGCCTAAGACAAAGAAAGAGCACAAGCCTCAAAATTTGAAAATTAAATAAATTAATTAAATAAAAAGATCATGACATAAGATGTCTATCCACAACATAGAAGGAGAAGCCCACCAATTACATTACACTTAAGAATGCATTATATATATATATAGCCCTTGCCCCAATAAAAATAAATAAACTTAGGTTGCCCCCAATAATTAGTGGCAATAAAAGTTCTAAATATATTAATATAAAATGGGGAAAGAAATATTATTTTTAGTTAAGTTATTTCTCTCAAAATAATACTAACATCTTTATAATTATTGAAAATCATTCTTAAATATCTTTATAATTATTAAAAATTATATAAAATTTCTTTACCTCGATCGAAAATGATGCTAAAATATTTTAGGGTGATAATTCAGTATGTAATGTACGGATATGTAGTGTATTATACACTTTTCGATTAGCTAATTAAAACAGATGATATGTTTTGGTCAACCAATGAAATAATATATAGCGTACGATGCATCAAATTAATAATATATATTCCAACACTCATTACGACACTTATAAAAATATTTTATTAAAAAATAAGGATTAATTACTTCAATGTTTATCGAATTTTGAAATTTATAACCAAATAATAATAATAAAATAATTTATAACATAAAAACAATCAAAATTTTTATTTTATTTCGATTAAACTAAATATAATTTAAAATTATTTTTTTATGTTATCAGAGTGACAATTAAGCACGTCATATATGATTGTCATGTTACTTTAACACCAATTAACTCTATAAATAGATCATAATTAGTTTTTTTTTTGTCTTTTGTACACGTCATTTTTCAATGTTTACACAATGACGTGATGTTTTTTTATTTGATGGTCCAACTTATAAATTTAATTGATTACAAAATAACGTGGTAATTATACGTAGAGTATTTAATTGTCACTCTAAAGATAAAAAAATTAATTTTCAAATTATTTTTATATTTATTAAAATAAAATAAAAATTTGATAATTTTTATATTAAAAATTATTTTAATATTACTATTTATTTATAAGTTTCAAAATTCTATGATCGTTGACTTAATTAACTCCAAAAATAATTAAAAAAAAAGAGTTTTAGGATAAATTTAATATGGATGGCAAGAAAGTACAGTTCTTTATAAAAAAACAAAACACTAGAAAGATGAAAATTACGATAAAACCAAGGACAAAATTTCATATGCAAATGCAATGAAAATGAAAGGGAAATTAAAAGGAAATTAAAAGGAAAGAAGGAGGTCGGTTCCTTGCACCCAAAGCATCTTTAGCTCTGCCTTAGGTTTGGCTTCGGATTTAGGTTCGGAGTTTGTAGACTTTTTGAAGATAAGAACGAACCCGCCTCTCTTTCTTTCTCACTCTATTTTCTTCTCTCTATAGTCCATACAAACAAACCCCATTTTCTCTCCTCAGCCGCCTCCACTTTGCTTCAATTCGCCCACCTTCTCTCTCTGCATTTTCTCTCTTGACTATAACTAAAGACCCAGCAAATTGCTCTCTTCATTTCTTGCTAATTCAAGATGGCGATCGACAATCAGGACACCACTCTCAAGCCCAGGAACAGGAGAATCATGGTATGGATGTGCAAATTTTGATTCTTTTGGATTGTTTTTTATCTGGGTTTTGCTTAAAGTCTCGATTTTTCTTGATTTCAAACAATGGGTATTTGTTTTCTACAATGCAATTTCTGGGTTTTCCTCAATTCATCCAATGGCTCACTGTTTTTGGGTCCATTCTGAATCTGTTGTTTCAGCCTGTTTGAGCTTGCTTTATGGGTTTTGATTATTGTTTTTCTGTGTTTTGGTTGCTAAGAGAGAGTTGAATTTGTGTAGGGTGCTGGAGGACCTGATGATGAAGATAACAGATGGCCGCCATGGTTGAAACCTCTGCTAAAAGAGAGCTTCTTTGTTCAATGCAAGTTTCATGTTGATTCTCACAAGAGCGAATGTAATATGTATTGCTTGGATTGTATGAATGGTCCTCTTTGTTCTCTCTGTCTTGCTTACCATAAGGATCATCGCGCTATTCAGGTACTGTAATGGTCAATCTTTCAACCATTTTTCTTACCCATTTGGGTTTTTCACTTTTCTTTTTCTTTTTTCCATTTCTGTTCTGTTCAGTTCAGTTCAGTTCAGATTCCCATTTCTTTTTTCGATCTTTTTTATGGCATTTGGAATCTCAAGAAATTAAATTTTCCCCTTTCCAGATTTTGATTGCCTTTTTGTAGCACCTTGACCTACTGTTTACTAAGCTTTAAAGTGACAATGGTATTTCTTCCCAGTTCTTCATTTGTAGCACGCGATCAAACTTTTTTCTACTTTTTACTGATTTTTCTGAGTATCCAAAATCCCTAATTTTCAATTGGGTTTGCATTTTTACTGGTCATGTAATGGGCGAAGACCAAAACTTTTGCTAACTCTGTTTTTTGTATGTGAATGGCAGATAAGGAGATCCTCATACCATGATGTGATAAGGGTATCTGAGATACAAAAGTTTCTTGACATATCTGGTGTACAAACCTATGTGATCAACAGTGCTAGGGTTGTTTTCTTGAACGAAAGGCCTCAGCCTAGGCCTGGTAAAGGGGTCACCAACACCTGCGAGGTCTGCGAGCGCAGCCTTCTTGATTCTTTCCGATTTTGCTCTCTTGGCTGCAAGGTAATTTACCACATTTGCTCATATTCTTTTGTTCAATTTCCTTTTGCAAATTGTGGAAAAATGTGGGAATCTACTATAGCATTAAGTCTTCTTTCTTGTTCTTCTAGAGTATTATTAATTAGTTTGACTTTTATAGAAAATTCACTATTTTCTTGTCCACCAAACTTTTTTGCAATTGTGGAGAAGTTGAATTCTATTTCTGGGTTTGACAATTCTCTGTTTTTCTTGACATTTTTCTTCAAATTGTTCACTACCTATCCTCTTTGCTTGCACATTGTGTAAAACTCAATTTGATTTTGTTCTTTTATTGAATGCAGATTGTGGGGACATCATCGAACTTCCAAAGGAAGAAGAAGCGACAAACAGCAATGATGTCTGATTCAGAAGATTCATACAGCAGCAGCAGCCATGGCCAGTACAAGAACAAGAACTACAGCAATGGTAGCGACAAAGTTCGAAGCTTTTCCCCCTCTACACCGCCTCCTATATCGGTTAGTTACCGAACAGCCAAACGGAGAAAGGGAATTCCTCACAGAGCCCCCATGGGAGGATTGATGTTGGAGTATTATTAAGTATTTATGAGCAGTACTTTATGTTGAATTATGATAAAGAAGAAGAAGCAAAGTATAAGTTATGATTACAGCAATGTCAGTGCCTCATTACCAGTCTTTTACTGACCCCATATTGGGACCTCTTTGAACTAAAGAGGGAGAAGCCAATAATGGGCAACTGTGTACATAGAAGCAGAGCAGAAGAAGAAGCAAATACAAGTGCAAAAAGGTTGGGTAATAATTCTGAAAAATAATGCTTCTTTCTAATGTAAGAAAATTATACATATAGGTCTCTTTTCTTTTTAATCTTTTTGGATATTTAAGAGCAGAAGACTGTTAAAATGTATATAAGTGTATTAGGGGGAAAGAAAGAAGGGATATGTGAATGTGATGTTTATATGTGAAATGAAAAATAAGATTTTTATTTTTACTTGTTTGCTAATTTCCCTTTTTAGAAAGCTAAGTCAAATTTGTCCATTGACTCGTGGGCTAGGGCGGTCGGATTTGTTACGTGTCAGGCCATTATTGGTGGCTTCTTGTGTCTTCATGTGCGGAAATTATGGTGGGTGAGCCGCCCCTTCCACACGTTGATTAGATACTTTTTTTATATTTATTGTAAACCTTGGGAAGATATTTTACAATTATTTTAATTTTTTGAAAAATTCAAGTGTATTAGGACCATAAAATATGGTGTGAGTGTAAATATACTGTGTATATATTTTAATTGTTTAATTAAATTAATATATACAGTGTAAGTATATTAAATTAAATTATATTAAAAATTTAAAAATAACATATAGATGAAATTTAAATTTGACTAAAAAGAGTTACATATAAGCCAATGGAGGGAATAATTTTTTCTTTTTTAGGTTTCAACAGCGCATACAAAAGATTCATTGAAAATGTTTCGGAAGTGAAATTTATTTTGATATATATTATTTAAAAAATACAAACAAAATTGTCAATTAATTTTTATTGAAGTCTTTGGAAAAGTATACATAAATATAACTTTTAGAATGTACGTCCTTCATTTTTTTATATGTTATTTTTATTATTTTTACGATAATTAAAAAATATTAATTATATTTAAGTTTAATATTAAATTACGTGATTTTAATTAAAGTTTTAAATTAAATTTGTTATAAATAAATTAAATTTTATTTAAAAAATTTTGAATTATGAAAAAATAAATTATATTGAAAGTTTAAAAATAATAAAAAAATAAAACTTAAATCTTATTTAAAAGTGAGAGAATGGGTGTGAAGAGAGAGAGAGAGAGTATGTGTAGTCTTAACCAAATTGGGAAGTAGTACAAAAGTAACAGGGTGATAGATGAGAGACGGAGGGAGGCTAATTCAATGCTAAATTAATTCGAAAATTAAATTATAAATTAAATTTAGAAGCAGTCGAGTAGCTAGGTGGGGCACAACAAGTTTAGGGGAGAAAATTAGGATGATTGAGACATATATATATATATATATATATATATATATATATATAGTTTTTTTTTTCTTTTTTTAGAATATGTTAAAATTGGCTTGAGCCGTCCACAAAATTGGTGTAAGAAAAATGAAAATTCCCTATCAACATGTGTAAAACAAGCACCCAAATTTCAATTTTGTCCCAAACCAAGTTTCGTGAATTATCAAAATTTATGAAGTAATTTTTTTATTTTATTTTTTCATTAAAATGTTTTTTATATTTATATTATATAACAAAAATTATAAAATTACAAATAATATAAATGGACAGAAAGCCGGTAGCAGATGAATTGAGTCATATAAATCATATAACGGATTGAATAGTACCAAATCACTTTGCAGATCAAACAGGACAAATCATAAATGAGGTATTTACATATCATATAGGATTTAGGTCAATTATTTACTAGACAGATTGGATCATGCCAAAATTTTCCATCCCTAAATGCTTTCTATTTATTCAATATATTTTAACTTCCCAAATGTTTTTATTTAGGGTGTGCTAAATAGAAAAATGGATAATCAAAAATTAATTCGAAATCGAATCAAAATTTTCAAGATTCGTGTTTATTTTTTCTTATTTTCATTTATGGTTTCAACTTATAAATTGTAGTTAACCATGTTAAATAACATTTAACTAGGTACTGTTTATACACACATATATATATCTAAAATATGTATACTCCTTTCATGATAAGTACATTTTTATTTACTCTATTCTCAAAAGATTTATTTAAATAATATTTAAATGCAAAACATGTGATTTTGAATATATTAATTTTTATTGACACTTTTAACTTTACGTTGATTTAGAGTATGATCAGAAAATGAATTATAACTTATTATCAATTTTTTACAAATATAATTTTGTATTTTGTGTTGAAGAGTTATTTGTAGTTTAGTTAATTTATATATTTTATTTTTTTATATGAATTGAAATTAAAAATCATGAGCTAATCCATGAATTCAATTCATATGGTTCATATTTTTTTTTATATCCAATTTCAACTTGATTGACATGCAGAGCAACCAATTTGATCCAATTCATTATATGACCTGTTTGTATCACAACACAATTATAATTTGTTTATAATTCATTTATATTTTTTATAATTTAATACTTTTTTTTATATAATGCAAATATAAAAATAATTTTTTATAATGTATACATGCATACTTTTTTTATTTTTAATAAAAAATTTTAAAAATACAAATAAAAATGTAATAAAACTGGACATATTTTGAGTCATGATCTAATTCAATTTAATTATGATCTACATAATTTTAATAATGATTTGAACTTTCATCATCTATTTGTCATCCAAATTTAATAAAATAGATTTAAACCGTATCATGGCAAAGCGGACAATATAATTTAGATTATATCGAATTATTTTACAGGTCAAACAAGTTAAATTATAAATACATCATTAATTATCAAATTAAATCGCAAATAGAACAGTCGTATATATTCTTAGAAAAACATAATGGAATTCATAAATTTAGTCAAAATTTGCCCATCTTAATGTATAAAGTATAGTTGAAGTTAAAGTATTGTTTTGTCAAAATTGATTTGCTCAACTTTCAATTTTCATTAAAAGGAAAAAACTTATACTCGCACTTAGTCTCATACTTTTGCACATTAAACAAAATTTAAATTCAATTTTTATCCCGTATATAAAACTTAGAACATTAAAATGGCAATAATTAACTATAAATTCGATATTAATTTGAATTAATCAATTTTATAAACTTTAAAAAGTCAAAACGGATAATGAAAATTCATACACCGTAATATTTTTTTTCAATAGTGGATTTATTTATAAATCACTATGTCTTTGTTAATGAAGATTTATCCTAATAACCAAACCAAAAAAATTCTCAAGAAAATAATGATTTTCGATTTTTTAAATAATCAAAATTAAGCAAAATTCAACAATTTGTAGAATCCCAACTTTGACCAAACTCGTTGAGATGTCCAATTTTAATGTCACTTGTGATGCACGTGATTATCCCACTTTTATTTTAGCAATTTTTTAATATAGCCTATTAATTTACTGGCTTTTTGAGACTTTTGACCAAAAAGTTAAATACAAACATATTTTCTCTTAAATAATTAAAGAGTGACACGTGGAATATATATATATATATATATATTATTTTATTGAAATTGAATGGGCCAAGCAAGCAACGAGAAAATGACCATAAAGACACGTAAGACTGCGACCTCGGCCGTGTTGTTGGTCCATTCTATTTTAGTACTATATTCAATAATGACTGTTGCGGGGTTTTGTGATGCCACGTGTCAGTAAATTTACCGTTACCTTTTTGAACCTTCCAGCGCATACCAAATTGCTTTCCACGTGCTCCGCAATTACTCCCCACAATATTCTTCTATTATTTCTTTTTTCATTTTTATAGTATTTAATTTACGGTATGTATTTGGTGCACATGTACGTATATCTGTCGGATCCTATACATGTATATAACGTTTAAATGTATATATATCGCAGACTTACATATGTCGAATTGTTAGTGGATATACCCTTCCTTTATATAATATCACATTTCATTATATAAAATTAGATTATTTTCATATTATTATATTATATGTATATTACATTATAATAATGTTTGTAAATAAGAATATAATGTTATTTTTACTATCACAAGTCATTTAACATTAAATGAATAATGATAATAAAAACTAGTGTAAATTTGATTGATAATTATGAGATGATTATATATGGTGATATGAATTAAACTTATAAGTAATTGCTAGAGAACAGAGTACTGGATAGATCCGTTATGAGATAGTACATGAATTAATGTTATTAATGATCTTATAATAGTTATGTTATCGATCCTTAGATCTAAGATTATCACAGTATCCTACACGACGAACGTTATGTTTTGATATAATCAAACATTATCTTTAATTGGATAATCATAAAAATTATGATTGGACATGACGAGAATCATACAGAAGATAGTGAATAATCAAGAAAAAATTTGTCCCTCTTCTATGAGAGATATCTATTGAATCCCTCGATAAATAGGACTGAAAAACATATGATCATGCTCAAATAAATTAATGGAGCGATCAATATTATTTGAAATTAAACATGTTTATTAAATTTGATTTTGAAGTTTGTGATAGCATGAATAAGTTCCAATAGAACATAGGACCCAATTGAATTTAGGCTCTAAGACAAAGCAAGATGGGCCAACCCAACTGGGCCTTCTTAAGATTCGTGTGTAATTATTCTATGTGGCCTAATTACATCATATTAATTACTCATAACTCCATATAATGATTTTCCTATACTATTTTAGGGGATCCATTAAATTATAATTCACAACAATTTTTCTCTTCAGTATTGTTATTGTATTTTTAATTAGTAAGATTTATTTCATGTAATGTGGATATTTGATTGTTAATTAATTAAATAATGAATAATTTTATTAATTAATTCATTAATTGTTTTAATTTTTGTTTTATTTATCTATTATTATCATTTTATTTACGGGATAATATATAAATTCTCTTCTAAGCTATTATCGTTTATCAGTTTTCTCATTTGACTAATTGTATGTTAGATTACCCCTCTAAATTTGTTAAAAATATCATATTAGCCATTCGAATTTATTTAAAATATAAAAAAGACACCTTATATTATTAAAAACATTAAATTACCCCCTAAAACTTGTTAAAAATGTCAAATTATCACTTTATTACTGTTTGATGTGTTTTTTACGAGCCAATTGTGAACTGATAATTGTCCTAAAGGGGATAATATGATATTTTTAATGAGTTTAGGGGGATAATTGAACATAAAATTAGTTTAAAGAAAAAAATATAATAATTGGTGGCAGGAAAATTTATGTATTAACCCCGAATGCTGCTGGTTAACAACACTATGGGTCCTTACAAAAGAAATTGGAGCAGAATTAAAGGAGTAATTGAAAAGACAATAGAACACATGGCCACTAATTCTAGGCTCAACTCGTAATGGGCCCCAATGCCCTTTAGTCGCAAATCAATTCAGGATTTGAACATCCACTTCCGAACTTTATAGTAATCTATTCCCACTTAATTCCTTTTTAACTTCTTAATTTCGATACCCGAAATATATTAACTTGATTAATTTAAATTTATTGAGATAGATTCCATAAATAAAAATAAAATATTCTCTCAACGTTTCATATCAAAAACTCGAATTCGAGATCATCCTATTACAAAGATAAATACAAATCATTTTCCATTGTACCTTTGTCTAAGTTCATTGGTAAAACATTTATATTTGTTAATAACAATTAATCTCTTAATTATTAAGCCTAAATACTCAGAGCTCAGACGATTAAAAAAAATTATAAATAAAATATTAATTAATAACGTTGGTATATAAAACAAAGCTTAATAATATTTATATATGTTTTTATAAACACATATAAAAATGTCAAAACATAAACTAATTATACAAAATTGAACAATATCATTAAAAATCTCTTCATCATTACATAATAATTTTGATGAAATCTTTGATTTTCAAGATAAAATTCTAGACAAGGCTAACAATGGTGTCACGTACCCAACCATGGCGAGTGAGAAGGAATCTACCACTAGAAAATGATCTCTTCATCGAAACAGGACTCACTGCACCATGCAAAACTCTTCTTCTACTATGGCTGCAAGACTTGAAACGTTTGGACGATCCAACTTCTTCTGATAACCAATCATGCTCTTGATCCATTCTCAGCATGTCAGCAACCGAAGCTCGCCTTGTTCGAGGACATGGATGATCCATCGAAAACGATCTTCTAACATGCCGACTTCTTTCATCTCTAATCTCGATTACCATATCTCCGCGTAGAGATTCATTCTGTTGGATAGTTTCTTCTTCAGAGACATCCCTCTCCGTGTCAGGTGTGACTGCAGTGTTATTAGCAGTAAATTCTTGTCTATCTTCCACTGGTGGAAGAGGTGGAGGCAATGAAGCACTGGGAAAAACGATGCTAGCTCGACATAAGGGGCAATTGGAGTGAGATTTAAGCCAAGTATCGATGCAAGGAACATGGAAGGCATGAGTGCACTTAGGCAGTAGCCTAATGGATTCATCTTCTTCAAATTCACTAAGACAAACAGAACAATCTGTGCCTTCAATCAAACCATCCCCCTTTCTGTACTTGCACACTGTGATTTTCTTGATCAGAGCTTCATCCAAACCATTAGTGGGAACATTCCAAGGTTCATGGAGAGATGGGTTGTGATTGTCTTGATGATCAATTTCCTCATCACTACTTTGATCTTCAAGATTTTCTCTTCTTGTTCTTGATGAATCACTGCTGTTCTTTCCACAGTATTTGGAAATTATGGTGTAGTAGGTCACTAGAAGGAAAGCAGTAGCCAAAATCCCAATAATTGCAATGATAAGAGGGGAAAAAGTAGAGCTTGAACTATCATCTGGGAAATCATCGAAAGAAGGAGGAGGAGGAGGGAAGATTATATTACACCATTGTGGGCAATGCAAACTACAAAATCCTAGAGAGCAATCTTTAGTGTTGATATACGGAATCCAAGCTTTTGGGGTGTCTAAGGATGCCATTAAAGTATGATTTTCCCAGAAAATTTTTAGTGAAGAAAGGAAATTTTTATGAGCATTGGATTGAAAAAGCAAAAAAGAAGTAGAGAGAGTACCTTGGAATTGTGGACAATCAAGAAATGGAGAGGTTGGAACATGAATGTGTAGAAATTAAGAATTTATTAGATGAAAGAATTAATTCATCAAGAAAATATGGGAGAATAATTAGAAATGGAGAAAAAGAGATTACATGGAAAGCAGAGAGTGTTGATGGGAATTGTTTCTTTTTCTTCTTTCAACTCTTGTCTTTGCTTTTTCTTGTTCAATTCTTTCTCTTTTCTTTGTTTTTATCTTTCTTGAAATAAATAAATAAATAAAATTATATCTTATTGACCAAGAGGGAGGAGTGATGTTAGTTGGGAATTCATTAAAGTAATCAATGTCTTTATGATTTCCAAGCCAATTGCAGTTGGGAATTTCTCTTAAATAAACCTAATCTTATGTCCATACATTAAATATAATTCAATTTTCCTTAAAAAGGAAAAAAAAAAAGAAAAATTAATGCACTCAATAATGCAACTTAATAACTAACCAATTTAGTTAAGAAAAAAGCTGTCCACTAGTGCAAATGAATTTGGAGTCCAATTCTTTACAATTATGGTTGTCCTTATCATTCTTTGGGGAAGAATATTAAGTTGGATTTCAACAAATTGAATGCTATTTTATAACATATTACTTACTTAAATTATCATATTTTATTCTACGAAATTCGTTTTTGAAGTCTCTGAAAAGATAATTCGGTTAGTAAAATTTTGTATGAAATACGGATAGATATTTTCTTGCTAGATGTATACACGAGTTGTTAAATTGAACCCAATATTTATCAAAATAAATATTTAAGGATTTAATATAACATGGTTTTTTTTTTTCAATTTTAGGCAAATTTAATATATGAAGCTAGTAGGAATTTTCATAAAGCTTAGATAAATGTTCTTATTCTTGTAATTAATATTTTTGCTTTTTCTTTTTCTTGCACTTGGTCTATCTTCTAAGCAATGTGGACTTATTTTCATGAGAATTAGGCTTTTATTAAAATATATAATAAATATTTAAAAAGAAAAAGAAAAAGGGATTGTAGAGTATTTGTTGGTAGACAAACATAATTATTTAATAACATGTAGTGCCCCATTGTCCATGGTAAGATAATTGATAAATATATCAAAGTGCTGTTATGTGGGCCATAATTATATAGTCTTCAGATTCCACTAGAAATTAGCATATATTCTCCCAAAATAACTCACCTTTTTCTTGCATTTTAGCCTCACTAAGTATCTGTGTGGAATTGGAGATTAAACTATTTTTTATCTTATTTTTTATAGTTTTTATTTTTAATTAAAAATATCTAATTTTTTTTTTAATTGGAGCTATTCATGGTCTAGTTTAATTTGAAAATTTAAAATTAATTTTCTTAACGATATTGAATTTCAAGACTTTTACAAAGTGAATTTCAAAAATTGAATTAAAAGATATAAATTTATTTCACTAAATCTTTATTTTTTTATTTTTTTTATTGAATCTCTAAGTAATTATTTTACTCATTTGTTTTAATATTATTTGAGAACTCAATTAAGGGAAATAGAAAAAAGAAAAGCAACAAATTTAAAGATAAATATGTATTTTTCAGAAACAAAAGAAACTATTTGATGGCATAAAGAGAGTCAAAAAGAAATCACATTGAATTTACCTAAGTTTCAGTCAATTTAAGCAGATCATGTGACAGACAAGACTCAACAACTTTGGCCATCACCTTTTCTCTTCTTTTCATTATTTTTTTTTAAATCCAACTGAATTGAAATAACCAAAAAAAAAATCATACCAATTAGTGTTTTTTTATTCAATTTTTGGTTCAATTAATTTGATTCAATTTCAAAATTTAAAAACTATAAAAACCGAATCGGCTAAAATTTTAAAAATGATACCAGTTTTGTGTTTTATATATATTTAAAAAATTATTTACTAATATTTAAATATATAAGACAATAACCAAATCGTATGAATCAAAATAATTTGATTTATATCGGT
The DNA here is from genome assembly GCA_037975025.1 of Excoecaria agallocha. NCBI lineage: Eukaryota > Viridiplantae > Streptophyta > Magnoliopsida > Malpighiales > Euphorbiaceae > Excoecaria > Excoecaria agallocha. The sequence continues at coordinate 41,603,120 of CM075819.1, read as the reverse complement.
TCAATCGATATTTTAAAACACCAATTTTCAGTTGATTCAATTCGATTCAATTCTGAACTAAAAATTACATAGTTATATGTTAATATGTGTTTGTATCTAAATGACAAAATCAGATAAATGTTTTAACATAATTAAGATCAAAACTGCCAGTAGAAAGTTGAGCTGTAAGAAAAATATAATCATACACTCACTTGCACTAACTACTAAGGCAATGGCATATGGTACTTTCCTTTGAAATGTAAAAAAGAGCACAGCTTTGAAGTGTAAGCCTTATATTCCTGCAACTTAGCCTATGCCACTTTGTGTTATTCTTTTAAGCGTTGCTTTTAACTCTTGAAATATAATTATTCCGTCCAATTTTAAAACGTTATTTTCTTTATTTTATTTTATTCCGCTTTAAATATCTTTTTCAAAATTTAAATAATAGGTTTATATATATATCTCTATTTATTATATATTTTATTAAATATTTTTTTTACCACTCTCTACTTTTAACTACAATTAAATAAAATTTTAAAAAATATAAAATGATATTTTTGTCAATAATTATAATTTTTTAAAGAAATTGAGATATTTTAATTATTACCTTAATTTTTGTAAAAAATAGAAAATTGCCTTTTAAAATACGACCGAAGAAGGAGTAGATTAAAAAGGTAATCAATACATCTCAATATTACAAAAAAAAAATTAATAATTAACTATATTATTCTTTCATTAATTAACATAAAAAAAGTGACAACAAATATTTAAATGCATTTAGAACATCAAAACAAGAATAAAATAGAAAACATGCATTAAATTTTTTATTGAATTATAAAAAGTGAATTAAATTTCTCATTAAATTCTGAAAAGCGACGGTTAAAATAAAACGAAAAATAATTTTAAAAAATGACGCTTAAACAAACGGAGGTACATATCAACAACCTATTTATTTATTGAAATCTCAATTTTCATAAAATTATAGAAGAAGAAAAGAGAGAAAACGAGAAGCAGAGTCCCACAACAAGAAGTGGGAAATGAATTCATGTGTACAAGCAAAAATCTAAGTCAATCTTGGTAAAGCCCAATATCAGAATATTCTTTTTATTTTTGCTACTTTAATGCAAGACCATAACATACTTGTCACTTACCAAGTTTTATGGTTTAACCATTCATGTGCATTGTTCTTAAGAGCATTATATCCACATGTTCTGCCAAAGCAACTGTAAAGAAAAGGTACCATATCATCAATAAGGAGTTGTAAACTAAAGCATAAGAACTCTGCAGTTAACAGAGTGTAGGTATTTAACATTTACATGTACCACTTCTGTACAAATTTGGTAAAAGAAAAGAAGAACAATGCAACTTTTAGTCCAATGAACTCAAAAAAATTGTTAGAAAAAAGCAAAAAGAAAGCCAAGAAAGAAAAAAAAAAGAGTGAACCACAGAACTCCTTCAATCAAATTCATTCCTGGGTGAGATTAGAATTTACACTGCTGCTATAGTTGTACTGTCAATCTGCAAATCAAAGAAAAGATCACCAAATACAGGTAATTATTCACTCTTTTGGTTGGTGCTCCAAAATTTCTTCCTCTTGTTCCTTGCTCTCAGTTTCATCTGCCTTTGTATCACTAAATTTAAGTCGAAGTGGTCGACCCATCAGTTCCTGCAGAAGATACAAGGGGAGGATCATATCTCTCTCTTCCAAATCAAAGACATTGATATATTGTTTGGCAGGAAAAGGCAATCAAATTTGGCAGCTGTTGCCTGTTCCTACACATTGTTTTTTTAATGGAAATTAGTATTTACACATAAGCACACACAGAATATAGAGAAGAATAAGAAGAGAACACATTGATTTAAAAAGGTTCAGCCAATCGTGCCTATGTCCTTGGGCAAGGGCAGAAACTTAATTTTCACTATAAAGATGAAAAGTGCAATTGAGTTTTCCATTTACAACCAGTATAAAAAAAATCATTGTGCCTCCCAAAACCAAACTGGGCAACTACCAAAACATATTCCCTTTACCAAGTTTATATTATTGATATTCATACTATGTAAAAATTGCCATACGGAAATTGACTAAAATTAAAGAATGCAACTTGCTAATGAGCATAAATAGATCAATCAACTTCAGTAACAAGTGCAGATGAAAGATACAACCTCATTCTACCATAAAAGGATGTCTATAACAGCTTGCCCTTGTTCAATTTGAGTTTGAGTTGTTATAAAAAAAAAAGAGATCCAGCTACAATTTTCACATTACTCAAATTAGAGATCAGAATATAAACAACTAGAGTTATGACTTTCCCAACTCATCAAATCATAACCAATTCAACCACTGAAAACACCAAAAGTCTATCCAAGTGAATATCAAAAGTCAATTGATTTAGCTTTTTTAACCTTTCCATCCAAAGCAGATATAGCAGCCTCTGCTTCCTCTCTTGTGGCAAATGAGACAAAACCATAGCCAGAAGATCTTCCTGTAGGACTATCAAAGACAACTCTACTTGAAACTGGATTGAAATTAGCAGAGAAAAATTCCCTCAGATGACTTGCTCTAACTTTCCAAGCAAGATTCGACACGTAAAGCTTATGTCGTGTTTCCTTGGCAGGAGTGCCTGGAGGAGGTGGAGGAGAAGGTTTCTTGAATCTCTTTGCAAATTCTACTCTAATGATCCTCCCTGACACTTCCTGCATTCACAACAAGAAAAAGATCTTGCTAGTAACCTACCACATGAAGTAGGAATTGCAAAATTGAATCCATACCTATCTTCTTATGATTACAATCAAATGCTACTTTGCAAGGATTAGCAATTCAAGATGTGAACAAAATGCCCAAATAAGTAAAACATCAAAGTTCTCTATGAACACAATAAAATTTAGAAACTTCAAGTCAATTTCTCTACTAAAAATGGCAATTACCCACTAAAATATCAGAAAACACAGCAAACAACAAGCCAACAGTAAAAAGTAAAACAGTTAAAGGAGTACATGAGGGTCAAACTTATCAACAACCGCCTGAGCTTCACTCCCAGAAGCCATAGTCACAAAAGCAAAGCCTCTACTCCTTCCATTCTTTTGCTTTATAATCTACAATTCACAACATAAAAAACCAAAAACCCACATTTGTAAGCACACAAAAAATTCAAAAATTTAAGGTCAATATACATGGGAATTAACAACCTCAACATCCGTCACAGTCCCACATTGGCCAAAGAGGTTTTTGATATCAGCAACGGAAAATGACCAAGGCAAATTCACCACATAAAGTTTCCTCTTTTGGGTAGTATCCTCCTGGGTTTGCTTTGGTTCATTCTCTGCCGATATTTCCTGTACAGCGAAGCTTCGTTCAAACGAAAGCTTCCTGGTTCTTGGGTGGCTGACGATGAAAGGAGACAGCGGGAAATTTTGAGAAAGTACAAGGGTAGAATTGGAACTATGTAGTTTTAGGAACAGTGGCCTTGGCTTAGAAAAAGATTGAATTTTGGATGATGAAGAAAGATAGAGCGGGAATGGAGAAAATGCAGCTTCCAATCCCGCCATTGTTGTTATGATAACTTAACAATTGAGATAGAGCCAACCGAAATCAAGCACTCTCATGGAGAGGGGTAATTGTGTAATTCGGCATTGGATTTAAGGCCCCTTTTTTTGTGTTTGTAATTTTATGTATAATGAAATATATACTTTTATTTGTATGTGTATTTTCGAAAATACTTTTACAGTAAATTTTTATTATATTTAGTTAGTTAATTATTTTTCATTTAATTCATATAATCTTTATTCTATTTAATAAAACTGAGGATTTTTAAGAGATTTTAATTTTGGGGAATTCTTCCATTTGAAAAAAATATTTATCTTTTTTTTCTAATTAATTAACAATAATTATGAAATCTGTATTCATGTATGTTGAACATTATCATGATTTTGGCGATAATTCAAAAATATTATTTCAATATTATCTTTCTTAGTTAAAAAAAATTTAATTCTATTAAAAATATATATATATTCTTAATTAAATTGTTAGTATCAATCTAGATTTACAATTATAATTAAATAATTATAAACTCTTATTGATAATTATGAAATAATAGTTAATATAAAATGGATTAGTGATTATATTAATATGAATATTATTATGATTAATATTAGTATCTGAACTATTCATTAAAATATTTTTTCTCAAAATTTCAAGAGATATCTCTTTATTTCTTATCTAATTTTTTATTAAATCATTTTATATTGTTTTAGAATTTAATTTTTATAATGATTTCGATGAATCCAAATAAAAATGAAGGAAAAAGAGATCGGAAAGAAAGAATTTGTTGAAGGTAAGAAATGGAAGAGAAATTTTTCCACATTAGATAAGATTTAAAAATACAAAAGAAAAAGTAGTAAAATGTAATGTCAAATGCTTATTATAATACGTGCTCTTTGTATTTGAAAATAGTATGATAAAGTGGATAAGCGGTAATATTATTTTGCCAAATATAAATACATATAAATACTTCATTCGTTCTTTTTTATCAGTCACTTTTATTGTTTTTACTAGAATTAAAAAATAATAAATGGACTTAAATTTAGTATTAAATTACGTGATTAAGACTAAATTATCAAATCTGATTGGTTCTGACTTTATTAGGAAATAAAAATAAATTATATTAAAAATTTAAAAATGACAGATAAATAGAATTTAAAATTTACTCAAAAGTGACGGATAAAAAAAAGGAGGAAATATGTAATAAGATGTTTAAAAATTAAAGATATGTAGATTATGCAAAGTTATAACCGAACTATGTAACCGGATTTCCTCGAATAATCCGGTAACTTGATAATTTGGTTCATCTCGGATCCGAGCTGGTATTGTAGTACAGTTGTTCATTTACCTGTAATGCTAGGGAAGACCTTGTTGTGTGGCTATTTGTTCTGTTTGTTGGTCTGAAGATGTTTGCATGATTGCCAACAAGCTAAGCAGATTTAGATATCTCTTTTTTATAGTTATGATGTTGTGCGCTTTTTCTCTATGAATCATAAGAACTAGTTTTTTTGGCAACTTATTAAATCAATTTGATAGTTTTTTAATTTCAGTGATCTGTCTTTTTTAAATCAGTTATTGGTCATTTTGGCGATTCGAAATGATAACATTTTTATCAATATAAATTGCCAATGAACGTGAAGTTAAAGTTGATTTCAAATGCTGTTAGGAGTGCCATATGCACGTTGATATTTTGTAAAGGGTTTCTTTCAAAAGAAGGAAAACGCTTTTTTTTTTTTGACAGAATAACATTAAAAATTCATTAATCTTGAATGGAAATTACATCATCAAGAATTAAGTGGGAAATATGAGAAGAGAAATCCTCAACCCAAAACAAAGTAGGAGGAGCAGAAGGACAAGTCTTAGCTAAACAATGGGCTACCTTATTGCCTGTTTTAGGAGTAAAAGACCAGCAGCAGAAGTTAAATGCCTTACTCAAATTTTGACGGTTTGCAAGAATGGATCAATTTCATCCATAGTCATTGGACTTATGCCTAATCGGTCAAAAATAACTAACTTATTTTTTATGATTGAAATGTCACTGAATTTATCGCATTTTTGCAGAAGAGTCATCTTTACCGATTTTCAGAGATTAGTCTTGCCGGAAATCTGACATGGCACGTCATGTCATATGTCTGGATACATGTGACATGACACGTTAGCAATCATGTCACTGAAAAATGCCACGTGTGTCCATAAATATGATATGGTGTGCTGATATGTCGTGTGATATGGCCTCTTTCGGCGACGTGGCTGCTGACGTGTCATGCCACATGTGTTCAGGTATGTAGCATGGCATGCCACGTCAACATTTCGACAATGATTATTGCTGAAAACTAGTTAAGATGATTTTTTTGCAAAAATATGATAAGTTCAGTGACATTTAAGTCAAGAAAAATAAGTTAGTTACTTTTGGACAATTAGACGTAAATTCAGTGACCATGGATGAAATTGACTCCTGCAAGAATACCTCCCAAACTATTTTGGAAATCTAACTTCTCCACTAAACAATCAATAACATATTTGCAATCCGATTCAGCCACTATATGAGAGAAACCCAGGTCTTTAGCAGTAGAGAGACCAAAAAAAAGAGCCATCGCCTCATATGTGCAAGGGTTCCATGAGCCTAGCATTGTTCTCTATCCACAAGCCAAAACTTGACCTTTAACATCTTTGAACACTACCTCGAATCACACCAACTTAGCCCTTACCATTCTAGCATTAGCATTCAATTTCACAACATTTGACAGAGGTGGAAGCCACACACACCTGCTATTAGTAACAGTTCTACTACATCCATCAGGTTGAGAGGAAACAACCATAAACTCATCCATCAAACTGTTTGCCGAGAAACATATTTGTGAACATTCAAGAGCTAGATTATCATGAATGAGTTTATTTCTTGCATACCACATCTAATAACAAATGAAAGAGAAGAAAATGAATTTTTCCAAAGTTAAACATTCCATAATCTCTATCAACCACCACCTGAAATTATAAGCTTGAATTCTCAAGATTTGGGGCAGACCTGCATTCTCCCAAATTTGCTTCGCAAATTGACACTCCTTTAGAACATGTAGAGTCGATTCCGATCTATTGCATCGTTAACAGTTAGGAGAGATACCATTAATTTGCTGCTGTAGAACTTCTTTAACCGGTAAAGAATTCAATGAGGCACGCCACAAAAACTATCAATTTTTGGAGGTACTTTAATATTCTAAAGGCGTTTCTAGAACTTTAAACTCTGATTCCCAGATACTAAACTTATAGGATGATTAGCTTGCATAAACATGGCATGTGATATCCACTCTTCATCACATATTGCCCCGAAGTGTGATAAAACCAAACTATTTGATCCGCTTTGCCACCCAAACCTATAGGGATCATTTTTATACTATCCACATCACCAGAAACCAACAAATTATTTATAGTATCCCATCTCAAAGAACCACTTTGATGATCAATTAAAGAAGCCACTGTCATATTGCTATAGGCTGGAATGCAAAGGGTTATAACTTTAAAAGTGGAGGGTTGCGGAATCCACTCATCCTACCATATATTCAAACTCAAGCCGTTACCCACTTGCCGGTAACAACCCGAATCTAACAAAGCCCAACATGCTAAGATGCTCCTCCATGTATAAATTTGATTTGAGCCAATAGAAGCTTCAAAGGAGGAGGAAAAGGCATTTTGGAGTCTAAAAATTTTTATTGTATTTTTTTTTACATTAAATTTTTATACTTTCAAAAATTGACATTTGATCATATTTTTTATATTATCCATGTCAGATTTAATTTAAATGAAACTGAACAAATTGAAAAGCATGCTCTGTTAATTTTGCATGAGACAAACTTTAAATGATTGTAAATCCTGCTAAACATAAAAAAAAATTGTTGAAATATACATTCATTTTAAATATATAAAAAGTAATGAGTTGATTTTATTTAAATTTTTTTTATCGATTTTAGGTTAATTTTAAATTAATTTTGTACTAAATTAAATTAACAGTGTGTATTTTAATTTCGTTAAAAAATATAATGTGAGTGATAAAATAATTCAATATCAACTTTTAAAAGTATCTTAGAAAAATGCAGTATCTTCATATGTGGTTTTCAAAAAAAAAAATAAATAAATAAAAAGTAAAAAATTAATAAAATTTCACATCCAAAGCGACACCGTTGCGTTATAGAACACTGATAGAAAATCTGCCTTTCTGTCTACGATCTACCGCCGATCTCCTCCCTCATCCCAAGCGCTCTATACTCTAAATCCATAGTTGCCCTTCACAGTTCGAACCACCGCCGGAGTATCCTCTTTTAGCTTACCACCATTATCGTCGCCCATCGCCGGTGCATGATCCGCAACGGCATCTTCTTTCATCGGGAAATAGAGAATTCGAAGGTAAAAGGAGTTCACTAAGCTCGACATTCGCTACTCCTCTCGGCTTGATCCGACCACCATTAGAGGATAATGTCGTCATTTTTGTATTAAGATCTTAAATTGATTTAGAAAGAAACAGAATTACTCTGCAACAAATGTTTACAAGTAGATTTTCAATTTTTGGGGGTGGAGGTTCAACAACGACTAACAATTCCTCGGATGGTGTGAAGAGTGAGCTCTCGCCAACAATTAAACTGCAAACCGATAAAGATGTGTACAGACCTGGTGATTACGTTTTCATTACTATTGAGATTTCAACCCCTAGCAATGGTGCATCGGAAAGTATTCAGTATTCGCTATTGATTGAAAAGCTTGGCTTTGAAATTAGAGGTATCGAAAAGTTGGATCCTCAGTGGTTTGCTACTCAGAAGCCTGTTCCTGGATCCAGACAGCGGAGAGGTTTGTATATATGCCTATTAAGTTTCTGTTTTTGTCATTTTATTTGAATAACTGAAGTTGTTGGTTGTTAGCATAGAAGTTTGCAGAAAGTAAAGATTAGGTTGCAGCTCAGTTGTACTAGAAATTGCTGCACGCCTAACAATTTGCATCATGACCTGGTTTATGAATTATTTCAAACTGGGAATGTTAGATTAGCTTCAGAAATGCAAATAACCATGTTTAGTTACAGTAGTATCAGTTGATTTCATTATTTTCATAATTATGCATTTATGCTACTATTCTGCGATTTAAATACTTTGTATGACATCAAGGAAATTACATTGTCAATGAAAATTGATTTGTTATAATGAATCAGAAAACCATTTTCCTAGTAGACACTAATTTATTATGCTGAATTGGATATTGAAAAATCTTTGTGGTTAATGTTATCAATTGTTTGCACATATTTCTTCATGCAGTCTGGGTTATCATTCATCATATTTTGTGCCACTATCTGTAGTAAGCCTATTTTCCGTCCAGTAATCTAGTTGCCAACATATTTGATATCGATGTCGAAAAGCCCTTTCGAATTGTCCCCAGCAAATTATATTAGCTGCAGTATCCACTATTGGACTTGTGTGATTGACAGATTTTATAGGCATAGACGCTAAAGGAAAAAGAAGATAGAACTTGTTTTCTGCAGTTTCTTCTGATCTCTTTTTATAGTTGCCACCTTTTTGTTGGTGATTTTCCTGATATCTTTTCAGGTGAACATGTTTTCATGGACTGCTCAACATCATCAATAGCTTCAAATGAGATTTTGTTGTCTGGTGCCACAAAAACATGTAAGCTCAGGTTTTTGTGTGTTTGTTTTTCTTAATCCAACGTATTGCTCTAATATTAGGTGCTGACAATTACTTGCTCAGAATGGTTCTTTTGTTTGTTATTTTTAAGGGTATTCAATGTCGAGACTATGTAATTTGATTAATCTTTTGACTGAGATCTTGAAATGAGTAAATTGGTTCAAGTGTTTCTGATAAATATGAATGAATACCATTTTGTCTGAAAAAGGTAATCAAGATGGCGGTCGTTGCTTAAATTGTTGTATTTATGCACGTCATTACTACTTTTGCTTTCCGTTCAATACTGGTGATTAAGTGACTGATAAAGTGCTTCCTGTGCTCAATAAGTCCCTGCAACTCTGTGCAGGTGATTCTGAATGTATGAATTAATGTTTAATATGCCCCAATGAGCACTATAATAACTTTTCCAAGCTATTTGATGCTATTTTGTTAATTGTATTGGACTAATTTATTAGATAATGCAATGTACAGATGTGGTGCGAGCTGTGCTGCCTAGCATTATTCCACCATCTTATCGGGGTTCTGCCATTCGCTATTTTTATCATGTGAAGGGTACATTACGTGGTAGATGGCTGATATTGGAAAATGGCCACTCTTGTAGAGAGTCTTCAAAGGATCTTATTGAATTGGTCAGTCTGCTTAACTATATTTGCATTGAAGGTTGATGGTTATTTGACGAGTCACCTTTTCTCTGAACTCTAACCCTTCTCCTGTACCCTTAACCCTCATGAAAGTTCTTTATTGCATCTGAATTCTGTTATTAGCCATCAAAATGACTTGTACTTTTTGTCACCTTTGTTCTTGTATGTGTTATGTACTTAGTTTGGTTTTCATACATTCTAGATCATGCATTTCATTCTTCTCATTTGAGCTTGAAATCATTATGCGCCTTATTGTGGCTGATACAGGGGTGGTAGGTATTGGTTTGCATATTTCCAAATTAATTTTACCATCAGCTTAATAAAATCCAAAATCTGTTGCTCTTAACATTTAGATATGCATACTGTCAATAAGTGCCACGGTAATGTTCTGATGACATGACCTTAATTCTATATTAATACCTTTTATTTTATATTCTAAACTTTTGCTGTATAATAGTATCATTGTGTCATACAAGCTGCATCATTGAAGTTTAGGCTTCAATCATGAAATGTTTGCTGTGTCAAATTGTCTCCTACCTTTTCTTTCTTTATTTATTTTATTTTTATTTTATCGAGTAAGAAAAATCTAAAAGGTTTCATCGGGATGTATTCTGAGTTAAATATAGTGGGGCTAGTCATTAGCAACTATGCATGCACTAATTGCTACTCATGCATTGGTGCTGAATTTGCTAATACATTCATTTTCTTCCTCTCTTTCTTTCCTTTTTACATGTAATTATTTTGCTATTTATTAGTTGTCTGTTTCCATATGGAATTGAATATAATTTTTGCAGGAAGATCGTGTTCCATTGCAAATATGGGTTACTGAGAAGAGCAATGGCTTGCTGATGGAAGGACAGAATGATGGTTAGTAGGTTCTTAATTACTAGCTTTGAATTTTCACAGGAAGCTCGTGTTCGATTGCAAGATATGGACAACTTTTTGTATGCTAACCTTTACTCAGTTGAGAAGCTGCTCATGCAAAAGATTTGTAGAACAAGTTCTTCTGGCATAGAATTGGAAATTTTGCATATCCTGAAACTTGAGTTCACTCTCGTTGGGGATTTGGATTGTCTGCTAGTAGATAGAACATTCTATAGAACTTCCAGTGTGTCCAACTGTTCAAATTTATCAGTCAATAGTCTGGCATTTAACATAATTCACCAATGGTTGGAGTACTATTGGCCTCGATATCTGTATTAAGGACATGCAGACTTATACTATTCTGTTAGTTTTATTGAGACTTTCCCTTTAATCACTTGCTGGAGTGCTATGCTGTTTTATCCACTTTATCAGTCAGTAAAATTTATATTGGTAGTCAATAGCTCATCCACAGCATGATGTCTGATCTTTTTGTAAACCCTTAATTTTATTTTCTTTGGCATCTACTGTAATTAGCTTTCTTGACCTCTGTCAGGAACTATTTTCATAAGTTTTGAACCTTCAAATATTTATTTCAACTCTATTCATGACAAACAACGGATATGTCAACAATACTCATTATAGCATAAAGTTACAGTTTTTTGTTGGTCTTGCTTATGAGTTTAATCTTAATTATCTATTCTAGTTATGTTTCTTCAGATGATCATGGGGTCTTGCATGCTAAGATGTGTTTGTGCCAAGTAATATGGATTTAATATGTTGTCATATCCTTTTGAGATTAATGCCATTATGGTTTCTCCAATATTATCAGGGATTGTTCCCACGACAACCCTCCAGCTAGATGCATACTGGAGAGCGATAGATGGAGATTCTGAATGGGTATGTAGTTTATCATGGAGTCTATTCTGAAGGGATGTATACTTGTGATACATGAAGCTTTTTATGCAATTTTAACATTGTTATTATTTAAGTGATGTTTTATGCTACCTATTTGAACTTATATGATTTAGTTATTCATCTTTTTTCTTTTTCCTAACAGGCCAGAGCAAATGATGCAGATGATGTAATTGAAGAAGGTTATGACAGTTCCAGAGATGAAATCTCATCAGTTTCTTCTTACAATCCCTCTAAAGATAATATACACAAAGCCTTTGGAAGTTCTCTGTCATTGCAATCATTTTCGGGAAGGTCTTTGACTAAGGATCCTTCATACATTGAAGGCCGTGCAAGTTTATCATCAAATCTTGCACTTCCTCAAATATCTGTGGCAGAGGTCTTGTATGATTCTAGTGCAGGTAAGTGGATAATGAATTAGTGCTTATATCCTGTATGGTATTTTTTTTGTTAAAGGTTAAAAAGGATAATGTATCTAGGTAGAAGGAAAATGTGATATTGGATGTTGATGGAGTACAACCCTCTCTAATTATATAAAGACTCAAATTCATAATGTTGTTAAGGGAAACAATTATCTTGGTTGCAAAGGAAAATACTGATCCTTAAATCTGGAATTTCATTCTTGCTAAACACACAAGTCCACCGTGGATGTCATACACTTCAGAAGGATTTTCATCTTTCCCGTCCTTCTAGAGCCTGTTGGTGGAGTCAAGAATATTTCTTTCCATGTTTTAGGGTAAACCTGTTTGTTATATACTGTAAAAATCATGTTTTTACACTCATGTGAATCAATAATAGGACAAAAGAACTAGGAGGGGCTTTATTTAAAGAGGAGAAAAATTGAAACAAAAAACCAAAATTCAAAATTCCCAATTCTCCAAATATGGTCTGTCAAATGAAATGGTTAGAATTAAAAATGCTAAAAGTGAAGGTTAAGAAAGATTTGTTTTAGAAGATTGAGAAGCTGGTTAGACCACAGAACACTACAAATATATCTATCTGGTGCCTACAGAAACTAAAGTAATTCAGGATATCATGCAGCAGAAGGATCATTAATGTCTTTTATCACTGAGGTTCTTGGAAATAAAAATGATGGCTAAAAATTAGCTATATTCCTGTCTCTATTTTATTTTGAAAATAGCAATTATGATTAAGAAGCTGATTAGATTGATGGTTCAATCAGAGGCTTCAGGAATATTTCTATCTCATGTTCTAGAGAAACAAAAGGAATTAGGGATATCATGCAGTGGGAAAAGATCATTAGTCTCTCTGTCACCAAGGTTCTTGGAAATAGAAAAGATGCCTAGAAAATTAGTTAAATCTTCTTTAATTCTTTTAGTTTAAAAATAGCAATAATGGTTGTGTTTTTTATTTGTCATCTAATTCCAGTGCTTGCTTTGCAATTTCTGTATCATCTGTCAATGCAATACAGAACTTCATGTGATATCTTAATGGGCGGAAGAAATAACTTTCTGAACCATAGATCGTCTTTTAAAACAGATGTTATGCCACCCCAAACTTTATCGTCCGTTGTCTCTTCAAATCAGCAGGAGAAGATCATGAGAACCTCATCTGTGGGTGATATTGTAGGGGAACCTTCTGCACCTGGCATGGGAACCAGTGAACCTGCAGCATGTAAATTACTGGAACTGTTTTTTTAAAAGAAAAAAAAGATTGTAAATGCTTCTCATGGGTTTTAGGTCTTTTATTGTTGGTTAATGTATTATGCTGGAAAATTTATTTGTTACAAGCATTTTCTACAGCAGAAAGCTTTATTCGAGGAAGGTCTTACAATATCAGGATGGATGATGAAGTTCTGCTGAGATTTTCCCCAAAGAATTCCGATTCCACGTATTACTTCAGTGACATGGTAATGACTGTCTTGAGTTGTTCTTTCCGAATTTAAGCGTCATGTTATTTTCCTGGTTTCTGCCTCCTGTTTACTTATTTTATTGACAGATTGGTGGAACTCTCACATTTTTTCATGAGGGATCCAGAAGAGTCCTCGAGGTGAGCATCAAAAGAAACTCATTCCTTGGTTTCTTGAGGGATCAAACTAGGAACTGTTCTTGTGAAAACTCTTGAGGCTGATTGGAAAGATTGAATCTTGTAGGTCTCAATAACATTGGAAACTTCTGAGAGTATAGATCGGCATTCTGTCCATCCTTCTCGCAGGAATTCCCCAACAATTACTAAGGTACAATGCATAGGCATATGCAGTTCTCCAGCAAACATATCATTTCCGGCAGAAGTTACTTTTTTTGAAAAACTAAAGTAACTATGACGATTTAACTGATTTAATTTCTTTGACATGTGCAGAATTACTTTTCTTTCTCTTTGTTTTTTTACCCCATTGATAATTAACTCACAAGAAGTACTATGTCATATTTGCATATACATCATCTTACTTCTAGAAAGTATGGAATGCTTGAAGTCATAAAAAAGGAAATGTACAAATTATGTTGCATCTAATAAGTGAATCAAAGTTACTGTGAGTAATGAACTGGCAATCTATGTTTATTGAATATTGCACTTAATTTCTTATTTGGCAGTGTCCTCTGAGTAAGTGGCTGTAATTAGTCCGTGTGATAAGAGTTATTATTCCCTTTCGCTGTCAAATAAAAAGCGCTTTCACAATATCTGAGATTGAAGTAGAAAAAAGCTAAATATCTAACTTATCAGTATATACCCTTTTTGGCCTAAACATTGCCCCTGGGTAACATGGAGAACTTTTTTCAAATGTAAATTAGTTGTACTTCCCTTTATACTTGTAGCTTTCTAAAATATATTGATTTACATGCAGAGTTTTGTTACCTATATGTTCTACATGTGTCGGTCTGCTAAATTTTTTCTTTTTCCTATGAATAGAAGAAAAAAATTAGTGGAAGAAAAATTACTTGTGTCAATATATGTCATTATAATTTAATTATGATTGCTGGAATTCAAATATACAAGCAGTCTGATGATCAATTTGAAGTAGCCAATTAAACAAATTATTATGCAATTGCTAATTTTTTTTGGCTAATTTAATGTCACGGACTTCAACAGTGAACATAGAACCTGCCTGGTGAAAATGTATGGTTTTATGTTATCTGCCAAGTAAAACAATAAATCTTATGTATGGCATTTATTCTATATTATCCTTGTAGGTGCAGAGTGATTATCATGAGGTGGTGGCAGATTTAGTGCAGACTAGCTTTCTCTTTTCAGTTCCCATGGATGGGCCCATGTCATTTACCACTTCACATGTCTCTGTGCAATGGGCTCTGCGATTTGAATTTTTTACCAGTCCAAAGAATGTGGATTTGTCAAGGTATTTCATATGAAATTACTTGGAGAATTTGTTGCGAAGGTTCTTTTGATCTTTATAAATGGATTTTGCACTAATTGCACACTGAAGGTGGCAGGTACTAAAGAATATCTGTTGTGTTATTATCTTTGAAGACAAAAATGTCTTCGGACTGAGTACTGCTTCTGATGATGAGTTAACATGAAATTTTATGGGAGGAATACTTAGATACATATATAATTATAATATGGGAAGAATTACCGAATTGTTGATATAGAAACATTACTTTTTGTGAGAGGGTTTTACACTGCTAAATTAGTTGACTGAAACATAAGCAATTAACAATTCCAGGTGACATCTTGTGGGCTGATATTGTTTGTCCATGATATAGGTTTTTAGAGGCATGCCTTAAGTGCTTCTACTGCATGTGATGCTACCAAAGTCATGAGAATTGCTCTCCAGTAGGTTTGTGGTAAAGGAGCATATCACAAACCTCTATCCAGTGAGCTCACTGGTAAAAGTTATCGCCACTAGTCTAGAAATTCCTCAATCTACTAAAATCTAGCTAATGAAAGTCACTAGAAAATGGTACAATGGGGACTTTGCAAGATTCATCCGAACCAACGTGTTTGGAATTTCTGGATGTTTTCTCAGAAGAGAGAAGATTGCAAGCTTCCTCCCATATTTATCTTGAAAAAAAAGATGGTATAAAATATGTGTTTTTTAGTTGCACTTTTGGAAAAGAATGTTGCGGTTCATGGTGGTCATTGTTAATTCCACTGTCTTTTAGAGTTTACCAAGTATTATTAGAACAGTTTAATAATTTGAAGTCTGCACTATTTCTGTCCTCTGAAGACCTTTTGTTGATTTGATGAAGTATGGCCTGTATATTTATTACTTAAAATTTTATTTCTTTTTAGTCTGTCTTCTCTCAGGAATATAGGCTCCAGCACTCCTTTGCAGAATACTGCAATTAACTCCTTTACATGTTTGGTCATAAATATCCTATTCATCTGTAAATAGCATAAACATAATTTGCGAAATCAACTCTTTGTAAATAATGACAGTCAAGTGAATAGAAACCTGAGCAAGCAGTAACAGAAAAATACAATTGGAAAAAATTATCAAAACCAGCTGCTGAGAGGAACTTTGTAGTCTGGTATCTGTGTCTTTGGTTTTTCTCAAAGAGTTTTCAGTGCTTAAAGGTTTGAATACCTGCTGAGATTGTGATACAATACTGCATCATCTAAACCTATTTTCTTATGTATACATTTGCTGCTTGCTTATGCATAAAATGACTTAACACTTCACTCATTAGCATTTTGATAAATTTCTATCCTCCACCTCTGTTTATTGGTTCTTAGATTTTCATTTCCTTTTCATTTAGCAGCTCTGCTAATTTTCGGTCCCTGTCTGTTATGAGAAACAACTCATTTGTCCACATTCACATGCTTAAACGATGTGGATGTAAATGTGCATTGCATACTCGAATTGTTTCTTTATATTACAACTCATTTGTCCACATTCACATGCTTAAACGATGTGGATGTAAATGTGCATTGCATACTCGAATTGTTTCTTTATATTGTTGGTGACGCTGGAAAAGTTGTTACTTTGCAGATACATACCTCTGGCTTGGTTACATGATTTTTAGCTGTTCTGCCATCCTTGGTATATTATAACTCTCCTCATCTTCCAATTTCAGATATGAGCATCCCCTTCTGGTCGAGGGTAGAGACAAGAGCGAGTGGGTTCTCCCTATAACGGTGCATGCACCTCCACCTGGTACTCCAGCTCCCCGTACCAGAGATGAGAAACGATTTTCTTTGGAACCACTGTGGGTTCGTACCTAAAGGTACATGTAAATCCTATACTGTTTATTTGTTGTATATAGATCATTTGTCAAGGAATTCATTAACTTTTTATCTCCACAGTTAAAGTTAAGATCTCTTTAGAAGGCATTTCTTTTTTTGACGATTTATTTCTTGGAAATGTATTCATTTCTGAGCAATTGGTGGTGAAAATTCTAGGATTTCTAAGCAGAAGATGAGAGTCTTTTCTTCTTTTTTATTTTATTTTATTTTTTCTTTTTCTTTTCTGTGGACTGAAAGCTCTTTTGATGCCAATATATGTTAAAATAGGCCTTTAATAACTCCTAGAGGTATCTCTGCTGTATTCTCTCCACTTGAGTAACAGCGTGTCATGAAGCTAACAAGCAGGATAGAGAACATTGGCCAACATTTGTATTCATGCCTAACATGTATGCAAAGTTTTCTGTTAGTGAATGTTTAGGATTTATGCTATGGAACTAGAATTTTACTAATGCATAGTAAGAATTTGCAATGATGAATATGACAGAAACATACGTCTAGAGTAAACTAGTCAAGAATTAACTAAAATTTGCCTAGTTATTAATATAATTTTTGGATACTTGAATTCATCAGAACTTGGCTCTTTATTTTATTATTTTTTCAATTCATTCCTAAAACTGAAGTCATCTAGTTTGTGGTTTCTTAAAATTTCTCAGAATTATCATCTGAAAATTAATCTAGGCAGGGTGACAACTGATCTTTTGTCCATTTGATTTCAGTTTGGTTTGATTCAGGTATTTAATATTGGTTTCGAGAGCTAACCAAGATAGCAAGACCAAGTGGAATTGAGATTTTATGGAGGATTTATGGCTTCTGGTGATGAGCAACACTCATATCTATTAACTCCCATGCAAGAAGACTTGCGTTGCCTTGCGTTTAAGCTACGACGTAAAGAACCCAATTGATACATTTCGGGTATGGATACAGATACAGAACGTAATTGATACATTTTGAGTATTGATTCTTCACTAGTTGTAACTTGTGAATATTGATTTGAGTTTTAATTTCTTTCGTGGCTAAGATCACACAATGTTTTGGAGTAAATTGGATTTGCGAACAACCTCAAGCACTCGGTATTGATTGGAAGTAAAATCCTCAATTTCGAGGGCTTGAGCTGTGTAGCGTGATTGGTTTCGCTGCAGAAAATGTAAACCACAAACTTGAGCTGTGTAGAGTGATTGGTTTTTAATGAAATTCACTATAGTTGCGCCGACACGTGTGAAGGATATTCTTTCTTTAAAGTCTTACCCAGGCAACAATTAGAGTATGATCTTCCTTTCAATTCGGCCTCTAATTTATCTGCATAATTTGGAGAAAAGAAGGAAAGAAAAATTGATCACGAATGTGCTTTTCTAGAGCATTTCATTAGAAATGTGCAAAATGAAATGAAATCAAAACTATACACATACGTTTGAAGTAAAACCTAATGATGCCACAATGGCTGTGGAACTACACAATTGGCTGTTCCTACAGCATTAAAAATGGCCTGACCAGAACCAGTTTCCAGTACAATTTCCAAATCTTGACAATAAGACTTTAGCATTACATCCCAACCCCACCAACCATGCCTAAAATAAGCAACTGCACTCAATTGGACGCCCATATTGACCCTTCCTTTTAACAAATCCATCTTCAAGCTCCGATAACGAGAAGTTAGGGTGAACAATCTCGCCCATTCACACCCTCTAGAAGTCCCACGAATTTCAAAAGTTCGTTTTTCGTGAACCCCAATGCTGAATCTATCCATCATGTGCCCACAAGAGATTGGGAGGCCATCATATGTAAGAAAAGAATGAAATGGAAGAATTGTAACATTGAGATTGGGTTGTCTATTCTCAATGTTTAAGGTTGCATTCCATGTAACTACTAGGTTTTGGGAGCTTTCCACATATGTTTTTGCTAGGGTTAAGGATGATATTTGGAGGCCTAGAGAACCTTGTCTTGGTCCATATCTTACGGTCTGATATGTTGTTATGCTAAGAAAAGTTAATGAAGATAGCACCGCCAAAGAAAATATTATAGGTATAAAAATATCAGACAATCTTCTTTTGCCAGACATTGAACTACAGAAGAAAAAAAAACAATCTTGTTTTAAATTGAGAGCTCTTGATTTTGGCTTCTAAATGATGTGGAAAGAAAGAGAAAGCAACTCGAGAGTTTTAATATCAACTTGCACCCTTAAAAATAAAATTATTGATGAAGAACGGTGGAAAGGAAAAAGAAAAGACAATCTTTTTTTCGAATATCTATTGTAACCCTTAAACCAAAATGAAAGATAGAGAAAGGAAGATAGACATGTTGCATGAAAACTTAAGTGCTTAAGGTTTTTACCCAATGGATTCCACCATGCATGAACTCATGCTTCATATGAGCTTTAGTATATTTAAAGTTTTATTATTATTTTTTTGTTTTGTATTATCATAAAAATTTTAATTTGCCATAAAATGTTGCTTTTCTGAGAATTTGAGTTGTTATTTCATTTTGGAACCATTCCTCGTCAACAATAGTAACTAACTTTAAGTTTTTGGAATTGCTTTTTGGGTATTAAAGGCAGTTGGGAAGTATTTGCATCATTTGCCTTAATTAGCCATTTAAAAGAATTGGTTAACATAATTAGAAAGCCTTAAAGAAAAATTTAGTTGAAATTGGTTTCAATTTCTATGATTTAGAAAATAGAAAGTGAAACTAATATTGATTAAGGGGTTTTTTTTTCTAGTACTTGTCTATAGTAAACAACCTCTTGATCCCCCTATTTATCAAAAAAAAAAAAAAAATTCTTCCACTTAAAATTTTTAAAGATTTTTTTTGGAAGAAAGGTACTAAAATACCTTTTATATTGTCTCATAATGGCTAAAATGCTCCTAATTTTTTTTGCAACAAAAATGCCCCTTAACTTTTAAAAACGGTACTAAAATGTATTTTCGTTAATTTACTATCTGTTTTAGGATAACGGTACTGATGTGGCACCATATAAGCACTACATAAATGAGAGACCCACTTTAAACATTTTGAAAAAAGGTACAAAATTGTCTTGTATATTTTCTCAAACAGGCTAAAATGCCCCTGAATTTTTTTTTCGAATAAAAATAACCCTAAACTTATGAAATCAGTATTAAAATGTCCTTCCATTAAGTTGCCATCCACTTCAAAAAACGGAGCTATTTCTTGTACATGATTAACTAAATAAAATAAAAATAATAGAAGACACATTATATTACATTTGAAAAATAAATTAATCTCACATTCAAAAGAGAGTAAAAAATCATAAATAAATTAAGAAAAAATTAAAAAATTAAAAAAATGAGATTTTGAATTAAGTATCTAAGAAATTGCATGGCTTAAACATGTATTTACAAGGCAAAATCAATAAATTTTTTTGTTTTGTTTTTTTGTGAAAATTAAACCCAAATAGGAATCAACTGAAAAAAAGATAGATGGTCAAAAGTTAAAGGTTTAATGGAAGTTAAATCAGAATCAAATCAAGTTAAAAAATAATTAATATATACTTTTTAATAATATTTTAAATAATAATTTCAAAAAAAAAAATAAAAAAAGGTACCTCTGAGTTTTGGACAAAATATTTAGAGGAATATAAATGAGTTCTCTTTGGAGTTTTCGGTGAAGAACTTTAGACAGGAAGCAAAGGGAAACTTTTTAAGTTTTAGACAAAAAAAATTAAACAAAAAGTAAAGAATTACCTTTAGTAGTTTTGAACAAAAATATTTTGATTAATAGTAAAAGGGTACATTTATGAGTTTTAAAGCAAAAATATTTAGAGGAATAGTAAAATAGTACCTTTGGAGTTTTGAGAAAAAAAAATTTAAATTTAAAATAATGGGGTACCCCTTGAAGTTTTGGGCGAAAAAATTTAGACAGAAAGCAAACGGATACTTCTTGAAGTTTTTATGAGAAAATTTGGATAGCAAGAAAATGGCTACCCTTTAGAGTTTTAGGTAAAAAATTTTAACCAGAAAGCAAAGGGGGTACCTTTTGAAATTTTAGACAAAAACATTTTGATAAATAGAAAAAGAGTATCCCTCTGAGTTTTAAATAAAAATATTAGACGAATAGCAAAATATTACCATTTAGAGTTCTATTCCAAAAAATTTTGACAAAAAATAAAAGGGTATGTCTTGATGTTTTATGCAAGAAAATATTTAGAGAAATAATAAAGGAGTACCCTAAGAGGTTTGGATAAAAAAATTTAGAAAAAAAGTAAAGAGGTATAACCCTTAGATATTTAAATCAGAAAATTTACACAGAATGTAAAATGGTACCCTTTAAAGTTTTAGATGAAATAATTTCGGTAAAAATAAAGGGATGCATCTTGGAGTTTTAGAATTTTTTTTTTATATAAATAGCAAAGTAGGTACCCCTCTTAGTTATGGGGTAAAATATTTAGAGGAATAACAAAATGATTCCTTCTTGAGTTTTAAGTAAAAAAATTTAGATGGAAAGTAAAGGGATACCGTTTAGAGTTTTGGGTAAAAGAATTTAGGTAAAAAGTAAAGGGATATTTATTGAAATTTTGGGCAAAAATAGTTTGTTAAATAGCAAAAGAAGTACCCCTCTAAGTTTTGGACAAAGTATTTAGAGGAATTCAAAGGGCTTTAACTTGGAGTTTTGGACGAAAATAATTAGATGGAAAGTAAAGGGGTATCCATTGGTGTTTATGGAAAAAAAAATTAGACAAAAAGTAAAAAGAGTACCTTTTGGAGTTTTGGACAAAAATATTTTGATTAATAGTAAAAGGGTAGCATTTTGAGTTTTGAAGTGAAAACAATTAGAGGAATAGCAAATGACCCCTTAAAGTTTTGAGTGAAAAAATTTAAATCGCAACTAATGGGGTACCCCTTTGAGTTTTGGGCTAGAAAATTTAGACATGATGCAAAAAAGTATACCTTGAAGTTTTGAATGAAAAAAATTTAAATAGAAACTAAAGGGATACCATTTAGAATTTTGAACGAAAATATTTTGATAAATAGCAAAAAGACACCCATCTGAGTTTTGAGCAAAATATTTAGAGAAATAGTAAAAGGGATTTCTTTCAAGTTTTGGACAAAAAAATTTAAAGACAAAGTAAAGGGATACCGTTTGGAGATTTGGGCGAAAAAACATAGATAAAAAGGAAAGGGATACCCTTAAAATTTTGGGCAAAAGAATTTTGATTAATAACAAATGGTGTACCCTTTGAGTTTTGAAGCGACAATATGTACAAGAATAGCAAAAGGGTATCACTTGAAATTTTGAGGAAAAAAAATTATACTAGAACCAACAGAGTATTCTTGGAGTTTTGGACAAAAAAAATTAGATAAAATGCAAAAGGGTATGCATAATAGTTTTGGTAAAAAAAATTAGATAGAATGCAAAAAGGTACGCATTATAGTTTTGGTAAAAAAAATTTTGACAAAAAGTAAAATGGTACCTCTTAGTATTTTGGGTAAGAAAATTTAAACAAAATGAGAAGGGCGTAGCCTTTAGAGTTCTGAACGAAAGAATTTAGAAAAAAAGTAAAGAGATACCTTTTGTAGTTTTGGATAAAAAATTTAGAGAAATAGCAAAATGGTACCCTTGAAATTTTGTGTTAAAAAATTTAAACAAAAAGCAAAAGCATACCCTTAGAGTTTTGGACGTGAAAATTAGACAGAATATAAAAGGGTGCCTCTTGGAGTTTCGAGCAAAAGAATTTAGGCAAAAACAGAAAGGGTATACCTTTGAGTTTTGAGTAAAAACATTTTGATAAATAACAAATAAGGGGATACCTTCTTGAATTTTGAGTAAATTATTTAGAAGAATAGTATTTTGCTTGAAGTTTTGAAAAAAAAAATTAGATAGAAAATTAAGGGGCACCCTTGGAGTTTTGCAAAAAAATATAGGTAAAAAGTAAAACGTTATCTTTTGGAGTTTTGGGTAAAAACTTTTTGATTAGCAGCAAAATGGGTACCTTTTTGAATTTTGAAGCGAAAATATTTAGCGGAATTGCAAATTACCATTTAGAGTTTTTAGCGAAAAGTTTTATATCAAAAGCAACATGGTACCCATTAAAGTTTTGGGCGAGAAAATTTAAATACAAAGTAAAGGGGTAGCCTTTGAAGTTTTGGACGAGAAAGTTTAGTCGAAAAGAGAAGGCGTACCACTTGGAGTTTTGGGCAAAAAAAATTTAGATAGAAAGCAAAATAATACGCCTTGAAATTTTAGGCAAAAAAATTTTGATAACTAGTAAAAGAGGTAGCTAATACCATGCAATATAACATAGTTATTTAAGCTAGTCATGTTACATTTTCTTAAGTTTTATGCATATGTTTGTTTAATTTTGTTATGTTATAGTTCACTTTTTAGTTTTTCTTGTATTTATAGGCTCTTTTTGTTCAATTGTATGTTTGGAAGTGCAATTGAAAGTTTTGACTTAAAGGGTTGAAGTTCAAAGAACAAAATGGAAGATTTATTATTGTGCCGACTCGTTCCACTTGGTGCCGACTCGTTACAGAGCCTCACCATGCCGGCTCATGGCTTGCTGTGTCAAGTCATGCAGAAGAATGCCGGTGCCGACTCGTGACTTGCTGTGTCAAGTCATGCAGAAGAATGCTGGTGTCGACTCGTTCTCATTGTGCCTACTTGTAACATAGGCTCCTTGTACTGACTCAGCCTAACTCGGCACTAGTGTGCCGAGTCATCACTACATCCAACTAACACAATCCTTCATGGTACCTTTTAATATTTATACTCTTTGGCAAGAGGCACCAATTGGGACTCTTTGAGGTCTATAAATGCTTGTAGTTGAGCCTATTTTGGGCATGAAAAAATTACCAAGAAAGTAATTATACAATTCAAAAGGATTCTGAAGAAAAAGCATACTCCAAGGAAGAAGAAAGATACCGAGAGGTCATTTAAACATCAAGTACTCTTTTGAAGAGCATTGAGGAGTCGCCAACCAATTTTTACTCTTTTCTCTTTAGTTATTTTGTTTGATGTTTATAACTCTTCTCGTATTTGCTTGCTTTGAACACAATGTATTTAGGCTAAGTTTTTGTTAATTAAGATTGCAAGGATAAACTGATTTTATAATATTATAGCTTATTAATGCATGAATGATTTAGATTTAATTGAGTGTTTATAATGTATTATGTATGCTTGATCACCATATATAACTTGTTAATCAATTTGTTTACAATGAGAATTGGGGTAATTTGGTAGAAATATAATTGAATTTACTTAAGGGTTAGGAATCACTTAGAGACAAGGGTTCCACTTTGACGGGTTAAAGAATTATCATAAATCTTCATAATTTTCATTTATCTCTACAATAACATGAGCGTGCTTGTGGCCTCTGAATGAGAATACCCTTAATTGACAATGAGAGGTGCTTTTAGGGATACTAGGCTATATTCTCCAATCATTTGCATGCATTTGCGTTAAGTTAACAGACATAATACTTGATTAATTCACTCTTGTAATTCTAATAACATTATTTGAATTGTATTTGTTCCCTTAGAATAACTTTAGTTTTTTGTAATTTTGAATAATCGTAGGAAAGTTAGTATAATTAACTCCATTATATTACATTTGCCTATCCATCTTAGTACTTACTTGGTTAATATAAAATCACTTCAAAATTCTCCAATGTTTGACACCCTACTCACTTTATACTTAGTCTTAGAGAATAGAGTAATAAAATTTACACTGCAATAGTAGCCCTTTGAATTTTAGGCAATAAAATTTAAACTGCATGCAAATGGAGTTTTGGACAAAAGAATTTAATCAAAAAGCAAAGGGGTACACTTTAGAATTTTGGATGAGAAAATTTAATCAGAATGCAAAATGGTACCACTTAGAGCTTTCCACGAAAATTTGGACGAAAAATTTTAGATAAAATGCAGAGTAGTACCCTTTTGATAAATAACAAAGTTGTACCCCTCTGAGTCTTAAGAAAAATATTCAAAGGAATAGCAAGGAGGTAAAAAAATTTTAGGTAAAAAGCAAAGCGTATACCTTAGTATTTTGGATGAAAAAATTTACACGGAAAACAAAAGAGTATCTCTTGAAGTTTTGGATGATAAAATTTTAATAAGAAGTAAGGGGATACCCCTTAAAGTTTTAGACAAAAATATTTCAATGAATAGCAAAAGGGATACCCTCTGAATTTTGGACAAAAATATTTAGAAGAATAGAAAAGGAGTATCTCTTTGAGTTTTGGACAAAACAATTTAGATAAAAAGCAAATGGATAGCCCTTGAAATTTCATGCAAGAAAATTTAGATACAAAAAAAAGGGATACTGCTTGAAATTTTGGGTGAAAAAAGTTAGACAAAAAGCAAAGTGGTATTGCTTAAAATTTTGAGCAAAAACATTTAAAAGAATAGCTAAGAAGAAACACTTGCAATTTTGGTCGAAAAAATTTTAGTAAAAAGAAAGGACATCCTTTGAAGTTTTGAACAAAAGAATTTACACAAAAAGTAAATGGATAGCTTTTGGAGTTCTAGACAAATAAATTTAAATAAAAAGCAAAAGGATATCATTTTGAGTTTCGAGCAAAAATATTTTAATAAATAACAAATGGGGTATCTCTTTAAGTTTTGAAAAATATATTTAGATAAATAGCAAAAAAATTTCCCTTAGAATTTTGAGTGAAAAAATTTATACAAAAAGTTAAGGGCTAATTCTTGGAATTTTGGGTAAAAAAATTTAGATAAAAAGTAAAAAGGTACCTTTGAAATTTTAGATGAAAAAAATTAAACAAAAAATAGAGAGGTATCATTTACGATATGTGGCAAAAATATTTTAATAAATAGAAAAAGGTTACCCCTCTATATTATTTGCCAAATATTTAAAGAAATAGTTAAGGGGTATCCAAATAGCTCGTGGGATAATATATAATTTTTTATATTATCATCATCTAACAAATTACCAATTTCAATTAATCGAATACCAAATTATTCTTTTTAATTGGCTAAAAGTAGGTACTCTTGTATATTTAAAAACTATATGAAATATCATAAAATTTGTTAAAAATGTAATATTACTTCTATGTTACAATTTTCATATCATAGACTCATATGCATGTAGTTTTCACTTATTTTTTTTATAATGTATTATGTATCTTTATAAGGGTAATTTAAAATTTTTAATAATAAGTTCATATGTAAAAAATTGATAATATATTAACAAAGTTTATTTTTAATGAAACACCTAATTAATACTACACTTGATCAATTTAAAAGGGTATTCTATTAAATATTGATAATTTAGAAAGGAATTCATATATTATTCCTTACCCTTTTGGTATAATCATTTAATATTCAAAATATACGGTTAATTGGAATTCACTCATTTAATATATAGGACCCTCAAATAGTTGCCTTCTTTCATGCATAGAAAGAGCATCTAGTATTGTGAACATGTGAGTGTGAGACAAGATCTGAAATTGAGAGTCACAGACAAAATTCCCTATCTTACTAGCATGAGAGGACATAATTCTTAATTAGAAATCAGATTTATCCCACAGAAACAAACAAGACTAGAATACTGAAAAATCACACATAATAAAAAAGCTAATTGAAAAAAATGCATCGATCCCGCAAATCTTTTAGCAGCCTTTTCTTCTGTACAAACAAAGCTTATCCCTTTTCTCGATGCCTACCCCATTTTGTGTTCAATGTCAACCTTGCATTCACTTTAGCCTACCACAAACTATCTATCCTTCAGCGCAAAGAGAACAACTATCGTTTAGGTTTAATAATTAAATTAAATAAAAATAATTAAAAATTAAAATTTTATTAGTTTTATCAAACGAATCGAATCAAAATTTTAGAATAGAAGAATTTAAATTGAATCAAAATTTTTGATTGATTTAATTCGATTAATCGAAAAATCAAAATTTAAAATTATTTTTTAAAAAAATAAAAAATATTGTATTTAAAAATTATAAAAAAATTATAAATCATAATATACTAAAATAAAAACATATAAATTATGCAAATAAAAGTTCAAATTAAAGAAATAATTTCAAAATATATAATAAATAATACAACAAAACCATTAAATAATTTTTTTTATTTAATCGATTTTTAATTTAACCGTTAAAATTCTAAATTATCACCTAAAAAATAAATATTAATAATTGATAAATATACTCATATAATTTACAATTAAAAATAAAATAATTATTCAATAAAAAATCAAAAAAATTTATATAATTATATAAATTTCGGTTCGGTTTCTATCGGTTTTTTTCTTCAAAAACCGAATCGAAAAGCCGAAATTTCTTAAAATTGAAAATCGAAAAATCGAATCAAATTAAAAAATCAATTGGTTCGATTCGATTTTTCGATTTCGTTCAGTTTTTGCTCACCCCTACTTTTTTGGAAAAAAAAAAAGAAGTTTATCTATGATAGTTGTATATTGTGAATTTGTGGATAACTTAGTTGTATATTGGATAGCAATGCCAAATTATACTATATATTTGGATAATAATAACGAAGTTGACCTAATAGATAGCTTTCGATCAAAAGTCTGAAAAATTTTAAATATAATATCTCTCGCTGATATTTAATGATGCAAAAGTTTAAGCAAAACATGATACCGAACAACGATTACATCAATAAATGAATACAATTCTTACACTACATTCACCATGAATAATCCAAACAAAATCAACATTTTTAGTCTAGTAATATTAGAGTTCAAAACTTAGTAGTTTTTACTTGAAATATTACCCTTTTCTTAGCACAATCTTACAAGTCAAAATTTAAGTTGAAAAGTAACTAGCCTAGTGAGTTATTCTTAGCATCTTCTTCTTCAATTATTCTTAGCATGTGGTGGACTGCTGCTGCTATGTCATCTACGGAAGTGAGTTGGCAATCTTCCTCAAGCTGCATTCAGAATGTTTAATTTTTAGTTCAAAAAACTATCAATCATTTGCTACAATTATGAGAAAAAGTCATACATTAAATTCTAAACATAGAAAACCACGAAAATAAGAAACTGCAACCTTACCAGAATTGCAAATTTTACCTACCTAAGACAATTATTGAACATTAATTATTAGTTTTATTAATATCCATATATCCCTCAATTATTAACTTTAGATATTGTTTTTGCATGAGCTCATATATCCATAAAATTAACAGGTGATAGTAATCAATAAGCTTGAACTTAGTGGTACTAGCTAGTTTCGTACCAGAGCTACAAAATCACCAATTCGAGCATAATTTTAGGCATACATAGGAATGTACTGATAAAATTAAGAGCGCGCGCACATATATATACATAAAAAAAAATTAAAGTAAGATAATTTAGAAATAATAAAACATACCTTGGCACTAATTGAGTAGAGAACAAGTGGGTGTATAGTGGTTAAATTGATGTGAAGGATGGTTAGAGAAAGTGGTTGAAATCCAGAAACCAACTTGAAAAACTGAGAAGGGGTTCTTCTTCTCGAGAGAATTCTAATATTAGCATGGGTTTCTATCAAACTGACTTCAATATCAGCAATGGATGGTTTAGCCTTTGATGTGTGGTTATTAGGAAATTGATGGCAAATGTACTGTGGATACACAAAAAATTGTGCAAATGGAGGAGATGATAGCAACTTAATATTGTTAGTATCTTCACTGAAGATTCCTCTCATTCCATGCAGCTTTTGTGCTTCAAGGGTTTGTAAAAAGTGCTCTAAATCCTTCACAAACTCTATTGCTCCACCCACTATAGAGGCCTGATCACCCTACATTTAATTAATACTTGAAAAATTAGGCTAATTATTAATTAGTAAATTATAATCTTAAACAAAAACTCAAAACTTAATACATGCAAACTAACATAATTTAATCTAGCATAGCAGACACATGAAAATACATAATGGAATAACTGAGGTGATGAAAAAGAAGACAAACCCTTGCCACATGAAATTCAGGTATAAGACTTAAAATTTAATACATACAAACCACTGGAATTTGATCTTATGGCCAACACTTGATTAAAGAGAGAAAGTTTTGAGTTCAATTCCATTTCTTTATGAAAAACACATAACTAATGCAATAATTAAGGTGATTAAAGAAAAAGATGACAAACCCTTTGGACATAAGATTCTGGCATAAGAGATCTCAAGGCAGAAAGATGTTCATTCATCTGTTTTCTTCTATTTCTTTCCACAGTAATGTGAGTCATTCTTTGTGTTTCAGCTTCTTGTTTGTTCTTGCAAACTCTTGCTTTTCTTCTACTTTTCTTTCTTGCTTGCACACCCATGTTCTTTTTCTGCTTCAGCCTCCTTTGTTGATGAGTAGGCATTAACGAAGAGTTGATTACAACATCATTTTGAGGTTTCAAACTACAGCTTGTTGTCTCTAACAAGACATGACTACTGCTTGTCTGGCTATTACAACATGGAGTGGCAGAGATAGTATCATAGATAATAAAATTCAAGAACTCGTTAGAAGAGAGTAGTGTTTCCAGTGCCATTCTTGGCTAGCTCTAAATAAAATCCAATATTGTTATATTTCAATTTACTTGTAGCAATACACCATTTTCTTTAAATTCTAGCAAGTGCCTGTTGGGCAATGATTGAGTGCGATAAATATCAACTGGATGCACCAATTAGTGCCCTCTGATTAAAATTAAAAAATATTACTTTTTAATCGAATGGTTAGCATTCTTGCAATGAATATATTGTATATACCTAAGAGGGAGAGGGACAAGGTTAAAATATGTACAAGTTACAAAGGAGTAACATAGTAAGAAGAAAAAGATACTGTGCACGTGAGAGAGGCAGAAAAGGTATTGTTCTTTTCTGCCTACAAAAAGTGAGAGCAAAACTATGGGGTTGATTTCAAAGTTCACTCGAATAACCCAAATAGAAATTTTTAATAGAAAAAACTTTGGTTTTTAATACAAAACCAAGCATCTTTAATTTAACTTTAATGTCTATAATTATCTTAATAATAATTCAGCGCAGTGCGTACACATACAATAAGTGCGCATTTAAAATTATTAAAACATACGTGTTTATTTATAAGAATGGTTTAAATATGCAGGTATTACATACACGAATGCACGTTATCTCATCTATGATTATCTAGATTGATTTTATGAACTAATTTATAAATTAAATTAATATATTAAAATGTCATATTAAATAAAAAAAAATTGAAAAATACGGTTAACGTATCAAAAGCCAAAATGCCACATTGAATAAAAAAAACAATTTATGAATTATATATAACAATTCACTATCTCTTCTATCTTAAATTATTTGTCGTTTAATATTATTTCACACAAATTAATAGGTCTATATTTTAGATAAATTTATAATATTTTATTCGAATTTTCCTTATTTAATTTAATATTGAGGACAAGAGATAAATAATGATGGGAGAAAAATTTAGAAAATTAAAAATATAATAAATGAGGGTAGATCTGAATGAAAAAAAAAAAAAGAAAGAACAATTTAATGTTCAACTGAATTTATTGACAAATATTTTAAAATAAAAAAATTAATTAAAATAATAACTATTTTAAAACGGATGGAGTAATAATTTGAACAATAAAAAATTCAGACGAATTTAGAGAAAAAAAATTATTATTTTAGTCAAATTATTTAGTGATGAGGTGTCCACATGCCACATGGATATTTTTATTTTAGTTTTATGTCCTTATTTACACGTGGCATCTTAAAAATAGAAAGCAGTTGAATTTGCTTGCCACACAATTAAAATACCTAAAGCATATCAAACAAATAATAAAACATTATCACACCCATAATATCCACATCTCTATTTATTTATTTTATGGTATAACGTATCCAATCTTCAAAATTGATTTTCCTGATTAATCTAAATTTGCATTAAATACAATTTATAAGGAGAATAAGACACCTATTTTTAAATATTTAAAATTTATCGCAACTAAAATTTGAACTCAAGACTTTAAATTAAGAGAAAAGAAATGCATTTCATCTCATCTGACTAGTTGGGATCCTACATTTATATTTATTACTTCCTTTATTCTTTTTATTTATTACTTTTGTTGTTTTTACAAAAATTAAAAAATATTAATTAGATCTAAATTTAATATTAAATTGCATAATTTTGAATAAATTATCAAATTTAATTGGTTTTAAACAAATTAACTTTTTTTAAAGTAAAATTAAACTAAAAAATAAAATAAAATTACATTAAAAATTTAAAAACGATAGAGAAATAGAAGAATTTGATTTTTTTTTAAAGTGATACATAAAAAAAACGGAGAATTTATTGATTATATTTATTATTGATTATCTTCTATACATAAATGTACCAACTTGTGCTTTAATTAAATTATTTAGTTGTTAGTTAGTTGAGTTTACTTTCATCTCAGTTGGTAGAAGTGGGTCTTTGTACATAATGGATTTACAATCATTAATCATACAAACTTCATCACATATGTTAAAATGATTGGAATCTTATAATAAAAACATTAAATGAATTTGCAAGTTCTCTTAATAATGTTAATTAACAAATACAACTAATATTTTGTGTCAATAAAGTTATAATGGCTAAATGTTTGGATTTCCTATTGCTAAAATTACATTGCAAATTAAATTGCCGTTTTGACAAAGAAACTTCATGTCCAATTTTTTATCTCTCAATTTGCAACTAAATGGAGTTTTTTTTTTTTTGCCAAAATTACAATTCAATTCATAGTTTATAACGCAATTTCGATGATCGAAATCACCAAAATTTAGTCATTATAATTTTATTGATACAAAATAATTTTATTGATATAAATTATTTTATATCCCAATAGTTTTAAGCAACTAATTTCATTTTTTATACAAAGATATTTAAGATTAGTTTGGCAAAACTTATAAAAATGGTTTTTTCAATTAATAAAAATTATATTTTAAAAAGTTTTATTTCAAAAAGTAGGTAACCGTTTGATAAAAAAATATTTCTTTTTTTTTTCATATTAGATATAATTGTTATTATAAAATGGAATAAGGGTATTTTTATCTAAAATAAATTCTAAATTAGCTAACATTCAAAATTTTTAAAATAATTTCAATTTCTAACAATTTTTTTTTTACTTTTCACAAAATCAATTTTTCTAAAAATAGCATTTGCCAAACAAATATTTTTATTCAATAATTAATTTTTTATCCAATAATTAGATTTTTATCTTTCCAAAAATAATGCCAAACTCCTCTTAATTGGTAGAAGTGGGTCTCAATCTGTAGTAAAGTGGAATTAGAATCATTAATCATAAAAAGTTTCTTCACACGTGAAAGCAATTAATATACAGTAAAGCTAATTCGTAGTAAAGTTCGATTAGAATCATTGATCGTAAAAAGCTTCTTCACATGTGAAAGCAATTAATATACACTGAAGCTGAATCTATTGATTGTGATTTATCATAACATCACCACACATTTTATTTTATACAATAAAAGTATAATGCCTAATTCTAACTATAACTATCATTAAAAAGAAATGAACCTTCGAATTTTGCCACTTTCTTTTACTTAGAAAAAAAAAATAAATCCAAAAATTTATGCACTTTTAATTTAATACTGGCCACCAAAGCAATTTGTAACGATTAAGGAAATAAATATTAGTCCACAATATACTCTTCCGTTTTTTTTATCTTTCACTTTTATTGTTTTCAATTGAATTGAGAAATATTCATTCTATTCTTTTTTTATCGGTTACTTTTATTAATTTTACTAAAATTAAAAAATAATAAGTAAACTTAAATTTTATATTAAATTGCATAATTAAGATTAAATTATCAAATTTAATTGATTTTAATTTTATTGGAAAAGAAAATTAAATTATATTGAAAATCTAAAAATGACAGATAAATAAAATTTAAATTTTACTCAAAAGTGACACATAAAAAAGAATATAATGAGTAATAAATAGACTTAAATTTAGTATTAAATTGCACAATTAAAACTAAATTATCAAATTTAATTCATTTTAACTTTATTAGAAAAGAAAAATAAATTGAAAAAACAAATTAAATTATTGAAAATCTAAAAACAATAGATAAATAAAATTTAAATTTTACTCAAAAGTGACACATAAAAGAAAACGGAGAGAGTAAAAATCGAAATTCACCATGTCAGCTTAGCTAATGTTTGAAATTCACCATCTCACAATTTTTTTAGACAAATTTAATATTATTACACATAAAATCTAATTATAACATAGAAAATATCATCAGCAAAAATTGAAATTGAAATTAATATTTTTAATCCAACTGCTGAATTAGAGCAAATTCTGGTGGTTAGCAAATTGTAGGAATTGAACAGCTCTGGACTCTTACAGTTTCTATGAAACTTGAAGGAGTGGCTTTAAGAGTCGTTTCATTATCTACGTTAATTTCTAGGAGACCTCATGTTTGTGCAGCTTGTTATGGTATTGTCACTGCATAGATTAGTATGCCGTGGTTAAGACAAAGTTGGGCCAATAATTGTTGATTCTAACACTATGGAAACCTATAAAATTTCAAAATCAAGTTCAGTCCCAATCAACACTGCCAGAAATCCACGTAAGCTTGCTACTTCAACTATATGTCTCAATGTTTTATTTTTTTAAGTTATCCCAGTTGTAAGTGGAAAAAGAGATAAAGCATATCTGAATAGGAGGTTAGAAAGAAAAGGCAAGAGTTGAGCTTATCTGGTGAGGAGGATTGATGTTGTGTAGTCAACGTTGTAGCCTGTCAGAATCTACAGAGAATCCATGTGGCTATCATCTTCCCTTAGGCACTGCCTTCTGCTCATCACCAAAAATCAAACCTCCCAATTCCAACTCCGCTTTGTGCTTTCTCTTTCCTCCCTAATACTACAAAAATGTGTGCATCAAATCAAATATGAGCCCTACAACATCCTTTACTTTTCACTTTTTGATCATATCATCATACAGTGTTC
This sequence comes from Excoecaria agallocha, assembly GCA_037975025.1. Classification (NCBI taxonomy): domain Eukaryota; kingdom Viridiplantae; phylum Streptophyta; class Magnoliopsida; order Malpighiales; family Euphorbiaceae; genus Excoecaria; species Excoecaria agallocha. The sequence continues at coordinate 41,569,448 of CM075819.1, read as the reverse complement.
GCTTATTGAAAAGCACCATGTACAGAAGACACTAGATTTTCTCAAAATGTAACATTAGGAATCCCATCAATTGACACCACTGATATGTTATGTGCTATTGGTATCAGTGCCAACCATCCTTAAATAATTCAGATCATCATGCCAGAGATCTGCATTATTGTACATAAAACATTAACGATTCAAGCTGGAGTAAAAAAAGATGAAAAGAGAGAAGTTGCTTGTCCAAAATATCCTGTTTTCAAATGATATTACCGCCAACTGGTGACCATAACATTAAAACTCGAATTTGTCAAAAAAAAAAAAAAAAGCCCCACTCCAACAAAATATTATACAGAAAACATAGGAACTACCAAAATTTCAGCCTAACTCTATAATAGGCTAGGATACCAGTGATGATAGAAAGAACACAAGCATAAGAAAGCAGGATTAATTGGGCTGTCAAAGATTTGACAAACAGGGTATCTACACACATATTTACAAGCCCTGTAAGCACATTTGCCTGCAAAGACAAGAAACAGATATCAGCATGAGCTTTTTATGAAGGGGTTAGAATAAAAGCAAAACATATTAGAATGCCAGAATGAGGTGACAATGTTTTATCACCAGGAGAAATGCGCCTAGTAAATTCTGGTTGAACGCTTCTTCAAGGTGAGAAATTTTGCTTCCAGGAATGGAACCAGAGATCATTAGCAAGGACAGAACCTGAAAAACAAGAAAACTTTCAGTTAATTATGCTTCATACTAGTTCATGGGAGAAGAAAAACCATTATCTGTCAATAAAATTAGTCTTTTTCAGAATTTTACAGGTACATTTGGGTCCATTGGCAATTGTTTTACCAGCTGTCAAGAAAACCACAATCTCAAATATGTAAATAAAAATATCCAAAAATATCTAAACAATAATTTCACTGTTTCTTTGCAACATTATAGGGTGTTTTCTCAATGTTGTAGTTTCAACCTCAGTGCCCCACCCCATGACTCCTCCCTCCCCAACAAAAACTGGACCATTATTGGTTTACCTAGCTTGATCAACATATGTAAATGTTTTTGCTTACAATCCCAAGACTAAACTAGAAATTTATTTTTAGTTTCGTGTGCATGCTTCAATAAAATTGAGTTCAATATTACTCAGAATATCAACAACCACTACCAGCCTCCTTCAGGAACCCATATTGTCCTGATGGAATCCTTACCAATTTGTTAAGATGTGTGTGGGGGTATTTGCACCCACTGAAATATGTATACTGCAGATTTTTTCTTTTTCCTCTTTGGGGCACAACACCAAAGCCCCTCCGCACACATTTCAGTAACCAATGGGGAAAAAGAATGGAGTGAGAAACAAACTGAAACAAAAGATGCATATGAAGAAATGCGTAGTCTTTCTGTGGAAGAGGTGAGAAAGAATATGAATAATTCAACATACATCTTCTAATTAGTGCCTATATGGGAAACAAGAAATACTGGACCGATAGGTAAACATTCTTGGCAAGAAAATTGAGGTAGAAAGATGTTTGCCAGACAGAAAATCAGTTACAATTCTAGCTCACGCCAGGTGTTGATATAATTAGGCAAGTTTTTAATTGTGACACCGTCAAATAACAATGTTAACTTCGTATCACATGGCTACCAAATTTTTCCATCAAATTTTGATTATGTGTGCCTTGTCTATATATGCTCACTTCTTGAGAAGTTACCGTGTTGACAAGTTACATATTCTTTCCTAAAATTCATCCCCAAAACCTTCCCCCATCCAAAAAAGAAAAAATATATATATATAGAAAAGACACCTACACGCCCACCTCAAAAATTATTTAACTAGAATTCAGAGTATTCAAACAATAATAAAACTTTTTGCTTTGATTGTTAGCTACTGAGTCAGCCAATTATAACTGTCGAAGTGCATCCCACACTGTTAGATGAAAGATAACAAGGGCTTATAATCGTGGTTGAACAAACTCTAAAATGGCTTGGGCTATTTTGGAGCAATGGTAAACTACAATCGTCAAGCACACAAACTCTCCAAGTCCATACAGATCTAACAATAACCAGCACAACTACTTCCTATGTCCAAAGTTGTGACTTGCTTCTTGCATAACAAATGAACTTTGAGACCAGGAGTTTACCTGAAAGAACTGGGCCAACACCAGAGAAACATATGCCATGTTGCACTGCAAATTTTGCATTTTTTTTTAACTTCTGTCAGTAATGCTACTAAAAGATCTTTCTGAATTAACTAATCCAGCACGAAAGCACATCCTACCATTCTACGAGAAACCCTTTCAACATGACTGTCTAATATTATGGAAATTGACCTGCAAGGTTGTCGACAAAATAACATACTTGTAATCTTCCATGTAATAGTTCGATTGGAAATGATACTGCTTTATATAATCTCTTGAAGAAGAGAGAATACCAAAAGACAAGACAAAGAGAGGAGACTCTGATCCATGCCCACTTATTGCTTTTCATTGTGCTAGAGGAACGATTTCCAAAAAACAGATGGTAGCCCAGTTGGACACCAACAAGATACATACCCCAATATCCTGAAAATGATGGAGAACAACAACCACAAACATTTTTGGATCAGAAATAGATACAAACCAAATTATGTTCAAAGGCATATGGTATTTTAAATAAAATGAGCACCATTCATCAATAGCTATAAGGGCGAGATGAGTGCATAGACACTCCGGTGGTCAAATTTCGCAATACAGAGTTAATACTGGCAGAACTATGAGGAATAATTCTGCTGACCACTTAAAAATTCAAGATATTATGTTCCATTAATTTAATGCGACAGATCAACACCAGAACCAATTTCATCAGAATTTGCAGTTCTTTGGCTAGGAACACACGTAGTGGCCTACACTACTTTTCTAATACACACACACACACACATTAACTGGAACTTCCTCCTGCATACTTTTTTTAAGAAACCTAGTGCATCACCGATAATACTGTTGCTTAAGCACTTGGAAACCTAAGGAAATGTTTTCTAAAGGTCAAACCCAAGTATTTTATTAGCTATGCCTAACCTGACAACAGAGCCCGCTGAAAGAAAATTTGGCAACAGTAGAACCAAAATCATGGGTGAATTTCACTAAAAGGGACAACAAAATTGATATTTATGGGAAATAAGAGAAATGATGAAATCCCATATTTCCAACACATCCTTCCCCACAATAAAAGAAAGCAATAGCAGTCACACTGCATCCTAAAAATGCTTGAGAAAGGGATACATCAAAAGAACAAGAGTATTACTATTGAAAACATTATTGTACACAGCATAATCAGGTAAAAGATTAGTCGATTGATTTTGCAATTATATTACCAAAAATACTAAATAGCCCCTCCTTATTTTTGCTTATGATATCTTCTCCCCTTTCATCAGAAAGCAGATACACATTGAGCCCATTAATCAACCAAGACTGGTAACCTGAAAAACCAAAATCAGCTAATAAGAAGAGTTAATCAACAAATTTTCCACATGTAGAACTCAAGTACATGATTAAAAATATACCAATCAGAATTGTTAAACCCAAAATTCCTGAGTATTGTGGAGGAACATTAATAATGGATGTTAGAATTGCCACAGCAGCCAGTGTGAAAAAGAAATTCCAATGCACTCCATATTCCCCTGTATGAACCTACAAGGAAAAGGGCAAAGAACAGACTTATGCAAAAGAATAAGCAGTAAGTTGAGTGAGAAATTTAATTCTTTCAATTGATTTACTTTGATCATTTACAAGAATGCATATCTGTACAAATGAGAGACTATTCTGGTCAAACTTCCTTTACAGATTTGATTCACATTAAAAACAATTCCTAAAGACTAGGGAAACTAATGAGCTAAAATCCAGAGAAAAATTAGGTCTTGAATTGTGTTTTAGAGCACGCATCTGTCATGACCAGGGGACCGACCTGGTAGTTTACTTGGTACCTACAGCCACAATACTAACCTGGTAGTTTACTTGGTACCTACAGCCACAATACAGCACATCTACCATGCCCCATGGCATGGGAAAGGTCACAGATCAGGCCTGTGGCCAATACTGCCATTGCTCGACATTTTTACACAGAACGATTACTTATGACAGCATCAAAGGACAGGTCCCTTGAAAAAAGACAGGTAAAGATTACAATGAGAAATGTGGCAGTTTGGTCCAGCCACTTAATTTCACTCAAAAAGTTTGTTTGTTAGAAGAAGCTTACAAATGAGACCTTTCACATTAATAGGCATATTGGCATTCCTCTCTGCTGATCCTCACATGAATTGACTCAATATAACTATAAGCAGTTGGTGTATTGTTCTGGTTGTAGAATATGAAATTTTAATAGGTAAAAAAATAAACAAATAAATAACTATGGTGCCAGGAACAGACTCGACCATAATAACAGTAACAGGATAAGAAGTTATGCATAGCACAAAAGTAACATATTCATAGCAAAATAAATAAAAAAATAACTATATTGGGAGGTTCAATCCTAACACTTATCCATACCACTGATTGTTTAATATGTCTGGAGAAGTTTATCAAGAGAGTCTTTGTACATTACTACAGGTACAGGCCTATCAACATTCCTCTGCGGAGATTCTCACAAGAGTTAATACAAATAGCATGTGAACACATCCTTCTAAGTACATCAACTCAGATATACTCTTCTTTTTTAGCGGAATTTGTAGAATTTGAATGGGTAGACGTTCCATGCAAAACTACTGTACCAGTATGATTAAAATCTACATCTATATGATAGGAAGCACACCATTGAGTCTGATGGTTTCTCTAGCTGTGGTACTGATGGCATAAAATTAGAAATAAGAGTTTTTATCACTTGGAGTTCAAAAGGTTAAAGGTTAAACAAATTTCATGCAAGAGAACCCAATAAGTTAGTAATCAGTACCACTTTCACATTCTGTTTTGCGCTCCTCTGGATAAAGAAAGCTTTGGGTTAATATTTTGTTTTCTTTGTTGCTTTTTTTATAGTTGTAGGATGAGCTATATAGTCAGACATTGTCAGATATCAACAATTGATATATTGATACCATTTCACCATGTTTTTTAAATGCACAAATTTTTGGCCTCCAAAAGAAAGATGCACACACAAAAGAAAAAATCAATGACTAAGGTGTCTACAGAAAATACTCTACCTGATAATCCACAGTTTTAGTAGATAAAAGTCTACCAAAACCCAGTAGCAACAGTGGACTTGTGGACCTGATAGCAGCCTTCATGCTCCTAAACAGCATGGAGAAAGAGCAAACACCCAACAGCATTATAATTATTGTAATATAATATAAAAACAATAATGTCTTTTTGAGCAAATTCAAGCACAGGTCCTTTATTCTGAAAAAAAAGATAAAAATAAAAAAAGATTCAGAATAAAATGGATTGCTTAGGACAGCATAATCAAACTTGGAATATTTACTGGGGGTTTTCATTGGATTCTAAGCTAAATATTGTGGTAAGTAACATAGCTTTGCCCTTTGGTCTGTAAAATTCCAAAGTTTTTGTCAGCTCAGAGGTTGCAAATCAATAGTAGGCATATAGAAGGTATTTCATGTCAAAAAGCACAGAAACTCCTACCGTGACTTCCTATGTGAGCATAGGCGCCCCCAGGCCTGCCTCCGTGAGCATAGCCACTAGCCAATCCCAAGCCCAGATAAAACAAGGGGTAACAAACCCAGATAAGGGAGAGGGTTGCGTTAGCTTGACGGCCAGGTTTAGCATAAATCACAGTTTATAATTTCTCAATGTTCAAAGTAAGATTTCATTTTCTTTGCAAATTTGACTCTTGAGTTGTGTGTTACAATTCCCTTCATATGTGACTCCTAAGAAAGATAGGAGTGCAGCCTGATCTTGATTACTGTTCACTGAAAATTTTCATATATTTTTCTTGACCTGCATTATCCACATTACTGTTTTGGGTACTACAGATAGAGGCTATGCTACTCTCTGTTCCTCTCTCCCACATATGCACAAGCTCTTGAAGAAAGACTAGGCCTGCATGTCGATAATTGAGAACTTGTTGCTGAAAATAACTTGCAAGTACAAACTGAAAAAGACCACAGGCATTAACTAGAGTGATAAGTCTTTCAATTGTACCAGAAATTAATCAAGAATCTACTACTGACTAAAACACAGTAGCAGCAACCAATAAAACATGCTTTTTTTCCAGTGCAATCACATGAAAACCAATCACTATATCAATGATCAATGTTTTCATAACAATCATCCTTCCATGCCATGATTTGACCTTCCAGGCCATGATTTGACTATGTAATTAATAGGTCTTTTGTCTCTCAGCTCCATCCAATTATTAGGTTTTTTTAAGTGCAATAAATGGCATTTAGAAAAGAAAAGTTCCTTGTGATAAATCTCAGAGACATAACTGAAATTGTCTACCTTATATTCTCTGCTTATTTGAGTGATGAGGTTAACAGCAGCATATAAAAGAGCTATAGGAAAACTTACACCAAAGAGACACCTCGTGCTTGCCGTGAGACCACAGAGTTCACCAGTATAAAGGAACCAACCCCAAGATCCATCTAACAACATAACAAAAAGGCCATAATCATAAGTACAGGATGAGGAATGCATCGAAGATGGAGGACTGATCAGAGATAGCCAAATTACTTCTTGCCAGCACAAAATTAAAAATCTGGCATACCAATATAGTAATCCAGAAAAATTTGTAAACTTAGTTCAGTTGCTAATCTTAAAAAACTTAGGAGGATAGCATATTGCTATACAACAGCCCTAGGAGTGGTCATGTAGTGGAGGTTTAAAAGAAAAGTAGGTTAGGGCTCAAAATGGTTGAAATTAGAAATTGAATTTTGGCTCAGAAATAAGTATGAAATATCAAGTTCAATTGTTGGTCTCCGATTGTTCATAAGAGATGGAAAGATGATTAAGAATAGATGAACAAGAAGAAAACCCCATGCATAAAGACTGCAGCAAAGTTTGAAAGCTACAAATTTGGAATGCATAGCATCATCTATAAAGGTGTCCAGTAAAAAATTTCCGCTAGTGCAGTAGCAGCTGATCAGTATAATTCCATTAGGAAAAAGGCTGATCAAATAATTCTATTTGGTGAAACACAGTTAAATTGACAGAAGAATAATGATAGTAATTCATTAATTGCGGCCCCAAATACAAAATGGCATGATGAGCTCCTGGAAACCAGTCAAACATTTACTGACTTCTAATATGTAGTTTCTAATATTTGCATAAAAGACATTATCAATAAAGCAAGGGAATAAAATATGCTTTGACTCAAATCAGTAAGCAAAAAACAGTAACCATAACCATAAAGATAATTCAGTAAGTACATCAGCTAGAACATGAAAAGCTTATGTCTCGGTCTAATAATTCATTATTTACTGCCCCAAATACAAATTGGTATGATGCACTCCACAAAACCAATCAAACATTTACACTTTTTAATATTTGCTCCGAATGACATGATAAATAAAGCTAGGAAATAACATCTGCTTTAAATGCAATCAATAAGAAAAGACAGTAACCGTAACCAGACAGGAAAAACACTATACTTATAATTCCAAGAATTCATTGAACTATATCAGCTACTGCATGAAAAGCTTACCAAACTAGTACCATATGTCTCAGTCTTGGCATATCTTCTCGGATATATTTGAAAATCAACAGCTAGGATACAAATGCAAGTCAGAACCATCTGCAGTACAAAGAATCTTATAAGCCGGGAAAGGAACTGCAAAAATGCCAGTCACCCAAAATATTTAATCATGCACAAAGGATGCAGGAAAAATAAGACCAAGTACCAGAAGAACCCTGCATGAGGACAGTACTGTCCTAAGAGAAACAGACCCTTCAGAATAAGAAGTTGAGGTTACAGCCCTGCATTGAAGTGCAAATAATACTTGGTCAGTGTCCTAAATTCACAGTAAATGTGGTGCTCAAAGTACAGCTTCAAGTTAATAATAATAATAATAATAATAAAAGTAGTAATGATGAGGAAATATCTGTGACTTACAAGTTCTACCTTTTAGCAGCGATAAAGAAAATGAGTACCATCATAAAGATTGATGATACAAATATCCATTCAGATAGAACCTGCCATAAGAATTAGCCAGTGATTCAAAAGCAGGATACAATGCCATCCAGTTCATAAATGACACAACATATACCGAACAAGAGAGACATTATTAGACTAAGGTATAGCTTATTAGAAAAAAGTAAAAATCTCACATTATTCATCAATAGCCTGACTTAAATGCTAAAAAAAACCAAAAAAAAAACCACAAGAATAAGAAGAAATAGGAATTACACACCCCTGACCAAATACAAATATGCCCTCAAACAAATATTACTTCACATATGTGAAAAATGTATGATCAGAGATAGAAAAGGTCGTGTCTAGCTTATACTAACTGCTCAGTCAATAAATAAAGCAGGAAACCTGCTTAACCTTTTATATCCAGGTCCCAAGTAATAGCTAGTTGATTTTTTTTTAAAAAAATTATTATAATTAAGTATCATAATTTATAGTGCAAGTATTTAACATATTATACCATAAAACTTCATTATAAGTATTGTAATAGTAGTCAAGTCAAATCAACTCTACTAAGCCTTATTCTCAAATTGGTTGCAGTAAGCAAAATATTTGTCCAGGTTCTTATTCTTTGTCTACAGCCATATGCAGAAAGATTTGGGGCCACCATATCCTTTCTCAATTTAGAGAGAAATACTTTTGGGTTTATAATAGTAGTACTGTAATAAAAGCAAGAGATATTCGAAGGGAGAAATGAAACGCGTGTGCATACTAATCAGCTTAATCCATGGTTACCTTGCTAAGAAACTCACCTTTAACTCACATGCCATGGACAACTCTACGGTTTAACTACTTTTGCCCCATTAATTATTTGACTGAACAGCTATATAATCAGCTAGATAATTATCCTATCTAGAATTGGACCATTTCACAACCTTTCAAATTGCTAGAAAATACAGTCTTGCTTGATAGCACTTACCGTAAGAAGCAAAATCACAGGCAGAACAATGAACATAAAATCCACAGTGATAGTAGCTAAATAATATCCCAAACTCTTAGAAGTGAGAATTGCATCGTCATTTTTCTTGTTTGATGTCCTTGAAAACTCATGATCTGTAGAAATGGAAAAACAATGTCCAACATTAATAACCACATAATCTATATCTTGACCCTTGAAGAGTGTGAGTCTAATGCTTCGGCATAATATAGTACATTAAGAGAAAAATATACAAATTTAATAAATCTACAAACGGAAAATCACAAGATGGGTCCCAGAAAAAATTACCAGTTTTGTAAGAGAAGCAGATGGAGTGTCTCAAAACAAAGAGAAGCTAGGCAAAAGCAAAGCATACCCATAAGAGAAGTAAATGATTGCGACAATAAATTATCAAAAAACCAACAGAAACGGGAAGGATAAAAGTGACGTACAGGTACAGCAGTGGAAATTGCAAACAGTTCAAGCATGGAAGACCCACTCAAATTGCTCACAAAGCTGAAACAACAAAATAATAAATCGAAAAGTAGATAAAAAGGAAGATAATAGATAAAACGATCAGAGGAATTACTCTTCTTTGAGTCGCCTGTTGGGATTGAAAGACTTGGATGGAGAATCCATTACTGTAGAAGGAGAAAAAGCTCATAAATCATAAAATGCAGTAGACAAAGAGCTTAACACTTAACATTCATGAGAGAAAAATGATAAAATGGTTGAATCCTTCTAGATTTCCTTCTATACTATTTACGCCTTCACGTAAGCTAAAATTAATTGAAGTATATATAGACAATTACACGATTACTCTGACAAATTATTCGGCAAATCATTTCATCTTCAATAACTTGTTCCTCTAAAATTACAAATCCTATAAAAAAATTGAATAAATCCTGAATCACCTAACGAGTATGGAGAGGCAATTAGCAGAATGTGAGGAGATGAGAGTTGAGGAATCGAATCACCTGGGCTGAGACTTCAAATAGAGAATAAAGTAGAGCTTGAATTTTGGCTATTGATAGATTTGAAAGTGATTTCTTATGGGTTGCCAAGTGTTGGGGAGAAAACTGGCTAAAACTAACATGAATAAGAGCAAATAAACAATAAAATAGCAAGAAAAACACAAAAATTTAGCCAGATTCGATCAATACTACCTACGTTTTTTGTGACAGCTATTCTTTTATTTCAGAAAATATTAATTTTCTAATTTTTTTTGGTGTCATACAAAATTAGATTACAATATTAATATTTATATATAATTTATCAGGTAACTAATTATATAATTATTCCGTATCATAAACATGTATATGCGCTTTTCAAACCTACTAAAATTTCAGTCATACCTACACACTACTCAGATAGATTACTTTAAATGTCCGATTGGACAGTCTAATTCTCCCGACCGTTCTACTTCTTCCGAGAGTCCTGCTTTTTCCGAATGTCTCGTTCCTCCGAGTATCCTAGTCTGACTATACATACTCCATATATTTTTCCGACCGAATTTTTCTGAGCAAACACTCTTTACTCTGCTTCCATCATCTATTAGTCGGCTGGTATATGAGCCATTCCTAACACTAAGATTCAAGAAACAGAAGATTGGATAGCGTATGAGCTGCTGAGACTTGCATATTTTGCAGATCGTGCTGTGATGGTTTAGCGGGTTTATTTCAGCAAATTCTTTGAAACAAAGCCACAAAAAATAGTAAGACTATGTTTTTTTATTCAAAAAATAAAAGGAAAAAATGCATCCTCGTCCTGGACTTTGACTTTTTATTTTTTTAACAGTAAAATTGACTTTTTAAACTTTTTCAATTATTCACAAGTTTTTCTTTTTAAAGTAAAATTTTTTTCTTAAAATTTGATAAAAATAATAATTAATTTTAATATTTATTTTGATATAATACCTGTTTTTAAAATTTATAAATTAAAATAGTATCATTCTAAAATTGATAAATTTATTATTTTAACTATTTTTTATCAATTAACTGCTGACGTGACATAATTATGATACATTAACAGGAGTTAAATTACTCCAATTGCAAATTTTAAGGAATAAATTACTTTTTTTGAAATATTTTAGGAGACTTTTTGCACCTTCAGTTTTGTCACGTGATACTTTTTTTGCCACACAAAGTCTGAAATGCCATGAATTGGCTTGTCGTGTGTCAATTTAAATGCCACATCAATAGTTAACTAATGAAAAATAGTTAAAATAACGAATTCATTAGTTTTGAAGTGACATTGTTTTAAATTTATAAATTTTAGGAAAGAATATTGTATCAAAATATATATTAGAGAGTTAATTATTGATTCCAGCAAAATGTTTTCATTATATTGACTAATGACAAGGATGCTTCTAATATAGCAAATTTGATGTAAGGATTTGATAAGATTAAGATATTTGTAAATCATGAAAGACTTGAAGAAAGTGGTGATCTTATATATTGTAGAAAAAACTAAGAATACTTAAGCTGAAGTGGAAGGGTACATATTCTAAGAAATGGGAATGATGGATAAATCAAGGCTGCAATATGATTGACTATTAAGTAGTAAAATTAACTATTATTAACTCTGCTATCATTTAATTGATTATGTATTAGGTGGATGCTGAGGCAACATATTTGGTGGAGTAATGTGTGGGTTACCAGCCATGAGGATTGAGATTTAAGGGAAATTATGTAGTATCTGCTTAGCAATTGAAACATATTAGGAGTTTGCATTTTTTTATCGGTCTCATCCAATTTTACACCAATTAAGTTTTTTTTTTCCTTCGTATCTAATGGCTATGAAAATTTCGGACCGTTGATCAGTAAGAGTCATTTAAAAATACAAAATTTCGGCGGAGTTTGGACAAAAAAGATTTCAATGGTCAAATAAAAAACTATGTAAAAAGGAGAGTAAAAATCGAGTAATCGAAACATAGGAGTTTGCGTATTTTATTAGTCTCATCCAATTTTACACCAATTAGGTTTTTTTTTTCCTCCATATCTTATGACTATGAAAATTCCGGACCATTGGTCGGCAAGAATCACCCAAAAACACAAAATTTCAGCAGAGTTCACAAAAAAAAAATTCCGACATTCAAATCCAAAATTATATAAAAAGGAGAGTAAAAATTCCAAGAGAGAAAAAGAGAATACCTTACTATTTTATACAGGTAAGAGTTTGAATATATTTATGAATCCCATATGGAAAGAACTCTTTTTTCCTAAATTTACAGATCAAATAAAAAAATTTTGATTTTTCTATTTAGTCATAGTTAGAATTTTAAAAGAATTCTGTTACCATTTGAAATGATGGAAATGTCATCTTCAAACTTTTAAACTTGTAACTGAATTGTTTTAATCGGATTATTTATTTTAAGTAAGGGTGGCCGGATCTGTTTGAGTTATTTTTTTCGTTTTTTTTTATCAATCATTTTTGTTATTTTTACTAAAATTAAAAAATAATAAATAAATTTAAAATTAATATTAAATTACGTAATTAAAATTAAATTATTAAATTTAATTAATTTTAATTTTATTAAAAAAAATAAATTAAAAAAATAAATTAAATTATATATTAAAAATTTAAAAATAACAGATAAATAAAATTTAAATTTTATTTAAAAATAATAAATAAAAAAAACGAATAAAGTATTTAATACCATCCGTTATCAATATCCATGTCAACATAATCCTCCAATGGTAAACAAAATAATATTAATAATAATAATAATAATAATAATAATCAAACCTAAGCCAGCGGTTCGAGAAATCTGAGCAGAGACGAGAACAGAATACAAACAAATACAATCCTTTCTGATTTCTACTTTCATTACGCATGCGTAAGCGTAAGCGTAAGCGTAAATCTGTCAAATCTACCCCACCCCACCTTTGTTCTTCCTAGCCCTTTCAACTACTATCTATATACACCATCTTCCTTTTTTAGCCTCTTTAAATTTCCAATTTCTCTATTGAAATGCCTTTTAGATCTATATAAACCTGATCCTTTTCCTCTCTGTTCATTCAATTTCAGGTCAAACTTTCTTTTAATTGTTATTATCTTTCTACTTTTAGCTGTTCTGTTAGCTTGTGTGTTGAGTTTTTGTTTTCTGCTCAAATTAATTTGTCCTCGCTGAATTAATCCAAATCCCATTATCTAAAGCTTCGAGGTTTTACTTCTTCAATCCAATTCTCTGCGAATTCTGGTAAGCACGCATTGCGTTTCTTTCTTTAATTTTTGATTAGGGTTTTGTTTCGTCGCTAAATACTTTGCTTCTTTCAATGCCCAATTTTCATTTTATTTAGCACGTTCATTTGCTACCAATTCAATCAAGATTGAGTTGTTAGGTTTCGTGTTTTATTTGCTGTTTTATTTCTAGTTTTGGGGTTTTATGTTCGATTTCCACAAACTTGGGTAGTGGGATTTTTAGTTTTATAATGGATTATAGTAGGGATTGTTCCAGTGGAAATGTTGTCCATGTGATTCCTGGAACCGGCCCTGATAATTGGCTTCCAAATTCTATTGATCCTAATTCTGTTTGGGCCACAGAAGATGAATATCGTGTTTGGAACAATTCTGATGGCCTAAGTGATAATTCCAACTTTCAATCCTCACAAACACGCTCTGGTAGTGAACCACCAAACAAAAAATCAAAAAATAACTCCCAGGAATTGACTTCCAAGAAATCTATAGGGAAAATGTTTTTCAAGACTAAACTTTGTTGCAAATTCCGGGCTGGCACGTGCCCCTACATAACAAACTGCAATTTTGCTCACAGCATAGGGGAGCTTCGGCGTCCACCTCCAAACTGGCAGGATATTGTGGCAGCACATGAGGAAGAGAGAGGGGGTGTAATGGAGATAAGGGAGGAATTCCAAATTCCATCAGTGGGGGCATTCGGGGGGGACTCACAGAGGTCCTATAAAGGGAGGCATTGCAAGAAGTTTTACACAGAGGAGGGTTGTCCCTATGGAGACAACTGCACGTTTTTGCACGATGAGCAGTCCAAGAATAGGGAAAGTGTGGCAATAAGTTTGGGCCCAGGAGGGTATGCAGGAGCTGGAGGTGGTAGTGGTGGTGGTGGTGGTGGTGGTGGTGGTGGTGGAGGAGGAGGAGGAGGAGGAGGAGGGGTAAGTGGTGGTGGGAATGGAGCTAATGTGAAGCCATCAAATTGGAAAACTAGGATTTGTAACAAGTGGGAAATCACTGGGTATTGCCCATTTGGGAATAAGTGCCATTTTGCGCATGGAGCTGCAGGTATGTCTTGATAATTGTGAATTGCCAATCAGGTCTGTGTTTTGCACTTTTTTATTTTTGCTTGGGCGTGGATCAATTTTTGTTTAAATTTTTTATTTATGCATATGTACTATTGAAGTTCTTGTAAATCTATAGCATAGAGAGAGATACATGGTTATAGTGCTTCTTAGTTTGAGTTGAGCACTCCTTTTTTTTTTTTTTTCTAATAACATTTATACTTTTCCCTTTCAAGTTTCTATGGATAAAAGGATGACCACATGCCTTTTGTTTGAAGGAATGCATAGGAATTTTTCGCTAGAGATATCATGAAACAGTACTCCATGGTTGTCTCCTCGATTTAAAGTTTGATAAATGAAGCAAGGTGCTATCTGAAGGGTGAACTGTTATGAGTGTGTGTGTTTGATTAGCTATATGGTCTAAACAACTATTCAATTAGTTATGCCCTGTTACAATAAACTCTCTATGTAAGTGTTTTTGCTAGAGCTGCTTGTGGAATATGGGTTTTGAAATTTTTTGTAATCACTAGTTAGATGAAGCCTTTACACATCTTCATGTTTTGAGAAAGCAAAAGAAAATCCCAGAAGAAAGGGGAGAGAGGGAGAAGAGAGAGAGAGATAGTCAAGGGGGATGTGGATTTAACTTGTTTTTATTCTTATTTACATATTAAAAATTTTCTTTCTTGGATAATTTAATATTTGGGTTTCAGCTGTTGGCTGAGATTGATATGTATTTGAGAATTTTAGGAATCATTTGCAGATAATTTGAAGAATTTGCTATAACTGATATATCATGCAAAAGTTTGGATTTTCTGGGTTGTTAAGTTTGTATTTCAATGCTCAACTATGCTTGCAAGTTACTGAAGCAGAGTATTGTAAATACTTGAAGTTGATCTGACTTTAGCTGAGATTCTTATGACATGACTTGAGATGAGGAACTTGTCATATCAGTTCAGGCCTGTAGAACGAATGTCCGCATGTGGGTGGCCCATATGTAAAGCTACCTCAACAAACTATAAGCCTGATTGCTCAAATGCCAAATTCCTTTTAGACTTCATTTTGGGAATCCTGTTGTTCTACTTTCATTTGTAGATCAGATCATTGAGTGTTGGGAACACAATGTGTACCTAGTAATTCAACTATTAATCCGTGTTTGCTAAATATCAGTCCTATGTAAAGTTTCAGTGAGATATGGAAATGCCTTGCTATTTATACATTTCTATGTGATATAAATATGTTGTGTATTCTAACTATGGAATTTAATTTTGTTGGCTGCAGAGTTACACAGGTATGGTGGAGGGCTTGTGGAGTCTGAAGCTAAAGAGGCTTCTTCTGTCTCTGCTGAACTAAAGCAGGGAGGAGGGCCGTCAAAGGCCCCAGCTGATTCTGTGGTAGCATCAGTTGCTTCAGTTCCCCATTCTGATGCCTATCACCTTGGAGCACCATCACAAAGATCGTCAATTCTGATACAGAGGCCAGGCCAAAGAACTCATCAAAAGTGGAAAGGCCCAGACAAAATCAGTAGGATATATGGGGATTGGATTGATGACATTGAATAGTAAAAAAGAAAGTGGCTCCCTTTGATCAAGGAAGCTGTTAAGAACACGTGTTTGGGGGTTCATGCCAGAAGGTTAAACAGACAAGGAAAAAGGGTTTTATGAGGATGAACATGCATCGTGAAGGTTCAGCTGTGGGTTGAGCTGGTTTCATGGTGCAAGAAGCCGCCTTTTGATGTCAGTTTCAACCCAGTTATCTTCTACATATTCAGTTGTAGACTTGTAGTTTTGTATGTTGTACTACGTTTGCAATCTTGTTCTTTCGCAACGAATCGCAAGAGCTTTAATCTTTGTAGTTGTACCACGTAGACCGCTTTATGTATTGAGTATGCATCTCTCTTTCGAAGCAGAGTTTTCCTTTGTTTTAGAAAATGAAGAATCTGTACCTGCCAGATGATTACCTTTGTTTAGAAAATGAAGAATCTTTACCTGCCAGATGATGCATTTGACATCTTGAATTAGCCACTGCTTGTTTATTGCTTCCATGTTTCGCTCTTTTACCTGTTAGTTCTAAAAAGAAAATGAAAGTTAACCATATTTTTTGTTGCTGTTGTTTTTAGGCGAGTTGGAGCTTAAACTCATCAGCTGATTTTAGTTCATTTTTCCCTTCTGTCCTTGTTTTCCAATGAATACGACATTTTTGTGTGCATTAGGCTTTTAATTGTTATATCATCAACTTAATTGATCCCCAACTCGGAGAACTGGTTCTCTGCTCAAGTATTGCTATGTATAAACTTCTCCATTGGCCAGAACCCTAGCATTAGATTGTATATGAGGCAGTTTATTCGTAACCAACATATGACTTTTGGAAAATATTCGAGGGAGATTGGATGAAATGCTAAGTAAAGGGAAAAATCATACCACAACTAGTGAATTATTGAGCTATTTATAGGGCTGTTGGCTTTGAATGCTTATTAAAATCAAGGTAGTTAATCACTTATCATTGATTGTCTGAACTGTTATGAAAGTATAAAGGTTGCACCGTTATAAAAGTTATGGAATTGCTCAGTTTCGAACTTTGTTCATTGGATCCGAGCTGATTGTATTAGTCTATAGATCTCGAATATTACAGATCCCAGCACTTTTTGTATTTTATCCTTATCTTAATATTTTAAATACATTTATATATTTGTTATTAATTTTTTAATATATTAATTAATAAAATGACAATATAATCAATTACAAATATTTTTTTTATAATATTGAGATATATTATTTTTTTAATCTATATACTAAGGGTTAAAAAGTTAAAGAACAAGAAAGAAAAAAAAAACAAAAAACTAATTAATGTAGTATTTAAAATGAATCACATTTGTTATTGATTTTAATAAATGAATGATTATAAACAACTTGTGTGGAGTTAAAAACAATAATTAAAGAGAGCAATTTTCGGAGCTAAAGCTGCTAACATTCAGACAAAACTTCCTCAAACTTCTCATGAGGACTTGTTCAATAGCCAATAACCATAGTCAACATGCATGGATAAGAAACCAATATTTCTACATCATATATTTCTTGTAATATGATCATAAAACACAGCAAATTTTCTTATTAATTTTGAGATGAAAAAATCTAATGCCATCTTTTCGCAACTTACTCTTTTCTCTTTCCCGTCAATTTCCTTCCCCCATGCAAAAATCTAAGACCGCCGGAAGAAATATTATCTCCGGCCATTATATTACCCTAACACTCATCATTCAATGTCGTCCACTCATTCTTCTTTGTCTCCACAACAAACGACCCTTAATTCACCCTCCATTACTATAGTTCTAACTATAGTTCTTCTTGTTTTTTTGTTTATAGGTTTTTTCTCTATGTACTTCTGCAGATGTTTCATGGATAGTGTGATTAATAGTTGGCATCTACAACGGACCCCTTCAGGAAATATTATAAATGCAAGTGGTTCATTGGGAAATGAAGGCCTTGACCCTTCGCTAATACTACTTTTTCCTTTGTTTGATTATTCAAGCGTCAAGAAGTTCAAATGGGAAAAGAATTTTGGTTCTGAATGTTCGATTTGTTTAGCTGAATTTGAGGACGATGATTCGCTTCGTCTTATATCAATTTGCTACCATGTCTTCCACCAAGAATGTATCGATCTTTGGTTCAAATCGCATAAAACTTGTCCGGTTTGTCGAAGTGATCTTGATTTGCCTAGAGAAACATTAGAAAAGGCTCAAAGTGATATCGATTTGCCTAGAGAAACATTGGAAAAGGCTCAAACATTTGATCATTATAATATTAATGATACTATGCATGAAAAGGACAAACCGATATTAGAGCATGTTATATGTATCGATGTTAGAGACGACGACAATAATGATGATGATGACGACGACGACGGCAATGGTGATGATGATGAAGAGAAAAGTACAGAAAATTGTGAAGGAGCAACTACTAGTAATCATACGAAGATACAAAATAAAAGTATCGAAAAAATTGAAAGATTTTCGCGATCACATTCAACGGGACACTCCATAGCAATGACTAGAGAAGAGGAAGAGGAAGATAAATATAGTTTGAGATTGCTTGAGCATGTCAATGTCAAAATGAAAAGTGGACATAATGCAACTGAGAGTTGCATTACTTTTGGGGAACTTTCAGGCCATAGATATGGAACAGAACTGAGATATTCCGATGGACACATCAATCAAGTATAAATTTTTCTAATTTCTTTTCACATATATGTATGCTTAATTTTTCTTTTTAATTAATTAGCACTTTTCTTTTCTTGATAACGTTGTTTCTTTTTTTATTTACATATATTCATAGGCCTTTCTAACATCTATACAATTATATATACAATAATTATCAATTGAAACATGGAAATCCAAGTTTTTTTCTTCATTATTATGGGTTATATTTCATTTGACTCAAGAATTTATGTCTTTCTTCATAATACAAGTGAAATAATGCTTCTGGTTTATGTACCACCAAGCAATTAATATTAAAGAATGAAGATATCATCATTGTGTAATGTGACAATATTTGGATATATACTCCAAAGTAGAAAATTAACTATGAATTTCCAAATGAAAATACCATATTAGGACCAATTATTGACGAGTTGTTTAGAATTTAGGTCTAATTAGATGAGAATGTGATAATTAAGTCATACTTTTAGTCAATTTGCTCCATTGAATATTTCTTTTTCAACAAATTGGTTTAATTTGTAAGAACCAATATTAATTTTTCAAGTAGTCCAATATCATGTTAGTCCTATAACGTTTATATTTTAATGATATTTATTTAGAATCAAAGTAGACCATTCTGGCCTATTTCTCCAGTTCATGGACAAACTCCCTCTATAAGGCATCTATGCACGGGGAATTAATTAAACCTTTTAATTAATTGTGTCTTTCCTCTTTTTCCTAGTCCATAATAAAATCTAATATTATTAATAATATCTTTTTACCAAAATGCCCTTTTCTTTTAGATGTATACATGATCCAGTAGATTTTCTGAGTTACCTGTCAGTACAAACATAACAATAATTATAGAATTATATAAATTAAACTCTTTTAAATCATCATATTAATTTTTCAATTAATATTTATCCATTTATTTACGTACAAATAATGAGAGACTTCTAACCAAATATCATGACTATCCAAAGTAATAAAAAAGCTAGGTGACTTGACTATACCCTTTCATAAAATAGTCACCTCACAATTACTCATTTTGCTTTATTTTATCTCATTTAAATTTTGAGTATGAATTAATGTCAACTCATATAAACTTAAATATAGTTGTCCTAATACTATTTAACCTTTGTTTCCAAAATACCATTTATGAATTTTATCCACTTTGACAATTCACTCAGACTATCTCCCAACAATGATATTTTAGAACTTATGAGATAATTTTCTTAATAAATTCAGAATGATAAATCATGTATTGATTACTCAACTATTTTCATATAGGTCATGATACATCCAACCTTCCAACTATATTCACCTCTCAATAGAGGTAAGCAGTTATATTGTCAAAGTATAATATTCAGGCATTCATTACTTAAGATAATTTTGGTGATCTCAAGTGTAAGATACTTGACCACTGCTATGAAAAGATTTTTCACCGACATATATTTAATATCTCTATAAAGATTCTCTTGACAGATCTCCAATATACTTATTCTTCTAATAAGTATCCATATGTAAGCATAATTAAAAGGGGAATCACATAAAACGAAAAATGATAGAAAAGAATAAATGAGAAGGAAAAGATAATGAAATTATTAGTTAGAGCAGAGAAAGCTTAGGTATGATAAGGAATAGAGTTCTTGTTGTAGCAACTATTGTATTTTAGTAATGTTAGTAGTTGTATATTCATATTTCAATAGCCATGCAAACGTAGGCACCGATGTTGCCATACATATGTTTTCATTTGCCAAAAAAATGTTGGTGTAGGCACCACTACATCTACCATATGTGTCTTTAATTTTTGACTTGTCACATTCGGGTTTGGTTGGTATGGGTGAAAAGTTGAGTTTCATTTCTCTTTCAAACACACAACTCTTCTACTCAACTTGTAGGCACGGGAATAACTAATTATGGAACTAATCATAGAGCCACGACCACACCTGATAACAGGGCCTAGCAGCAGCCCGGTCCATGGAAGTTTATGGGCCCGGTCCACTAGTCCGGTCCCGAGTTTGCTTCACGAAACTATGAGACAGAAGGGTTATCCCTTTCGGGAAGAGTCAATGTTCTTCTAAAACGGGAGTTCCCTTGGTAGCTTCCTAATTAAAGTAGAATTCCAAGCTTATATAAAGGGTTCGGCTTACTTGTGTACACATGGTGTGACACGTCAGCACTCCGGTAAGGATTATTATCAGAAATTGGTGAAGATAATTTTTGCGTAAAACAGTACAAAATTCAGTGATAATTTTATTACGAAAAATAATTCAATTATTTTTACATTATTAAACGTAAATTTAATGATCATGAATAAAATTAATACGTGGATAAATGAATTTCACGCCTAAACCCGTTTAATGATTGCGCATTTATAGAATAGAAAGCCAATGTGGCTGATGAAACAAATGGTGTCTTATTAGAACCCATATTTGATGCCACTTATTATTAACATCATCCTACTCATCCGCCATGTGTTTTATCACCTTCATTTTGACCGGATATATTGGGTACTCCCTCTGTTTTTTTTATTAGTCACTTTTATTATTTTCACTAGGATTAAGAAATAATAAATAGACTTAAATTTAGTATTAAATTACGTGATCAAGACTAAATTATCAAATCTGATTGGTTTAACTTTATTGGGAAAGAAAAACAAATTGAAAAAGCAAATTAAATTATATTGAAAATCTAAAAGTGACAGATAAATAGAATTTAGATTTTACTCAAAAGTGAAAGATAAAAAAAACGGAGGGAGTATCATTTTGATGGCAAGGTGATATTTCTGTTATAAGCAATATTTTAAGATTAAATTGACATATAATCCATCCGTTCTATTTTATATATAATTTTTTAATAAAATTTAAATTTTATTTATATATTATTTTTAAATTTTTATTGTAATTTAATTTTTTTAATAAAAATTAATTTATTTAAAACCAATTAAATTTGATAATTTAGTTAAAATTACGTAATTTAATATTAAATTTATATCTAATTAATATTTTTTAATTTTTATAAAAATAATAAAAATGACAGATAAAAAAACAAAAAGAATAAATTTTATTAATTTTGAGATTTTGGCTTTTTTTTTTTATATTCAGCATTTTTTATTTTTTGATCATTAGATTATGATTTAAACGGTAAGTTAAAAAACAAAAATTACAGCGTGAAGTGAACGGATTATAAACAAAATTTTTAAAAACAAATTTCTTAAACGATATGCTGACAGCTGACTGAAAGTTCGGAGTCATTTAATTTTTAAGGTTTCCGTTTTTTCTTTAAAAAAAAAATAGAAACGTGTTTGGCTCCACCTTGGGGTTTTAGTTTCTGTAAAATTATACCAGAATTGTTTTTCTAAACAAAAACTAAAAATAAGAATCCACAAAAGATGGATTTTACGTTTAGTTTTTAATTAGAAAAAATAACAGCTACTATTTATTGTTTCTTCTGTGGAACGCCGACCTTCGCTCAAGCCGCCGACGCCGCCGCCACCGCCCACCTCTATAGTGCTGCCGCCGTCTGTCTATTGAAGGTTTGTCGATAGAAAGAGTTTTGTTGCTTCTTTTGTCAATTTTTTCTTCACCATATCTTTTGACAATACTGGGTTTAAATTATCTTCAGTAATGATTTGTAAATAAATTTGTTGTTGTGGTCACTGTGCAATTTATGGAACTTTGGGTGAAAGGAGGATTGCTATTTGTCTTGAAGGTTAAAACTGTTGTTTCTTTGTCCTGCTTGAAACTTACTACACCTAGACGGCTCGTAAATTTTTGCATTCTTGGCAAGCAGGTGGTTTCCTATGGCACGAAGCTTGTTAAACATTTTATTTTCAAAGCTAAACTCAATAAGAACCAGGAAATGTGAACCATCACTTAGTACACAGTTGTCTTTCCTTCTATTTTGTGGATCACTTTTATTTTGAATTGGTCTTTTGAGTTCTTTTCTGGTTTGTTCTGTAAGTGGTGCTTAGATGCAAGCCCAAATAGGCTATGATCAATATATCAACTGCAATCTAATCAACTTCAAGGAAAACTATGATAGAAGATACACATGCATCTAAAGCCCTTGCCTATAAGAACCCTTTGCTTGCAGACACATCATCTCTGTCATGCTTAATTCCTAAGCTACTAAGAATACCATATGTTATAAGGTTCTCAGTAGAAGTTATAATTGCGAAATATCAGCTTTTAGGAAAGAAACTATAAAAAAATACTGTAATAGAACAAGGCATAGCCTTCAAGGGGGATAAATTCAAACTTTGTAGTTCTCATATTCTTCATATAGATATCGTGATGCATAAGGCCAAATCTGAACTTCTCATTTGCCTCTCTTGGGCTGCATTCTTCATTAACATATTAACTAACTTTTCTTTTTCTATTGTCTTACCACTGGTTATATGTGTCTGCCTGTATAATGTCAGTGCATGGATCAAAAATGTAATATAAAACAATAACCTACTTACACTATAGACTGTGGACCAAAAATCAATATTAAATCCGATTGTCCAAGCCGCCTTTCTATGTTGCACAATCACTGTGAAGACAGCTGATTGTGCGGCCCCAACTAAGCTCATCCATGTAGTTAAAGATAGTTGAGCAGGATACCTTTTCCAGGTGAATGCCTGCATTTTTATGGAAATTTAGGATCAAAAAATAAAATTTAATAAGCCGTATATATAAATAGATGGGTGTAGTGCAGAATTGGACCTGCATAATATACCATATAGACCATGTTACGCAACTTGCGGCAGTAAGAATTGAACCCTTTAACCAGCTCTTATTATTGCTGGTGTTATTATCTCCATGAATATGAATTAGAGGTTGCCAAAGATTTTTCATGATAGGTCCCTTATATAATGTCATAGTCATTACACCACCCAAAGAAAATCATAGTTATCTCTGTTATCATTGATATAAAATTGATGGTTTTTAATTATTTTTAATTATCAATTATTTCTTGTATTTATCAAATTAAACTTCATACATGTATAATGCTTGTTGATGTGTTAAATGATATATTTATTTTATTTTGTTTTTGGAGTTTTGAAGGCACGTTTTCCCATCCTTAGAGATATGCCTTCATATGACATAAAGCGGCAAAAATATATACCTCTTGCATGTTGTGTGATTCATAATTTTATTAGAATGCAGGGAAGTATAGACTCTTTATTTGTAAAGTATGCAAATGAAAATATTGTGCTTGGAGATTATTAACAAAACAATGAAGCCAGTACTTCAGAGCCGCGGAAAACTGTTGATATAAATGCAAGTCAACTTCGTCAGATGAACAGTACTCGAGATAGAATAGCACAGAGATTATGGTTGAATTATAATAATTGACATTTATATTGTTAATTTTTCTTAAATAGTGATTAATTTTTTTTATTATAATGATTTTTTAATGTATTAGATTTTAAATTTTGAATTTCATTAAATATTTATTATTCAATATTAATAATTATATTATATATATGTATAACATGTATTGATGGATATCAAAACATTTTTTGAAAAACAAATAGAAAAACAGTTTTTGAAAAATCAATAACAAAAACTAAAAATAGTTTATGGATTTTAAAAAACTAAAAACTAAAAACATACAACCTTACCGAACGCATCCTAAAATGTTTGTTTCTTTAAAAAAAAACAATTAGGGCGTTAATTTGTAAAAAGTTTTAGGTTCTGAGTTAAATAGTTAAATAGGTGAAATTTAGAGGTAAATTTATAATTACCTAAAACAATTGTCCTTTTCTAATAAGTAATGCCTCCAGTTCCTTCGTCTCGTTTCTTGCCTCCTCCTCCTCCTCCTCCTGGGTGTATTATGCAAAATGAGTGAGCCACCAAACCCACCTGGACTGATGATATCAGCCACTGAACGAATTCGCTCCTTTCTCCTCTCAGCTTCCAAACAAGAAACCCTTTGTCAGCAGCTACGAGATCTTGCTTCCAATCTCACCACTCAAAATAATCTACCCTACAAGTCCCTCCGTAGTATATGGATTGCGTCTCCGCCATCAACAAGGCCTGACTTGATCCGTCTTTTTTCAGTATCTGAATTCGTCTTCACCGCTCCTAAACCCAGAGAAAAGGTTAGACATTGTCTTTCTGTTTGGTTTATGTGATAACGATCCAATGTGAGAAAATATCTTTCGATTGAAGAATGAATTACCTGTTTTTGGAGATAAAGAAATGTTGAAAAATATTGATTTATTGAAAGTGGATGTTGTTTTAGTTAAACTTGATCGCAATCAAGAGAAATCTGTTGTTTGTTTCGGTGCGGTTCATTGATTATTTGTCTGTTGCTATAGAGTGAAGAGCTAAAGGCTAGACTTAGGAAACTTGAGGAATTGGCAGAGAAGAAAGCGTATCGAGAGCTTGTTAAGGATATTACGCCGAAGAAGGATGAGATTGAGCCTTTCTCCTCGTATAAGGATCAGCTTGGTTTTGGTAACTATGCCTCTACTTGCTCTGCTTGTCTGACTGTTTATTTATTTTACTAATTATGGATTCAACATGTTCATATATTACTTTGTTTTCAGAATTTTGTTTTGTTTTTGTTTGTCTGCGTACCATGGTTATTTGTCTTAGCTCAGCTATCATTATGCATACAGTGACTATTATTAGTCGGTTCATGGCATTACACCTTCAATTACTGAGGTGGGATTTAAAGGAAATGGCGTGAACATGACCAAGGAGAGATACAGAAAAGGATCCTTACAATTGTAACTTTTTTTAATTTTTAAGTTTAGATTTTCCTGGGAATAATGATCAAAGAATAACAAAACAGTCCCCTTCACCTGGTTATGAAAGGATAGCATATTGAGTGTTGTGTGACCATATGTAAGACTGGTCTTCACTCCATTGCTAACACATGGGGAATTATATTGGCAGGTTGGTAAGAATTAAAATCCAGACCAATTGTTTTGATACTGTTCCATCGGGATATCTAATAGTTTGTTATTGTGGGGTCAATGCTATCAAAACTTGCTGTGAGAGCCTAAAAGTTCGTGCATCTTGTTATTTGACTGCTGAAGAATGTTCTAGATTTTCCAATAATAGGCTGGTGACTTCCAATCTAATTACATATGATTCCTTTCTCAATAATGATGGTTTCCATGTGATTTTGATGTTTGATATCAGTGAATTGAGGAGAAATTTTCTGCTCTTTTACTCTCCTTTACCATCATATCCATTTACTTGTCTACATGTTGCACTTGCTTTGGTATTAGAGCTTAAATCTCATTTAGCCTATAATGATGCTTTTAACCTGCTTCTTAGTTCCTTTTGCCCGACTTGAATGAGTGTTTGTCCTTACACTAGGAGGTGGTGTTTCAGAATTTGCAAAATAGAAATTCCATTTTAACGGTCTTGCTTCTCAACTCATTTCTTTGGTATTTTGGAATACTTTTGAAAGGGGCATTTGACATATGTAAAATATGGATCCTACAAGTGAATCAATTTCAAAAATACCCATGTACAATGTTTTTATGCATTTCTTTCCTTCCAGGAAGATGCTTTTGGGGTTCTCTTCCCATTATTCTTTCTTCCATTCTTCTTTTCCTGAAACTGGGAATTACAGACACAAGGTTTTTGTTGATTTTTGATTATTGATTTCCTTTTCCCCTCTTTTATTTTAGGATTAGATATTTCAAATGGAAAATAATACCTTAAGGTCGTGGTGAGTTTTGTAAGAGCAAGATGATAGAAATTAAGAATGCCTCCTTTTTGGGTACCTGAGGAGATTACCTTTGAACGGTATGCACCTTGGTGCCTTGTGTCATCAGGAGTGTTAGCTGCCCCTTTATTTCATTCTGCATTTATACACTTCGGGTGAACAAAATCGTTTGATATCTTAGTTGAATATGCCCTCTGAGTTGAGAATTAGATTCCTGTTTCACGTTGGTCTTCCCTCCCTTATTTTCTTTTTAATGCTTCTGCCCCCAGTAGGAGGGTTTTTTTTTTTTTTTTTTTGTGAATTCCCATAATATTGAATTGATTTCCCCAACTTCTGTAAATTCCACATCGCTGTTCAATTGTTCCAAAGCTTGGCCATTAGAATTATATGATTTTTGATGCAAATTATGAAATTTGATTCCATGTTCTGATGTCATTGTATTCTGAACATCTACAGGCTTGCATGTTGCTCTTACCATGTTCACTGGATACCTGGTGGGATATGCAGCATTCAGAGCATTGTTTGGCCATAATCCTGCAATGGTAAGACCTTTTGAACTTGTATATATCTTTCGTGATGATATTAGGTTATTCAGTGTACATTCCAGAAGTATATGTACGTTGGTGTTTTTGCTCCTGACTGTTCTCTTGTATATTTTGAATTGAATTATAATTGATGATCCTGTCCATTTAATCCAGAGTGCTGCGGGAGGTATTCTTGGGTTAGTTTGCGGAATGCTTGTAGAAACACTTCTTTTCATCATAAAAACTTCTTCCAGTCAAGATCCTAAATCTTCGAGGTTTACTTCCACAGTTAAGAAGAATCAGTAGAGTCTGTTGTTTCAAATCTGTGGCATTGTAAAGAAATTTCACAATGTTATCTCGACTTGTTCATATGAAATGAGACAGATATTCTTAGAGGGAAATTAAAACTAGTACAGAAACATGAATGAGATGAATATCTTTCATTTTGTCTTATAATTTGTGGCCTTTGCTAGCATCCTTCAAATTTTTTTGACCATTAGATTGTGTGTTAAAAATTGGTAGTACCATTTTCTGGGGACAAACCAAGCTTTTTCAAAGAGTTGTCAAAGCAGTATACCCAAAGGGACTAAAATAAAAGTTGGAATTTTTTTTTTTTTATTTCCACATTACAGAGTCCTGAAAACGTATATGGCTGTTTATGTTACACTGGAAAAAAGGTTTACGAGAGTTTATCTGCAGTTAAGTTTCCTGTTAAAACTGGTTTTGAAGGGTTAATTTTATCTGTAATCAATAAAATTTGATGATTGTAATGTTATAATCGTTATATTATGATTTGTAATGAAAAAATAATTAAACTTTTATTTTATAATAAAAAATTTATAAAAATCATAAAATTGAAAATTTAGCTATTGAAAAAAATAACGTAATTTTTATTTTGGTTCATTATTTAATTGATTTATTTTTTTAATGAAGCATTTTATATAATATCAATATAATTATTTTTTGATTTGTATAATATCAATCTAATCAGAATAAAAGTTAAATTAATTTTTTTGATGGCCGAATCTTTTATTTTTCAATTTTTTTGACTTTTTTGTTAGAAAATAAAAATTTTGTTATGTTTTGTTATAAATCATAGTATAGAAATCATAACATTACAATTATCAAATTTTAGTGACTACCGATTAAATTAATTCGATTTTGAATTATGAATCCATCAATTTTCGACTACCAGCCGTTCATTGAATTCTTCTTCTTCTTTATTTATTTATTTATTTATTTTTAGAGAGAATGTTTCCTTTTTAATGCTTATTTAGTTTTTGTTTTCTTTATAAGTTGTGGAAATTGCCCCAAATATTTTAGTTACATTTTTTATTTCGAAAATAAATATTTTTGTTAATAAGCAGTAAATTGAAAAATATGATTGGATAAACAAGATAAAACTTCCTTAAAAAAAAAAGAAGCAATACTGAAGTCAACATTAAAAGAAAAAGTGTCTCCCGTGGCTGTTGAATGTTCATTTGACACATACATGCGTTGTTGTTAATGGATATGTATGAACAATTACTGTTAAATCAATAAATAATATTTTTACTTTTATATTTTTCATGGAACCGTTTTAATTAAATACATTTAGTATATTTAGCTTACCAAAACATGCAGTTGAAATTGATTTAGTAAATTCAACTTATCAAATCATTTGTCACTAAATTAAAGCTCGGTACATGGAACCATTTAGAGTTTTAATTTTGTAAATAATAAAGATAAATTTACACTTGAAAATATAAAGCATGTGACGCTTAATAATATTAATATAGAATCATACGATATTAAAATTAATAAAAAAATTTATCATAATCTATTAAAAAAATAATTTATTTTATTTTTAATTTTTGCTAATTTTATATGAATGTGAAATATTTTATTATAAAAATTTAAATATCAAATTAATGCAATAAAATATTATTTTTTTAAAAAAAGTATGAATTTATGTTTATTATTTTTAAAATTGGATAATATATAAATTCTTTTCTAAACTATTATCATTTATTAGATTTTTTTCTCTAAATTAATTGTATATTAGATTACATGCAAAACTTGTAAAAAATATCAGATTAACCACTCAATTTTTTTAAAATATAAAAAATATATTATATATTATTAAAAATATTAAATTATTATTTTAAAATTTATTAAAAATATCAAATTATCTTTCTATTATTGTAACATATGTTTTTTGTGAATTGATACATGTTCTATAATGGGTAGTTTGATATTTTTAATAAATTAAAGAAGATAATTTAAAATATAATTAATTTAAAAAAAATATTTGATAAATAATGATAATTTACAAGAAATTTATATATTAACTTTTTT
The DNA here is from genome assembly GCA_037975025.1 of Excoecaria agallocha. Lineage (NCBI taxonomy): Eukaryota > Viridiplantae > Streptophyta > Magnoliopsida > Malpighiales > Euphorbiaceae > Excoecaria > Excoecaria agallocha. The sequence continues at coordinate 41,540,462 of CM075819.1, read as the reverse complement.
TTTTAAATTGATAGACACGTAAGATTGATGGATTGTTAACAAAATTTGAGCAATGAAATGGATTGGGAATTTAAGTTGGAATATGTGTCCATATACTAAGCTTAAATTTAACTCACTGATATAAATTATGACCTCTATAGATTCAGTGCACCTCTAGATCCAAATTAGAAGTTCGTAGGACTGGCACGTGGGGACATTGCAAACAGCTGTCATGTGAGATCACAAGGAGCACTAGTTTTGATGAACTCAGCTCTATTTTTTTTAATGATTAATCGATAAATCAATTTAAAAAATTAAGTTAAAAATTAAAACTGAATTTATAGTAATAGACTAATTTATAAAAATTATTAATAATAAGGTTTATATTAATCCCTAATAATTTCACTTTTAAATTAATAAAATCATATAATTAACTTCCTTTAAATTAATTATACTTCAAAATATAAATTAAATTAAATAAGTCATAAATAATTATCAAATATAAAAATAAAATAATAATTCTTAAAATTATATAACAAGCCGTAATCTACCATCTATTCATCGTATCCTAAATAAAAATACAGCTAAAATTGTCAACAAATTAAGATGTAAATATTTTTTTAGAGAATAAAATATAATAGAGATAAGTATGAACCGGTTAACTGGTCCATTAATAAAAAAATTAATCAATTCATTAATATCGGTTTTTTAAAATCACTAACCATTAATTAATCTGTTGCTTCGGTTAACTAGTCCATCGATTTCGATTTTTCGGTTTGGTTAACCAATATTTTTCGGTTAATCATTAAAATTTATAACATAAAATTATTAAAAAAAATTAGATAAAGTTCAATTCAATTTTAAATGTGTAAAATAATTTAATATAAAAATTACGAAACAAATATAATTTACTAGTTAAAATTTATGCTATATAGATTAATAGTTGATATTATAAAATAGATTTAATATTTGTTGAAAATTAGAATATGTTTGATTTTAAGTTAAATAAAATTTTGAATAATATTAAATATTATAACATAAACTCTAAAATATAAGAAAATGTAATTACATGCTATTAAGTAAAATATAAACATCAATATATGATAAAAAAATAATATATATAAAAGTTAATCGAATATTCTATATAAATATTACTATATAACTAAAAAGAATGACATAATATAAATTTAGTTTAATATAAAAAAATAATATATATAAAAGTTAATCATATACTATATATAAATATTACTATATAATTAAAGAGAATGATATAATATAAATTAAGATATAAAAACAAAAATATAATTTAAATATATTTTAAAATATTATTTTATATAAATTTTAGAGAGAAATAGAAAAAAATTGAAGATATAAAAAAAAAATATATATATATATGAACCGGTTAACCGATACTTAAAAACCTAAACCGTAATCATTAACAAAAAATATAAAAAATTAAAAATTGTAACTGAGTCTATCGGATCGATTAACCATAAAAATCGGTTCGATTTCGGATCGGTTTTACAATTGATCATATTTTTGATTTTTTTTCTCATTCCTAAAATATACTAAATACTAAAACATTTGAAAATTTTCAATAGAAAAATATATAATAAAAAACTTTTTAAGTGTAAAATTAAATATATGAAACTATAACAGAAAACCAATAATATAGGAATTACACTCTAAAATCAAATTCGAAGTATCTAATTAGATGGACCACATTTCAAGGCCCACCATATATGCTACAGGGGAATTCTAAACCCTTGATTATGTCTTGGTCATCTTGATCAAGGGTTGAAAATGCCCCCTGTAAAGTGCATGGACCATGGTGGTATTACTATACAATTCAGAGAGTCAAAAACCAGTAATTTGTGTGCCTCTTTATAGCAATACCATCAGCTATGGAACATAGACTTTACTAAAAAGGTAAGGACCAATCATTAATACTCCTTCTATTTATTATTTTCATAAAAATATGAAAATATTAATTAAATTTAATTTTAATATTTTTTATATATTATTTTTAAATAAAATTTAAATTTTATTTATCAATTATTTTTAAACTTTCAATATAATTTAATTTTTTTAATAAAATTTAATTTATTTAAAATGAATTAAATTTAATAATTTAGTTAAAATGATATAATTTAATACTAAATTTAAATTTAATTAATAATTTTAATTATTGCAAAAATAATAAAAATAATAGATAAAAAATTAAAAAAATTTAAATTATATAATTTTAATAAAATTTAATTAATTTTTAAAAAAATTAATTTTTATTAAAAAAATTAAATTATATTAAAAATTTAAAGTTCATATATAAATAAAATTTTAATTTTACACAAAAATAATGCATAAAAGATGAAGAAAGCAGTACGGCTAAACACAAAAACGACAAAGGCTTAAATTGTCTTAATCTTGTGATACCAGGCAGTATGGCATACCGTAATCCGTAACCTTGGGCTTGCTTTGGTATCACCTTCCACGTGGCAATAGCCTTTCCATTTTCCGTGACGCGTGGACTTCACTCTTCTTTAATTTTAAAGTTCTTCCAGATCGCCGACTCCCACGCTCTTCCCTTCTCATAAGCTTCTCTCAAGTGCACTCTTACACGTGTTATCATCTACACCGTTAAAAAAATTCTCTTAGTAACCACATCTAACGGCTTGTTAACTTCTATTTATATACATAATCGGACTCTCCTTCTCAAAAAACCTGGTAAAGCTCTACCATTAACAGTTAATTACTATAATACGCCATGAAAGCTCTTCTCTTGAGATCCGGATCCGTCCCAATACACATGCCGGCGTTCTCCGATTCACCGAATTTGCGTCTCTCCCGTCGCAATTCAATCTCCGGTGGGAAAATGACCATTACTTCCCCCAATATCTCTATGCACCTGGAGATTAACCGCCATGAAGACGCTTCAATTCGCCGCACAGTCTCTGAAGCTAACATAATCGGATCGGAAACCGGGCTGGAAAAGCTTTCAAGAACAGGTGGTCGGTCGTTTCCCGCGAGGATACTGGAGGAGGATTATCTGTCAGGAGCTGAGGTCGATGATGATTATGGACGTTCGAATATGAAACACAACAGAATCTGGCCGGAAAAAAGCATTCCTTCGGAGGATCTAGGGTTCACCGGAGACGGATTCGGGAAAGGAATGAAGTCTGGCGGTGGAGACGGCGGGGATCATGGAAACAAAAGAGATGATGGCAGCGAACACGGGGACTTGAGCAAGATAGGTGATTATTATAAAGAAATGATAAAGTCAAAACCAAGCGATTCTTTGCTTCTGAGAAACTACGGGAAATTCTTGCACGAGGTGATTAAACTGATTAATTATAACGAAATTGAGTAATTGAAAGATGAGTTAATCATGGTTTATTGATCAAATAATATAATTAATTGTGTATGAATTAGGTTGAGGGAGACATTGAGAAAGCTGAAGAATACTATGGAAGAGCAATCCTTGCGAGTCCAGGAGATGGAGAAGTACTGTCTTTGTATGGCAAATTAATTTGGGATTCACAAAGAGATAGTGAGAGAGCTAAAGCTTATTTTGATCGAGCTGTGTCTGCTTCTCCCAATGATTGGTAATTTTGTAGCTCTTAATCATTTAATTATTGATGATTAATTCAAAACAAATGGAAGTAAATGTTTATTGCTGTGGATGTGTAGCATGGTAATGGGATCTTATGCCCAGTTTATGTGGGAAGCAGAGGAAGATGATGATGAAGAAGAAGAAATTAATGGGAAGGCTCAAGAATCACCTGCTATGGTTGCTGTTCTCTAGCAGCAACTCTTAATTTCCAATTGGGATAAGGTGCAATTCTGACTGGTTTTGTCCTAGAAGTCTTGAATTTAATATGCTAAATGTTACCCAATTGTGTTATTTTCTCTTTACTTTTGGAAAAGTTGCAAAAAAGGGCAAAATAACAGAGTTTGGTAACGTTCTAAGCATATTTGAGTTGGATTTAACATTAAAATATTAGGAGCTAAATAGCTAATAGGATACCAAAGTTTAAGGGGGAATGGTTCTGGTTACTGCATCTTTGCGTAGACTTCGATTAGTTGGAACTGCAGGTCGGGGATGAATGATGAGTAGTTAAAAGAAGTCAGGACAAAATTGCATCTTAACCCGTTTACAATTTCTGGCTTTCATAAACTGCTAGTTGTTGTGAGGGTATCTTAGCTCTTCGGAGGAGAGCAATATATGTTATATTACTAACTTCCAATAGCAAGAAAGTGGTAAATACATGTGCTGTTTGATGTGCTTTGGCACGAAAAAAGGATCCAGATGTTGAGGGAAGAAAAAGAAAATTCTTTTCCTGGTTTTTTTTTTGTATAAATTTTCAAGTGTAATTTTATCACTTAATTATGTTTAAAAATGTAAAAATGTTTCTATATATTTTGTAATCTATTTTTCTTATGTTTGGGCTCCACGATGACAATGGCTTGTGATGCTTGATATTATCAGCTAGATTGAGAATTCTAAATTCTAAATTAATCGTGTGTGTATGGATTGCTAAACTGGTTGATGAGAAAAAAATTAACTAATTTATTAATATTGATTTTTTTTAAATTATTAATTATTAATTAGATCGTTACATCAGATTAATCAGTCCGTTACATTAAATTAATCTTATCCCTAGACTTAATGTGTAAATAAATAACATATGAAGTTATAAGAAGGCAACATATAAATGATAATTAATTTATTTGTTTAGTTGAATGCTTGCTTTGAACTCTAATGGCCTCTGGCTGGAACGCTGACTTCTTGCGCTTGTTTCCATTATCAACAATTGACATGCTATTTTGTAGGCCAAGTTAGCTGGACCAGAATAGTATTAGGATTAATTACTATCCAAAAAAATAATAAGAAAAAAAGTTTCGTCATTTGAAAGTTAAATTAAGTCTGTTTAATATTTCATTAACTATTTGTTCAACCCTAATTCTCCATAATCCTTATCATGTGCATACTAATTTTTGGCTTACATCGTAGAAAGAAATATACTTTACAAAACATAATTTGATTTTAATAAAATATATATGTATAGTTGTTTTATATTCACATTGTCTATAAAATTAAAAATTAAAAATTTAAAAAATGATATAAGTTATTAATAAATGGTTTCGAATCATAATTACAAAAACGAGTCGGATAAAATAAATTTGAGTTAGATAAGATAAATTTGCATATCAATCAGATCAAATTCAATCTAAATTATTTTTTACATACTTATAGGATCCAAATATGCTGCATCCCAAAAAATTGATTGTTATATATTCATTTTATAATGGTCCAGTATCATAAATATACTAATTCAATTAATTTAAATTTTGTACTAAAAAGTCTAGTATTAATTATTTAATAAATATTCTAAAAAAAATTATTTGATAAATTATTTTAATTTTTAATAAAAGACACTTTAACTGTAACACCTGCAAAATTTTATGCTTTGTTTGTATGAGTATAGATGAGAGTAAATAAGAGTAGAATAAGTGAGAGTAATTGTGTTACTTTGTTTGTTTTGTAAAAAATAAAAAGTAACTGAGGGTATAGTAGAGTAGAGCAAGTGAGAGCAATTAATTACTTTATATCACCTAAAATAGTTACTTCCAATTTGAATAGATGGGAGTAACTCCCAATTTACTCTATATATATACTCCCTTCGTATTTTTTTATCTCTCACTTTTGAGTAAAATTTATATTTTATTTATCTGTTATTTTTAAACTTTTAATACAATTTAATTTGATTTTTCAATTTATTTTTCTTTACCAATAAAGTTAGAATCAATTAAATTTGATAATTTAGCATTGATCACATAATTTAATACTAAATTTAAACCTATTTATTATTTCTTAATCTTGGTGAAAATAACAAAAGTGACTAATAAAAAAACAGAGAGAGTAACATTCTTTTCTAAATTATAAACAAATTACTCTCAAAATTTTTTTTTATTTTAAACCTACCAAACAATAAAAAGTAAATAAAAATAAAAATAAATTCAATTTATTTTACCCTTACCCTTATTTACTCGTAATTATTTTACTCTGATTTACTCTTGATAAATCACATCCAAACAAAGCCTCGAGGTTGAGCTCCTACCTTTCATTCTCTAAAAAAGATTTCTGTTCATGCGGGCCCTATTTGACCGATAAAATATTTGAACCCGATAACATGGAGCTGAATAAAAATCCAAATAGGACCCGGCCCAAACCAGATTTAGACACTGTTTATAGAAGCGGAGGCCGTATTCAACGTTGAAGTACTTTTTCTTCTCCATCTCTGCAATTTTTAGGGTTTGTAATTCTCTGCATTTGTATTTCACTATACCGAGAAATGGGTAAGAAAAAACACAAGGACAAGGATAGTGACACCGCCATTCCGAGCGACGCCGCTTCTGCTCCCTCCGACGTTTTCAAGACCCTTTTCGGCGACGTTGAGCAAAACGGTACAGTTACCTCCATTTTCTGTGATAGCAACCCTTTCAAAAGAAAACCGCAAGATATTCTTACGAATGGAGACGGTGAGAATTCTAATGTTGATGAGGTGAAGAAGAGTAAGCGAATTAAACAGACAAATCCTAGTCTTGATCAGGATCAAGCAGAAGAAGCCATAGAGATTTTTTCGGGTTCTAAGAAAACGAAAAAGTTGAAAATTTTGAAATCAACCGAGGATGAAGAGCAAGGCAACACCGAATTTGATTCTCAGAATGACAACAACAAGAGAAAGAAGAGGAAAAGAGATGATGTGGAGAGAGAATACGAGGCCAAGAAGTATGGCATGGTGCTTGAAGATTCAGAAACTGCGGTGATTGTTGGGGAGAAGAGGAAAAAGGCAGAGAATGCTGCGGATGTGTTTGTTTCGATGGATTCAGAGGGTTTCGATGATGAAAGTAAGCTATTGAGGACCGTGTTTTTAGGTAATTTGCCTTTGAAGGTGAAGAAGAAGGCCATCATTAAGGAGTTTGGCCAGTTTGGGGAGATAGAGTCGGTGAGGATCCGGTCGGTGCCCATTGCTGATGTGAGTCTCTTTTCCTTTTTCTTCTAATTGTTTGAAATTTCAAAGTAATTTTATTATTTTCTTATTGGATTTTGATGTTCTCTTGTTGCTTTTGTGTTTGGGCAGACCAAGATACCCAGAAAGGGAGCTGTTATACTGAAGAAATTCAATGATTCTGCTGATAGGTATGCGGTGTTTTATTTGGATTTTGGTTATCACACCACGTTGGTTCATGTACTTCATTTGAAGAAGATGAAAAAATGATAAGCATGCACTGAAGAAAAATAAATTTTACAGTTTAATTTGATTTACCTCATTCCCTCCCAACATGAGATTATGAGAAAGGATGAAAGCAACATAATATCATTAGAAAAACTATATGCTCCACGTGCCATTTCCACAATTCTAATTTAATCAGTGGTATTCTTATATAGACACAAACACATCCATTTTATGTTCATATGTCATCTCAACATAAAGTATCTTCAGCTACCAACAGATTGATCAATATAGGTCGGGATTTTCTTGGACATTTATTTCTGTTGCTCATGATATCTGTGAGAAAATGCATAGCCAGTGAACGGGTTCTAGATTGTTGGCTCATGGGTATGCTAGTTACTATAAATTTAAATTTACTTAACGACTGCAATTTCTTTTTTTCATTTTTATTGTTCAGGATTTTTATTAATTGTTTTGCAGTGTACATGCTTATGTTGTTTTCAAAACAGAAGAATCTGCAGAGGCTTCTCTGTCCCATAATATGGCCGTGGTATGTTGCTCCTGTAAAGCTGGTTAATTGAACATGACTTTACGAGTATGATGTTATTTTTCTCTATCTGCCTATCCTTCTGTGTAATGCATAAGAATGAAGGAAACACATGTGAACGTGTCATGTGTTTGCATGTCAATGTAGGTTGCTGGAAATCACATTCGTGTAGACAGGGCTTGTCCACCTCGCAAAAAATTGAAGGGCGAGGATGCTTCACTCTATGACAACAAAAGGACCATTTTTGTTGGTAACCTCCCATTTGATGTAAAGGTAATAGGCTTGCATTTGACTGCTTTATAGTCACATATGCCCTTGGCACTTTGTTTTCTTTATACCTATAAGTACTATTTTAATGTCTTTTTACTGTTGCTTCAGGACGAGGAAATTTATCAGCTTTTTACTGGTATTAAAGATCTCGAGTCTAGCATTGAAGCTGTTCGGGTTATAAGGCATTCTCATATCGGTCTTGGGAAGGGTATTGCCTATGTGTTGTTTAAAACAAGGGTATGTTGAGCTGCTCTATAATCAGTGGCGAAGCTAGAATATAAAATTAAAAGGGGCAAAAATATAAATTATATTTAAAATTAAAATTAAAAAATAAGTTTAGGAGAAGGGGATCAAAATAAAATTTTAAATGAGCAAAATTGATTATTTAATATATATATACATATAAAATAAAAATTTTAAAATTGCTCCCCTTTCCTTTCCACCTGGCGTCGCCAGTGTCTATAATATTTATTTGTCAGTAACACCAAAACTATTTTATCTTTGCACAAAAAGGATGTAGATTTTCGCTTATGCTTTTCATTGAAGTGTCTTTTTCCTTTTATAGTACTTGATATTATTTTACAGTTCTAAAGCCAGTAGTGCTGTAAATATGGCATATGCTGTCCTATCTAAGGTTCCAAACAATTATTATTATTATTATTATTTTTCAAATACACTTTGTTTTTCTTCATACCATTGAGATCAGCAATTCTGGCAAAAAGCCATGCATTTCTTTTTGTTTATCGAGTCTAACTATGCACTATCTGGCAAATAGTCGTGCAGATCTCTCTGTAGGATGATAATGACTTAACTCATTATGTGTTCACTATGATGTAATAAAATTGTTAAGTATGAAGGCCTGGTTTCACTATGTGTCTTTTGAGCACATTTAGAAAAAAGTTGCATATTGGCATAATTTGATCTTAACAACTCATGTTGATTGTCATATGCAGGAAGCTGCAAATTTGGCATTGAAGAAAAGGAACTTGAAGATTCGAAATCGAGAACTGAGGACCTCTCATGCCAGGCAAGAGTCTACACCATCAAAAAGAAGGAACTCATTTCCTGTAGAGGAAGCTGATAAGAAGGCTGCATTGGGTTCGAGGACTCCTGACCGTAACAGGTCTTACCAAGGTTTATGTGCTAGCAAATCTGGTGTCCATAAGAAAGTCCATCCAAAGCAAACAAAGGCTCTTAAGGTAAAATCCACTGGGCAAACCAGCGAGAAGCGGGCAGGAAAGAGACCAGCTGTTGCGGCAAGAAAGGCAAAAGCAAAGGCAGTTAAAGATGGCAGTGCTGTTAAACAAGCTGGGCAAAAACGGAAGTCAAGTAACCGGACCCCGGAGAGTTTTAAGGTGAATAAAAAAGCCAAAAGACTTAGATAGCAACGTAGTAAAAGAAATGATGTAATGCGAAGAAGTGGATTATTAAGTTATCAGTTTATGCAATAAAAATTTAAAAAAAAAAAAAAAAGAACACTCGTTTTAATGTTAAGAAATCGTTGTACAAGTATATGAGTTGCTTTGTTGGATAAGAGGTGAGAGTTCTGAAGACAAGATTGCGTATATTAGATGCGTGGCGTCAGTGAGAAATTTGGAACATGACTTGGTCTGACCGTCTTGAGTTTAGTTTATTCTGGGGTGATTAGTGGTTATGGACCGTTGGAGACAATTTTATTGACAATTTATAGACATTTTAAATCTAAATTAAACTTTTATTAATTATATAAAAACTTTTATTAATTTTCAACATAAATGGAACTAAACAAAGTTGTGGAAGTATACCTTTGAATTTTTTGGACGAAAATATTAAATAATGATAAACGTATATTGTGGATAATTATCGTTGAACTTTTTCTTTGAAATTTATATTATGGAAATTTATATAAAGAATAATGGAAATTTATTAATTATTAAAATATCAAATAATCACATTATTAATACTTCACAAGATAACTATAGAAGCATTAAGGAAAAGTTAATTATATGATACAAAGAGTCAGGCAACTATATTTTGCAACAAACCCAAAAACAAGTGAAACTATTGTTTTGAGGTAGGAGAATAATATTTTGATTTGTTTTTATTTTATTTTATATTTATATTATAATAATCTTTTATTAATTAAATTTTCACAATTATTTATATCAATCATTTCTTAATATATATATATATATTCTTAATGGTAATTTAATATATAAACAACAACTAGCAAATTTTACTAAACACTTATAATATTTTTTAATTAATTATTAGCAACCGATATCAGCTATCAACTAACACAAACAACTAATACCTTAAGTATCTAATATGTTATTAGTTATTCTAAACTAAATCTGATATATAACTAATTCACTATCTAATAAATAGGCAAATGTATAGTAATTTATTTATACATATAAATTATTATTTGATTTTTTGTAATACATCTTTGAGGCAGACTCTCATTTGAACTATGGCTAATCTTCCATACATTATTTTTTAAAAAGTTTTATTAATATATCCCTAATTAGTTGTAAAGATGTACAGAAAAATGCATTAAACAAATTATATTAATTGAGTTTAAAAAAATAATATTAATTGATTTAAGTGATTTGACACTTATTTTTTAAGTTAAGTTTCGAATTCAAATTTTGTAAACGACGAAAACCGATATTTGAATAGTTTTACCTCCATAGGGAGTTAATCTGACTTGAACTTATACCTATATATATAAACTAATTTTTAATTTGTAAAATTAGCCTTTTATTATTTATTTATTTATTTTGAAAATGTGTGAAAAAAGAAAAAGAAAGAGCTTCTGTGAGAATACTTAGTTGTACTCAAATGGGGAAAATGAGCTGGAGAGAGGTTTGCGAGGATTTTCAAAGAGACAAAAGCTATTTGGGCAAACAAATTCCAGGTATTCTTTATTTCACTATTTGAGAATTGTTCGATTGTTGCATTGTAGTCTTTTTTTTTTGCTGCAAATTGTTGAGATAAATGGCTTCCTGCATCTTCAGAACTCTTATATCATCCTCGTTGAACAGCTCAACTTATCTCCATAAAACTCCTTTCTTTGAATCAATATCGCTTCTTTTCTTTTCCACGTCAAGGAGATAAAAAACTGGAGCCAAAGTCACTGTATTCGAGTGCTTAGTTAATCAGCAACAATTCTCACCTGAATCCGCTTCAAGGGTTCCATCATCATCTGCTAAGTACCTCAGGAAACCCCAGAATGCTGAATCTGTACTAAATTTCCTCAGGGAAAGTGGGTTTACTAAAACCTAGATAGAAAATGTTGTCCAAAAAGTGCCCAAAGTTCTATCTGCTAATCCTGAGATAATTAAGCCTAAAGTCAAGATTTTGCAGGAATTGGGACTTGAGTCCACTGAAATTGCTGAGATACTTTCTGCTGATTCTTGGATTTTTACAAGGAGTGCTTATCTTCAGCTTAAATCTATTTCAGTTTTGAAGAGTGTTATGGGATCTAATGCTGCTGTTTGTAGGTTGTTAAAGATTTCTGCTTGGTTTCTGAAACAGGATTTGGAAACGGTAATGATGCCTAACATAGAACACTTGCAAAGTTGTGGGATTAGTTCCTCCCGGATTGTTAAATATGTTTTTTTGCTTTCCATGGTTTTTCCTCATCAGTACAGAGAGGATTAAGGGTTTTGTTATACGAGTTGATGCAATGGGTGTTGATAGGAAATCCAAGATGTTTCTTCCTGCTGTTAGGCTGGTTGGCTCTATGACGAGAGAGAATTGGAAGCGCAAGTTGAAGCTATTGAGGGAGCTGGACTTTTCAGAGGAGAATATTTTGTTTATGTTTAGGAAGTTCCCTTTAGCATTTAGTGGTACAGAGAGAAAGATTAAGGAGGCGGTGGAGCTGCTTCTAAGCATTGAAAACTTGGACACATCTTATATGTCCAGCCACCCAGAGTTGCTTATTTACAGTGTCAAGCAGAGGTTAAAGCCCCGGCTCCGTGTGCTTGAGGTCCTTGAAAGTAAGAATTTGCTTAAGAAAAAACCTAAGTTAGCTGTATTTTTTAAGTTGCCTAATGCACAGTTTGTGCACAGGTATGTGAATCCTTATTTAGGTGAAGCAGGAGACTTTTATGCAGCTATTGATGTTCTTAGCAATTGATTCAATATTTCTGATTGAAATTCCTGAATGTTTTGAAGGATGGATTGTGTTGTTACATATGTGCTATATGATTTATAATACCACCAGTGGTTTCATGTTCTAATTCTTGTCATAAAATGCATTGATAAAGTTCCTTTTCAACAAAATCATGAACTGGAATTGGAGAGGCTTGTATTCAGCTGCCTTGTTCATATAAATAAATTAGAATGAGTTTATATACTGAAAGATAAATAGGTCATATAACACCAATCTCTCCAACTTCTCATGCTCATTCACAACATCTTTCAGTATATAAAGTTAATTTAACTTAGGTGTAATAAAGACTTATTTTCAACTACAAAATCAAAACAATTTAACTGGATATGATGGTAGATACAAACGTATCCCCATATTCATTAAACTGAAACCATAATTTAGTCATTACTACACTGCGTTGAGAAACTGATATATAAAACGAACACCTAACCATTCTAACTGCAAATTATACAATTTTGCCTCCCCTCCTTACACCTCCTTTAAACAACTCAGTAGCAGTCTCAGTGTGTCCAGGAACAGCAGTTACTGCATCTTGCATTTATTTGATACGTCTGTACACAGATGAAGGTGGCACCCATACGGATGCCGGAATACTGAACACCATGTACAACAACCAACTTCCTTTTGGTATCAGGCTATGGTCTGCTGTTGCTCATCAATGTAGGGGTGATCGATACAATCCCAATAAGGAATAAGGTAGCAACCGAGTTGAAGTCGTAAAGATCGCCCACCGATTGCAATTCTCCGAGAGCTATTCCAGCCTGCACAACAATTGGGTATCTGCTAAGTTTAGGCAGCACTTTTTAAACTTTTTCCTAAGGTGATAAAAGTACTAACAATACAAGCTCTCAAATCATACTTCAATTTGCTTATGTTTAGCCATTGACTTCACACCAAACTTACTGATGACATCAAAGCCACTCCATTTAACCATATTCAGAGCAAAGTGTTCTTATGATTTCGCAAGCATTCCAAATATGCAAATAACAAATTTCCGCAGAAAGCAAGTAAATAACATCATAATAGTTCCGTTGAGCTTGACTGCTGTACCTTGACAGTGACATACGCAGCAGGTATGAGTCCAATAAAGGTTGCCAGGAAGAAAATATGATACGGCACATTGACTATTGGTGAAGCAACATTTATAAATGTATTTGGCAAGGTTGGAGTAAGTCTCAAGAACAGCATATAGTTTAACAAGGTATGTTTTCTTCTGGCCACCTGAAAATGAAAAGAAAGAACTTATCCAAATTTTTTGGCTGATACAAGCAAGCATAGCAAAGGAGAACAGCTAACATTCACCTGCTCTTGGAAGAAGCTCAGCTTATCAGGCCACAGACAGGATGCAAGTGGCCGCCCAATAACCTTTGAAAGGAAATAGCAAGAAGAAGCACCAGCAGTAGCAGTGAACACCACCAACGCCACGCCTCTAAATACTCCAAAAAGAGCTCCAGCAAGCAATGACATAAATACAGTTCCCGGAATCATGAAAGTTTGCATGAAAATGTAGACCACACAGTACCCTATCAAGACTTGTGCAGTGTAGTCACTTGTGTAGTTCTCAAGGTGATCTCTGCAGAAAAGGGCATCCCTACATGATTACTAGAGTGTGCAAGAAAACAAACTAGAGTTGCAATTTTACAGAAAAGCAATGCAAATGAATTACAAGGTTAAACAAATATAGGCAATATATTCAATGACCAGTAGAAAAATGAGATAAAACATAACAAGTCATGTGATAAAACATAACAAGTCATGTGTGCCTTGTGAACAATTGAATGCTACTCCCACATATCTCCTTTGGCCAAAAGCCCATTCTTTTTGGTATAGATGCTGAGTGGCAAACACAATATTTCTGATCCTTCCAACAAACACGCACAGACTACTGTGAGTAAATAAAAAAACTAAAAGAAAAGAAATATTTTGGTTGAAGAGGAAGGAGGGCATCCTTCTTTCATTATCATAGTACTAACTTCTTCACTAACCCTTTTATGCGTATATGCACGACTGCGGATCTTTTTTATTTTCTTTTTCTTCCTCCACGAATGACTTGGAAAAAGAAAATGAAATTTCTTGATAAAGTTGAATGAATGTAACTGATGATAAAGATAGCTAACCAGCTCAAATTTTATTACATCATCTGAATCAACTAAGAACAGACTTTCCATGCAAAAGAATACACAAGTCCCCCAGGAGGATTAACTTTGAAGCACTGACTCTTCCCAAGGTAGTACTAGAGTTTCACAACAGCAAACTATGCTGCATCTGAGTTTTCTCAGATTATGTGATCAATTGAACAGTTATGTTGAAGTTAAACTCAATTACACTTCTCATTCGGCAAAATTTTTTCCATAAATCCTTTCCAAGCAAATTCTATATCTGAAGAACCGCTCATCGTCAACCAATTATAAATGTGAGAACTTTATGCATTTAGATAAAAGTTCAAATCTAGACTACCATATACCTACTTTTCCATTGACCTCAACAATTTGTTGAATGTTGATTATATAAAATTAACTAATAGTCCAAAACAGCATATTTACCTCAAAAATTTCCCCTTTCAACCTAACTTATCCAAATTAAACAAACAAACAAAAGGTGCAATCTTGAATAGAACCCAGAAAAAAAAAAAGAAACAAAATCTGAAGTGACATTATTTGAAAAAAAGAATGAAAAACATAATTGAAGAAGAGGAAAAGATAAACAAACCTGAGGATTTGAAGATCTTCAAGATTACGAGGGAGCTTAAGGAAGCTATAATCAGAAGGAGGCATGGTAAGATAAACCCCCACAAGACAAATTAAAAATCCAAAGACAACAGAGACAGCCACGGTGACCTCCCAAAAGCTTAAAGGAAACCCAGATCCCACATTCACATTGCTCCCCTCATTAATGCTTCTCTCTCCAATTTCTCCTCTTCTTTCTGATATTTCTGTGCTCATCTCTCTCCCAATTACAATTAAAATTCAAATAATACAGCTAAAGTACGTTTCTTTTCTCTTTGTTGCGTTTGGGGGCAGAGAGAGAGAGAGAGAGAAAACGAGGAAGAAGGAGAAGAGAAGAGAGAGCAAGTTTAATTGCCTTCTTTGCTTTTGGAACACTTCTCTTCTCTTTCTGTTTTTTTTTTTTTTGCTGTTTGTTGGTTTTAGTATTATATTCTCTTTTCCTCATCTTATAGAAACAGGCATATTCTTTTGCTGCCCACCTTAGATCCAAAATTATAATAATAATAATAATAATATTATTATTATTATTAGTAGTAGAAATTACATATAATTTTTATTTTTTAAATTTATTAAAATATCAATCATACTTCATAATAAGCATATGAAAATCATGTATAATCCCATTTAAAACTTCCAAATTTACCGCAATTAAGAAAATTTTAAAAGTTTAATGGGTGAATTTCACCCTTAAATTTTAAAATTGCATTAAATATGCTATAATATAATTGCTCATTCAGCTTATATAATTAGTGAAATATTAAATGGTTTAAGTTGTAGCAGGTCGAAATTACTAAAAGTAGAATTTTAATTCAAAATAAGAATTTAAAAAAATAAAAGTTAAATAGGATGTTAAAATATATTGAAAAATTGACTGTAGAAATGGCAACTTGCAACTTGCTCATACATCATTAAATTGGTCTTTTGTATTATTTTTTATAAAAATATAAAAAAACGCTTGCTTTAATTTAAAATCTTTCAATATATACAAATAATATATACTGCCCACCAAAATATCTCCATATTAAAAGAAAATTAATTAAAAATAGAGTGATATAATTCAAACGAAAATTTTATTTTATTAAATTTTATTAAGGAAAAAAACATAATTTGGTAATACTTTTTCTCATTAGATCTCTAAATTTTAAAAAATACAAATAGAATCTGTAGACTTTTACGTATTTACACATTGAGTCCTTATATTATATATTGGGTTCCTGAATTTATTTATCAAAATACATTAAATCCAAACAAATGTTAAAAATAATAATATTTCGTTAAATATACTCGACTTTAACGGAATTTGTATTACACTATTATTTGTATCGTTTATTTTGAATTTAATATGTATTTTTTTTAAATTTAGAAATTTTTATTTGTGATATTTATTTTGAAGTTAATGTGTATTTTTTAAAAAATTTAAAAACCCAAATTATAGTTTTAAATGTATAAAAATTTAATAAAAAAAAAAGTTAAAATTTAGTTATGGGTTTCGCTAAAATTAAAACCAAAGAATGATCAAAGATGTCGATGACACGAGGGTAAAAAGAGCAAAAGAAAACAGGATATTCCACGGGGGACTATCGTGCATATAAAAATTGACACGTGGTAGATTAAAAATAATCGGAAGGAGACGTAAGAAATGGCACGTGGGATTGTGGAAAACATGGAGAAAATTGACTGTAAATATGTTATAATAACGTACGTCAACCAAGGAGCATGTGCATCACGAGAAAAGAGAGCATTGTTGGCTTGTCCCTAAACTTCTATAATATTTCCGAAAGACTATTGTTTTGTCATTTTTCAATAATTTCGAAGTGCAGACAGTTCAAAGTGTTATTTGGGCTGCAAGGGCTAAGCTTCACAGGCCCACGTTCTCCATTAAGGCCATGCGAACCCAGGCCCAGCATTTACCCATCAAATAAGTATATTATATAGTACGTCTGAGTATTTCATTGACCCCATGAGAATATAGTCGGACCAAACCAAATACTCGCTATCCAATCTCCTATATGCCATAGCAAAAATATCCCACATCGAAAAGATAAAAGGAGAGTTCTGGATTTATAAGTCAGAGCACTGCACAGTCTACAAACAAGTCTTTTTTGTGAGATAGTAACAGCTCATGACAAGTAATATATCAGAGCCGACCCGGACCTGAGTCCAATGACCCGCCAAGCACTCCGAGGGAGTGGGGTAGGCAAGGGGCTCCATCTATGACGAGGGTGTCACAGGACTGGGTGGAGGAGAATATCATAGGAAAAATATCCCACATCGAAAAAATAAAGAGAGAGTCCTGAATTTATAAGTCAGGACGCTGCACACCCTATTGAGATGTCTTTTTAGATAGAGAGTAATAGCTCATGACATATAGCGATACATACAAAAAAAAAAACTCTTGATTCATAGGACCATGCACTGTGGGAACCTTGATCCTTTTTTCATGGAGTAAAACAAAGATTAGAAGATTGAAAAGCTGTGCCGTGAGAACTAGTATCTCGAAACCAAATTTTCGACGAGATCTTGATGCAATCTAATAACCGGTCACTCTTTAAGGTTAATATAGCTAGCTTTGGACGTGTACACTCACAGCAGAAGTCTGGAACAACAAACCATGCCTAGAATCGAAAATTATATTACAGCTATGGATTTGAAGAGATTTTAACGTTTATGTATCAACAATGTATGAAAAATCTACCTTCACCAGAAAAAGGAATATATGTTTTAAAATAAAAAATCAGCCCATTATGGAACTTATCGTGGTGAAGAAAACAGCTGAAATTACGTTGTATAGGTTAAGAGAAAAATCAGCAAATAGTTGAGGAAAAAAACTGAAGAAATAAAAACGTTTTTCTTTTGGTTAAAAGATAGATCCAAATAAATCTGTCTAAAAAAAAGTGTAAATTAACTTTTTTCATTTGATTAAAAGACAAATCCAAATAGATTTGTCTAAAAAAAAGTGTAAATTATACAATAGATTTTCTAATAAACTTCCAATATGGAATAAAACAGTTAAAATCAAAACCACAAGCCATTTTATTCAATAGATACAATATCCGTCGCTCAATTAATTGAAAAGCTCATTAGGTCCAGTCCTTACATTATGCCTCAAAGTCATAAAGAATTTAAGGAGTTTCTTCCTTTATGCCGCTAGGAGACATGGATGTGTTCCATTACATCTCTTGATTATTGCTTATATATAAAAGTGGCCACAAATACAAACATTTCTTTCATTTGTACCCTTGTGCTAGTCCACCAACCATTTATATAGTACATATTGAATTTAATGGTTAGGAATCCATTGTAATTTCATAATTTAGTATGCTGAATTATAACCATTAAATTCAGCATGTAAATGTGAATCTTATAGATTACTCCCTTTATGCTACCATCAAATTATATTGATTACCGGTTAATAATTGAAATATGGTAATTACTTCATTCTATCTCCTAAAGAAATTGAATGAAAATATTTAATAATGAAAAGTTTTTATTACGAATTTGTAATATAAAATAATATACAGTTTTCCATAAACGGAACTAACGCGTTTTTATCTCAATTATCGTAAAAAGATATGTCATTTTTTTGTAAAATAATTCTATGTGAAAAATGTAAAAGTTCGAAAACCCAATCGAGAATGAATGTCCAGCATAATAAGCCACTAACATCGATTGAAATATGCAGACGTTAATTTTGTTTATGAAAAAAATACGTATTATTTCATATTAAAATATAAGAATATAAAAAAAATTATTTGCCTATTCGAAATGTGAATCTACTAAATGAACCTTAAAGATACATACATAAACTGTAAACTAAATACACTCATACATCAAAGCCAAACAAAATAAAAAAATGTTATTTATTTGGAAATAGTTTTATCAAAAAATTGGCATTAATTTACCATCAATTCTCATGGTACAATAATCACATAAATATTACAAGACACACACAGCAATTGAACTCAGTCCTGCTGTGCTCTTTATTTTACAATTGATTATACATTTTTGTTCATAAAAATTAATTATTGTTATCATTAAGAATTATATATATTATTATATAATTTTTAATTAAGAACCAGAATCAGCCTTCAACACAAGTTGGGTTGCAAGGGTAAGGACAATCAATCCTTTTAGAGGGAGCTCTATCATAAAACCAATCTCCGACTGCCTTTCCAATTTTCTGCTCAAAAAAAAATATAAAATTATAAAATTATTTATATAAAATGATGAAACCAGAAAAAAAATTAAATTAATTACCGTATTTTGTACTATTGGAGACTTATCAGCAAACCAAGTGGCTGCTGATCCAGCTTGGCAATGTGAATAACAAGAATTTATAAAGTATCCATTTGCTGGTTTGGATCCAGCTCCACTGGTTAGTGCATTTAGAAATTGTTGCCTGTAAGCTGAAAATTCACCCAAAAAATTAGTTATAATATAATCTCAAACTTGTATAAGAAAAACCACTAAAAAAATATAGACAACTTTCTTTGTTTATCATATAATAGTAAATTTCATCTATATTTGCCGAATTTATATTCCAATGTCTAAGTCATAAAAATAAATTATTCTGCAAAAGTATTTCAAATTTTAAAATATTGCAACTAAAATTATTTTATCTGAAAAATTATAAATTCAGCGCTAGAGTGATCATATGGCAACATTATTATAAATTGCTTTTTTTTTTTTTATCAGAACATGAGGTAGTTTAAGTGGATCCATTCAAACAAGAGTCACTTTTAAGTCACAGCATACTCAAACGAATCCACACTCGAGGTGGAAATGATCACAAAAGCGGTAAAACTCTACCACCAAGTATTTAACATAGCTGTATTCTTAGTGCTCGAATTCGAAATTATTGGTTAAACTAGCAGAGATCATTACCATATCAGCTACATGCTCGGTGGTTATTATAAATTACTTTAATCACACAATAAAATAACATGATTAGAAAGTTACCCTGAACAACTTGCATCTGGTTGGCTGAGCAATTCCTTAAATTTGTTTTGCAGGCATTCCAAGTTCCGTTTTTGTCAACGGCACTCGGGGCCATAATTTTCTGAATCTGAATTAAGATAACAAGCTAAATGATTAATAAAGAAAGAGCACACAAACCACCGGAGTGTGGTATGGTAATCAGCAGTTAGTTTGCAATAGAAAAACTAAAGAAGAAGCACAAGCACTATTAATTAGCATCAATAGTGAGTAATTACGCACAGTTAATCCTGCACTAATCCTAGTAGTTGCAGAAAACTAGCTATAATTAAACTCAATCCCTTCTGCATGAGAAGCACAAATTTACTAACCTGCCAAGAATCATAGGCGGGGTTCAACACAAACAGTGGTGTTTGCATAGTTTGAGCCACATATTGGGGGAAGAAACACTGCGAAATTCCCAAAAAAAAAAATTCAAGAACAAAGAAAAATAGAGACATGATTCGGTGCAGCTGTATTTAGTGCATGAAATTATGGACCGTTGAATGAAAATAAAATAATATTAATTTCATCCAACAATACATTCACACACCGAACAAAAAATATAGTGAAAAAAACTTATTTAGATTCTATTTATGAATTACAATAGCAAATCAAACTTACCAATTCTGGCTTATTTCTAGCTGTGCATGATGCTGGCAAATTCTTTGCTGATCCCTGCACAGAGGCTTCATAATTAGAATCATTTAAAAACAGCCTAAGCTATCACCCTGCCTAGATGGTGAATGCCCTGTTCAACTGTCATGATTTAATGTGCAATGTATGGCACGATAGTAGACTGAATACTTATTATTGGATTGAAAATTTTTATCTAAATTCAATTTAAATAAATTGTATGGTCAAACCAATAATATATTGCCATCTATAAACTACTGTCCTACTAATTTTTCAACCAATTTTGTATAAATGGATACAGCGCGAATAGTTAAACACAAAAAAATAATTTATTTAGATTCAATTTAGACAAATTGTATGAAACAAGCTAATAATATATTGCTAATTATGTGTGTTAACTACCACTTTTCTTATTTTTCAACTAATTTTACGTAAGTGACTATCTGCTATTAATTTGGTTTATGAAATTTGTTTAAACCGAATTTAGACAAAAAGAACTCTAAACCCAAAACAAAACATGAATAGTAGGCAAGCTCCAAAATAGATATAAAAAGAAATTACATGTAATGCAACTACACGACTGAAGAAATTTGCAATTTCGTATCCTTTAGCTACATCCATCCTGGAAAACAACACAAGAACAATGTTAGTGTTATTAATTATGAACTAATTAGCAATTATTGGTGTTGATTCTGAGGTTAATTACCCATGAATAAAATAACCACCATCAGATACACATTTCACTCTAGCACATGCTGGTAGCAAAGATTTGAATTTATCGCAATGCAAGATAGCTGTCAATCCGCCAGCCGAACAACCCGTAAGAATCGCCTGCCATTACAAGCACAAATAAATAATCTGAAAATACTTTTGAAAAACTTAATATTTTAAATTCCCCCTAAAACCGTATTTAATTTTATAATTAATACTTGAATTTTTATCGTATTTTATAATTAATACTTGAATTTTTATCGTATTTTACATTACCACCTGAACTTTAAATATGACCAAATAAATTTCAAATAACGATAACAATTAACTTGTCACCCGAACATATAAAAATGTTGACCAGTGTTTGTTGTTACAAGTTAATATTATTATTATTTAAGTTTAAGTATTGATTTTTTATGATATTTGAAATTCAGATGGTGATTTAAATATGATAAAAGTTCAAATATCAATTATGAAATTAAATATGAATTTACTATTTTTTTAAATATTAAAAAAATAATATAATCGGATTTAAATAAGTCTTACGTTCTGAGCATTTTTCAAGCCTTTCGCCAATAGATCGTCGATGACAACCTGCCATATCCTTTCTCCTCTGAAGTGAAGGTTAGTTTTCTGATTGACAAAAATAGCACATATAAGTGTGTGTATATATATATATATATATATATACACACATTAATTAAATATTTATTTAGAATAGAATTAAGTTCAGAAAATTAAGGAAATTTGGATATAATTAATCTTACTGGATCAACTGCTTCAACATCACCAGTAAAGGATGATCCATCACAGTACATGATTTTAATTCTATTCCAGTTGTAAAAGTCTGCATATAATTAATAATTAATTAAACTAAATCTATATAGATTTATGTATAACAGAAAAATAAATAAATAAATTATTAATGAAATAACTGCAATTTATACCAGGATTAGCTGCTTGTTCGCTCCCTAAGAAGCCAGAGAAACCCGTTGTCTTCTCATATTTTAGTGATGAACCTCCAAATGTATCCTTTCTTCGAACACAGCTCTCTAAATTATCACACCATGCTCCTCCCTAATTATTTATTTATTTATCACCATTAATTAAATAAATACATAAAAATAGAGGCAACAAAATTAATTCAAACTTAAAATTCAATCCAAATTAGTTTGAAAAAATGATTCAAACTCAACCCAACACAAACAAATTAATATCCACTGAGTAAACTAAAAATTAACCCATTTTATTATTCAATCCAATCCAATCTAATCTAACCTAATACCAATTGAATTAACTCAAAACTGATCTATTTTATTTTTTAATCCATTGAATTTGTACCTAATGAATTTATTTCTAAATCCATCCTCTCCCTATGAACTTTCCTGCGAATTCTTCGCTAACCAATACTTTTTACCTTCACTTGTTCCATATCCTACTGCAGTAATGCCAGTTTTTGAATTTTTTTCATTCATAAAGCTAAACATGATTAAATAATTTAATATATTTTCTCCAGGCTAAACAAGAATTAAAGAATTTTTAAAAAGCCTATTGTACATATTTCTTGACGTCTACATTTTGTGCAGAAGAAAACAAAAAGTAATAAAAAAAAAGGAACTCGTTAATACAAGTCAAATGTATATATCACTTGACGGAATATTTTTCCAGACCTGGGATAACAAAATTATTGAAAATTTAGTTTTTTAGGCAAGTAATTAAAATTATTTTATCTTCCCTCAAAAAAAAAAAAATTATCTGTGATTATTGGTATACAGTATGGACCGACACTTTTTTTTTTTTAATTTAGTAAGCATAATACATCAGTTACTAAAATTATAGTCCAATAGCTACAAGCAACGTTCTAACACAGAGGTCCTGCCTACAGTTTTTATTAATCTAGTTAAATCAACTCTAAAATCATCAGTATTTCAGTTGGTTTTAATATTAGATTTTATGAAAATAAAAAAAACAAGAACGCTTCAAATGTTTGATAAAATGACACAAAAGGATTTTACTAAACATTTGTCTATTTATATATCAACTTATTATTTATATTCTATTTTCAATTGAATATTATTATTATTATTATCAGATACATTAATTAATTAATAAAAAATTTTATAATAATTTACATTAAATTTATGGATTGATTTAAATCCATCCAATCCATTTAAATATGGATCCATTAATGATTCATATTTTTTAATCTATTTATGACTCAATTCATTAATAATCCGTCCATTAATGATCAAATTCAAACTCACAAAATCTGTCCATTTGCCACCTATACATGAAAATAATTAAAAAGATAAAGTTAGCAATTAACTAATAAATACAAACCTCTACGTGAACCAACCAGTTATTAATCCCAGTACCAGATCCCTTATCGAAGTAATAAGCTGGGGGGCTTCCATCTAAGCACACTGCAAATCAAGAAAAAATTAATTTAAATTAATAAATTAAAAGAAAAATAATTACAGATACAGTTCTTAATTAGTTAATAATTAATTACCAGCTCCTGTTGCCTTTGCAGTTTCAACAATAGTAATAGGAACACTTCCTCCTTCTGTTCTAACTAAAATTAGCACACAAACCAGTATATAACACCACCATTGGCCTAATCTTGAATAATCACCCATTTTTCTGCTTAATTTCAATAAAGTTTATAGATTAATTAAAGATTAACTATAAAAGAAACTAAACAAATTAGCAGAAAAATTAAATAAATAATTACATGTATATATATATGTTGATATGACTGACCTTAGAAGAATGAGATTGAGAAGAGAGATAGCTTTGGAAGTAAGAAGGTATGGTTTGTATTTATATTTGTCGTCAGCCTTTGGCCGACCAGCCAGCCAGTAATAAAGCAAAGAATATAAATTATTATTTTATTATTATTGCGTTTAATTTTAAGACAGACAGCTCAAAGACTTGAACTTTCTTCGGCTTATGGTCAAAATATATCACTTTTCTGTTAATAATAATAACAATAAAACATTATCCTTTCTTTTTTTATTATAAATTAACAAGTTGAAAATTAGGTATCAAATTTTTATTCAAATATTAATTTTTATTGAAAGAAATATTTTTGAAAGATGTAACATAGAATTCCAGTCATTCAGTGTATAATTGAATCAGCCATGAGCGTAACCAATAAACTGATTAACTAAATATAACGAACTGATTAATAATTAATAATTTTAAAAAATCGATACTAATGAATTAATTAATTTTTTTATTTATGGACTGATTAACCTGTTTATACTCACTTCTAAGCAAAAGAGAATCCTACGATTTAATTAAATTGGATAATTGAAAAAAATAATTAAGTATTTTTTTATATAATTAAAGAAATAAAAGTTAAATTGGTGTTGGATTTTCCGCAGAGTTGCCATATGCTATGAAAAGTACGAATCTATGAGCTGAGTTTGACGTTTTTATTGCTACCTCCTTTTTCTATTATTGCCTTTTAAGTGGGGATTTTTTTTTCAAATAATATTTTCCCTAATATTATTTACAAAACTAAAATTGTTTGAAAAATATTTATAAGATTGGTGTGAATTAAATTTCTACAGGAATGGGATAGCAAGACCTACGGATGGAGGAAACCGGAGACTTAGATCCCGTAGCAAGAGAGGCTGCGGGAATGAAAGTCCAACTTGCACGCTGCAAACAATTCCAACTTGCCATATGTTATGACAAATTTTGCAAGCTCGATAGACCAACTTGCACGCTGCAAGTCTAAATTTGTTAAGCACACTGCAAGGATGAAAATATTATATTTTCCTAAAATACACATCAAGAGAAAATAATAGGAGACCATTTAAAATCAGAAAGATATTTCTCAACAATTTTTCATGTATGAAAAAATGCACTGCCTTTTTAATTTGGCAACTTCTTAAGGCTAGCAAATTTTTTTCTGTATAGGTGAATAAGAAATTAATTACTTAATATTTTCTTTAAGAAATTTATCTTTTCAAATAATTAATCTAGTTTCCACTTTCAAAAATATTAACAAATTAATTAATAAGTGTAAGTATACATCACAACTAAAAAAAGAAAATTAAACTATTGTTTTCCTTATTTTAATGAAAATTAAATATTTATACACAAGATAATACATAAATCCTCCTAAAATATCCCAATTCAACATATATATTAACCTCATGAACTAATTGAAAGAGAATACTGCTAAACTAAACGCAATTGCAGAGGGTAACAATTCACACCAATCTGCGGGTCCCATTATCCCATTCTCATAGCATCTCCCTATGGGATTTAATTTACACCAATTCTATAAATATTTCTCAAACAACGCCAATTTTGTAAATAATATTAGAGAAAATATTATTTGAAAAAAGTCCCTTTTAAGTGTAGCTTGTGAAAATTTTATTTTTCACTTAAATTTTTTATTTTTAAAATTTTAAAAAAATTATATTTATATATTTACTATTATTTTTTTATATTTTAATCAATAAAAGAATAATATAATCAATTATTAAAATTTTTTTGAGGAGTTTCTTCCTTTATGCCGCTAGGAGACATAGATGTGTTCCATTACACCTCTAGACTATTGCTTATATATAAAAGTGGCCACCAATGCAAACATTTCTTTCATTTGTACCCTCGTGCAAGTCCACTAGCATGTTGTCTCGCTAGTTGTCCTACCAAGCGGCAGGCTTCTTTACACTAATAATTTATTCAACACATATTAATTTTAAGGCTTAATATATAACTGGACACTTGAATTTACACACTTTTATCGAATTGCCCTTTAAAATTTAGTATTTATTACTTTAATATTTATAGTTGTCTATTATTAAGCAAGTAAATGCTTCTTACATTTACGGGTAGTGCGTGAAATACAAACGCCTGACATGAATTCTTTATCCAATCATTGTGTGATACATGGATTAATTTTTTATTAGGTAAAAATTAATTTTTTTTCAGGTAAAAATTAATTTTTTTTCAACTCTTCCCCCTCATCCACTCTCTTGGCATTTCTCTCATATCGACCCATCCCGACCACCACCGTCCTCTCCTTCCACTTCCAAACCCAAACTCCAAATCCCCCAAGCCAAACACCCCAAACCCTAACCCTCCAAATCCTTTTCCCTCCTTGTTGGCGCCATTTGTGGGTTTTTTTTTATTGTTGTTGTATTTGTTAGATGGTGATGCCCCTACCCTTGAGGATTTTCAGATTCATTCCATCAAATTCATTCCATTAGTTAGTCTCATTATTGTTGTTGTGTATATATATATATATATATATATATATATATACACACACACACATTGATTCTCCTACTCAAATATAGTCTATTTTGAGGCTGATTATAGGTGAGATTGAAGACCCATCTCCAGGATTGAACAAACTCTTGCAAGCTGGGATGCTGAATCTCAGGATACGGAGTTCAATGTTGGTTTTGGGGTTATAGATTAGGGTTTTGGCTTTGAACACATGAGTAGCGCTAATTCATATGGAAGCTCAACTTGAATTCTGCAATTTTTAGGGTTGTAAATCTCAAATTGAATCCTGCAATTTCAACATCTACAGCAACCATCCTCTATTGAGGCTACAGAGGAAAAGCCGCAAATTCTCAATCCCCAATTTGGCCAGAACCCTCAATCGGGTTCTCAAATTTTTTTCCTGCAGGGACGGATATGGGGATAAAAAAATTCCCGACTTCAATTTCAGGGCAGGGATGAGGAATGGGGTATCCGCTCCGTGGAGATCCCCACCCCGATATTATATATATATATATATATATATATATATATAATTAATGTTTTTTTTGGTAATGAAAATTAATTTCATGTGTTTTAAAATTTATATTAATTTAATTTGTGGTTGATTTTAAATTTTATATGTAACACCCTACTTTTATCCATATATTCATATCTCATAAATAGTGATACTAAACAGATATACACATATATCTATGAGTCCAAATTTATTTACCTCAGTTTATGCGATCCCATTCTCTTTATGTATAGATGCCATGCGACAATTCTTTCTTCACATCCCGAAATCTTCTTTTCCTGCGCGCAGTCAACAACCGCACGCTAAGCAACATTGTCGCTTAGTGGTGGATACAACTACTCAAAATTTCATTCGATTAAATTTTATTTTTCAATTTTATAATCTCTATTAACTTAAGCAAGTCTATTTCTTTGCTTAACCTTATCCCTGCAATTCCTATTATTAATTATTCGTCCTTGCCTATCTTTTTATTTAAATTGTCCTTCTTTTGTTACTTTATGGATTCACTATAATTTATACAGTAAATTTTTTAATAGTCAAAATTCATTCGTTGTAACGTTCCATTTCTATTCTGTTACTAACCTTCTTTTCTCTATCGCTATTTAGTATTTTGTCGTACTTCATTTTCCTATATTTTCTCATTTCTCTTATACTTTCAACTAAGTTCTTGCTTTTGTTTGAATTAAAATTTACAATTTTCTGTCTAGCTAGATCAATATTTCGTTAATTATTTTCTCAAACTACTAGTCCATCATTCGTTTCTTCTTGAATATTTCTCGCCATGAACTTATTATGATTTCATTCATTAGTTATAAAAATCCATTCAAATTCTCTCTTTTGATATTAATTACACTTTAATAATCAGGTCAACAATGCTATTTATTTTCGATTAAGTCATTTGACCTTCTTTACTTGTCTTTATCTTTATTATATATTTTTCTTGTTTGATTACATTTCTTTCCTCACTAAATAGAAAATTTCAAATCAAATTCTTGTAATCTCTTTCTATTACATAAATCTATAATTTAATCTTAATATATTCATAATTTACTTTAGATCCCAAATTTCTCTTATGGTGACGAACTATATTTTGATTCTTAACATTTTTAATATTGACGATTTTATCCTTCGTAACTTATCTATTAAATTTGATTCCTCTAATTGCTATATTAATATTCCAATTTACTATTTTCTCTAATTAACTTATATTTTAACTCATTTGGCTTTATTTGACTTTTATTGAATTTTCAATGTACAAATTATATTTTGATTCTTTTAATTTTCCAAAGATGGTAGATTTACAAGTTAACCCTTTAATTTTTGATTAATTATATTCTTGCCCCTTTCTGTCTTATTTAGCCAAGTTAAGTTTCGTATTTTGCTCTTTTTGGTCCAACTAACCAATTTACTTTTATTTTATCACGTAATTACAATTTTACTGTTACTTATCCCATTGATCTTATTTTTCATATTATTTATTATTTATATTTATGGCATCCAAATTATCATAATTATTCTTTCATCTCGATTTCATACAAGATTACCATTTTGCCCCTAGAAAAATCCAATGGAATTGCAACGAGCTAGATAAACGGGATATAATCGGGGGATTCAGTTCTCGGAACCATCCAATCCCCTTTAACCATTTTTCTCAGTCAATATACGCAATTATATATATATATATATATATATATATATATATATATATATATATATATATATATATATATATATATATATATATATATATATACACATACAGTTGTGGATTCAGCTCTCGGAGCCATCCAATCCACAATTCAATATAATTTCATACACACACATGTATTTATATATAAATGCAGTTGTGGATTCAGCTCTCGGAGCCATCCAATCCACAATTCAATATAATTTCATACACACACACATGTATTTATATAAAAATGCAGTTGTGGATTCAGCTCTCGGAGCCATCCAATCCACAACCCAATTAAATGACATACACCGGATTCAGCTCTCGGAGCCATCCAATCCGATGTTACACATCAAGGCGCCGCATTACAATTTTCCCTAATTGGCATGCCAACCTTATCCGATTACCCCAATTCCTATTTAATTTTACTAAGGGCAAACATAATATTACCATTAAATAGTATCTACATGTATTAGCATTATATATATATATATCCAGGATACCGGTCGTTTTCCTTATCTTTAATAACTTCATTTCATCATTATTCCTTCGTTGATTCATCAACAACATCATTTACTATTGTAGGCACCGTAGTGCTCTACTCTACTATTTTTTTAACTCAATTTATTAACTATTCATCTTACGTCACTTCATCACATTATTAATTTATTTCACTCTTTTGCTTACTTATATATATAGTCACACCATGTTACATTACTAAATATGTATATATATTTTTAGTGCACTTATGTAAATAAGTTAGTTAACTTGAATTATTCTAATTATACTTCTCTAAATTAATATAACATTTTTTTATACGCAAAGTACTATTTTATATCAATTATTCACTTCATATATCACTATATACAATTCAACTAACATATTAATTTTTAACGCTCATGAATCTCTTCATACTTTGTTTGATGCTATTTATGTTTCTAACATCAATGTATGTTAGTATATATATATATATACCAATTAACACTTAATTTGTTTTAATGTCTTTTTGTTACCTTCACACATACCATTATGTTGTATTTATAATTTCATACTCATATATTATCTTTAACTTAATTCCATCATATCACATATCTTTTACAACTAGGATGTTATATTTGCACTTAATTTATAATAAATCACCATATTTTATTTAATACTTTCATGTGCATCATTAGGCATCACTTAGCTTCCCAAACTAATTACTTAATTAGTTCTTCTATTCTCATCCATTTCATGCTATTTCATTATTTTCTAATATTAACTCAAATTGTTTCCCATTAATTCCTAAATTCATATACTTATATAATCTAAAATTCACCATAAAATTCAAAATTAAATGAAATTAAGGGTAGTTTGTATTCACATACCCGTTAAAGTCGATTTTCGCATTTTTCTGCATTTTGTCATCATTGGTTCGCCGGATCGGTCACCGGAGCTTCGTCGGAGACTCGCCGGAAAATACACCGAAGCTATCCACTTGAAGATCCAGGCCCGGAGATCTCATGGTGGGTGGTCACGCGCCCAACGGCCGCCGGAGTTGACCGGGATCTGAACTTGAATGTCCCACCTTCACCCTCGCCGATCTCCTTGCTGCCGGCGAGTGGGAAGGACCGGTAGCAATCGGAGAAACTGCCTCAGTCTCGGGATCCCACCGGTACCGTCAGTCTTCTCAACCGCTGTCGGGAACCACCGGAAAGAAGGGAGAAAGAGGAGAGCTATGGTGGTAGAAAATAGAAAGAAATATGGCCACCGTAGGACGACGACGCTAGCAGGGGTGACCGGAAGACCTTGGCGGCGACGATCCGAGTCTCCTCGCCGGCGTCGCACGCGGTGGTGGCCGGACTGCTCTCCCTTTTCCGATCGGTGGCCCTTCTCCCTTCTCCTCCTTCTTATCTTCTTTCTTTTCCTTCTTTCAATTTATCCCGATTTCTTTTTTTTTTTTTAAACCAAACCCCACCTTTTTATTATTTTATTATTATTTTTTTGTTGTGGGGCGTTACAATTCTCCCCCACTAAATAAAATTTCGTCCGCGAAATTTACTTACCGTACAGAGTAGAGGATACCATATAATAATACCAAACTACTTTTACATTCAATAGTTCCAACAGATTTTGACTAAGGGAACCCATTTACAATGAAAACCAACCAGCCCTTATCCGTTTCTCTTTTTCTAAACATCTCATCCAGAAAGTAGATTTATTTCATATTTTAAATCAGATCAATGCTTGCTGACCTTATTTGCACTCCATTGAATCAAGCTAAAAGGATTTAACATTTTCTTTCTCATACTATCTTAACAAAAGTTAAATCTTACTATAGATAACCATTTTGTACATTCCATATACTTAATCATATTCTTTCTTTTAACCTCTGAATTCGCCCACCCGGACTAGTCATTTGCTCAGAGTGAATCACTAAACCAATACTGAGATTAGCACTAGTCTCTCTTTGACACTTAATAAATCCATTGCAGATTCTTTACATTCTTCCACTTCTAAATAAATACCGTTACAAATTAGAGTAAAAATTTTCTGCATCCTCGAAATTTATCTGAACTGTAGTTACTGCTACTCATTTGTCCTTCACAACCATATATTTATTCTTTACATAAATTTCTTCATCACTCGACAATATACACAAGTTCTCATCAATCAACAGATCTCCTACCTAATGATAACTAATCTTCTATTATTCCTATAACCCCTTTATCACTTAACCACATCACTCCTCTCAATTCTTGGTTATCCTGATCTCCGTTGTTCAACTCTGATATTTGATTTCTGTACACGGGCTCTTTGTTAAGAAAAGATCCATATTTACCGTCTATTCTTGAATGATTCAATAACTTATAGAAATCAAGCATCCCCTTTTATCTCATTGAGACCTTTATTCGATGTAACTGACGACATCTATGCTCGGATTCAGCTATACCCCTTACTAGTATAACAAAACTGCCACTGACAAAACCGAATACAAGACATGTAACTGTATGACTATGCAATAACAAATGCATATGCAGACTATAAGCATGTGGCCACATGACTGAACTGTATGTATGTATATCGTATGTTTATGCATGGACAGAAACACAAATATACACATGGATGACTAATGCACATTATTAGTGGCAGTGTATACCAGCTGGGTTAACGAAATCACCCAGAAGCATTATCTTATAACTATCGAGATAACTAAGAGTCTAATTTTGGTCCTCAATCACCAACTTACTTATTTATACTCAAATATATGAGGAAAACAGATAACAGCAAGCTTGCCCTTTTCAAATTTACTCGTTCCATATGACATGTACATAAGTTACTTGTAATAAATTCTTCGCTTATATATCAACTCCGATCTTAGAATCGCCTAAACCGGGCTCTGATACCATAAATGTAACACCCTACTTTTATCCATATATTCATATCTCATAAATAGTGATACTAAACAGATATACACATATATCTATGAGTCCAAATTTATTTACCTCAGTTTATGCGATCCCATTCTCTTTATGTATAGATGCCATGCGACAATTCTTTCTTCACATCCCGAAATCTTCTTTTCCTGCTCGCAGTCAACAACCGCACGCTAAGCAACATTGTCGCTTAGTGGTGGATACAACTACTCAAAATTTCATTCGATTAAATTTTATTTTTCAATTTTATAATCTCTATTAACTTAAGCAAGTCTATTTCTTTGCTTAACCTTATCCCTGCAATTCCTATTATTAATTATTCGTCCTTGCCTATCTTTTTATTTAAATTGTCCTTCTTTTGTTACTTTATGGATTCACTATAATTTATACAGTAAATTTTTTAATAGTCAAAATTCATTCGTTGTAACGTTCCATTTCTATTCTGTTACTAACCTTCTTTTCTCTATCGCTATTTAGTATTTTGTCGTACTTCATTTTCCTATATTTTCTCATTTCTCTTATACTTTCAACTAAGTTCTTGCTTTTGTTTGAATTAAAATTTACAATTTTCTGTCTAGCTAGATCAATATTTCGTTAATTATTTTCTCAAACTACTAGTCCATCATTCGTTTCTTCTTGAATATTTCTCGCCATGAACTTATTATGATTTCATTCATTAGTTATAAAAATCCATTCAAATTCTCTCTTTTGATATTAATTACACTTTAATAATCAGGTCAACAATGCTATTTATTTTCGATTAAGTCATTTGACCTTCTTTACTTGTCTTTATCTTTATTATATATTTTTCTTGTTTGATTACATTTCTTTCCTCACTAAATAGAAAATTTCAAATCAAATTCTTGTAATCTCTTTCTATTACATAAATCTATAATTTAATCTTAATATATTTATAATTTACTTTAGATCCCAAATTTCTCTTATGGTGACGAACTATATTTTGATTCTTAACATTTTTAATATTGACGATTTTATCCTTCGTAACTTATCTATTAAATTTGATTCCTCTAATTGCTATATTAATATTCCAATTTACTATTTTCTCTAATTAACTTATATTTTAACTCATTTGGCTTTATTTGACTTTTATTGAATTTTCAATGTACAAATTATATTTTGATTCTTTTAATTTTCCAAAGATGGTAGATTTACAAGTTAACCCTTTAATTTTTGATTAATTATATTCTTGCCCCTTTCTGTCTTATTTAGCCAAGTTAAGTTTCGTATTTTGCTCTTTTTGGTCCAACTAACCAATTTACTTTTATTTTATCACGTAATTACAATTTTACTGTTACTTATCCCATTGATCTTATTTTTCATATTATTTATTATTTATATTTATGGCATCCAAATTATCATAATTATTCTTTCATCTCGATTTCATACAAGATTACCATTTTGCCCCTAGAAAAATCCAATGGAATTGCAACGAGCTAGATAAACGGGATATAATCGGGGGATTCAGTTCTCGGAACCATCCAATCCCCTTTAACCATTTTTCTCAGTCAATATACGCAATTATATATATATATATATATATATATATATATATATATATATATATATATACACATACAGTTGTGGATTCAGCTCTCGGAGCCATCCAATCCACAATTCAATATAATTTCATACACACACATGTATTTATATATAAATGCAGTTGTGGATTCAGCTCTCGGAGCCATCCAATCCACAATTCAATATAATTTCATACACACACACATGTATTTATATAAAAATGCAGTTGTGGATTCAGCTCTCGGAGCCATCCAATCCACAACCCAATTAAATGACATACACCGGATTCAGCTCTCGGAGCCATCCAATCCGATGTTACACATCAAGGCGCCGCATTACAATTTTCCCTAATTGGCATGCCAACCTTATCCGATTACCCCAATTCCTATTTAATTTTACTAAGGGCAAACATAATATTACCATTAAATAGTATCTACATGTATTAGCATTATATATATATATATATCCAGGATACCGGTCGTTTTCCTTATCTTTAATAACTTCATTTCATCATTATTCCTTCGTTGATTCATCAACAACATCATTTACTATTGTAGGCACCGTAGTGCTCTACTCTACTATTTTTTTAACTCAATTTATTAACTATTCATCTTACGTCACTTCATCACATTATTAATTTATTTCACTCTTTTGCTTACTTATATATATAGTCACACCATGTTACATTACTAAATATGTATATATATTTTTAGTGCACTTATGTAAATAAGTTAGTTAACTTGAATTATTCTAATTATACTTCTCTAAATTAATATAACATTTTTTTATACGCAAAGTACTATTTTATATCAATTATTCACTTCATATATCACTATATACAATTCAACTAACATATTAATTTTTAACGCTCATGAATCTCTTCATACTTTGTTTGATGCTATTTATGTTTCTAACATCAATGTATGTTAGTATATATATATATATACCAATTAACACTTAATTTGTTTTAATGTCTTTTTGTTACCTTCACACATACCATTATGTTGTATTTATAATTTCATACTCATATATTATCTTTAACTTAATTCCATCATATCACATATCTTTTACAACTAGGATGTTATATTTGCACTTAATTTATAATAAATCACCATATTTCATTTAATACTTTCATGTGCATCATTAGGCATCACTTAGCTTCCCAAACTAATTACTTAATTAGTTCTTATATTCTCATCCATTTCATGCTATTTCATTATTTTCTAATATTAACTCAAATTGTTTCCCATTAATTCCTAAATTCATATACTTATATAATCTAAAATTCACCATAAAATTCAAAATTAAATGAAATTAAGGGTAGTTTGTATTCACATACCCGTTAAAGTCGATTTTCGCATTTTTCTGCATTTTGTCATCATTGGTTCGCCGGATCGGTCACCGGAGCTTCGTCGGAGACTCGCCGGAAAATACACCGAAGCTATCCACTTGAAGATCCAGGCCCGGAGATCTCATGGTGGGTGGTCACGCGCCCAACGGCCGCCGGAGTTGACCGGGATCTGAACTTGAATGTCCCACCTTCACCCTCGCCGATCTCCTTGCTGCCGGCGAGTGGGAAGGACCGGTAGCAATCGGAGAAACTGCCTCAGTCTCGGAATCCCACCGGTACCGTCAGTCTTCTCAACCGCCGTCGGGAACCACCGGAAAGAAGGGAGAAAGAGGAGAGCTATGGTGGTAGAAAATAGAAAGAAATATGGCCACCGTAGGACGACGACGCTAGCAGGGGTGACCGGAAGACCTTGGCGGCGACGATCCGAGTCTCCTCGCCGGCGTCGCACGCGGTGGTGGCCGGACTGCTCTCCCTTTTCCGATCGGTGGCCCTTCTCCCTTCTCCTCCTTCTTATCTTCTTTCTTTTCCTTCTTTCAATTTATCCCGATTTCTTTTTTTTTTTAAACCAAACCCCACCTTTTTATTATTTTATTATTATTTTTTTGTTGTGGGGCGTTACATTATATTTATTAAATATTATATTTTAATTATAATTAATGAAAAAAATATTATATTTTAAAATTAAAAAAATTATTTTTTGCGGGGACGGGGATCCCTGCGGAGGGTGGAGATTCTCGCGGGGCGGGGACGGAGGAAGATTTTTTCCCGTTATCCAATCGGGCACGGGGACAAAGATTCCCCGCCCCCTGGCGAGGCAGTGAGTGGGGATGCATTCTCTGCCCCTGCCCCGTCCCGTGATCACCCCTAGTGAGATCTACCGAAGAGAAAAAATGGCAACAATAAGTGCCGTTTTTTGCACTATAAGCTGATCAAATGGTGGATCCCGCAAAGTTGGAAAACGACAACAATAGCTGCCGTTTTTTGCATTGTTCATTGATCAATTAGCCTTTTATTACTTCCATTTTTCATCTACTGTGGGTCCCACAATTTGTCATATCAGATATCTTTATATGTGTGTATATATTAGTGTTATTAAAATCGGATCGAGCGATCGAACCGGTTTAACTGCGAACCATCGACAGGTCCGGTTGGTTCGATGGGTACAAATCGAATTGGATAAAAACCGGAAGATACTGTTTTAAACCGCCAAAAAATCGGTTAAACCGTGATAAAATCAGAAAAAATCGGGTTAAATGATAAAAACCGGTTTGATTTTAGAAAAACCAATTTTTTGTCCAAAATATTCATATAATATTATTTTTTTGAAAAAAATAAAATAAAATTATAAATACAAAATAATTAAAATTCAAACAATTTAATGAATTTTTTATGAATAAAATAAAATTTTATAATTTATATTTGAAGAATTTCTTTAAAAATTTACAATTTTTTACTATATTTATCTTAAATTTTTGTTATAAATGTTGAATGACTTGAAAATATAATCTTATTATTAATGTTTGATGATAAATATATTTTTCTAAATTATTTTTAATTTTTTTATATAGTGATATTTTCATAATATTTATATAAAACTTAAAAAATATTATATTTTTAAGAAAATGAAAAAAACCCGATTGAATCCCAACGAACCGGTCGAACCACGAACCCTTGAGCTCTCCGACTCTTTATTCAGTCCGGTTTTAATAACATTGGTATATATATATTATGAATGGCAGGTGGCTTTGTACATACGATTTTTCTTCTTCTTCTTCTTCTTTTAGAAGCCTCAAAAGAGTTAGTAATAATAACTAATGTTTATCTTGTTTATATATTCTTCAAATCATATAGTAAAAAATATTATTTATTTTATAAAATAATTAATCGCATGCAGTGCATGCATGTCCCGTTAATTGATAAAATTTTTAATTTTAGATATGACCTATATTCAATTATGTGAAGGATTTGTAAATATTTACATGATAAAATTACATTCATCGAGTTTTATTATTATTATTATTATTATTATTATTATAGATTTTGAAATAATAATTGCAATTGAAATTTACCCTTTGAGAGAATTATGTAATTATGTTTGGCTCAAACTCATATTATTTTTTTGAAAAATGTATTCCGTTTACTATGAGTATATGCTATTTAAACTAACCAGTTTTGAAATATTATTGAATTTGTTAAAAGTTACAATAGGTAAATATATATAGATGCCACAAAATATTCTTTCTAGTTCTTCAACTTCAATCATTTTCTGTGTATCCACGCTCCAGACTAACTGTACCTGCACGCAATCAATCCTACATGCTGAGCATTAAACATGCCCAGTGGTGACTAAAAATCATAGCATTTCCCTAAGTGATTTATTATCGATTTTTCTTATTTAATATCAATATTTATTTTATGAACAACTAACTTCTCATTTAACTTATAAACTTTCTTATGTTCTTAATTTAGTCCTTGAACTTCTCTTTTATTTCAAAAATGTCATTATATACTATTAATTACTAGTTTGCCCTTTTATTCCTTATTTTCTTATCTTACCTTATTAATTTACTTATAATTTACTGATTAATCATTACTTTAACCTTTTTCATGTAAAATTATATTTTAATCCTTTAACTTTATATGGTTGACTTTTTATCCAATTAATTGACCAAATTACCATTTTACCCTTATTACTTATTTCTCTTATTACTTTTACTAATTAATTTTACCTTTTAGAAAAATTACCATTTTACCCCTAAACTTCTAAATCCTTTTCATTTTAGTCCTTTTTCATATGAAACTTTCATTTTAGCTTTTCTTTTACACTTTTAACATTTTCTTATCAATATGCCCCTAGTACAGACCCTGCAGAAAACTCTCAGACCGAATATGCGGGACGTGGACCCCATAGGGCCACAACAGAATGAGAAATGACCTCCAGAATCATCACTCATATAACATATGAACATATAACAGTACGTATGACAGATATACTATAGAGATCAGCGATCCAACCATAGTAAAGCAAGTCGCCATGACTCGCACCGCGGTATATGTATCCCTATGGTTAGCCAATTATATCCTGAACTAGGTTTTACTGCCCGACTCTTTCTAAAGGCACAAATTTTCTAAATTTTCCTTTTATTAGCTACTTTTTCATTCTTTTTCGTACTTTTCATTCCTTGTCAATACAATATCAATACTTTATAATTACAGTCAATCTTATTTACACATACTACGAAACATTTCACAGTAGTTCACCATGTAATCAACAAATTATGCCATAATTCATTCAAATTTCACATTTTCAACTAATACCTAATTAATATTTATTCCGAAAATATTCATTTAATTTCCATAAATTCTCTAAAAATTCATAACTACTTATTTCCATCAATATTGACATTAGAATGCCTAAAATCATTAAAATCACTTAAAATCACATTGTTTTCTCTTGAATTACCATTCGGTTTCTACTACAACTATACCATATAAATTACTTTAACTTCATTCAAAGGTTCTAATACACATATTTAAGTCCCTAATACATAAATATAGCATTATTTTCAATTTTGCTTTACTATATGAGATTTTCCTTAAGAAACCTAAAGGAAATTCACTTAATTCTTAGGGAAATAAAAGGATTAATTAGTCACAAACCTTTTTTTTATGGATTATCCTTACCTAGACTTCCTTTCCCTTTCCTTTAGCTTGAAAAATTTGCTCCTCTTCTTGGATTCCTTCACAAACCGAAATTTTCATCAATTATAACTCAATTATTTTGACCTCAAATGCTAAATTTAACAGCAAAAATGAACTCTAGACACCCAAAACTAGTAGTAGGCACCTAAAAATCAATTAAAAATCAACAACTTCACATACCTAACTTTGACACCTAAACTTTAACCCTTGATTTCTCTTGATTCCCTTCCTTGAATCAAGGATTAGAGCTGATGAAGGTACTATAGAGAGGCTGAAATCACTTTAGTAGGCTTTGATTTGGTGAGAATTGATGAAAAATTGAAAGAAAAAGAGAGGAAATTGGGAGAGAAGGAATTCAGCCACTTATGAAGGAGAAGAAGAAATGAGTTGCTGCTGGAGATTTCTGGAGAAAGGCAGCTTATATATGGCTTATAAATGGGCTGGGCCTTAAATGGGCTTGAACTATTTAATTGTTTAAGCCCGATAATTATCCGATAATTAGCCCTAATTAATTTCTCTCACTTTCAGCTTCAATTCTCTTTAAATTTGATTCCATTATTCATATTACATTAAAAATATAAATTTTAGCCCAATCGGAGTTCGTTTCTGGTTCGATTCAATTTTATCAGTCCGATTCAAAAATATCGGTATTCCCGAAAATTTTACTTTTTACTACCAAAATATTATACATATTATTTTAGGCACATATATAATTTTTGATAATTTTTAGACTTTATTTGATATTTTTAATAGCCAAAACGACTAAAAATTTAATTAAAAACCCTAAATCCTAATTTCTTGGTTTTCGTTCTTTTGGCTTTCGGAGGCCTATTTGATCTCAAATTCACTTCAAATTTCAACCTTGGACTACCCGTGACTAGTACTTTTCAATAGTCCAATAAAATATTTTTCACTTTCGGGTGTCATTTTCAGCCCGAAGACACTATTTACTATCGAAAAGTACTATTCACGATCAGTCCGACGTTGAAGCCATTACAGGTTTAATTTTCCTTCGTAATTTGAATATTTTTATGACCGGATTTTCATTCCTTCGCTAAATTTTGGTCGTTAAAAGTCAATTTTCTTGTAGTGCGTCCCGTGATCACCCCTAGTGAGATCTACCGAAGAGAAAAAATGGCAACAATAAGTGCCGTTTTTTGCACTATAAGCTAATCAAATGGTGGATCCCACAAAGTTGGAAAACGACAACAATAGCTGCCGTTTTTTGCATTGTTCATTGATCAATTAGCCTTTTATTACTTCCATTTTTCATCTATTATGGGTCCCACCATTTGTCATATCAGATATCTTTATATGTGTATATATTAGTGTTATTAAAATCGGATCGCATGGTCGAACCGGTTTAACTGCGAACCATCGACAGGTCCGGTTGGTTCGATGGGTACAAATCAAATTGGATAAAAATCGAAAAATACTGTTTCAAACCGCCAAAAAATCGGTTAAACCGTGATAAAATCGGAAAAACCCGGGTTAAATGATAAAACCGGTTTGATTTTAGAAAAATCAATTTTTTGTCCAAAATATTCATATAATATTATTTTTTTGGAAAAAAATAAAATAAAATTATAAATACAAAATAATTAAAATTCAAACAATTTAATGATTTTTTTTATGAATAAAATAAAATTTTATAATTTATATTTGAAGAATTTCTTTAAAAATTTACAATTTTTTACTATATTTATCTTAAATTTTTGTTATAAATATTGAATGACTTGAAAATATAATCTTATTATTAATGTTTGATGATAAATATATTTTTCTAAACTATTTTTAATTTTTTTATATGGTGATAGTTTCATAATATTTATATAAAACTTAAAAAATATTATATTTTAAAAAAAATAAAAAAAAAACCCGGTTAAATCCCAACGAACCGGTCGAATCACGAATTCTTGAGCTCTCCGATTCTTTATTCGATCCGGTTTTAATAACATTGGTATATATATATTATGAATGGCAGGTGGCTTTGTACATACGATTTTTCTTCTTCTTCTTCTTCTTTTAGAAGCCTCAAAAGAGTTAGTAATAATAACTAATGTTTATCTTGTTTATATATTCTTCAAATCATATAGTAAAAAAATATTATTTATTTTATAAAATAATTAATCGCATGCAGTGCATGCATGTCCCGTTAATTGATAAAATTTTTAATTATCGATATGACCTATGTTCAATTATGTGAAGGATTTGTAAATATTTACATGATAAAATTACATTCATCGAGTTTTTTTTTTTATTATTATTATTATTATTATTATTATTATTATTATTATTATTATTATTATTATTATTATTATTATTATTATTATAGATTTTGAAATAATAATTGCAATTGAAATTTACCCTTTGAGAGAATTATGTAATTCTGTTTGGCTCAAACTCATATTATTTTTTTGAAAAACGTATTCCGTTTACTATGAGTATATGCTATTTAAACTAACCAGTTTTGAAATATTATTGAATTTGTTAAAATGGATTTTACATTTATTAAATTATTTAAAGTAAATTAGATTTAAAAATTAATTAGATGTAGACCATATATTTGGCTAAATAATTTCTTACAAAATAAAAAGTTAAAAATATATTTATGGAAACAAAGTCTATCTTGTTTTTCTATATTCAGAAATTTAGTATTTTATATAAAGAAATTCCTAGAATTTTCTTTTCAATAAGCTCACCAATCGTGAGAAAAATCAAGTGAAAGAGTTTTTCTTTTCATAGTATTTACACTTTTTTTTTTCTTTTTGACCTTATATTTTTTACTAATTAAGCCACTACCATTCATTTTTAGAAACACAAGTCTACAACTCATTATTTTATCTTATTTTAGTCAATTAAATAAATTATCACTTGAGAACTCTATGCTTTATTTTTATTTAAATTTTAATTAATATTATATTCAAACAATTATGAATATAGAAAATTTTGCATTGATATTAAATAATAAGTTTTTCTATTACATTATTATAGAAGTTAGAAATTACAGATAAAAAATTTTATAATATATTATCTTTAAAAAAAATCATATACCACTTATAAATTAATTTAATTATGAAAAATATAAAGGAATTTCTTATTTGCATTTGTTTATGTGCTCCTTTGTATTTTGTTCTTTTTTTTTTGTCTTTGACCATATATTTTCGACTAATTAAGCACTACCATTCATTTTTCTTAGAAACACAAGAAGTCTACAACCCATTATTATATCTTATTAAGGACTGTATGCTTTATTATGACAAATGAACAATGACAAATGAAGATGGAAGTAATAAAACTCAATGAACAATGCAAAACCGGTTAATAATTGAAATATGGTAATTACTTCATTTTATCTCCCAAAGAAATTGAATGAAAATATTTAATAATGAAATTTTTTTATTACGAATTTGTAATATAAAATAATATACAGTTTTTCATAAATGGAACTAGCGCATTTTTATCTCAATTATCGTTAAAACATATGTCATTTTTCTGTAAAATAATTCTATGTGAAAATTTTAAAAGTTCGAAAACAATCGAGAATGAATGTCCAGCATAATAAGCCACTAACATCGATCGAAATATACAGACGTTAATTTTGTTTATAAAAAAAATACATATTATTTCATACTAAAATATAAGCATATAAAAAAATTTTATTTGCCTATTCGAAATGTGAATCTACTAAATGAACCTTAAAGATACATACATAAACTGTAAACTAAATACACTCATACATCAAAGCCAAACAAAATAAAAAATGTTATTTATTTGGAAATAGTTTTATCAAAAAATTGGAATTAATTTACCATCAATTCTTCTCATGGATACAATAATCACATAAATATTACAAGACACACAGCAATTGAACTCAGTCCTTCTGTGCTCTTTATTTTACAATTGATTATACATTTTTGTTCATAAAAAATAATAATATTAATAATTATTATTATTATTAAGAATTATATATATTATTATATAATTTTTAATTAAGAACCAGAATCAGCCTTCAACACAAGTTGGGTTGCAAGGGTAAGGACAATCAATCCTTCTAGATGGAGCTCTATCATAAAACCAATCTCCGATTGCCTTTCCAATTTTCTGCTCAAAAAAAATATATATATATATTTAGTTATAAATATAAAATTATTCATATAAAATGATGAAACCATAAAAAAATTAAATTAATTACCGTATTTTGTACTACTGGAGACTTATCAGCAAACCAAGTGGCTGCTGATCCAGCTTGGCAATGTGAATAACAAGAATTTATAAAGTATCCATTTGCTGGTTTGGATCCAGCTCCACTGGTTAGTGCATTTAGAAATTGTTGCCTGTAAGCTGAAAATTCACCCAAAAAATTAGTTATAATCTCAAACTTGTATAAGAAAAACCACTAAAAAAAATATAGACAACTTTCTTGGTTTATCATATAATTGTAAATTTCATCTATATTTACCGAATATAATTGTAAATTTCATCTATATTTACCGAATTTATATTCTAATGACTAAGTCATAAAAAATAAATTATTCTGCAAATGTATTTCAAATTTTAAAATATTGCAACTAAAATTATTTTATTTGAAAAAATATAAATTCAACGCTAGAGTGCTCATATGACAACGTTATTATAAATTACTTTTTTTTTAGATCAGACGATAAAGTGTTTTGAGCGGATCCGTGCAAACGGAAGGCATTTTTAAGTTATAACATACTTAAATTAATTCACACTCGAGCCGAAAAGGACCACAAAGGCAGTAAAACTCTATAATTAAACATTTAACACAGCTGCATTCCCAATACTCGAAATCACTGGTTAAACTAGCAGAAATCATTACCATTTCAGCCACATGGTCGGTGGTTATTATAAATTACTTCAATCTAACATTAAAATAACATGATTCGAAAGTTACCCTGAACAACTTGCATCTGATTGGCTGAGCAATTCCTTAAATTTGTTTTGCAGGCATTCCAAGTTCCGTTTTTGTCAACGGCACTCGGGGCCATAATGTTCCTAATCTGAATTAAGATAATAAGCTAAATGATTAATAAAGAAAGAGCACAAAACACCGGAGTATGGTATGGTAATCAGTGGTTAGTTTGCAATAGAAAAACTAAAGAAGAAGCACAAGCACAATTAATTAACATCAATGGTGAGTAATTAAGCACAATTAATCCTCCACTAATCCTAGTAGTTGCAGAAAACTAGCTATAATTAAACTCAATCCCTTCTGCATGAGAAGCACAATTTTACTAACCTGCCAAGAATCATAGGCGGGGTTCAACACAAACAGTGGTGTTTGCATAGTTTGAGCCACATATTGGGGGAAGAAACACTGCGAAATTCCCCAAAAAAAAAGAAAAAAATTCAAGAACAAAGAAAAATAGAGACATGATTCGGTGCAGCTGTATTTAGTGCATGTAATTATGGACCGTTGAATGAAAATAAAGTAATATTAATTTCATCCAACAATACATTCACACACCGAACAAACAATATAGTGAAAAAAAATTATTTAGATTCTATTTATGAATTACAATAGCAAATCAAACATACCAATTCTGGCTTATTTCTAGCTGTGCATGATGCTGGCAAATTCTTTGCTGATCCCTGCACAGAGGCTTCATAATTAGAATCATTTAA
Source organism: Excoecaria agallocha (assembly GCA_037975025.1). Taxonomy (NCBI): domain Eukaryota; kingdom Viridiplantae; phylum Streptophyta; class Magnoliopsida; order Malpighiales; family Euphorbiaceae; genus Excoecaria; species Excoecaria agallocha. The sequence continues at coordinate 41,496,129 of CM075819.1, read as the reverse complement.
AAACAGCCTATGCTATCACCCTGCCTAGATGGTGAATGCCCTGTTCAACAGTCATGATTTAATGTGCAATGTATGGCACGATAGTAGACTGAACACTTATTATTGAATCAAAAATTTTTATCTAAATTCGATTTAGATAAATTGTATGATCAAACCAATAATATATTGCCATTTATAAACTACTGTCCTATTAATTTTTCAACCAATTTTGTATAAATGGATACAACGTGTATAGTTAAGCGCAAAAAAATAATTTATTTAAATTCAATTTAGACAAATTGTATGAAACGAAATAATAATATATTGCTAAATATTGCTAATTATGTGTGTTAACTACCACTTTCCTTATTTTTCAACTAATTTTTGGTAAATTACTATGTGCTATTAGTTTGGTTTATGAAATTTGTTTAAACCGAATTTAGACAAAAAGAACTCTAAACCCAAAACACAACATGAATAGTAGGCAAGCTCCAAAATAGATATAAAAAGAAATTACATGTAATGTAACTACACGACCGAATAAATTTGTGATTTCGTATCCTTTAGCTACATCCATCCTGGAAAATAACACAAAACAATGTTAAGTGTTATTAATTATGAACTAATTAGCAATTATTAGTGTTAATTATGAGGTTAATTAATTACCCATGAATAAAATAACCAGCATCAGATACACATTTCACTCTAGCACATGCTTGTAGCAAAGATTTGAATTTATCACAATGCAAGATGGCTGCCAATCCGCCAGCGGAACAACCCGAAAGAATCGCCTGCCATTACAAACACAAATAAATTATCTAAAAATACTAAAAAAAATTTTAATATCTTAAATTCCCCCTAAAACTGTATTTAGTTTTATAATTAATACTTGAACTTTTATTGTATTTTAAATTACCACCTGAACTTTAAATATCACCAACTAAATTTTAAATAATAATTTGTCACCCGAATATATAAAAATATTAAACATATATTTGTTGTTATATGTTAATATTAATTAAAATTTAGGTATCAAATTATCATTATTATTTAAGTTTAAATATTAATTTTTTATAATATTTGAAATTTAGATGGTGATTTAAATATAATAAAAGTTCAGATATTAATTATGAAATTAAATATAAATTTACAATTTTTTTAAATATTAAAAAGAAGAGTATGATCGGGTTTTATATAAGTCTTACGTTCCGAGCATTTTTTAGACCTTTTGCCAATAGATCGTCGATGACAGCCTGCCACACCCTTTCTCCTCTGAAGTGAAGGTTAGTTTTCTAATTGACAAAAATAGCACATATAAGTGTGTGTATATATGTGTGTATATATATATATATATATATATATATATATATATATATATATATATATATATACACACACTAATTAAATATTTATTTAGAATAGAATTAAGTTCAAAAAATTAAGGAAATTTGGATATAATTAATCTTACTGGATCAACTGCTTCAACATCACCTGTAAAGGATGATCCATCGCAGTACATGATTTTAATTCTATTCCAGTTGTAAAAGTCTGCATATCATTAATAATTAATTAAACTAAATCTATATATATTTATGTATAACAGAAAAATAAATAAATAAATAAATTATTAATGAAATAACTGCAATTTATACCAGGATTAGCTGCTTGTTCGCTCCCTAAGTAGCCAGAGAAACCCATTGTCTTCTCCATTTTCAGTGATGAACCTCTAAATGTATTCTTTCTTGCAACGCAGCTCTCTAAATTATCACACCATGCTCCTCCCTAATTATTTATTTATTTATTACCATTAATTAAATAAATACATGAAAATAGAGTTGAGAAAAATAATTCAAAGTTAAAATTTAACCCAAGTCCGTTTGAAAAAATGACTCAAATTCAATTCAACCCAAATAAATATTCATTGAATAAACCAAAAATTGTTCCATTTTATTTTTTAATCCAATCCAACCCAACTCAACCCAATATCTATTGTGTTAACTAAAAATTGATCCATTTTATATTTTAATCCATTGAATTTGTACTTAATGAGTTTTTTTTTTCTAAATCCATGCCCTCCATATGAACTTCCCCGCGAATTCTTCACTAACCAATACTTTTTACCATCACTTGTTTCGTATCCTACCGCAGTAATGCCAGTTTTTCAATTTTTTTTTTATTCATAAAGCTAAACATGATTAAATAATTTAATATATTTCTCCAGGCTAAACAAGAATTAAAGAATTTTTAAAAAGCCTATTGTACATATTTCTTGACGTCTACATTTTGTGCAGAAGAAAACAAAAAGTAATAAAAAAAAAAGGAACTCGTTAATACAAGTCAAATGTATAGATCACTTGACGGAATATTTTTCCAGACCTGGGATAACAAAATTATTGAAAATTTAGTTTTTTAGGCAAGTAATTAAAATTATTTTATCTTCCCTCAAAAAAAAAATTTATCTTTGATTATTGGTATACAGTATGGGCCGACACCTTTTTTTTTTTTTTAATTTAGTAAGCATAATACATCAGTTACTAAAGTTATAGTCCAATAGCTACAAGCAACGTTCTAACACAGAGGTCCTGCCTACAGTTTTTATTAATCTAGTTAAACCAACTTTAAAATCATTGGTATTTCGGTTGGTTTTAATATTTGGTTTTATGAAAATAAAAAAACAAGAACGCAGTTTAAATATTTAATAAAATGATATAAAAAGATTTTACTAAATATTTATTTATTTATATATCAACTTATTATTTATATTCTATTTTTAATTGAATATTATTATTATCAGATACAATAATTAATTAATAAAAAAATTTATAATAATTCACCTTAAATCTATGAATTGATTTAAATTCACCCAATCCATTTGGATATTTATTCATATTTTCTGACCCATTTATAATTCAATTCATTTATAATTCATCCATTAATGACTTAATCCAAACTCACCCAACCTATCAATTTGCCACCTATACATGAAAATAACTAAAAAAATAAAGTTAGCAATTAACTAATTAATACAAACCTCTATGTGAACCAACCAGTTATTAATCCCGGTACCGGATCCCTTATCGAAGTAGTAAGCTGGGGGGCTTCCATCTAAGCACGCTGTAAATCAAGAAAAAATTAATTTAAATTCATAAATTAAAAGAAAAATAATTACAGATACAGTTCTTAATTAGTTAATAATTAATTACCAGCTCCTGTTGCCTTTGCAGTTTCAACAATAGTAATAGGAACACTTCCTCCTTCTGTTCTAACTAAAATTAGCACACAAACCAGTATATAACACCACCATTGGCCTAATCTTGAATAATCACCCATTTTTCTGCTTAATTTCAAGAAAATTTATAGATTAATTAAAGATTAACTATAAAAGAAACTGAACAAATTAGCCAAAAAATTAAATAAATAATTACATGTATATATATATTGATATGACTGACCTTAGAAGAATGAGATTGAGAAGAGAGATAGCTTTGGAAGTAAGAACGTATGGTTTGTATTTATATTTGTCGTCAGCCTTTGGCCGACCAGCCAGCCAGTAATAAAGCAAAGAATATAAATTATTATTTTATTATTATTGCGTTTAATTTTAAGACAGACAGCTCAAAGACTTGAACTTTCTTCGGCATGCGGTCAAAATATATCATTTTTCTGTTAACAATAATAACAATAAAACATTATCCTTTCTTTTTTTTTATTATAAATTAACAAGTTGCAAATTAGGTATCAAAATTTTATTCAACTATTAATTTTTATTGAAAGAAATATTTTTGAAAGATGTAACATAGAATTCCAGTCATTCAATGTATAATTGAATCAGCCATAAGCATAACCAATAAACTGATTAACCGAATATAACGAACTGATTGATAGTTAGTAAATTTAAAAAATCGATATTAATGAATGAATGAATTTTTTTATTTATAAACTGATTAACCGGTTTATACTCACCCTAAACAAAATTGAATCCTACGATTTAATTAAATTGAATAATTGAAAAAATAATTAAGTATTTTTTTTATATAATTAAAGAAATACAAGTTAAATTGGTGTTGAATTTTCCGCAGAGTTGCCATATGCTATGAAAAGTACGAATCTATGAGCTGAGTTTGACGTGTTTATTGCCACCTCCTTTTTCTATTATTGCCTTTTAAGTGGGGATTTTTTTTCAAATAATATTTTCCCTATTATTATTTACAAAACTAAAATTGTTTGAAAAATATTTATAAGATTAGTGTGAATTAAATTTCATAAGAGAGGCTACAGGAATGGGATAGCAAGACCTACGGATGGAGGAAACCGGAGACTTTAGGGATGATCATGGGGTGGCCGGGGAATCCGCGTATCCGCCCTGCAAAAAATATATATTTTTTTAATTTTAAAATATAATATTTTATAAATAATTAAAATTAAAATATAACTTAATTTTATAATTATTAAGTTTAAAATTATATTTGATTTTAAATTTATGAATGGTTAAAATTTATATTAATTTAAATTATGATTGATTTTAAGTTTTTTATTTATTAAATGTTATATTTTAATTTTAATTATTTATAAAATATTATATTTTAAAATTAGAAAAAATATATTCGGATGACGGGGATCCCCGTGGGGCGGAGGACGGAAGAGATTTTCTTTCCCTTCTAGAGTCGGGGGCGGGGATAGAGAATCATCGATCCTGGTGGGATAGTGAGTGGAGATACAATCCCCGGCTCGGTCTCGTCCCGTGAGCACCCCTAGGAGACTTAGATCCCGTAGCAAGAGAGGCTGCGGGAATGAAAGTCCAACTTGCACATGATAGACCAACTTGCACGCTGCAAGCTTTGCAAACAATTCCAACTTGCCATATGTTATGACAAATTTTGCAAGCTCGATAGACCAACTTGCACGCTGCAAGTCTAAATTTGTTAAGCACACTGCAAGGATGAGAATATTATATTTTCCTAAAATACACATTAAGAGAAAATAATAGGAGGCCATTTAAAATCAGAAAGATATTTCTCAACAATTTTTCATGTATGAATATATCCACTGCTTTTTTAATTTGGCAACTTCTTAAGGCTAGCAAAATTTCTTTCTTTATAGGTGAATAAGAAATTAATTACTTAATATTTTCTTTAAGAAATTTATCTTTTCAAATAATTAATCTAGTTTCCACTTTCAAAAATATTAACAAATTAATTAATAAGTGTAAGTATACATCACAACTAAAAAAAGAAAATTAAACTATTGTTTTCCTTATTTTAATGAAAATTAAATATTTATACACAAGATAATACATAAATCCTCCTAAAATATCCCAATTCAACATATATATTAACCTCATGAACTAATTGAAAGAGAATACTGCTAAACTAAACGCAATTGCAGAGGGTAACAATTCACACCAATCTGCGGGTCCCATTATCCCATTCTCATAGCATCTCCCTATGGGATTTAATTTACACCAATTCTATAAATATTTCTCAAACAACGCCAATTTTGTAAATAATATTAGAGAAAATATTATTTGAAAAAAGTCCCTTTTAAGTGTAGCTTGTGAAAATTTTATTTTTCACTTAAATTTTTTATTTTTAAAATTTTAAAAAAATTATATTTATATATTTACTATTATTTTTTTATATTTTAATCAATAAAAGAATAATATAATCAATTATTAAAATTTTTTTGAGGAGTTTCTTCCTTTATGCCGCTAGGAGACATAGATGTGTTCCATTACACCTCTAGACTATTGCTTATATATAAAAGTGGCCACCAATGCAAACATTTCTTTCATTTGTACCCTCGTGCAAGTCCACTAGCATGTTGTCTCGCTAGTTGTCCTACCAAGCGGCAGGCTTCTTTACACTAATAATTTATTCAACACATATTAATTTTAAGGCTTAATATATAACTGGACACTTGAATTTACACACTTTTATCGAATTGCCCTTTAAAATTTAGTATTTATTACTTTAATATTTATAGTTGTCTATTATTAAGCAAGTAAATGCTTCTTACATTTACGGGTAGTGCGTGAAATACAAACGCCTGACATGAATTCTTTATCCAATCATTGTGTGATACATGGATTAATTTTTTATTAGGTAAAAATTAATTTTTTTTCAGGTAAAAATTAATTTTTTTTCAACTCTTCCCCCTCATCCACTCTCTTGGCATTTCTCTCATATCGACCCATCCCGACCACCACCGTCCTCTCCTTCCACTTCCAAACCCAAACTCCAAATCCCCCAAGCCAAACACCCCAAACCCATACGCCTGACATGAATTCTTTATCCAATCATTGTGTGATAATTGGATTAATTTCTCTGTTAAAATAATAATAATAAAAATAAAACATTATCCTTTCTTTTTATTGTAAATTAGATATCGAAATTTTATTCAAATATTAATTTTTAGTCTTCGTAATTAATGAAAGAATTATTTTTGGTTATTTCAGTGTATAATTGAATCAGCCTCAAGCGTTGGATAGCGAAATAGGGTCCTGCGATTTAATTAAATTGAATAATTGAAGAAAATAATTAAGTATTTTTTTTTATAATTAAAGAAATAAAAGTTGAATTTGTATTGAATTTTCTGCAAAGTTGCCATATGCTATGAATCTATGAGCTGAGTTTGACGTTTTTATTGCTACCTCCTTTTTCTATTATTACTTTTTTTCGTTCCATTTTTTCACATAAAATTTTTTATTTTTAAAATTTAAAAGAAATTTAATTATATTTATAATTATTTTTTTCTATTTTAATCAATAAAAGAATAATGTAATCAATTATTAAAATTTTTTGTAATATTAATATGTTTATAAAGAGTTAAAAACGACACTTATAGCGGATAACGGTTAGAGTGTTAATTAGGCTCATCATCATGAAAGCAAAAGAAAAGGATGGTTGAAAATTAATTGAAGAGTTCATTTAGGTCCAGTCCTGACATTATGCCCCAAGCCCAAGGTCATAAAGAGCCAACACCATGGCCTTTCCTAAATAATTTAAGGTGTTTCTTCCTTTATGCCGCTAGGAGACATAGATGTGCTCCATTACACCTCTACATTATTGCTTATACTCTCTCTATTTTTTTATTTATTATTTTTATTATTTTTGTTAAAATTAAAAAATAATAAATAAATTTAAATTTAATATTAAATTACGTGATTAAAATTAAAATATTAAATATAATTGATTCTAATTTTATTGAAAAAATAAATTAAAAAAATAAATTAAATTATATTGAAAATTTAAAAATAACATATAAATAAAATTTGTTTAAAAATAACACATAAAAAAGAAAAAAAAAGTATATAAAAGTGGTCACCAATACAAATATTTCTTTCATTTGTACCCTTGTGCTAGTCCACTAGCATGCTGTCTCGCTAGTTGTCCTACCAAGCAGGCCCCCTTACGCTAACCATTTGATTTTAATGGTTAGGAATCCATCGCGCTTTCATAATTTAATAATTAATAGGCTGAATTATAACCATTAAATTCAGCATGTAAACATGAATCTTATAGATTGCTCCCTTTATGCTACGATCAAGCTATATTGATTACAAGTTAAAAATTGAAAGGATAAAGATGCAAATCAGTCTCTAAAATTTGAAAAAATAAAATTTAAATCCTAAAATTTTATTTGATGCAATGTCACCTCTAATATTTTAAAATTAGAACAATTTAGCTATTGAAATAACGATTAACGCTAAAAAATTTGACACGTATTACTCAAGGATTAGATCAATTTTTTTGAGGTTAAATTGCTCCAATTTTCAAACTTTAGAGACGACAATGCACCAAATAAAATTTTAGAGACTACATTATCCTTTTTGTCAAATATTAGGAATCAAATTACATCGTCAGCCTGATTGAAATACGGTAACTGCTTCGTTCTATCTCCTAAAGAAATTGAATGAAAACATTTAACATGGTAAATTTTTTATTAGGTATTTGTAATATAAAATAATAAACAATTTTCATAAACGAACTAACATATTTTTATCTCAATTATAGTAACAAGATGTCATTTTTTTGTAAAATAATTTTATGTGAAAAATTTAAAAGTTCGAATATCCAATCGAGAATGAATGTCCAGCATAATATGCCACTGACATCGATTGAAATATACATATATTAATTTTGTTTATAAAAAATACGTATTATTTCATATTAAAATATAAGAATATAAAAAAAAAATTTATTTGCCTATTCGAAATGTGAATCTACAAAAAAAATACACATATAAACTGTAAACTATACACTAATACATCAAAGCCAAACAAAATAAAAAATGTCATTAATTTGAAAATATTTTTATTTATCAAAAAATTGGAATTAATTTACAATAAGTTCTCATGGGATGGTTACAATAATCACATAAATATTACAAGACACACACAGCAATTGAACCCAGTCCTGCTGTGCTCTTTATTTTACAATTAATTATACATTTTTCTTCATAAAAATTAATTATTATGATATAATTCTTAATTAAGAATCAGAATCAACTTCAACACAAGTTGGGTTGCAAGGGTAAGGACAATCAATCCTTTTAGAGGGAGCTCTATCATAAAACCAATCTCCAATTGCCTTTCCAATTTTCTGCTCAATATATATATATTTAGTTGTAAATATAAAATTATTTATATAAAATGATGAAACTATAAAAAAAATTAAATTAAATTAATTACCGTATTTTGTACTATTGGAGACTTATCAGCAGACCAGGTAGCTTTTGATCCAGCTTGGCAATGTGCATAACAAGAATTTATGAAGTATCCATTTGCTGGTTTGGATCCAGCTCCACTAGTTAGTGCATTTAGAAATTGTTGCCTGTAAGCTGAAAATTCATGCACAAAATTAGTTACAATCCCAAACTTGTATAAGAAAAACTACTAAAAAATATGGACAACTCTCTTTGTTTATAATATAATAGTTAATTTCAATCATATTTGCTAAACTTGTACTATAATATAATACAGGTGAGATACACTGTCACGTGTCAAATGAAGTGTCCAATAATTAATCACCACGTGTTATCATCTGTACACGTCAACAATTAACTAACGGCAAAACGGTCAAAAGTTAACCGAAATAGACGGTAGGCGCAAAAACTTTTCATTTTGCAAATATGAGGGACAAAAATCTCCCATTTGAAATATTAGAAGGAAATTGGCGTATTTTAACAAACATGAAAGGCAAAAATGCATTTTTGGCTTTAAAATAACAGGATTTGGAAGTTACCTTGAACAAGTTGCAGCTGGCTCGCTGAGCACTTCTTTAAATCTGTTTTGCAGGCCTTCCAAGTTCCTTTTTTGTCAACGGCACTCGGGGCCATAATATTCTTAATCTGAATTAAAATCACAAGGGCACAAACCACCGTAATATTGTATGGTAATCAGGAGTTTACAATAGAATACTAAAGAAGAAACACAAGCACTATTAATTAACATCAATAGTGAGTAATTAAGCAAAATTAATCCTCCACTAATCCTAGTGGTTGCGGCAAAAGTAGCTATTATTAACTCACTCACTTTTGCATGAGAAGCACAATTTTACTAACCTGCCAAGAATCATAGGCGGAGTTCAACACAAACAGTGGTGTTTGCATAGTTTGAGCCACATACTGGGGGAAGAAACACTGCAAAATGCCCAAAAAATATATATATATATTTTCAAGAACAAAGAAAAATAAAATAATATTAATTTCATCCAACAATACACATTTACGCGCACACGAACCATCATTCATCCACAAACACCAAACAAAAAATATGGTGAAATCAAACTTACCAATTCTGGCTTATTTCTAGCTGTGCATGATGCTGGCAAAGTCTTTGCTGATCCCTGTACGAAGGTTTCATAATTAGAATCATTTAAAAACAATCTAAACCATTGTATATCCAATCCAATGCCCTATTTAACAGTCATGATTTAATGTCAAAAAGAAAAAATTACATGTAATGCAACTACACGACTGAAGAAATTTGCAATTTCGTATCCTTTAGCTACATCCATCCTGGAAAACAACACAAGAACAATGTTAGTGTTATTAATTATGAACTAATTAGCAATTATTGGTGTTGATTCTGAGGTTAATTACCCATGAATAAAATAACCAGCATCAGATACACATTTCACTCTAGCACTTGCTGATAGCAAAGATTTGAATTTATCACAATGCAAGATAGCTGCCAATCCGCCAGCAGAACAACCCGAAAGAATCGCCTGCCATTACAAACACAAATAAATTATCTGAAAATACATTAAAAAAATAAAGTAAAACAGAGTATGAATCGGGTTTAGACAAGCAGTGGAATTTATTTATAGTATTTCTGTTATATTTTTGCTTCCACTAATTATAAATTTCGGTTTCGTCACAGCAGACAAGTCTTACGTTCTGAGCATTTTTCATGCCTTTTGCCAATAGATCGTCAATGACAGCCCCCCATACCCTTTCTCCTCTGAAGTGAAGGTTAGTTTTCTGATTCAGAAAAATTAGCATATATTAATTAAATACTAATTTAGGATAGAAGTAGTTCAGAAAATTAAGGAAATTTGGATAATTAAACTTACTGGATTAACGGCTTCAACATCACCAGTAAAGGAGGATCCATCACAGTACTTGATTTTAATTCTATTCCAGTTGTAAAAGTCTGCATATAATTAACAATTAATTAAACTAAATCTATATATATTTATGTATAATGGAAAAATAAATAAATTATTAATGAAATAATTAACTGCAATTATACCAGGATTAGCTGCTTGTTTGCTCCCTAATAAGCCGGAGAAACCCATTGTCTTCTCCATTTTCAGTGATGAACCTCTAAATGTATCCTTTCTTTCTACACAGCTCTCTAAATCATCACACCATCCTCCTCCCTGCTTATTTATTTATTTATCACCATTAATTAAATAAATACATGAAAATAATTAAGAAAAGATTGCTAGACTAAGTAGCAATTAACTGATTAATACAAACCTCCATGTGAACCAACCAGTTATTAATCCCAGTACCAGATCCCTTCTCGAAGTGGTAAGCTGGGGGGCTTCCATCTAAGCACACTGCAAATCAAGAAAAAATTAATTTAAATTCAAAAATTAAAAGAAAAATAATTACAGATACAGTTATTAATTAGTTAATAATTAATTACCAGCTCCCGTTGCCTTTGCAGTTTCAACGATAGTAATTGGAATACTTCCTCCTTCTGTTCTAACTAAAATTACCAGACAAACCAGTAGATAACACCCCCATTGGCCTAATCTTGAATAATCACCCATTTTTCTGCTTAATTTCAAGAAAATTTTTAGATTAGTTAAATATTGACATGAAAATAGTTAAAGATTAACTATAAAAGAAAATGAAAAAATTAAATATATATTGACATGACTGACCTCAGGAGAATGAGATTGAGAAGAGAGATAGCTTTGGAAGTAAGAATATATACTAAACTTGGGATTTCTATGGTGGGTATTTATCTTTGTTGTCAGCCTTTGCCCAACCAGCCAGGCAGTAATAAAGCAAAGAATATAAATTATTATTTTGTTATTATTGCATTTAATTTTACAAAGACAGACAGCTCAAAGACTAGGACTTTCTTCGAAATATGGTCAAAATATATCATTTCTCTGTTAAAAAAATAATAATAATAATAATAACAACAGTAAAAATTATGATTTCTTTTTATTATAAATTACTAAGTTGTAAATTAGATATCGAAATTTTATTCAAATATTAATTTTTAGTCTTCCTAATTAATGAAAGAATTATTTTTGAAAGATTCAGTGTATAATTGAATCAGCCATAAACGTTGGATAGCGAAATAGGGTCCTACGATTTAATTAAATTGAATAATTGAAGAAAATAATTAAGTACCTTTTTTTTTATTATTAAAGAAATAAAAGTTGCATTTGTATTGAATTTTCTGCAGAGTTGCCACAGGCTATGAATCTATGAGCTGAGTTTGACGTTTTTAGTGTTACCTTCTTTTTCTACTATTACTTTTTTTCGTTCCATTTTTTCGTTTTTCTTTAATTTTTAATTTTTAAAATTTAAAAGAAATTTAATTATATTTATAATTATTTTTTTTCTATTTTAATCAATAAAAGAATAATGTAATCAATTATTAAAATATTTTGTATTATTAATATGTTTATAAAGAGTTAAAAACGACACTTAAAGCGGATAACGGATACAGCATTAATAAGGCTCATCATCATGAAAGCAAAAGAAAATGATGTTGAAAATAAATAACTAAATAAGTCATTTTCACATGCAGACGACGTCGTTTTTCTTGGGTTTTATTGATTAAGTAAGGGTAGTTATTATAGGGGTGGATGGTCTGTCTCTGTCCATTTCTTACTATCCAATTATTTGAAAAATAATTTCTTTTTTCTTTTCTTTTTAATTTGGAATTAGCGTGTGGGTCCCACCAATGCCATTGCTAGCTGGTTAGCAAAATTGAAAATTCAAGAGGAAGGAAAGGAAGAGCCATTTGCAACCTTAGCTTTTCAAAATCTGCCGAATATGCGTCGGTGATGTCTTTCATTTATTGTCCTATCCTATCTGTGCTCGTGGGATTTAGTATAATAAATTTTTCAAAGGCCTATGCCCCTCTTTATTTATTATTTTATTTTCAAATCTGTATGCTTGAAATAATATTCAATCTCAGAATTAAATATTAACACGAGAATAGAGACGACACTTTATCAATAAAAAAAAAAACACATTAACGGTTAAAGTACATATTTTTGACATAATATTTTAAAAAATAAAGTTTAAAGAGGATTTAGAAAGTTGGAGAATTATTTTTAAATAATATTTTTTAAAAAAATTCAAAAATTGGTACTTCTCAGAAAATATTTAGATAAATAAAATTTTTTACAAAATTACAGCAGTTGTTTGCTGTATCAAAAGTAGGATTCAACTCGTGCAATGTGATATTTGAAATAAAAACACAATAAACTGTTGCAGGATCAGATTCTATATCAAATATGAAAACACAATATTCCTATGATACATCGGTTGAAAATTAAAATGCAGAGCACATATATAAACTTCAGTTGCATTTGATATTTGTTCACCGAAAAGTTATTCACTCGCAAAATTAATTGTTGATATCAATGTTATTATATTTTCAATATTATTATTTGAAATTGGTAAAATTTATATTTGATTATTTATAATTTAATGTATTTAATTATTATTTGCTATAATGACATTCATTTTTTTTGTTTTATTTATTTCAAAGCAGAAGTAAGTTGTGAATAAGAGAATTAATAAAAATGCACTTAAACTAGCTATTGAATATATATTTACATAACAATTGACAAATTTGAATGGATATTTATTATTACTATAATATATTTATTATTAAGTTTGATGTGTCAATAAATTTTGTTAGTGACTTTTGGTATAATGTACATATTATATTTGGTGATTTAAATTAAATATTTTTTTTACTTTAAAAAAGGGAAAAAAATGAAAGATTAGCATGTTGAACTTTTAATATAAATTGTAAGATTTAAAGTTAGCTGATTTATGAAATTAAATTTTCAACCCAAAAAAATTTAAATTTAAACAATGCTGTGAAATTATTTTGAATATTTACAATTTTTAATATATTTATATTCCTAGTTATAAATATTGAATCATTTAAAATATTGTTTTATTATTAAAGTTTAAATGTGAATGTATGTTTTTAATTTTTTTTATTTTTTATAGTGTTATTTTCGTAATATTTATATTAAATTTTAAAAATAATATTGTTTAATCTTATTTGGATAATATAAGTAGAAAAATTAAAAAAAATGTACGAATTGAATTTTAATATAACATTTATTTTTATTATTTTCATATGATAGATGATGCACACATACTTAGCTTCAAGAGCTACAATGAGTGATATTGCAAGAAAAATCATGCTCCAAAAATGGGATGATCTATACAACTATAGAAGCAAAAATGATATAACAACGTCCGACCATATTATTACAATAAATAAAAAAATTACAAAATATTATAATGAAGGAATATCGGATGACAGAAGTAAAAATGGTGGACGTTTTTTGCATGACATTACCAATTATTTATTTTAATTCTATAATAAAAATTTGGAATAGAGAGTATGTTAAAAAAAATGAGGAATTTGTTATAATATTTTTGAAAGATGTAATTAAAGTTAGTGACAAATTTTTTTTAAAATTAGAGATACTATACCAGTAGATCTAAAAATTTATTGTAAGTGGTACAATTAGTTAGTTACAATAAATGGTCTAAATATTATGTTCATTAGAACATAACAAAAAATATATTATGTAAAAATATTGTGTAATAATATCATGTAATTTATGCATCTTTGATAGTAAAGTGTAACAAAATATTGTAAAATAATAATAATAATAATAATAATAATAATAATAATAATAATAATAATAATAATAATAATAATAATAATAATAATAATAGTGTTTTGTCACATATAATCGTCAAAAATGATTTTATGTATGAAATATATAATTCTGAACAAATGGTTTAGGAAATTTATAATAATACTATTTTGACTTATAGGTGTTTAGAAGATGTCAACATATACCGACTTTTATTTGCACCTAGTAGGTGAAATAAGTTATGGAGCGATAGGTTTTCAATATGACATCTTTGATTGGAATGCCATTATAAGGATATTGAAACTTAAAAATAAACCAACTCTTCCTAAATTGATTCATAAAATTCACATTAAATTGGGTTTAGATATCAACGATATGATTTCTAAGATTATATACAAGAGTCCAATATATAACAAAGGATCATTATTTTAGACTTCGGTGGATTTAGTAAATGATGATGACATAGATGTAATATATGATAATTTAATGAGATATGATGGTTACAACTTAGTGAAATTAATCGTTGTAGTTTCAAAGAGCGATGCAAGAGCCAATCTACTTACGCATCCTCACGATTATCAATTTACAAATGAAAGGCTGTAAATGGAAAACACCGAGGCACCTTAACAATTTTGCGTAAATGATATTGATTCTAGTCAGCCAAGGCAATCCGTAAGTTGACAAGACATTTAAATGTTCTCTCAATTAGGGGGAGATACAGTACAAAATATGGAGGAAAGAAGCATGAAGGAATTCGGCCAATGTGGAATTTCAAGGGAAATCTAGTGGAATAAAGAGGAAAATGAAAGGAAATGATAAAAAAGAAAGAAAAATCATGGAGAGAGTTTGGAAAATAGGTAAGTGGATATCTAAACTAACTAATTTCATGTAAACCTAATTTATGTGTTTAAAGGCTTTAAGCATACGTAATTGGTGTCTAAATTTAAATTAAAGGTATATTAGTGAAATTAAATGTCAAATAATGGAATTGGTATGAAGAATTGTATAAAAGAAGGACTAAAAGCATGAAAATAGGTTAGGAACCTATTATGTCCCTTAAAGATTAAATAAGTAATGTTAGCATTAATTTAAATTAATGGTAGATTAATGTAAGTAGATGATAAATGATGAAATATATGATGTTAAATGTATGAAAATATGACTAGAAATGATACATTAGTTATGAGACTGATTATGTAAGTAAATGAAATTAAGGTTAAATAAAGAATTAAATTGATTTAAGGTTAGAATCATATTTAATATGCATGAAAAATATGGTAGAAATGTGTTTGATGAATTAAATAAATTTGTATGCATAGGACCTAATGGTGTCCTAATGGTAAAGTGTGGATATGTGGAAGTATAAGTGATGAAAATAATAAAATAATGCTAGATATATATAATTTAAAACTTAAGAACATGATGTGAGTGATAAAATGGGATGAAAAGAATTATGAAAGGAAATGTAACCTATATGGTTGAATGGTAATAGATGGAATTATAAGAGAATAAATGTTGAAAGCAATAGAATAATGTTAAATGTTTGTGATTTATACCTTGATAATACAGTAAGAATAATGTATGGCATCAAATGATACATGGATGGTATAATACCTTATCTAGCCAAATGGTTCAATGAATAAAATTGATGTGATTACAATGATTTTATGTATGGAAATGATGTTATATGAGAAATAGATGAAAACGATGTGGATGATGTGAAACTAGATTGATGCAAAATGTGAAAAAGTGAGAAAATGTGCATGTTTCACATGAATAATATGAAAATAGTTTTACCCTTAGTATTTAGTAGCTAAGCCAAAGGTATAGGCTACAATGGCTAGCCATAGGGATATTCACCATAGTAGTGAGTCATGACGACTCGCATGAGTAAACCAAAGGCAGTTCCATACCATGAATATGAGAAAAGATGATAGAAATGAGAAAAAGAGAAAGGGACATTCACCACAGTAGGGAGTTATAGCGACTCGCATGAGTAGACCAAAGGCAATTCCACACCATGAATACAAGAAAATATGATAGAAATGAAAAAAAGAGAAAGGAGAAATAATATGATACTAGTTGAGGCATTGGCCTTTTATGTGGTCTTTTCAACTTATTATGAATTTATGGACCTGTGTCCCATGTGTCCAACTCGAGGGTTTTATTTATTTTGAAAATTACTAGGGGCAAAACTAAAATAATAGTACTAATATGATGAAAAATGAAAGACAATGGTAAATAATGGATAAAGATGGAGATTTAGGATTAAAATGGAAAAGATATGATAAAATGGGTAATTAAGGGTAAAATGGTCAAAAGATGATGAAATTGTGGCTAGGAAGGGTAAAAATAGAATTAAGGAATAAATTTGGTAAACGAAAAGCAAAATTGTAATTTAGTAAAAAAGTTACGAAAATAAGGACAAAATTGTAATTATGGTAAAAGAATTGAATTTAAGGACTAAAGAGAAAGAAAATGTAATTTAGGGGTTAAAAATATAAAAGTGTAGTGAAAAATGCTTAAAAGGAGAAATTAGGGATACAACGGTAATTATGATAAAAACTGGGATATAAATGTCATTTTGGCAAAAGAAAGGACTTGAAATAAGAATAGCAAGTTAGTAATACAGATCAAGGATCAATAAATTGAATAGAGAAATAAAACATAGAAAAAAAATAAAGACAATTGATTCAAACATAACATGACATTAGTTAAAATTTTGGGTAAAATTGAAAATTTTATGTTTGCATATGCGTGAATGTGAAATTTATTAGTTGGATATCCTCTATTAGGCATTTTATGCTGAGCGTGTATTTATTTACTGCATGCAGATATTTGAAGGTTATAGGCAAGAACTCAAAAGAACGGGCGTTGGACACAAACTAAGTTGGTGTATCAAAGGAATAGTTTTGTGTTTTATGTGTGGCATGTACAGATAGCATTGGATTTTGTATGTGTATTATACCAGAATATTAATTAAATTACATTGTGATGATTATGGTATAAGAGTATTATATTTATACCTTTATTTCTATATGTCAACTTATGATATAATATAATATAACTGATCAAAAAATTTTAAGTAACACTAACATAAAATTTTTCATAATATATAAAACTATTATTCTAACATCTAACATTATAAAATATTATATATCAATAAATAATATTAAAAGTGATAACTTGCATTTTTTCTTCATGTCTCTAAATTAATGAACAAAAAATACCTATAAATTACAAAATAATACAATTAAATATTTATAAATTTTATATAAAAAATTATAATAAATTTTACTTACCTTAAGTTTATGTAATAATCTCAATATTCATTTTATATGTGCAACTTAAAAAAAAGTTGCAGCAACAAGTTTGAAAAAGGATTGAGAGAGAAATGAAAAATGGTGAAAATGAAGTGATGACATTGTTAAAGGTTTGAAGAAGAAGAAGATGTGTTTATATAATGTAAAAATAACATTAAAAAGTAAATTTAGGGAAGTCAACATGATTAGACGTATCATTGTACATGTGTCAAATTGTCAGCATCACGTGCCTCAAGACAAAAAAGCTGCCATGTCTGATAATGCAGTTGCTTGTTACAGTTTTAGTGTATTAGCTTTCTACTTTGGGATGCATAACCTGACACTACAACGCAGATGTCAACTATATTTTTTATAAAAAAATATTATTTTTCTAAATATTTTCTGATAGACACTTAAAAAAATATTATTTACAAAAATTTCCTTAGAAATTTCATATAGTGCTTAAATAAATTGCATTGAATTAAATAAATCATAATGTTAAATAATAATTTTTAAATGTATTTTAATTATAGATAATCATTAACAAGAAAAACTCAATCAGACAACGACCTACAACTATCAACTACCGGATGAACATTCTAAGATCATCAATGCTGAATTCATAAAATTTATTGCTTGTCATTTCAGCTCTAGTAAAATGCAAGCCACAACACTATATTATCAAGAATTATGCAAGTATGATAAGTTTTCAAATTTATAACTAGTCCAAAAAGAAATTACTCTCCATCTTCAATTTGAACATAAATAATTTATTTTTTATATAATAAATATTATCGAAGGAGTTACAATAATAAGATTGTAATGGTAATAATTAATTAAAGATTTACCATAAATCACATTAAATTAAAACTTAATAAAATATGATAGTGAGAAGTTTCAATAAGAATTTAAAGGTCTATTTTTGTTATAATAAATATTATTAAAGGAGTTACATTAATAGAGTTGCGGTAGCACATATAAAAATAAATCGAACCAAATCATACGTTTGAGGAATGTGGATGAATTAAAAAAGATATATTCTCTCCGTTTTTCTTTTAACAACCACTTTTGTTGTTTTTACTAGAATTAAAAAATAATAAATAGACTTAAATTTAGTATTAAATTACGTAATTAAGATTAAATTATCAAATCTGATTGGTTTTAATTTTATTGAAAAAAAAATAAATTGAAAAAATAAATTAAATTATATTGAAAGTCTAAAAGTGATAGATAAATAGAATTTGAATTTTACTCAAAAGCGACATATAAAAAAAACAGAGGGAGTAAATAAGAAATTTTGGAGTTGTTTTAAGATACTAAATGAAATGATTTATGTTAAATTGGTTATATTATTATTAGAGCTGTATTTTTTTTTTCTTCCTAATTAAGTACTTTAAGAATGTGTTGGTATGCTGGAACTTGAATTTTGTTGATTTTAGCCTTGCCGGTTATAACTCAAGAACATAGACAATTAGTAAATATTGATTCCAAAATTTGTGAAACACCTAAATTGACTTTTGGTAAAGTATGTGTGTAAATTTTTCTGCTGTAATATCAGGTAAGTTGTTATTTTACTTATTTAAATTGATTGATAGGTTAATTATACATAAAAAGGTTATGAAATGGATTGAAGGTACGTACTGTCTAAGTGAAATATATAGTTTAAGTCAAGTAAATTGTACCAATATAAAAGTTATACTGCCCACCTAATCAAGCGATAAAAAATGTGTAAACGAACCAGGATCGCATTCTATTGCTTTTAGCATTGACAGCTATGATTGTAGAAACTTAAGTATTTGTTAAATTTTGCTTCAAGAACTGGGGATATACATAATTTTGGTCTTGGACAAAATTGTGATTGGACTAAAATATATTGGAACTTTTCTTTATATTAATACATATAATTAAATTTAGGAATTTAACTAAATTACAAATTGAGGTAAATGGATATTTACGCTTATGAATTAGATAGTAAATTAGTTATCACAAGTATATACATATGTGTAGTAATGGGGATATATAATTTCAATTATTGGTTTGTAATAAACATTTAAATTTTCAATTAGTAAATCTTTTTGTTGTGAAGTCAGTTACATTACTAGTAAAGGATGATCCATCACAGAGCATGATTTTAGTTCTATTCCAGTTGTAAAAGTCGGCATATTAATAATTAATTAAAGTAAATCCATATATATTTATGTATAATCGAAAAAAAAATAAATGAATTATTAATGAAATAACTGCAATTATACCAGGATTAGCTGCTTGTTCGCTCCCCAAGAAGCCAGAGAAACCCATTGTCTTCTTCATTTTTAGTGATGAACCTCTAAATGTATCCTTTCTTTGAACACAGCTCTCTAAATTATCACACCATCCTCCTCCCTACTTATTTATCACCATTAATTAAATAAATACATGAAAATAAGAAAAAAATTACAAGATTAAGTAGCAATTAACTAATTAATACAAACCTCTATGTGAATCAACCAGCTATTAATCCGGAGTCAATTTCATTTATGGTTACTAGACTTGCACCTAATCGCTCAAAAATAACTGACTTATTTTTCATGACTTAAATGTCACTGAATTTATTACTTTTTTTGCAGAAAAGTCATTTTGATCGATTTTCTGGGATTAATCTTATTGGAATGTTGACATAGCATGTCGTATTATATATCTAGACACACGTGACACGATACGTTAACAGCCATATCATCAAAAGAGGTCACGTGTGTCAAGAAATATGACGTGACGTGTTGACATATCGTGTGATATGAACTTTTTTCGATGACATGACTGCTGACGTGTCGTGCCACGTGCGTTCAAGCATACTGTATGACATGTCACGTCAGTATTTCGACAAAAATTATCATAAAAAACAAGTTAAGACGAATTTTTCTGCAAAAATATGATAAGTTCAGTGACATTTAAGTCACGAAAAATAAGTAAGTTATTTTTGGATGATTAGACGTAAATTTGGTGACTATATGTGAAATTGACTTATTAATTTCGGTACCAGATCTCTTTTGGAAGTGGTAAGCTAGAGGGCTTCCATCTAAGCACACTACAAATCAAGAAAAATTAATTTAAATTCATAAAATAATTAAAAGTAAAATAATTACAGATACAGTTCTTAATAAGTTAATGATTAATTACCAGCTCCTGTTGCCTTTGCAGTTTCAACAATAGTAATTGTAACACTTCCTCCTTCTATTCTAACTGAAATTACCACACAAACCAGTAGATAACACCACCATTGGCCTAATCTTGAATAATCACCCATTTTCTGATTAATTTAAAGAAAATTTATAAATTAATTAAAGATTAACTATAAAAGAAACTGAAAAAATTAGCAAAAAAATTAAATACATACATGTATATATATATTGATATGACTGACCTTTGAAGAATGAGATTGAGAAGAGAGATAGGTTTGGAAGTAAGAATATTTGATGAAAACTGAAGACAAGCACTATTTATATTTGTCTGCAGCCTTTGGTCGCCAACCAGCCAGCCAATAATAAAGCAAAGAATATAAATTATTATTTTATTGTTATTGCATTTAATTTTAAGACAGACGGTTCAAAGACTTGGACTTTCTTCCACATTTGGTCAAAATATATCATTTTTCTGTTAATAATAATAATAATAATAATAATAATAATAAAACATTATCCTTTCTTTTTTATTATAAATTACCAGGTTGTAAATTAGATATCCGAAGTTTATTCAAATATTAATGTTTATTCTTCCTATTTAATGAAAGAATTATTTTTTGAAAGATGTAACATAAAATTCTAGTCATTTCATTATATAATTGAATTGGCCATAAGTGTTGGATAGCGAAATAGGGTCCTACGATTTAATTAAATTGAATACTTGCAAAAAATAATTAAGTATTTTTTTATAATTAAATAAATAAAAGTTGAACTGGTATTGAATTGAATTTTCTGCGG
The DNA here is from genome assembly GCA_037975025.1 of Excoecaria agallocha. Classification (NCBI taxonomy): domain Eukaryota; kingdom Viridiplantae; phylum Streptophyta; class Magnoliopsida; order Malpighiales; family Euphorbiaceae; genus Excoecaria; species Excoecaria agallocha. The sequence continues at coordinate 41,474,502 of CM075819.1, read as the reverse complement.
AGTTGCCATATGCTATGAATCTACGAGCTGAGTTTGACGTTTCTATTGCTATTTGCTTTTTCTATTATAACCTTTTTCGTTCCCTTCTAAGTGTAGCTTGTGAAAATTTTATTTTTCACTTAAATTTTTTATTTTTAAAATTTAAAAGAAATTTATTTATATTTATAACTATTTTTTTCTATTTTAATCAATAAAAGACCAATGTAATCAATTATTAAAAAATTTTATAATATTAATTTGTTTATAAAGTGTTAAAAACGACACTTGAAGCGGATAACGGATACAGCATTAATTAGGCTCATCATCATGAAAGCAAAAGAAAATGATGGTTGAAAATTAATTGAAGAGTTCATTTAGGTCCAGTCCTTACGTTATGTCCCAAGGTCATAGAGAGCAAACACCATGGCCTTTCCTCAATAATTTAAGGGTTTCTTCCTTTATGCCTCTAGGAGACAGAGATTCGTTCCATTACACCTCTAGACTATTATTTATACTCTTTCTGTTTTTTTATTTATTAAAATTAAAAAATAATAAATAAATTTAAATTTAGTATTAAATTATGTAATTAAAATTAAAATATTAAATTTAATTGATTTTAATTTTATTAAAAAAATAAATTACACTATATTAAAAATTTAAAAATAATAAATAAGTAAACTTTAAATGTTACTAAAAAATAACACTTAAAAAAATATAAAAAACAAATATACAGAAGTTGCCCCAATACAAATATTTCTTTCGTTTGTACCCTGGTGGTAGTCCACTAGCATGTTGTCTGGCTAGTTGTCCTACCATGTGGCAGGCCCCTTTACACTAACCATTTATACAGTACATATTGATTTTAATGGTTAGGAATCCATCGCGCTTTCATAATTTAATAGGCTGAATTATAACCATTAAATTCAGCATGTAAACATGAATATTATGGATTGCTCCCTTTATGCCACGATCAAGCTATCTCCTAAAGAAATTGAATGAAAACATTTAATGATGAAAATTTTTTAATATAAGATATTACATAGTACTTTATAAATGAAACTAACGCGTGTTTATCTTAATTATTAAAAAATTTAAAAATTCAATTGAAAATAAATGTCCAGCAAAACACGCTACTAACAGCGATTGAAATATACATAAATTAATTATATTTATAAAAAAATACGTATTACTTCATATTAAAGTATAAGAATATAATAAAAAATTATATAAAAAATTTTAAAAATTCATAGATTTGAATTTTTTTTTTTTTTGCCTATTCGAAATGTGATTCTACTAAAAGAACCTTAAAGATACATAGATAAACTGTAAACTGTAAATATACTCATACATCAAAGCCAAACAAGATAAAAAATGTTATTAATTTGGAAATATTTTTATTTATCAAAAAATTGGAATTAATATATAATCAATTCTCATGGGATGGTTACAATAATCACATAAATATTACAAGACCCACACAGCAATGGAACCCAGTCCTGCTGTGCTCTTTATTTTACAATTAATTATACATTTTTCTTCATAAAAATTAATTATTTTGATATAATTCTTAATTAAGAATCAGAATCAACTTCAACACAAGTTGGGTTGCAAGGGTAAGGACAATCAATCCTTTTAGAGGGAGCTCTATCATAAAACCAATCTCCGATTGCCTTTCCAATTTTCTGCTCAAAATATATATATTTAGTTGTAAATATAAAATTATTTATATAAAATGATGAAACCATAAAAAAAATTAAATTAAATTAATTACCGTATTTTGTACTATTGGAGACTTATCAGCAAACCAAGTAGCTGCTGATCCAGCTTGGCAATGTGCATAACAAGAATTTATAAAGTATCCATTTTCTGGTTTGGATCCACCTCCACTAGTTAGTGCATTTAGAAATTGTTGCCTGTAAGCTGAAAATTCATGCACAAAATTAATTATAATCCCAAACTCGTACAAGAAAAACTACTAAAAAATATTGACAACTTTCTTTGTTTATATTTGTTGAATTTATATTTTAGTAACAACTCGGTTATATTAAAAAAAAATTACTTTAAGGTAAAATCTATAATTTAGTTCCTAAAATTCAACGTTTTTACAGATTAAGTCTCTATACTTTCAAAATAACACATTGAGTCCCTGAATTTTCCGAAAAGCACATATTAAATCCAAAATGGACAGTATAAATGACAGTATAATATATACTTTGTTGAAGTTGCGTGTATTTTAACGGAATACTGTTATTTTTAACGTCCTTTAGGACTTAATGTGTTCTAATAGATAAGTTTAGGAATCAAAAAGTAGTTTTCAAATTATAGAGACTAAATTATGAGTTTTTCCTTAACCTAACATTAAAATAACATGATTTGAAAGTTACCTTGAACAGATTGGAGCTGGTCGGCTGAGCACTTCTTTAAATTTGTTTTGCAGGCCTTCCAAGTTCCTTTTTTGTCGACGGCACTCGGGGCCATAATATTCTTAATCTGAATTAAAATCACAAGAGCACAAACCACCGGAATATGTTATGGTAATCAGGAGTTTGCAATAGAATACTAAAGAAGAAGCACAAGCACTATTAATTAACATCAATAGTGAGTAATTAAGCAAAATTAATACTCCACTAATCCTAGTGGTTGCGGGAAAAGTAGCTATTATTAACTCAATCCCTTTTGCATGAGAAGCACAATTTTACTAACCTGCCAAGAATCATAGGCGGAGTTCAACACAAACAGCGGTGTTTGCATAGTTTGAGCCACATACTGGGGGAAGAAACACTGCGAAATTCCCAAAATATATATATATATATATATATATATATATATATTCAAGAACAAAGAATTTAGTGCGTGTAATTATGGACAGTTGAATAAAAAAAAATATTAATTTCATCCAACAATACACATTTACGCACACCTACCAACATACATCCACACACCGAACAAAAAATATAGTGAAAAAAACTTATTTAGATTCTATTTATGAATTAAAATAGCAAATCAAACTTACCAATTCTGGCTTATTTTTAGCTGTGCATGATGCTGGCAAAGTCTTTGCTGATCCCTGTACAAAGGTTTCATAATTAGAATCATTTAAAAACAATCTAAACTATTGTCTATCCAATCCACCGAAGCTATCACCCTGCCTAGATGGTAAATGCCCTGTTTAACAGTCATGATTTAATGTGCAATGTATGTTACAATATTCGATTTAGATAAATTGTATGAGTCAAACCAATAATATATTGCCATCTACAAAACACTGTCCTACTCATTTTTCAGCCAATTTTGTATAGATGGATACGGCATGTATAGTTAAACACAAAAAAATAATATTTAGACTGACAATTTGTATGAACCAAGCAAACTGTACATTGCTAATTATGCATGTTAACTACAACTCTTCTTATTTTTCAACCAATTTTACGTAAATGATTGTGTATTATTAGTTTGGTTTATAAAATTTGTTTAAACCGAATTTAGACAAGAATGACTTTAAACTCAAAACACAATATGAATAGTAGACTAACTCCAAAATAGATATAAAAAAAATTACATGTAATGCAACTACACGACCGAAGAAATTTGCAATTTCGTATCCTTTAGCTACATCCATCCTAGAAAACAACACAAGAACAATGTTAGTGTTATTAATTATGAACTAATTAGCAATTATTGGTGTTGATTCTGAGGTTAATTACCCATGAATAAAATAACCAGCATCAGATACACATTTCACTCTAGCACTTGCTGGTAGCAAAGATTTGAATTTATCACAATGCAAGATAGCTGCCAATCCGCCAGCCGAACAACCCGAAAGAATCGCCTGCCATTACAACACAAATAAATTATCTGAAAATACATTAAAAAAATAAAATAAAACAGAGTATGAATCGGGTTTAGACAAGCAGTGTAATTTATTTATAGTATTTCTGTTATATTTTTGCTTCCACTAATTATAAATTTCGGTTTCGTCACAGCAGAGAAGTCTTACGTTCTGAGCATTTTTCATGCCTTTTGCCAATACATCGTCAATGAGAGCCCGCCATACCCTTTCTCCTCTGAAGTGAAGGTTAGTTTTCTGATTCAGAAAAATTCGTATATATTAATTAAATATTAATTTAGAATAGAAGTACTTCAGAAAATTGAGGAAATTTGGATCATTAATCTTACTGGATTAACTGCTTCAACATCACCAGTAAAGGATGATCCATCACAGTACTTGATTTTGATTCTATTCCAGTTGTAAAAGTCTGAATATAATTAACAATTAATTAAACCAAATCTATAGATATTTATGTATAATAGAAAAATAAATAAATAAATAAATTATTTCTATACCAGGATTAGCTGCTTGTTTGCTCCCTAATAAGCCAGAGAAACCCATTGTCTTCTCCATTTTCAGTGATGAACCTTTATATGTATCCTTTCTTTCTACACAGCTCTCTAAATCATCACACCATCCTCCTCCCTACATATTTATTTATTTATTTATTTATCACCATTAATTAAATAAATACATGAAAATAATCAAGAAAAGATTGCAAGACTAAGTAGCAATTAACTGATTAATACAAACCTCCATGTGAACCAACCAGTTATTAATCCCATTACCAGATCCCTTCTCGAAGTGGTAAGCTGGGGGGCTTCCATCTAAGCACACTGCAAATCAAGAAAAAAATAAAAAAGAAAATTAATTTAAATTCATAAATTAGAAGAAAAATAATTACAGATACAGTTATTAATTAGTTAATAATTAATTACCAGCTCCCGTTGCCTTTGCAGTTTCAACAATAGTAATTGGAATACTTCCTCCTTCTGTTCTAACTAAAATTACCAGACAAACCAGTAGATAACACCCCCATTGGCCTAATCTTGAATAATCACCCATTTTTCTGCTTAATTTCAAGAAAATTTTTAGATTAGTTAAATATTGACATGAAAATAGTTAAAGATTAACTATAAAAGAAAATGAAAAAATTAAATATATATTGACATGACTGACCTCAGGAGAATGAGATTGAGACGAGAGATAGCTTTGGAAGTAAGAATATATACTAAACTTGGGATTTCTATGGTGGGTATTTATCTTTGTCTTCAGCCTTTGCCCAACCAGCCAGGCAGTAATAAAGCAAAGAATATAAATTATTATTTTATTATTATTGCATTTAATTTTACAAGGACAGACAGCTCAAAGACTAGGACTTTCTTCGAAATATGGTCAAAATATATCATTTCTCTGTTAATAATAATAATAATAACAACAGTAAAAATTATGATTTCTTTTTATTATAAATTACTAAGTTGTAAATTAGATATCGAAATTTTATTCAAATATTAATTTTTAGTCTTCCTAATTAATGAAAGAATTATTTTTGAAAGATTCAGTGTATAATTGAATCAGCCATAAACGTTGGATAGGGAAAAAAGGGTCCTACGATTTAATTAAATTGAATAATTGAAAGAAATAATTAAAGTGCTTTCTTGTTATATAAGTAAAGAAACAAAAGTTGGATTGGCGTTGAATTTTCTGCAGAGTTGCCATATGCTACGAATCCATGAGCTGAGTTTGACGTTTTTATTGCTACCTGCTTTTCTATTGTAGCCTTTTTCTATTATTTTTAAAATTTGAAAGAAATTTAATTATATTTATATATTTATAATTATTTCTTTCTATTTTAATCAATAAAAGAATAATGTAACCAATTATTAAAATTTTTTGTAATATTAATCTGTTTGTAAAGAGTTAAAAACGACACTTAAAGCAGATAACGGTTACAGCATTAATTAGGCTCATCATCATTCATGAAGGAAAGCAAAAGAAAATGATGGTTTTATTGATTATGGGTGGTTATTATGGGAGTGGAGGTCTGTCTCTGTCCATTTCTTAATCTCCAATAGTCCAATTATTTGAAAAATAATTTCTTTTTTCTTTTTTTTTTAATTTGGGAATTAGCGTGTGGGTCCCACCAATGCCATTTGCTAGCTGGTTAGCAGAATTGAAAATTCAAGAGGAAGGAAGAGCCATTTGCAACCTTAGCTTTTCAAAATCTGCCGAATCTGTGTCGGTGATGTCTTTCGTTTATTGTCCTGTCCTATCTTTGTTCGTGGGATTTAGTATAATAAATTTTTCAAAGGCCTATGCCCTCTTTATTTATTATTTTATATTCAAATCTGTATGCTTGAAATAATATTCAATCTCAGAATTAAATATTAACACGAGAATAGAGATGAAACTTTATCAAAAAAAAAAAAACACTTTAACGGTTAAAGTACATATTTTTAAAGAATATTTTAAAAAATAAAGTTTAAAGAGAAGTATTGCATGGGATTTTAAAAGTTCGAGAATTTTTTTAAATAATATTTTTAAAAAAATTCAAAATTTAGTGCTTATTAAAAAAATATTTAGATGAATAGAATTTTTTACAAAACAGCGGCAACTGTTTGGAGTATCAAAAGTAGAACCTGACTCATGCAGGTGTGATATTTGAAATGAAAACGCAACAAATTGTTGCAGGATTAGATTTTGCATTAAATATGAAAATGGAATGACCGCAATTGTCGGTTGCGTTTTCATACGTGCCAGATAACGTTTTCAATATTCCCATGATACACCCGTTAAAAATTAAAATGTCAAGCGTCTATATAAGCTTCAGTTGCATTTGATATTTGTACACCAAAAAACTTAATCACTTGCAAAATTAATTGTTGATAACAATATTATTATATTTTCAATATTATTATTTGAAATTGGTAAAATTTATATTTAATTATTTATAATTCAATGTATTTAATTATTATTTGTGCTATAATGACATTCATTTTTTTTTATTTCAAAGCAGAAATAAATTGTAAATGGAGAGTTAACAAAAGTGCAGTCAAACTAGCTATTGAAACCATGTATTTTATCAATTTTAGTATATTTATTTATCGTCATATATGTTTACATAACCATTGATAAATTTGAATAGATATTTATTGTTACTATAATATATGAATAATATATTTATTATTAAATTTGATGTGACAATAAATTTTGTTAGTGATTTTTGGTATAATGTACATATTACATTTGGTGATTTAAATTAAGTAATTTTTTACGTTAAAAAAGAGAAAAAAAAATGAAAGATTAGCTAGCTTGTTGAACTTTTAGTATAAATTGTAAGATTTTAAGTTACCTTATTTATGAAATTAAATTTTGAACCCAAAATAATTTAAATTTAGGCAATGCTGTGAAATTATTTTGAATATTTATGACTTTTTACTATATTTATATTTCTGGTTATAAATATTGAATCATTTAAGAATATTGTTTTATTATTAAAGTTTAAATGTGAATGTATGTTTATAAATATATATATTTTTTATTTTTTATAGTGTTATTTTTGTAATATTTATATTAAATTTTAAAAATAATATTTTTCAATTTTATTTGGATAAAAATAAATAGAAAAATTTTAAAAATGTACGAATTGAATTTTAATAGAAAATTTATTTTTATTATTTTCATATAACAGATGGTGCATATATACTTAGCTCCAAGAGCCATGATGAGTGATATTGTAAGAAAAATCGTGTTTAAAAATGGAATGATCTATACAACTATAGAATCGAAGATGATATAACAATGTTCGACCATATTATTACAATAAATAAAAAATTGTAAAATGTTATAATGAAGGGATATCGATGACAAAAGTAAAAATGGTTGACACTTTTTGCATGACATTACCAATTATTTATTTTCATTCTATAATATAAATTTGGAATAGGGAGTATGTAAAAAAATGAGGAATTGGTTATAATATTTTTGAAAGATGTAATTATAGTTATTGACAAAATTTTTGTAAAAATTAAAGATACTATGCCAGTATATCAAAAAATTTATTGTAAGTGATACAATTAGTCAATTATAATAAATGATCTAAACATTATATTCATCAGAGCATAACAAAAAATATATTATGTAAAAATATTGTGTAATAATATTATGTAATTTATGCATTTGTGATAGTGAAGTGTGACAAAATATTGTAAATTAAGCATATGTAGTAGTAGTAATAATAATAATAACACTGTTTTATCACATATAATTGTCAAAAATTATTTTATGTATGAAATATATAATTGTGAACAAATGATTTAGGAAAATTATGATAATATTATTTTGACTTATAGGTGGTTGGAAGATGTCAATATATGCCGAATTTTATTTGCACATAGGAGGGAAAATAAGTTATGGAACGGTAGGTTTTCAATATGACATATTTGGTCCGAATGCTATTAATTATAAGGAGATTGAAACTTAAAAATAAACCAATTGTTTCTTAATTGGTTCATAAAATTCACGTTATATTAGATTTATGTATTAACGACGTGATTTCTAGAATTATATACAAGAGTCCAATGTATCATATTTTACTGTATCATATTTTCTATTCTAAATTATATTTATGCAGATATATAATTTGGCTAAGAGTAAGATTTTCATACAGTAAGTTGTGCATCCCACATCAAATACATTATTATATTAACAATAAATTCATATTTTAATTACCCAATATAATTAGATAAATTAGTAAACTATAATCACAACATGATAATAACATATCTATATACTTACTACAGTGCGAACCTTAATTTTGTATTATTTCAATCAATCTATATTGCACTTTTACATTAAATTTACCTTTACCCTCATTATATCAATCAATTACTTTCATCTTATTGCAAATTTAAACTATTTTTATAGCTATTAATACTTTTATTTCAATTAATTTCCTAATCAGCCCCTTTATTGGTCAATTTACTACAAATTATATTCATGTGTATGCATAGTTTTCTCAATCTATCATACAAACAACATTTAATTTTTAAAATATTTCCATATACCCACACAAGAACACATTTTCATAAAGTTTCAAACATATAGCAAATAAAAATTTAAAAGAAAAGCAAATTTAGTGGTTTTAAACCTCAATTGATGACAAAAATCAAGCTTTTAATGATTTCAAAATCAAACTCTATCTACTACTTCTTTACCCTTTCCTTATTTTTTAGATTCTCTTCTTCTTCTACCTTTTCAGGAGCTAAAACAACTATTAATCTCACAAATACATAAATATTGAAACTTAAATAGACAATTTAAGGCATTAAGTAAGTAATTTTGTTTATCTAGGCCTTAATCTAACACAAAAAAGGATATTAGGCTTTAAATCCTTAACCTCCAAATCTAAATTTTTCTTCTTCTTCTTCTTCTTCTTCTTCTTCTTCTTCTTATTATTATTATTATTATTATTATTATTATTATTATTATTATTATTATTATTATTATTATTATTATTCTTTCAGATTTCTAGAAATTGCTGTAAAGCCTTACCTCCTTGCAGCCGCTTATGGAGAAAGTGATCAGTGGAGCGCCAATGGGTGGCGGTCCAAGGAGGGGCGACGAAGGCTTAAGGGGAAAGGGAGAAAAGAAGGAGGGGTTGCTCTTGCTATGCATGCTATAGGAGAGAGGGCCAGCGAAAAGGGAAGAGAAACGGCTGAGGAAGGTGGCTGGAATGGGAGATCGGAAAAGGTAAAAAAAAATGAGAGATGCATAATCGTGAAAAGATGAGAAGAAAGGAAAAATAGATTTTTTTTGACAAAAATTCACTTTAGTCCTTTATAAATTCCTCTTAAATCCTATTTTTCCTTTTAAATCCTTCTTTATATCTCAATACCCTTGGGTTTCCATTTAATTAAATTTTAAACCCATATCACTTGTTTTTATTTCTTATTTAATTTGTATTATATTTTAATTTATTTATTTGGGTGCCCTATAATTGAATTTAACTTATTAATTCCATTTTTACTAACTATCCTTTTTGGGTGTATTATTTGGGGTTTTACAGATATGATGATTATAACTTGGTGAAATTAATCATCGTAGTTGCAGAGGGTGGTGTGGGAGCCAATCTACTTACGTATCCTCACGATTATCAATTTACAAATGAAGGGTTACAAATGAAAAATACCGAGTACCTCAACAATTATGCATAAATGATATTGGTCCTAGTCTGCCAAGGCAGTCCGTAAGTTGATAAGATATTGAAATATTCTCTCAATTAGGGGGACATGCAGTACAAAATATGGAGGAAAGAAGTATAGAGGAATTCAATCAATTTGGAATTTCAAGGGAAATCTAGTGGAATTAAGGGAAAAATGAAAGGAAATGGTGAAAAAGGAAGAGAAATCGTAGAGAGAGCTTGAAAAATAGGTAAGTGGATACCTAAACTAACTAATTTCATTTAAACCTACTTTATGTGTTTAAGGGCTTTAAGTGTACATAGTTGGTGTTTAAATTTAAATTAAAAGTAGATTAGTGAATTAAATGTCAAATAATGGAATTGGTATGAAAAATTGTATAAAATAAGGACTAAAAGCATGAAAATGGATTAGGAACCTATTATGTCCCTTAAAGATTAATTAAGTAATGTTAGCATTTATTCAAATTAATAGTACATTAATGTAACTAGATGATAAATGGTGAAATATATGATGTTAAATGCATAAAAATATGACTACAAATGATGCATTAGTTATGGGACCTATTATGTAAGTAAATGAAATTAAAGTTAAATAAATAATTAAATTGATTTAAGTTAGAATCATATTTAACATGCATGAAAAATATGGTAGAAATGTGTTTGATGAATTAAATAAATTCGTATGCATAGGACCTAATGGTGGCCGAATGTTAAAGTGTGGATATGTGGAAGTATGAGTGATGAAAATAATAAACTAATGCTAGATATATATAATTTAAAACTTAAGAATATAATGTGAGTGATAAATGGCGTGAAAAGAATTATGAAAGGATATGTAACCTATATGACCGAATGGTAATAGAAGAAATTATGAGAGAATAAATGTTGAAAGCAATAGAATGATGTTAAATGTATGTGATTTATACCTTGATAATATAGTAAGAATGATGTACGACATCAAATGATACATGGATGGTATAATACCTTATAAGGCCTAATGGTTCAATGAATAAAATTGATGTGGTTACAATGATTTTATGTATAAAAATGATGTTATATGAGAAATAGATAAAAACGATGTGGATAATGTGAAATTAGATTGATGCAAAATGTGAAAAAGTGAGAAAAAATGCATGTTTCACGTGATAATATGAAAATAGTCTTACCCTTACTATTTAGTAGCGAAGCCATAGGTATAGATTACAATGGCTAGCCATAGGGATATTTACCGCGGTAGTAATTCATGGCAACTCGGATGAGTGGACCAAAGGGGGTTTCATACCATGAATATGAGAAAATATTACAGAAATGAGAAAATGAGAAAGGGACACTCACTAAGTAGCGAGTTATAGCGACTTATGAATATGAAAAAAGATGATAGAAATGAGAAAGGAGAAATAGTCTCACTACAAGAAAATCTGCAAATAGCAACGGAAAAATAGCAACAGAATTTATTTTCCGTTGCTAATTAGCAACAGAAATTAAATTCTGTTGCTAAATTAAGTTGAATTTTTTTTGTTCAGCAACGGAATCAAAAATGGTGGTATTCCGTTGCTAAAAAGGGAGGGAAATTTTAGCGCCACAATATGGTCACGAAAAATAGCAACGAAAAACGAAATCTGTTGCTATTTAGCAACGGAAATTAAATTCCGTTGCTATTTACCAACGAAATTCAAATTCCAAATGGTAATTTGGTCCCAAAGAAGTGAAAAAATTTTGGGTCCAAAAATAGCAACGGAAATTGAATTCTGTTGCTATTTTTGAAAAACCCTAGGTATAAATGCTGCCTCTTTCTTTTTTTTTTTTGTTCTTTTTGTGCCTCTCGCCTCCCAGCTCTCTCTCTCGCTCTCTACCCTAGTTTTGAGAGAAAAATCACAGATTTTTACCAGATTTGAGCTTCAACTGTTTCAATTTGTGCAGATTTTTTCAACTGTGAAATCTGCCCTATTGAGTTTTTTTCTAGATTTGATGAAATGGGTATTGCTCTTCTTCACTTGTGTGTTATATTGTTTTTTTTAATTAGGATGTAACTGAATGAATTAGTAAAAGGCTGCTGCTGAGTTCCCGGTGTTGCATCTCAAGAGAAGGAATGGCGACTGGGTGCCTTTTGTAAGTATTTTTCCAATTTCGGTTGCAGTTTTCTTAGCCTTTCTATTGATTAGGCCTGTGCTCTGTTCTGCATTTCATTCATTAATCTATTAGCTCCTAGGTATGTGCTGGAATTTGAATGTTTCCTATCAGTAGTTTTTACTATGAAAATTTAAATTTTAGTTAGTAGAGGTTGTATTTTGTTACGTTAGCGTGTATTTGAAGGTGAAGAATTTCTATGAGGGTAGATATCTTTTTTTCTCTTTTTCCATTCCAACCTGGACGGGCACAGATACAGTGTATGCTTTTATGAGTGTACTAACCATTCTTATTTCCTCATTCCCTTGCGTAAGGGACCAATGGTGGAAGGATTCTTGCTTTTTGATGTTCTCCAATTACTAATAGTTTCTAAGAACTTTATGAACCATATGTTTTTTATGATAATCGGGCTAAAGATTTAGCCACACTGTTCCTCAAGAAGGATTAAAACTTTTTTGAAATTGCTTGTACCAGATGTGAAGTAGTGTAGTTTTAACAGCTCGTCTTGTTCCTATTAAAATTACATTACTGCCACTATGTGTTATAGTAACCTTTTGCAAGCTAGTGATATAATACCTTATCTAATTGTACAAAATTAAAAATTACTCACGTTGGGGTTGAACTGATGATTGAATTAAGATCGGGAGTTCTACGATGGTGCTTGGATTTTAGAGACATGAATTCCCCCGCTGTTATTCTTCTATCTGATGCCTATGGAAAGACAGCAAGTGATAATGGAGGTTTTGTTGTTTGCCCTTTATATGGAAGAAAGTCTAAGGCTTTCCAAGTTGCTTCAGGAACCACCAGTAGTACAATTATCTCAAATTTGGTGAGGATTGCACTTTAATGATTAATTCATGATTTCATGCTGATAGTGCTGGAACTGTTGTGTTTTTCATTGATGGTAATTTTGCTCCATTAACCCTTGCACTTTAATGATTAATTCAAGATTTCATGCCGATGTGTTGGAACTGTTATAGTTTTAACAGTTCCTTATTGGTGGAGTTTTAATTGCTTCTACTTGATATGCTATAAGAAATTTCACTTGAATGTTGCCTTGTACTCGAAATCAATTCATTTCTTCTCTCAAGACACTTAAAAATGCCTTGATTAGATAATTTCATTTTTCTCAATAAATATTTTGCTTGTGAAGATAGTAAATTGGTTTATTGATATTTAAATAATCATTATGCTCCACTATGAATGTGAAGATAGTAAATTAAGAGATTAATTTATTTAATTGATAGATTGCATGAAAGGAAAGATTTTGGGTTAAACATAGAACTGCAGGTCTCGATTTCTTTTGGCCGTAGAACACCGCTCTGCTGAGTGGTTTATACCACTCCACCGAGTGGTTAAACAGCTCCCTATTAATTAATTTAAATACAGTTAATTACTTAGTTGAAACCAAATTTTTAGCACGCTAATTTAAACATGGTTTTTTTAGTGAACCATCATTAAAATAAGTTTAATTTTGTTTACTTAATTACTTTATATAAATACCTAAGCATTTTGTATTATATGGCTATGACGTGTTGGTAAGTAGTTAAGAAGTTACATTAATTCATGAGATTTATGTATATTGAAATGTGTAAAGGTGCATAGGAACTGATGATATTCAATTAAGCTACTGTCAGTTGTTATAAACCATAGTAATGTATTGAATAAGTTTGATAATATATATATATATATATATATATATATATATATATATATATATATATATAAGAATGATGATAGATATTATTATTATTATTGCATCCTGGTTCGATCTTCACTTCTTGTAACAGCAGGGCATAAGACAGCCACTCTACTTTTCAGTAAAATGCACCAGTGCATTTTCCGTGCTCTAATGTCCTTCTTTGACGCAACTCCTACTGGACGAATCCTAAATAGAGTAAGTGAATTTCCATCTTTGTTGTTGCTTGCTTGGTGCAACATTGAAGCCAAATTTTAATGGATCCGTTTATGCAATAATAATAGGCTTCAACAGACCAAAGTGCAGTCAATGTGCAAATTCCTTACCAAGTTGGAGCATTAGCCTTCTCAGTGATCCGGCTTCTGGGAATAATAGCTGTGATATCTCAGGTGGCATGGCAAGTTTTCATAGTTCCCTGTTATTGCAGGTAGCATATGGTATCAGGTAATCAACTTCTCCTTGTTAAGTTTCTTATATCATCCCTTTCAGTTCTATGCATATTCATCTTTTCTTCAACAAGTCTTAACACTGGCAGTAGGGAGCATCCTCTTGTAATAGAAAACAACTGGCCAGAACGTTCTTGGCCATCATATGGAGAAGTTAGCATTGAAGATCTGCACCTAAATTCATACTTTATTCAATACTGATGAAGCTAACGCCTCAGTTGATCCAGCTACTGATAATTTGATTCAGCAAACCATTAGGCAATAATTTTCTGACTGTACAGTTATAACCATTGCCCACCGTGTAATTTCAGTTCTTGACAGTGACATGGTTTTGCTTGAGTCAAGGTGAATATATTAATATTAACATTAATGACTGCTTGTTAGAAACACAATTCAGCTAGAATAAAAGTATATCTGAATTCAGCAAGATCAACAATAGATGCGATGGACATCCAAACCACAAAAAATAATAAATATACTTATAGCATTCTTGTTAGGGCCATTTTGATGTTTTTTGTCCTGAATAGATGTCTGCTATCGGGATATTAAAAGCTGTTCGGCCAACATTTATCTTCCTTTTTCACACATTGGTAATTTTTCTTTTAATTTCTTTAACTTTTATATTTTTTTGTTAAAAAATTCGTAAAAAACCCTAAATCTCTAATTTGTTTTCCTTCTCTGCATACTTTTCATGCAGGTTGCTCCGTTCCATTTGATAGATATCCATCCCAAGTTCCAGGTAATGTCTCTTTTTCTCAATATTTTATTTTTACTTACCTTTGATTTCTTTGATTTTTTTATTTGCTGAATTGCTGCCTTTTTTGTGTTTTATATTGTCTTTGTTAAATTGGGTCTATTGAATGTTTGAGTGCTAGTATTTGAAATTAGAATTTATTCTAAATACAAATTTAAATAATTAGATACAACCTTGAGCTTTAGAGACTGAACTACCATTGGTTTATCCAGCATAGAATTTTTATTATTCCATTCCTTCTCATTTATATATTAGCTATATCATACGATTAATAAATACCACAAATTTACTTTATTTTAATAGAAATCAAAATTCACTAAATTTCTGAACAATAAGAAAAAGAGAATGTGTATCCTCTTTATGAGACCCTTAATTTAATAAAAGATATGAAACACATTGCTTCAAAACAATTCTTCTTAAAATTAGGATTTTTTTTTTCAAAATAATTCTTCAAATGGAAATATTTAATAAGAACCGCAGTCTATAACATAAGATGTTACTATGTACTATAATCTATAACTATGGGTATATCTGGTGCAAATTAGTGGCCTGCAATGATTGAATAGGCCTATATGCCTGTAGAAATAAGAGACTGCATCACTCAAGTTTGTGAAATTAAAACATTCATAACATATTGCTGTAAAAAAAAGATTTAGAAGGTAGGAGTGATTAAAACAGGTCTCTCGTGGTTCTATAGTAAAGAAGGGGATACTTTGGTTTAAATCTTTTGTTTTTTTTATTGTATACAAAATACAAATTGTAGGAGTTGATAATCATTGTATACAAAATGGATAGCAATAAGCAATCCACTATAAACAGAATATGCTTATGTATGCTGTTTCCACTAATTGCACTATACACAACGTCAACTCCTTTTGCATTGTTTACTTTCTTTGATCACCACATCTCCACATGCTACACCATTTGGTGCACATGTTTAATCGATATATTTTATTTATTTTTCTATTCAATTAGATATTGCATATAAGAATATATTGAATAACGCATACATGCCGTGGTACATCCCAATTCAATTCATTTGGAATTAAAGGGTGTAAATGTAAAAGAAAAAAAATATCATATTTCATTTAGACGTTACACCATTTATGGATTGTGTTTTTCTAAAAATGAATATTTTATTAAGGTACCGTTTCGTTAAATTGATTCAAATAAAAAATTTTAAAATAAATTTCAAATACTTTTCGTATCAAAATATAAAATAGTTAAGATAAAATTTAAAAAAATTTCGACTTTTTTTTAATTATTTGTTAAATTTTTTTGGGATTATTTAAAAAATATATTTTTTATTTTTTAGTTATTTTTTATCTGATAAATTATTAAATAAACTTTCATCATTTTGAGTTGTTATTTTATATTTGCTGTTGTGCCCTTTGTAGTATTTGTTTTTCTTCATTTTCATTACAAGGTCTTTTACTATTGTTAGTTCTATATAGGCAAGTTGATATTAAAAAATTGTAATAATTTTTAGTGACGGATTAACGACGGATATTACCGTCGTTAATTTTTATGGTGGCGGGTGAAATTAGCAACGGAATATGTTCCGTTGCTAAATTTAGCAACGGAAATTTATATTCCGTTGCTAAAATTGACTTTTTCACCGAATCAAGCATTAGTTGAATTTAGCAACGAAATTCATATTCCGTTGCTAAAAATAGCAACTGCCCGATTAGCAACCAAAGTTTTCGTTGCTATTTTTGATTAGCAACGGAAATTTGATATTTTTTGTTGCTAATTTCCGTGGCTAAATTGCAATTTTCTTGTAGTGTCTGATGCTAGTTGAGGCATTGGCTCTCTATGTGATCACCTCAACTTATTATAAATTTATGGACCCGTATCCCATGCATCCAACTCGGGGGTTTTGTTTACTTTGTAAACTACTAGGGACGAAACTAAAATAATAGTAATAATATGATGAAAAATGAAAGACAATGGTAAATAATGGATAAAGATAGAGATTTAGGATTAAAATGAAAAAAAAATATGATAAAATGGGTAATTCAAGGTAAAACGGTCAAAGGACGATGAAATTATGGCTAGGAAGTGTAAAAATAGAATTAATGAATAAATTTGGTAAAGGGAGGACAAAATCGTAATTTAATAAAAAAAGTTACGAAAATAGGGATAAATTTGTAATTATGATAAAAAATTGAATTTAAGAACTAAAGTGAAAGAAAATGCAATTTAGAGGTTAAAAATATAAAAGTATAGTGAAAATGCTTAAAAGGAAAAATTAGGGATAAAATGGTAATTATAGTAAAAATTGGTACATAGATGTCATTTTGGCAAAAAGAAGGGGACTTAAAATAAGAATAGCAAGTTAGTAATATAGATCAAGAATCAATAAATTGAATAGAGAAATAAAACATGGGAAATAAAAAATAAAGACAATTTATTCAACCGTAATAGGACATTAGTTAAAATTTTGGGTAAAATTGAAAATTTTATGTTTGCATTTGTGTGAATGTGAAATTTGTTAGTTGGGTATCCGCTACTATATATTTTATGCTTAGCACATATTTATTTACTGCGTGCTGTTACTTGTAAGTTATAGGCAGGAATTCGAAAGGACATGCCTGGACATAAACGGAGTTGTGTATCGAAGGGATAGTTTTGTGTTTTATGTGTGGCATGTACGGTAGAATTGGATTTTTTGTATATATATTATACTAGAATATTAATTAAATTACATTGTGATAATTATGGTATAAGAGTGTTATACCCTTATTTCTATATGTTAACTTATAATATAATATAACTGATTGAAAATTTTAATTAATACCAACATAACATTTTTCATAATATATAAAACTATTATTCTAACATCTAACGTTATAAAATATTATATATCAATAAATAATATTAAAAGTGATAACTTGCCTTTTTTTTTATGTTTCCAAATTAATAAACAAAAAATACTTACAAATTACAAAATAATATAATTAAATATTTATAAATTTTATATAAAAAATTATAATAAATTTTACTAATCTTTAGTATATGTAATAATCTCCATATTCACTTTATATGTGCAATTTAAAAAAAAAAAAAGTTGCAGCAACAAGTTTGAAAAAGGATTGAAAGAGAAATGAAAAATGGTGAAAACGAAGGGGATGACATTGTTAAAGTTTTGGAAAAGAAGAAGAAATGTTTATATAAAGTAAAAATAATATTAAAAAATTAAAATTTGGAAAGTCTAACAAGATTAGATGGATCACTGTTCAGATATCGAACTAGTTGTCGGCATCACGTGCCCCAAGACAAGAAAGCTACCATGTCTGATAATGCAACCATCTGCTGCGGTTTCAGGGGCAAATTTTCTGCTTTGAAATGCTTAGCCTAACACTATAACTCAGATATCAACTACGTGTTTTATAAAAAAAAAAAATCTCACTTTTCTAAATGTTTTCTTATAGACACTTAAAAAAATGTTATTTACAAAAATTTCTTTAGAAATTTTAAATAGTACTTAAATAAATTGAATTGAATAAAATAAAACATAATGTTAAATAATGATTTTTAAATGCATTTTAATTATAGATAATCAGAAAAACTCAATCAGACAACAACCTACAACTATCAACTATCGTATGCAAATTCTAACAATGCTAAATTCATAAAATTTATTGCTTGTCATTTCAGCTCTAGTAAAATGCAAGCCACGACACTATATTATCGAGAATTATACAAGTATGGTAAGTTTTCAAATTTATAACTAGTCCAAAAAGAAATCTATTTTTTTTATATAATAAATATTATTGAAGGAGTTACAATAATAAGATTGTAATGGTGATAATTAATTAAAGATTTACCATAAATCACATTAAATTAAAACTTAATAAAATATGATTGTGAGAAGTTTCAATAGGAATTTAAAGGTCTATTTTTCTTATAATAAATATATTAAAGGAGTTACATTAATAGAGTTGCAATAGGAATAATTAACTAAAGGTTTATCATAAATTACATTGAATTGAAATTGAATAAAAATATTACTAGGAGTGAAAAAAAAAGTTAATTACTACTAAAAAATTGAAAAAAATTCTCTATATATTGAATTCTTTTTTTTGTTTAGGATCATACTGACATAAAATACTTTTAAATCATATCATATTCAGACAGATTAATTCTTACTCAATAATTTAAAATTATACCAGCTCAACAATTTAATTAAATTTTTCCATTGAGCATTTCGAGGGTTGACATCAAATATAAAAATAACTCGAGCCAAATCATACATGATTGAGGAATGTGAATAAATTAAAAAAGATATACTTTATAACGACCCAGCTTTATCTGTATTAATGAAAATAAAGCAAGCTATTTTTTAAAGTGATTTAGGTATAAATATTTTAATTATGTGACATTAAACTTTGTGAATAGTTCATGTGATTTAGATTATGATGTCTGTCTGCTTCGAGTTTTTCTCTTACTATCCTATTCTTCGATTTAAAAATAAAAAACCTAAAATGAGATTTTAGGTTAAGGCCCACGTTCGAATGTTGGAAATCATTTAAGCAAAACGAATATTAAAAATTTTTTTGAAAAGCCCTTAAAATTAAAGTTTAATTAGTAATTACATCACATGTAAATCGTATAATCGCAACATCATATAATATCCATAATACAATTTCTTTTACAACGGATGTAAAATTGCTAATTTTTTGGACAAAATCTATAATTTAGTCTCTAAATTTTAATATTTTTATATATTGAATTTTTATATTTTCAAAATTATATATTAAATCTCTAAATTTAAAAAAAAACACATTTAATTCAAAATAGACGGTAAAAATAATAATGTAACACACACTCTGTTAAAGTTGCGTGTATTTTAATGAAATGCTATTGTTTTAACGTTCGTTTGGCTTTAATATATTTTAATAGATAAGTTCAAGAACTCAACGTATAGTTTTAAAAGTATAGAAATCTAATATATAAATATTCAAAAATTCAGAGGCACAATGTGTAGTCTTAAAAGTATAAGCATTCAATGTATAAATACGTTAAAATTCAGGGACTAAATTATGGATTTTTTCTTTTTCTTTTTATTTATAAATCAACATATTTATAATATTTTTAAACTGCAATATGAATAAATATATTATATCATAATTAAATTGTTATTAATCCAGCACAACAAAAAATAGATGCAGTGTTTACAAAACTATTTTTATAAATTAATTCTAATATTTTGATTATATTTTATAGTATTTTTTTATTCCTGTCATTAGTTACATTTATGGTAGTGAATGCAAATTTTACTCATTGTATTTGATTATGTATGTATAGGCCCTTTTTTTTTTCCTCTTTTATATGCAATTAGAGAAATATATTAAAGGGTCTCGTGTACCACAACAATAGATATATGTGGTTGGATTATAAATGTCAAAACTCAATACATATTTTTATTGATCAATTATTAAAGATTTAAAACATATATATATATATTTTTAAATTTGAAAAGAAAAATCTTTTTATGCACTTTGATTTTTCAACCTTACTATTAAGTACCTAAACTTGACAAAAAATACATTTATTATTTCAATTGACTAAGAATGACAGAGCAATTCTTTTTATATTGGACACATGATTTGACTAAAACTTACCAAAAATCATTCATTTTATTTTTTTTCTCTTTCTTTTAGACATTTTATCATTTTTCTTAGTTGACCTTACCCCTTTCATTTTTCATTTCTTTTTATTTATTTTAGCAACAATATATTTAATAATTATTAGAAGTAATATATGTATTTTAAAATTCATATATAGTAATTTTTGGTTAATTAGGAAAAAAATATATGTATTTTTTTTATCAAATTCGGATATGTTACGAAATATTTGGATATATTACGAAACACTTGCAAAGCTTGGGTATGTAAAAGCTGTTTTATGCCGAGTTTGAGAAAAAAAGATGTGTATTGAGCTACTATTAAATAATAAATAAAATTTATTAATGCTTATTATAGTGTATAAAAATAATTAAAACCGATTATTTACTTAGCAGTGATGTACCATCTGATCATATTTATTTTTCCTACTTAAATAGGTTTAAATTGTCATTGAACACTTCTTACTCCTAGTCCCCAAGAAATCAAATTATAACTTTTATTATGGGCACCCATTTAATTTTTTCAGATTTTGATATTTGTGCTTAGTAATAAATTAAAAAAAATATACTCCCTCTATTTTTTTTATCAGTCATTTTTATTATTTTCACTAGGATTAAGAAATAATAAATAAACTTAAATTTAATATTAAATTACTTGATTAAAACTAAATTATCAAATTTGATTGGTTCTGACTCTATTAAGAAAAAAATAAATTGAAAAAGTAAATTAAATTACATTAAAAATCTAAAAGTGACAGATAAATAAAATTTGAATTTTACTCGGAATTAACAGATAGTAGTAAAAAAGAACGAAAGGAACATATTATAAGTTATCATGCGAAATGACCAAATTAACCCCGGATCAAATGATCCTGAACCAGACAACGGTTATCTCAGTTGCCAAACACGACATTATCACCGTGGATTAAGAGGAAGAGGCTCTAATTTCACTAAACCGGATGATGACTGAACAATGCCTTCTCTTCACTCTCTTTCACTCTCCAATAACCATAACTATCTCTTGTTATCACATTCAATCACTAAACCCAATTCAATCCCATTGTTTAATTTCTGGTATAAACATGGATTCAAGAAAATTATGATAAGAAACGGGTACTGTTCTTCATATTCTGGTATTGTTCATGCAGTGGAAAAAGACCCGCAGCAGTATGAGATAGACCCAGATAAGGCCAGGGAAGCCCTTCAAAAACTTGACCAGCAGCTTCAAGATCTTTCCCAGAAATAACTCTCTCCTCCTAAAACTAAAGGTATTGCCCTAATTTGTGTTTTGTTGTTTATGTATATGAGCTATTTCAGTTGATTCTAATTGATGATTGAACTAAATTGTCGCTTCAAGTGTGAAAATAACAAGAGATGGTGAGAGCGGAGAAGAAGTTAAAGAGATTTCGGGGTCTTTCCTAGCATTTGTAACTGCTGTACTGTTCCTTTTCACCATTTTCTATAATATTCTGTATATTAAAGTGATAGACCCATCTGTAAATGGAACATAGCCCTCTTTTTAATTTAATTTCATCAAATTTTGGATTTTCAAATGATATTTAGGTTGGAAAACAAATTAGATGGCAGCAAGAAGCAGAATTAACACTGTAAATGGTGTGCAAAAATGGAGCTTGTAGTTCTTGCTTAATTTGTTTGCCAAACTTTTAAGTACTTGTATATAAGAATAGTTAAATGAAAGGAACAAATTCTTCATCCCCTGTGTTGCTCTGTTTCTTCAAATCAAACCCGAAGAATCAAGCGTTAGCCTTCGAAGGCCAATGGGGTAGTTTTTTTAGCTTCACTTATAAGCATGGCAATGGAACTCACTGCTACATTGTGAAATCTGGCTTGAACTTTGATGTTTTAGAGGAGATCAATATTAAAGATCCTATGTCATGGAGCGCATTGATCGCTGGGTATGGCTTACATGGTTATGGTGGAAAAGCTTTGTGCCTTTTTCATGAGATGCAAGCAAAAAGGGTGGAACCTGATACAATTACACTCCTTGCAAAAAGCATAAAAGTTGGATAACAGAGATACTATCACCGAATTACCTGAAGATCCTAAGACTCCTCGATGGAAAATTGAACGCTGCCAGCGCCGCTGCGAGACGGAAGAGGCTGAGAAAATAGAAATCCAGAAATGTCAGCAACGCTGTGAAGGTGGAGGCATTAAAACAGAAGACAAAGAACAAGAAAGAGGCCAACGAGAACATAATTTTCACATTTCAACGCATATTCACTTCTTAAAAAGCAGGGACAAAAACAAAATACCTCACAGAAGATATAGTTGCTGGGGTCTCTTGAAAATGCCGGATAGAATCCACAATGATCTTCGAGTCGCCTTCAATAATAACTTTCTGATAAATAAATCTGTGCAGAAGTTGAGAAGCCTTCCTAAAGGAAAGAGCTTCAGCTACAAGTGGCTCCAAAAGACAAGGCCATCTCACATAAAGCCAGTCAGCAACTTTCTCAGTTCCATCTCACACTTTGTTTGTGTGTCTATTAATAGTTTAATCAATTGATTCTTATGTTGGATGCAAATTTGTAATGTCTTTGAGTTTCTGTAGGATGTGAATTTGTGCTTTCCAATAGAAAAAGGGAATAACAATGGAGGAACACACAGATTGGGAGAGAAAAAAATAAGTTTTCATGCTTCCCTCAAAGTTTTGTTTTTATTGCCAAGTTAAATGCGCCTATGATGGAGTTCAGTTATAGTTTATAGTTGAATTCTATACTAAATTAAGTTAAAGCTAATATATTTAACTAATATTTGTATTAAATTCAATAGTAATAAGTAATATATACTAAATATATTAAGTATAATTAAGTATATAATAAAATATACTAAGATTTTTCTTATATATTAAATATTTAACTCAATACAACCCAAGCAGTTGTAAATGCAACAAACACGTATCAGTAGTTATATGCACTAGACAACAGCTGTAAATTCATTTACTAATTTAGTTTTGGAAATATAAAATCCAGACACAAAGAGTGAAGAGGAAATCGAAAGCAAAGTTTTAAGAACTGATTACGAAGTTGGATGAGTCAAACATAAGCTGAGATGGATTAATTGAGTCTAATATGGAAAAGAAATATGGGAGTAATTTCTTGGCATGTGAAAAGCTGAATCAAATATATAAGAAAATTCATCCAAATGACCTAAACACCCTACGAAAGGGATTGGCTTAATTGCTTGCTTCAAAATCAGAGAAAAGAGAAGGGCATATCTGCACAAAGTTCGAATTTTTGCCATTTTTATAGAGAAACTTAAGAAATTGGATAGTTGTGTTTTTGCAGTTATGGTTTATAAATTGAAAAGAAAAGAAATTCTGTACGCCCTGCTATGGTCTTAATCTCTTGCTTCACAGATGGAAACGGAGCCGATTATTATTAACAACAATAATAGTCAAAGGGACTCACTGTGCTAAATAGAAAATAATAGTAATTTTCAACAGACAACAGCCTAACCTGAGAACTGGATGACATGAAAAATTGAAAAATTGATTAATCAAGAGAAACATCAGTAAACATTTGCACTTCCATATAGCAACAGCTGAATCAGAATATAAAAGAGAAGCCTAAATAAACTGGAAACATGGGACCCAACGGAAAGAGGAAGCAAAAAGGAAAAGGACGAAATCTTCAAATCCATACAACAAAAGAAAATATTTCAGGTCACCTGCTATGCATATCCTCAAACCAATTTACCTTGAACTAACAAAAATTCCATAAATCAGTCAAACCAAATTACCATCAACTGATACAAGATTTATTATCAGAACAAAAACTTTTGGTTCTCCTAGTTACTTTAATTGGTTGTACAACTTCCAAGAAGTAGCTTGCTGCTTGGACACAGAATTGCCGACACACCCACCGCTTCATCCACGTCAACAGACCCCGCAAGCACCACTGCCGCAATCAATGTCTCAGGCAAGGGCAAGAGGGAGAGGGAGAAAGAGAAAGAGAGAACAAAGCTTCGAGAACGCCATCGCCGAGCTATCACGAGTCGAATGCTTGCTGGGCTTATGCAATATGGTAATTTCCCACTCCCTGCTCGTGCGGACATGAACGATGTACTTGCTGCTCTGGCGCGGGAAGCTGGGTGGACTGCTGAGGCTGATGGTACCACTTATAGGCAATCTCCTCCTCCTTCTCAAATGGTTAGCGGGTTTTGCTTTATTTTCTTTGCTTGGAAAAAATATGACCTTTTTAGATTTGTTGATTCATAATGATTCAGGCGTCTTTTCCTGTGAGGTCAGTGGAAAGTCCAGTCTCTGCTTCTTCCTTGAAAACCTGTTCTGGGAAAACAGCTGCATTGGAGCCATCTGCTCTAAGAATTGACGAGAGCTTGTCCCCGGCATCTCTGGATTCTGTGGTGATGACAGAGAGATTTGAGGAGTGAGAAATTTGCTGGTGCCAGTCCTATCAATTCAGTTAATTGCTTGGATGCGGATCAGTTAGTTGTTTACCTCAGTTGTTTTTACTGATTTTCTGCGAGTATATGTTATTGTTTTTTTTAACCTATAATGTATTCAAGAGAATATGCCGGCGTATATGGAGAATGGTTAAATTAAATGCGGCCGGAACAGCTTATTTTATTTTATTTTATTTTTTTCTCCCGTTGTCTTATGTTTGAGTGTAATTTTTGGTGGCTGCAGCTTATACAGTCTGCTGAGCATGAGGGCAATTTTACAGGCACTTCCTATGTCCCAGTGTATGTAATGCTTGCTGTAAGTAATTGCTTTCTGCCTCTTGCCGCTGAAATCCAGAATTTCAAGTTCTTTTGAGGCTTATATGCTGACTTGCATTGCTTTTGTGTCCTTGTTTCTGCACTTATGTTTTCCATGCTTTCGATTCAGTAATATCTCTTGAATTTATTTCCATATAAAGTTTCTGATTCTTTTTTCCCTACTACTAAAATTCTTGTACTTTGGCAGACTGGTTTCATTAACAATTTCTGCCAGTTGGTTGATACACAAGGTCTTCGACAGGATCTAAGCCATTTGAAGTCTTTAGATGTAGATGGTGTTGTTCTAGAATGTTGGTGGGGCATTGTTGAAGCATGGAGCCCTCAGAAATATGTATGGTCAGGCTATAGGGAAGTCTTCAATATCATCCAAGAATTCAAGTTGAAATTGCAGGTGATCTTTATAATCTATTTGATGTATTTTAATGTGCCAAACTGAAAGACTAAAAAGTTATTTTTCATAACCATTTTATTTTCGGCTGTTTATCTGATTTGTAAAGGAATTCATAATAAATCTGCTGCTCTATGTAGGAGTAATCAATCGATGATGTATTTTAATGTGGCCTCTCTACTTTTGGGTTTGGGTTCTAGAGATTGGTAAAGAAACCCAGATATATTCTTTACCAACCATAAAGGACGGAGGAATACTGAATGCCTATCATGGGGTACTGACAAAGAGCGAGTTCTAAAAGGGAGAACTGGTGTTGAGTTTTCAAAATATCATTACAATCAATTGTGAATTCATCTTGCATGCATCTCTTTTTCACATAGCTTCCATTACATTTATATATATTTTGGTAGTGTCAGTCTGTCCCTCAAAAATCCTACTGTTGTCTCAATCTCTCTCAAATCTCACTTGCAAGTTGCAATTGCTTTAGTATTATTGTTCAATGAAGATATGAGTTGAGTAGAAGTATCCTTCAAGTAAGCAAAGAAATCCAAGCCCCTCATAGATGGAAATTGGACATGGGTGAGGCAGAGAATCAATGGAAGAATCCACAAAAAATTCACAGAGCACATGATTGCACTCCTAATAATTACCCATACGTATTTATCCATAGTAAAAAAGATCGCATCAAATTCAGTTGTGCTAAACGTGAGGGTTACAAGGAGAGATCAAAAGCAATGTGGGGGTTTTGTTCTCTTAGGGCTTTTAGTCCTCTGCACAATTATGCCAATTACTGGTTGGCTGTGTGCTTGATTAGCATGTGCAAGAAAGTTGTCACACCATCATTTACTGCAAGGAGAGATCAAAACGCGTGGGGACAACCACTAGAGCACAGCAACCGTCTGATGACGGCATTCTTGTCTCATCCTAGGTAGCACCCTTCTACATGAGCTTCCCCTTTTTTTTTTCGGAAAAACTGATATGAACTTTGATTTGAACAACGAAATAACTATTTATTTTATTTGACTAAATATTTATTTTATTACTTGGTCGGCTTTTTTGTTTGATTATTCTAAACATTTTGAAGCCTCGTTTTCTCCGACAACGAAGTACTATGTTTAATAATAATACTAAACAGCAATATGATCTCTACGAAGTCGAAAAGCCAAAAATTCCAACATAATCCGATTTTGATTCCTAATCAGAATTTTGGCGTTAGGAGGCACACCTAGTGGGGAATATATATTATCCATTAACAATTTAATTAATTAATTTAATAATTTTACTTAATTTATATGTGTTTTGATTTTTTTCGAATTAATTTATTATTAAAATTTTTAATTTATAAATAGGTCATTACATTTTCTCATTAACACGCCTAACCTAATTTTTTATACCGTTTTTACAATTAATTACGTAATTTAGATTTCAGAGTTAAAAGCAAATTGGAATTAAAGTATCATGAATGGCCTAACACAAAAGATGATTGTGAATTTCGCTGTTTAATTAAGAATTGAATATGTCAACTAGGCCTGTTCAGAAATAGTTTAAACCATTCAACCCAAAATCTATGCGAACATATAATATTGTAAGGAGTCTCTTCTCATGTTTGATAAGAAGAATTCGTCAATATACTCTGCCTGCTAATAAGAATTTAGAAATCTAATTGAATTGTCAAAAAAGACAACTCTTTAAAAAAAATAAAAATAGTATTATTAGCAATTAATAATAATTAGTATAAACAATAATGGTGAAAAATAATCAGCAAAAAGTCAAAAAATGCGAGATCCAAACCAAGTCTTCGTTGAAAGCGTTGGCGTTGAGCCATCTCTTCTTCTCCTTTCTCCTCCATTTCCATTCTATTGTTGTTTTAAATTGACTCTTCTTCCTTTTCAAACCTACTACATGCGCGTAAAGATAATATAAAAATTGATGAAATTATTTTACAGATGAATTATATATATATATATATATATAAATGGAATCCACTGTAAATTCTTTGATCAAATGAAAGATATTGGCCATAGCAAGTCAAATTTTAATGTGGTCCGAAATTGGCGCAAATAAAGCTAGAGGATTGGTGATTAAAATACTATAGATTATGGCTCAGGAGTTAGCAAATTTTGGTTAATATCGAAAAATCAAACCAAATCAATCGATTTTTTTATTTGATTTAGTTTTTTAGACCGGTTTCAAATGGAAATTTTTAACAAATTCAGTTTGGTTCAGATTTAGAAGGTAAAAACCACATAATAACCGAATCGACCGAATATTTTATAAAACTACGTCGTTTTGTATATATCCTCTAAACTACACCATAAATCAATATAAATAAAACTATTTTTTTCTTTTTTATATATAAATTTTGAATCTAATTTCTTATTTTATTTTCTTTCTAACATAAAAAAAAATACATATAAGACAATAATAACCATTTATTATTTAGGTAAAAATGATGCATAAAATACATTAGTCTATTTGTGTCCCGAGTATTGTAACCCTTTCTTGAAGAAAGATTTGATAATTACAGAATGGCTTTGTAAATCTCTCCCACAAATTTTGAAAGTTATAATGGCATTTCATGAGTATGGGGGAAGCGACTCTGGTGAAGTCATGATCTCACTCCCTCATTGGGTTCTAGAGATTGGTAAAGAGAACCCAGATATATTCTTTACTGACCGTGAAGGACGAAGGAATACTGAATGCCTATCATGGGGTATTGACAAAGAGCGAATTCTAAAAGGGAGAACTGGTGTTGAGGTATCAAAATATCATTACAAATCAATTGTGTATTCATCTTGTATGCATCTCTTTTTCACATCGCTTCCATTGCATTTATATATATTTTGGTATTGTCGGTCTGTCCCTCAAAAATCCTACTGTTGTCTCAATCTCTCTCAAATCTCACTTGCAAGTTGCAATTGCTTTAGTATTATTGTTCAATGAAGATATGAGTTGAGTAGAATTATCCTTCAAGTAAGCAAAGAAATCCAAGCCTCATAGATGGAAATCGGAATCTGTTACTATGTTGTTTAGTTGACTTAAGCCGCAATCAGTCTTCAGTTAAATTGAAATAGCAGTATCGGATAAGGATAATTGGACATGGGTGAGGCAGAGGATTATGGAAGAATCCACAAAAAATTCACAGAACACATGATTGCACTCCTAATAATTACCCATATGTATTTATCCATAGTAAAAAAGATCACATCAAATTAAGTTGTCCTAAACATGGGGGTTACAAGGAGAGATCAAAAGCAATGTGGGGGTTTTGTTCTCTTTGGGCTTTTAGTCCTCTGCACAATTATGCCAATTACTGGTTGGCTGTGTGCTTGATTAGCATGTGCAGGAAAGTTGTCACACCATCATTTACTGCATTGATGCTGATATTTATTACATTTCTGAAATATGTGCCGGTTTATTTTGACTTTATGAGAAGCTTCCGTATGGAATTTGACGACCTCTTTGCAGATAATGTCATTTCTGCCATTGAAATTGGACTCGGGGCAGCTGGAGAATTGAGGTACCCATCTTTTCCTGAAAGGATGGGATGGAGATATCCTGGTATCGGTGAGTTTCAGGTATCTTTTAAGTTTAAACATGCACATGCTCCCCTGCAATCATACTTGTTTAGGTTTTCTTGGGAGATTTTCTATTTTTTGTTGTGGTTTGGCCTGTAGTGTAGGTGGCACATAATATTAGATAGTGAAAGCATGCATCATAATGTTCTTTTTTTGCATTTATCTGTTCATGTCCTCGAATTCTTGCTTTTGTACAGTGATACGATAAATATTTACAGGAAAGTCTACGCAAAGCAGCTAAATTGCGTGGGCATTCATTCTGAGAAGTCCAATTGTAATTCACACATTATCATAAACATCAAAATTATGTTTATGATTTGGTTTCTACTCCTTGAAATAAATTTTAAATCATTTATTTTGATATATGTAGGAATTTCACCAAAAAAAAAATGTCGAGTAGTCAGCTGCAAATTAAAAGTTGTGCTTGTTGGAAGTTTAAGGTAGGGGTGTTCAAAGTTGGGTTGGATGGGTTACAATTGGTTTTTCCTCTAACCCTTCTAAGAATTTAGATGGGTTGAACCCCAACCTAAACTAATAGGGTTATGAATTAAATTTTTTGTGTTGGGTTGGTTGATTTATGTGTGTTACATGAATTATGTTAATTTTTATATTATATTATAAATATATAAATTATTCATATTTATATATTTTTAAATATAAAGTATTAATTTTATTTTTATAAATATTTTTTAAATACCTCATGCATATAAATTTATAATGTCATAAAATTTAAAAATTACATAAAATTTTCATAAAAAAATTAATAGTGCCCTAAAATTTAAAATTACATATAAATTCTTAAACTATGAAAAATTCAAAAAAATAGAAGACCTAAATATAGATGTTAGAAATATAGAGCAAATGGGTTGGAATTGTGTAGCCGAGGAAGTAGGTTTTGAGGAAAAAAAAATAGAGATACACACAAAAAAGAAAAAAGATAATTAAGTTAAGGAAATAAATAAAATAGAAAATAATAAATAAAAAAAGAGCATTAAATATAAAATCCAGGTGGTACAAACTGGCAAAATCTGACTTCGTGTCCTAATGGACTTATCAAGTATATGCAGTATTTTACAGTTGGTTTTCTATTTTTTCTGTTATTTTATTGGTCTTGTTTTTGCTGGTGTTAATTTTTTTCTAGGGAAAGGGTTCTTGCCTCTGTCTACGAATTGGCTGGAGATGATTTTGTTTCTTCCAATTGAATAAATCAATCACTTTTATTTATTTATTTTATTTCTAATTTTTTCTTATTATTTGGGAATCTAAATGCTTCCTCCATTCACAATTTATTCTCCATTTTAATTAAAAAATTTATTCATAACACTTGGCAAAAATATGCTAAATTTGAATATTTTATTCCAATTGTGCTATTAATATAATGAATTTACTGTTCAATTTTTAAAATAGAAGTAATATTTAAAACCTAAATTTTCAATTAATTTAATAAATTTAGTCATAAAAAATTAGTAAAATAATAAATAATTGATAAACTTTTTTATTGTTACATTTTCAGGACAACTGAAAAAGTAATTAAACTATTGTTATTTTCAATTAATGAATTTCTTAATTTTGCCAATTAGTAGAGTCTTGTCAATTAGTTGGGTACTCTATTTTTCCCACCAAATTATCGCTTATTATACAAATTACTAATACTAAGATAATTATTAATTTTATTAATTTTGTATGTAAATTTAAATTGATTATACTAAAATGTTTCATTTTAATTTAGATTATTATAGTCAAGAGTGTAATAAAAGAAATATTTATTCAGATATTAAATATTTTATTGATATTATATGAATGTAAAATTAAAAATTATGTATTAAATATTATTTTAAATTTATTAAATTGAGGAATTTGGAAAAAGAGGTTTGGGTTGTGTTGTCAAGGGATTTGGAGGCTTGAACTGTTTTGTTAAAAATAATGGGTTAGGTAATTGCGTTATATAATAATCCATAATCCATGAATATTTTTTTAAAATTGTAAAATGGGTTATATGGGTTAGATTAGATGGATTTGGTGGCTTGGGTTTAATTGGTTTAGTAGTTTATACCATTTTTGAACAGCCCTAGTTTACGGGAATAAAAAAGTCTTATAACTAAATTTTTGTGAAATATTTCTTCCTAATATTTAAAATATTGTTAAATATCAGTTGCCATATTTGATTTTATGTTTTCATATGCAAGAGAATGTGATGGATACCACTAATGTTGAACTTGAATCAGATTAGTTCATATTCCAACAAAATGAAAATTTGAATAGTCTTGTGGGTGCCCAGTAGTTTTCTAAAATTTGCAAATGAAACCGTTTCCCATAATACAATCAAGGGAAGGTCCTATTGCCATCAAACTTTATTTAGAAAATGTAATCTCTGTTGCTAATCTCTTTGTTTTACATATGCTTCTTCATCTTTTTCTTCTGGATTAGCTGCTTCATCTTTTTCTTCTTTTTATTCTCCTGCTGCTTTTATTTCTTCTGGATCTGCTGGATCAATTTCACCCACGGTCACTCAACTTTCGTCAAATCACCCAAAAATAACCGAATTATTTTTTGTGACATAAATGTCACTAAACTTATCACATATTTGCATAAAAGTCATGATCACCGGATTCCGACGAAACCGGAATGACGATGTGGCATGCCATGTCATGTGCCACGTCACACGTGGGACCCACCGGATGATGGCATAGCATGTCATGTCATCTGCCAAGTCACATGTGGGGTCCACCATGAAGACACGTCAGCTGCCACATCGGCAAAGGAGTCCACATCAGCTTGCCCAACAAAATAACGAATAGAAAAATGCCACATGTCAACCGGGTTGGACCATGCACAGAGTACTAACTTGATCAACTTCATTTGAGTTGGGTCAAGGCAAAGAGTGACAACACTTGTCACATGCCATAACATTTTTGACCATAAGTGGAGTCCCCACACATATAAACCCATCTTACTCCCTTTGGATATCCGATGTGGGATATGAGAAATCTATTGTTTTACTTCCATTTTGTTATGTAATCCCCACCAATTTATTTCTTCTGGATCTGCTTCATCATGATCATCATTTGTTTCTTCTGGATTTGTTTCTATTTCTTCATCTGTTGCTTTAGCATTATGAGAAGAAAAAAAAAGTTTTAATGGTGGATGAGGGAAACAATTTCTATTTATTGAGACAAGTAGAGGATATTATAAGTACGAAATAAATTTCCAAGAAAGTATCTAAATAAGAAACATTAGGTGGAACCTTTTTCATTTGCTAATTTCGACTGATGAAATTTTAGGGGTAAGAGATAAAAAATCATAAGGCATAAGAAACATGTCTAATATCAAACCACAAATGGTTTGGTGAATGATCAGTACGTACCTTTCTCATCAAGTCAATTCATAAATAACTTCTGAATAGTGTTATTAAGGCTGCCTTCCCAGATGTAATACTGATGCCAACGCCAGCTATCCGATGTTTCTACTGTGCTAAGCTTTGGCGTGAGCACTTGTTGAGAAAATGTCTTCATTTTGGGGCATCTTGTAATTATCACAACATCCAAAATCGGAAAATCGAAAGCATAATTACCTGAACAGAAACCTTTGAGACTTGGTAGATCATGAAGCTCTAAACATTCTAATTGATTGAAACAAATTACATCTTCGCTTCCATCCGATTCGACCCTTACTATTTCTTGCATTTCTTTGCATTTCCTAATAAACATTTTTTTGAGGAGCACAAGACTCTTAGCTGTTGAGGCAGTTATCAGATTTATCATCTTATTACACCCTGACACTTTTAAATAAGTCAAATTTCTGAAATACACTGAGTAAGGCAGGAAAGGATGCAATCCGCTATATTCATATACTTCCAAACTTTTAAGATTCTGAAAAATAGAGGCTGTTTGGAAGTCATTACTATCCATCAAATATTTGTCCTCGCTAACATTCAGATCATCATGAATGTCTGTCACCAGTTCTTCTAAGCTTGGCATTGCAATCTGAGAAAAAAAAAAAAAGAGTTTGATTTATTTCACAGGAGTAATGACCATACATCTACAAGTTTAATATAATTGTAAGTAATATTAAAAGAAAAAAAATGCAAAAAGAAACCAAATTTTCAATTAAGCTTCAAAATCGAATTGACTTTTCAATTAATCAAACAATCAATTTAGAGTTGTGATTTTTATTTTTAAAAACTGACGGTTGATTACTATTTTAATTTTTACACTTAAATTATTATGATAAATATTTTTAATAAATAAATATTAAAAAACTTTTTTTATAGTCATTTATTTATTTTATGTGCATAATGGACATTCTATTCTTAGTTTTATGTTGAATATATATATTCGATTTTTACAATTAATTATGAAAATTTTATTTTTTTTATTTTTAATCAATATTATAGTTTTTATAATTTATTAAATTTATATGTTAACAACTTTTAATGACTAATCAAAAAGTATTGGTTAACAAATCTGAAAATATCAAATAAAAATCAAAATTAATATAACAATAAATAGAGATTAATGGATTTGTTAATAAAATTGCTAATGGATCAATTAGTCAGTTCACACTCATCCTTAGTTGTAATATACTTATAGGTTCAGTAAAAGTATAAATTCAATTATATAATATTATTTTTCTTTTAACAAAGCAAGAAAGGAAGAATGTTCTTACTAGCACATTTTGTTTTTACCAGTGGAAAGTAAGATGATCAAGCATTAATCATCTAGCAAATTCGAAACTATATGTATGTCTTTTTCTGTCTCATTTTTTCAAAAGAATAAAATTCTATGTTTTTTGTGAAATATAACACATTTTATTCGGCTGATGTGTTATATATATATATATATATATATATATAACAAAAACTATAACATGTATATTTTTGGATTTGAAAGAAAAATAAATATACTTTGTTATTTGAATATGTGTATGCATGTTGTTTTTTAACATTTTTATAGCCTTCTTATTAAATATTAATTTTTTTAAATGGAACAATATTACTTAAAATCTATATTTTGTATTCTTATAGTATTCATATTTGTATATCAAAAAAATAAGACCCACCAATTTGTCGCCAACTTCTATCATTATTTGCTTAGATTAAGTTTTCTTAATTTTTTTAATTTTTTTTTTCAATTCAATTCCATTATTTCTTTTTCTTTTAAGTTAAGTTAGTTCTAAACCTTTTAATTTACTTTTTAAATAGTTTTGGTAATTGTGAGATGAGCTAATTTTAAAAGTATTTGATAATTAAAATAAATATTTATGAATTATGACTGATATAAATAAAATGAGGGTCATACCTTTGCAAGCTGAGAGAGCAATTGATTTCCTTTTTGACTGTTTTCTATTAGTCGGAAATGTTTCAACTTTGGCCACTTGAAGTTGTAAGGCTTTCCACTTTTTGTATTACCAACAACGTGTTTCATCTTGCACCTCCTTACTGTAAGCTCTTCTAGCTGCAAAAGACCACTAGCTATTGATTCTGGAAATATATACTCCAGAACATCACAATGAGAAACTTCAACTAATTTTAGATTTGAAAAAGTGAAAACTCCATTTGCATCCTCACTCCATATTTTCTTCAACGATGGCATATTATCTATCTCCAAATTTCTCAGCTCAAATGCTACTGCATCAATAGAACCCAAGTACTCCTTCATTTGATATATGACTTCCATTTTATCACAATCCCATATCACCAAATTCTCTAGCCGTCGGAATCTTCTCATCACATTCTTTGATGTTGCAAAAACAGCTTTTAAGTTTGAGCATCTCACGATTTTGAGTGATTTAAGTTTGCAAAAAGAATCATCATCTGTGAATTGACCATGCCATATATACTTCAAATTATACAAGTCAGACACATCCACCGTCTGTAAATTGGGAAATATAGCCTGCCATTGCCATTAATTATTCTTATTCTCAGTAGTGTGTCAAATAAATATAGTAATAAATAAATAAGATTAAAGTCAAATAAATTAAATATTTTATTAAAAATTCATGAAAAGCATGGGGATCTCGCTAATTTTTATATAAATTTCAAAAACTGTAATTGTTGCAATTGACGATAAAAATTATATTAGTCATTTTAAAACAAATAAAATTAATTACTCATTTCGGTTTTAGAAATAGATGGAATTAAGCAGTCTTCTCGTACTTGATCAGTGCGTACCTTTCATAAATTAACTACTCTGATATAACAATATATTATAAAGGTTTAATGTGTCAGCGGAATAAAATCTTGTCTCAAATATGAGCTTGTTAGAATCTAGCACTATTGTAATTATTATAGGTACAGGTATTAGCATGCTAAAATGCATATTTTAAAATTGTTATTTACTAGTATAAATAAAACAACTGTCCATGTTGTTACTAAAACTTATAATCAATAAATTCGTATACTAAATTGTACCATTAATTAGACCACATTAGTCAACAAAATGACTATGATATTAGACCACATTAATCATTGTTTATATTAAATTATTAATTAATTAGACCAAATTTTTGGTATGAAATTAATCATTAAGATGTATATTTCTTTTTGTATTATGATATTTAATATGGATTACTATATTATGCATAAAATACATTATCTGTACCATATTATAAAGTTATATATATATATTTCTTAATAAGCATTTGATTTACGTACCATATCCGTTTGTATCTCCGAAGACACCTTTCTTGGGTTGCAAATCCCATCTTCACTTCCTTCCGCAATAAGAGCTTCCAGGTTAACACAAAATTTCACTTCCATTTCTTGAAGTTGCGACAAATTTTTAGCAGTGGAAAATGAGAAGAGATTGATCAACTTATCACAGCCACTGATATGTAATTTTTGTAACTTTCTAAAAGATCCCATTCCAAGTCGACCATGGCAAATCTCCTGCAAGCTATCTAATCTACACAAACTCAATGTCTCCAATATTGGAAAGGCATCACAAGAAACCCATATTGTGGAGTTGATGATATGTCGAATGGCTTCATTGTAATTAATGTGGAGATGCTTCAATTTTGGAAACCCTTCCTCGTTCAGATCATACAATCCATTCTCCATTCTTTTAACCTCCCCTAGAAAGAGACCTCCACTCCCTCTTAACAACTCTTTAAGCCCATCCTCCAAATGGATACTAGTCTCAAGCTTTAGTGTCCTTGAGGTTTCAAATTTCCAACGCCAATTCCAATATTTATAGCCTATTGATATTCTATACCTTTCCAATCCCTTTGAGAAGAGTCGATTTGGTAATTTTTTGGGATCTGATGCTTGTACTTCTAAAGTTGTCAATTGTCTCAACTCTTCCAACTCCACAAGGCTTGCATTCCCATTCTCGTCCCATCTATGAAAGCTTCCATCCATGTACAATTCTTCTAATCGGGAAAGTTTACGTAAAACATTTGGAGGAATAACTTTGAGCTCACTGCATTTGGTCAAATTTAGTGACTTGAGCTGAGTTAATTCCCCTAATTGTCTTGGCAACTTAACAATATCGGACTCCTTAAAGCTAAGAAACTCCAGTTGTTTCAGATCCCCAATGATGGCTACATCTTTCACACGGCATTGATGCATATTCAATGAATGAAGGTTTGTTAGGAATTTAAGCGATGAAGGCAAAGCCATTAAACACATCCCTGACAAATTCAATACTTTTAGCTTTCTAATACCTCTAAAAAATAAATCAGGAATTAACAAATACAAATCTTCCATGAAAAGAGACAATAACTCTGCATTTGGGTATTCTAGATTTTCAGGAAACTCAGAGATATCGCAGTGATGCATAACAATTCTGGTACAATTCTCATCTGCTGGCCATAATTGCCTCAAACCATTGCCGGTAATACCAAAAAACGCATGGTGGTCCTTGGTTGCGATTGAGCGAGCAAAATCTCGAACAACATCATGCATTTTCACATGGTCATTCATGTCTCCATCCAGCAAGAAGCTCTCTGTTTTCAGCTTTTCAATAGTTTGACACAATCTATCTCTTGCTCGTTCGACTCCAACAATTTTTTTAAAAAAACCAAGCCCCATAGCATTTGTCAGCAAGTGGTTGGTCGGGATATTAGATTGCTCGAACAAAGAACAGAGTAAGAACAATGACTTTGCTTCATTACTAGGCAAATTCTCGAAGCTTGACTTAAGAGCCTTGTGCACCTTTCCATGTATATCTTCATTCTCAAGATCGGATAGCTTCACCAGGGCATCTCTCCATGCACTCAACTCCTTATTCTTCAAATCTGCGGCAACTATGGTGACTAAGAGTGGCAAGCCTGAGCATTTCTTGGAAACTTGAATTGCTATAGCCTGCAGTTCTGGATTGTTGGCATCCTCCAGAGTCTTTTGGAACAAGTTCCAAGTCTCTTCTTCCCCCAGAACTTCAATTGAGAATTCTTTCTTGGTGCCCATCTCACGAGATAATACATCATGGCTTCTTGAGGTGAACAACAATTTGCTTCCTTTGCATTCATCCTTGAGAGGAATTCCTACATCATTTAGTTTAAATTCTGTCCAAATATCATCAAGAATGATGAGTACCTTGGACTTCTTCAGTGTCTCTTTAAGTTCAATTGCCCGTCCAGGGACTTCCTGTGCATCAAATTTCAAGCCTATGGAATGGGCAATTTCTCCTTGAATCCTTCTCAAATCTGGCGTTTGAGAGACGTCAACCAGAACCACAGGTTTAAACATTTTCTCTTCCACAGCTTTCCTTTGGACCTCCTTCGCTAGTGTGGTCTTTCCCACACCTCCTAAGCCATAGATCCCAATCTTGTAAAGATCAGGATCTTTGAGTGCAGCCATAACTTGGTTCAAGAGCAACATCCTTGATGACAAGGCTTTGCGACTATACACAGATGGCTCAAGTATAGAATGTAATCCTTCTTGATGCAAAAGCTTATCGTTGGCTGAAGCTTTCTTGTCGGCTTCCTTGCTGAGCTGATAGTGACTCTTCAAATTGGGACACAACCCAAAGAAGCACTTCATCTTGGCTTCTTCCTTGCGCTGAATGAGTGCCTCGGCAGCTTCAACAACGGATTGATCCAAGCTGTCTCTTTTCTCCTTCAGCTTCTCCTTGAGTTTGTCGACATAGCTATTGCACTTGAAAGGATAACAAATGTGTGTTTTGACGGGGACAAAAATGCATTTGAGGAGGTGATTATATACGAATTTGAAGAGGTCATTATTAATCTGCTTCCAAATAAAAGCAATAAGGGGGAGAAGAAGGAATTTATTGATGGGCTGTGCAGTCAACAGCTCGAAAATGGGGAGAATTTGGATGCGAAGTGTAGTCAACTGGTTCAAAATGGGGACAAATACGTAGTTTTGGAGAGGATCCATAATCCAGTGATTGAAAATGGGAAGAATAATGGGGAGAAGAAGTAAAATTTTGATGGGATGTGCAGTGAAGCGGTTGAAAATGGGAAGAATAACGGGGAGAAGAAGTAAAGTTTGGATGGAATGGATGAAAATGGGGACGACAATGGAGTTTTGGATGGGATCCATAATCAGCTGCTTCAGAATTGAAAGATAAACTGACATTTTGAATGATTAATGGGAAAATCAGAGAGAAATGGAAGAGATGTTAAATAAATTGTATGCAGAAACCATTACTGAGTTGCCAGATTAATAAATGGAGAATAGAGTCATTAGCTTTGTCCTTTCGCAGAGTCTGCATTTGAATTGCTTTCCACGAAACCACTTGGGTGTGAAGGGACGTATAGGCGACACATGTTGGTTGTATGACATGTTGGTAGCCGAATCCATACCAGAGCAGAGACATAAATACATATTATATTTCTGTTAACGGTAACTTCTAAGCCTAAAAAATTATCTGAGAGAAAAGGATCCTCATATCAATCCATCATTTTTCTTCCTACAAATCTCCTTCGTAAAATCTCAGAAACAATACCCACTTTTACTTGCTTCAAAATTCTTAGCCATGAAGACCCAAAAGAGCGTTAAATTCGAAAACACCAACAATCTCTTTGATCTATTATCCGAAGAGATTGTTTTCACTATCTTAGACTTTCTTAACACGAACCCATTTGATAGAAAGTCCTTCTCTTTAGTCTGCAAATCCTTCTACTCTTTAGAATCTAAGCACCGGAAATCTCTCAAGCCTTTCCGCCAAGAACACCTCCCTAGAATCCTCAACAGATATCCACAGATCACCCACCTCGATCTCTCTCTTTGTCCTCGAATTAACGACAATTCTCTAACTTTCATCTCAAATACTTGCAAGGATTCACTCAGGTCTATTGATCTTTCCCGCTCTAGTTTCTTTTCCTATAATGGGTTGATTAGTTTGGCTTTAAATTGCAAGAATCTGGTCGATATTGACCTGTCCAACACCGCCGAGCTGAGAGATGCGGCAGCGGCTGCCGTGGCGGAGGCCAAGAATCTTGAGAGACTCTGGTTAGGGAGGTGCAAGTTGATTTCGGATATGGGTATTGGGTGTATAGCGGTTGGCTGCAAGAAACTGAAATCGATTAAAATAATTAAAATCGCCTTGGTTCAAATAATTTAAAATTAAAAAGGATCTATATCCACCCAAAAAAATTGTTGAATTGAACCAAATAGTGGACTCTTCTTCCTTTTCAAACATACTACATACGCGTAAAGATAATATAAAAATTGATGAAATTATTTTACAAATGAATTATATATATATATATATATATATATATATATATATATATATATATATATATATATATATTAATCTACAGTAAATTCATTGATCAAATTTTAATGTGGTTTGAGATTGGCGCAAATAAAGCTAAGGGATTGGTAATTAAAATACTATAGATCTGTTGATCAAAGTGAGCAAATTTTGGTTAAAATCGAATTAAATCGATTGAGTTTTTAATTTAATTCGATTTTTCTGTTCGGTTTCAGATAAATTTTTTTAACAAATTCAGTTTAATTCAGTTTTGGAAGATAAAAACAGCATAATAATCGAACCGACCGAATATCTTACAAAATTATGTCGTTTTGTATATGTCCTCTACACTACACCATAAATCAATATAAATAAAACTAATTTCTTATTTTTATATATAAATTTTGAATCTAATTCCTTATTTTTATTTTCTAACATAAAAATTTATATTAAACAATAATAATCATTTATTATTTAAAAACTTAATATCAAAATACTTCTAAATTCTAATTAAATTCTAATCATTTAAAAATTTACAAACTTATAGTTGACTATAAGTTTGTATTCACTTATATTTATATTACTGACAAAATTATTTTTAAAATTATCTTTAAATAAATAACTACAACAATAAATAATCTTTTCTATGAATGACTTACAAAAATATTAATTGAACGTCATTCTCGATTCCTAACAATGAAAGGCCCAAAATCTATTAAATATTTTCATTTATATATTTTTTAAAAATGATATTTAATTATCTATTAAATTTAATTATTTATAAATCATATCAATTTCTGTATTTACAAACGCGTGGGGACAATTGAATTGTTTTTATCATTCAATAATTGCCGTTTTATCATTCAATTTCTGTATTTACTACATACGCGTAAAGATAATATAAAAATATATGTTTATATAAAAATTGATCATGAATGGCCTAACACAAAAGATGATTGTGAATTTCGCTGTTTAATTAAAGAATTGAACATGTCAACTAGGCCTGTTCAGGAATAGTTTAAACCATTCAACCCATTCAACTCAAACAACTTAATTAATTGTTAAAATACTACAGATATGTTGCTTAAGGGTGAGCAAATTTTGGTTAAAATTGAATTAAATCGATTATTTTTTTTAATTTGATTCGATTTTTCGATTCGATTTCAGATAAAATTTTTTAACAAATTCAGTTTTGGTAGATAAAAAAATGCATAATAATCGAACCAACCGAATATCTTAAAAAATTATATCATTTTTTATATGTCTTCTAAACTACACCATAAATCAATATAAATAAAATTATTTTATTATTTTTATATATAAATTTTGAATCTAATTACTTATTTTTATTTTCTAACTTAAAATATATATTAAATAATAATAATCATTTATTATTTAAAAATTTAATATCAAAATACTTCTAAATTCTAATTAAGTTATAATCATTTAAAAATTTACAAACGACTATAAGTTTGTATTCATTTATATTTATATTACTGACAAAATTATTTTTAAAATTATCTTTAAATAAATAACTACGAAAATAAATAATCTTTTCCATAAATGGCTTACAAAAATATTAAATGAACGTAAATTTTCATTCTTGATTCCTAACAATAAAAGGCCCAAGATCTATTAAATGTTTTCATTTATATATTTTTAAAAAATAATATTTAATTATCTATTAAATTTATTTATTTATAAATCATATCAATTTCTGTATTTAGGTTAACTAAAGGATTGTAAAAGAATAAATACTAAAAATATAAAATGTTAATTTTTTCATATTTTTTAATTTTTATTAAAGTGAACATTTTCATATTTTTGATCATCAATAATTAGTAGGGATGAACATGGTTAATTAAAATTTAGGTTAACAAAAAAATCGATCAAAAATCGAATCGATTTTTAGGTTAACCGAATAAAAATTTTAGGTTTATGGTTTTTACTTTAAAAACCGGTGGTTAATCGATCCGAAACCGAAACCGAATATATATATATATATATATATATATATATATATATATATATTATGAATTATATTTTAAATTTTCTACTTATATTTTTTAATTTTTGTGTAATTTATAAATATTATGATATATAATTTTGTAAAATATATATTTTTAGTAAATAAATATTAAATTCATTATTTTAGAAATATTAATATTATTTTTGATAATATTAAAATTTTTATTTTAAAATATTAATAATTATGAAAATATTTACATTTTTTAAAACTGAAAGGTAATTACATTATTTTTATAGTAAAACTGTACAATACCATATAATTAAACCAAATAGAAAATATTACAAAATTACACACTATCATATAGTTATCTCAAATATCGTATTGCTAAAATCATACTGCATCATACTGTACCTTACTGCATAATAAATTAATGAATCACAAACTACCACCAATTAAACAGGGTCTAAAGTAAACTCTTTTGAGTGGTTGCACTAAACAAAACTCCATTCGTACCCATCTTTGTAGACGCAATAATTTACCTTCTACAGTACTATAAACAATGACAAGCCCGTGTTCTTCAGTGAATTCTCTTATGTTCCTCCAAATTTAGTTTCTTTGTTGATAAGTTCACCCTTCTGTTTGACAATTTTTATTTTCTTTTATAAAATTAAATTGAATTCAATTGTCACAGTGCCTAATGAGTAAGTTACTCATTTGTCTAAGTTGACAACCTAGATTTAACAATAGGGATAACCATTTTTAGTTTTTCACAAATAGTTTGCAGAAGAAAAAAGATGCTCATTTTGAATTTTCAGTCCAGGAAAGGAGTTAAGCCCTTCACGTCTAGTAAGGGGTTAACTTTAAATATAATGTCAAACTATCCTTATATACACCATAGGTCAAGTGAATCTTGGTCACAAATCTGGCGATAGGCTATATATATATATATGTATGTTGGATCACACGAACAATTGGCCAACAAATTCTGCTGAAAGAAGTTGAATCAGAAGAAATTATATATATGCAACTATTAAAAGAAAATAATAGTTTATGGTAGCATTTAGACAGGGAGACAAGGTGCTAGATATAACAATACTAAAATTTTAGTTTTTTTTTAAAATCTGGTCCTTGCATATTAAAATTTCTACAGATTGACGTGGTAAATGGCAATGTTGTCTCAAGGGGTTCTAGAAGAGTGTCTTTCACATTTCGTAAGGTATGCGACCTTTAAGTTTCTGGTTTGTTCAATCTTGAATTTGTTGATTTTAAGAAAGATGAGTTTTTGGATAACTTTCTACTAGTTATATGGAGCAGTAATATAGTGCAATACCCTAGATTTAGAATTCAATATTTCTTTCATTGTGCCTAGATTTTTGTGGTCAGCTGCTAAGAACTTTTTGCATTGTTTTGAAGTACTGAAAT
This sequence comes from Excoecaria agallocha, assembly GCA_037975025.1. Lineage (NCBI taxonomy): Eukaryota > Viridiplantae > Streptophyta > Magnoliopsida > Malpighiales > Euphorbiaceae > Excoecaria > Excoecaria agallocha. The sequence continues at coordinate 41,431,064 of CM075819.1, read as the reverse complement.
GGGTAAAGTAGATATAATATTAAATGCGCATGCAACACCTGTAGGTGAAGAAGTTATTGATCATTATCTCTTCTTTTTCTGGTTTATTTGTCTCTCTTCTTTGGCAACGAGGGATTTCTTGACTATTTGGTGCTGTTACCACAAGAGTTGCAATTCTTGCTGGTAGAACTCACTAGGCAATTAAATAGACTGAAGTGAAGTTCTCTAGAAACATGTCCATGATTAGTAACTTGTAAAGTCATCACATATGATTTAAGCTTTATGCTCTACCATTTAAATTTATGTGTGAAGTGAAGTCCCTTGAATTAATCTTAAGTTGTTAATTTAGGTACGGAATGGTCCCTGCCAATGCAAATTTCCCCAATACTGCGATTCTCAACGATAACGCATTTCAGTACTGTTTAAGGATGAATTAGGAAATCTACTCAGATTTTGGCGGTACATAAGGCGATTGGTCTAATAGAATCATGATCTTCACTGTTAACTTAGAAGTGAGGTAGAGGCATTGAATTTGATACTGGATGAACGAGGAATAAAATGTATGGAAATTTGTTGGCTTTTTAACTGCCAGGAGACTATATATTAGTAAGGCCATTACAATTGTCCTAAGATTTTTTCTTCTTACATCTATATAGTTTACAATTTCAATTCAAACTAGGACAGGAAAGCAGCTTAGAGAATTTGCAGAGAACCTTTTTGCATAATGGTTGAGTTTGTTTTACTATTTTATTATTATTATTTTCAAATACTTCCGTTATATGCTAATGAAGATTTATTTCAATGTCGTCGAAATTTTCACCGAAGCTAATTAATACACTTGAGCCTCTGTATAATTGATCATGGTTTAAATTTCATATATTGTAAAAAAAATCTGAATATGATCAATTTCTTATATACTAAGATATGTTGGGGTACAGTTCAGAACAATAATGGCCAATTTCCTATATATTTATATAAAATGTAGTCTTAATGAAATGGCGAGCTCGTTTTTTAGGAAGGCAATGTGTGGGAAAGAACGTGTTAACCGCATATTTCACGGCAAGGATTTCTTTTGCGAATTCATATATTTTGAAAGATGATCTTTCTCAATGATCTAGTCTTCAACTTTTTCTTCACCACGTATTTATCAACCTTATATTCATTGAATCTAACCCATGGTGAAATCTCTTACCCAAACCTCTAATTTTTCTATTCAAATAACAAAAACAGCCCTTCCTATTTTATTAATCATTCAGCATTTTCTACACTCATAACATAAAACATACCTTTATTGCCTTTCTTCTCTTGCTTTCGACAACAACGATTTGCTTCCTCTTATTCTGCAACACTCCGTAGTCGATGGCTTTTTCATCGTGTCTACTCCTCCATAATCAAAAATCAATCCCACAATTAATGGCTTCTCTTTTTCTTCTATCTCGCATTGATTTTTACTTGTCCGCAGAAAAATGTTTTTGCCGAAAACTCCAAGAGAGTATCCTTTTACTTTTTATCTGTATTTTTTCACCCAAAACTCTAAGGTGTATCTCATTACTTTCAGTCTAAATTATTTCGCTCAAAACTTCAAGATCCTAAATTTTCTCGCCCAAATCGTCAAGTGGTACCTTTTTATTTTCTGTCTAAATTTTCTCATAAAAAAATCCAAGGTATCCTTTTGATTTCTATCTAAATTTTTTCATTCAAAATTTCAAGGTGTACTCTCGCCGCTTTTTATCTAAATTTTTTCTCCTAAAATCTTTTTTATTCCTCTAAATATTTTCGCTCAAAACTCGGAGGGGTATTCCTTTTACTATTTATCAAAATATTTCTGGCCAAAACTCGAAATGTCTCCCCTTTGCTTTTTGTCTAAAAATTTTTTGTCGAAAACTCCAAAGGGTATCCATTTGGTTTTGGCCTAAATTTTTTCGTTAAAAACCCTAAGGGATATCCTTTTACTTTTTATCTAAACTTTCTCATCTAGATTCCAAAGGCTACCTTTTTTATTTTTGTCTAAATTTTTTTCTCTCAAAACTCTAACAAGTACTATTTTGTTATTTCTCCAAATATTTCGTCCAAAATGTAGAGGGGTACACCTTTTCTATTTATTAAAATGTTTTTGTCAAAAACACCAATGGGTACCATTTTCCTTTTTGTCAAATTTTTTTCACCTAAAAGTCTAAGGAGTTCTCTTCACTATTTCTCTAAATATTTTCGCCAAAAACTCTAAAAAGTACCTTTTTGTTTTTTTTAAATTATTTCATATAAAACTCCAACGGATATCCTTTTATTTTTTACTTAAATTTTTTTCCAGAAAACTTCAAGGGGTATCCCTTTATATTTTGTCTATATTTTCTCCTCTAAAATTTCACGGTATACCCCATTGCTTTTAGTGTAAATTTTTTCTTCTAAAACTCCAAAAAGTATCCTTTTACTTTCTATCTAAATTTTCTCACCCAAAACTCCAAGGGTTACCCGATTGCTTTCAATAGAGATCTTTTCGTCCAAAATTCTAAGCAGTATTCTTTTATTGTTACTCCAAATATTTTTTTTCAAAATTCAAAGGAATACTTATTTACTATTCATCAAAATATTCTTGCCTAGAACTTCAAGGGGTACCTATTTGATTTCTATCTAAATATTTCATTTAAAACTTTGAGTGGTACCATTTTACTTTCTATCTAAATTTTCTCGCCCAAAACTTAAAGGAAACCCCCTTTACTTTTTATCTAAATTTTCTTACTCAAAACTCTAAGGCATACCCATTGCTTTCGGTCTAAATTATTTCACCTAATACTTTAAGGGATACTCCTATGCTATTACTCTAAATATTTTGACTAAAACATAGAGGGATACCCCTTTTGCTATTCATCAAAATATTTTTGGCCAAAACTCTTATGAGCATTCCTTTTATTTCTATCTAATTTTTTTTGCCCAAAAATTTAAGAAGTACTCATTTGCTTTCTGTCTAAATTTCTTGTCCAAAAATTTAAGGAATTCTCTTTGTTTTCTATCTAAATTTTCTCATCCAAAAATTTAAGGTGTATCTCTCTACTTTTTCTCTAAATTTTTTCATCCTAAACTCCAAAAGGTATCCATTTTTTATTCTTTTGAATATTTTGCATAAAACTCAAAGGGGTATCTCCTTTTACTGTTCATTAAAATTTTTTTATCCAAAATTGCAAGGGATATCCCTTTTATTTTTGTCTAAATTTGTTTGCCAAAAACTCCAAAAGGTATCCCTTTGTTATTCATCTGAATATTTTGTCAAAACCTAAAAGAATATCCCTTTTTCTATTTATCAAAATGTTTTAACCAAAAATTACAAGGGTACCCTTTTGTTTTTTATCTAATATTTTTCGTCCAAAATTCTAGGGGTACCTTTTTACTTCCTGTCAAAATTTTCTGAACTAAAACTCTAAGAGATACCACTTTACTTTTTGTTTAAATTTTTTCGTCCAAAACACCAAGTCATACCTCATTGCTTTCGATCTATATTTTTTTTTATCCAAGACTACAAAGGGTACTCTTTCGTTATTCCTCTAAATATTTTTCCGTATAACTAAGAAGGGTACCCTCTTTGCTATTTATCAAAATATTTTGCCTTTTTATCTAAATTTTTTTTACCAAAACTCCAATAGGTACCCTTTTGTTTTTTATCTAAATTTTTTACCCCCAAACTCCAAGCGGTATCTCTTTGTAATTTCTCTAAATATTTTCATCTGAAACTCAAAGGGGTATCTCCATCGGTATTTATCAAAATATTTTTGTTCAAAACTCCAACGAGTACTCCTTTAGTTTTATTCTAAATTTAGTTCTCCAAAACTACAAAGGTACCACTTTCTATTCTTCTAAATATTTTTTCCTAAAACTTAGAGGGCAACCCCCTTTGCCATTCATCAAAATGTTTATGTCTAAAACTCCAAGGGGTACCCATTTTTTATTAGTCTAAACTTTTTCGGCCAAAACTTCAAGAGGTATACCTTTGATATTCCTTTAAATATTTTTGCCTACAACTCAAAGATGTACGTCCCTTGCTATTTATCAAAATATTTTTGCCCAAAACTCCAAAGTGTATCCTTTTATTTTCTTTTTAAGCTTATGAATAGGCATGTTTCTGAGAAAATAAGCATATGGATATCAGATACCTCACTTTATGAGTACGAAGGTGTTAGAAACAATATAGGGATTGCCAAGAAGTGCAAATTGACATGGAATAGAGAGAAAGGCTTTGAAATACTTGAAGGAGAATATTGTCGTATTGTTGATTTATGGTCTAAGACTTGTACTTGCAGAAGCTGGATGTTGAACGGTGTCCTTTGTGCCAATATTGTCTGTGCAATGTTTCATCTAAAAGCAGAACTAGAACATCATGTGTACAAATGGTACCCTAAAGAGACATTTTTAAAGGCTTATTAGTACTTCATACAACCAATTCTTAGCATAAAGATGGAGGAAATGGGTTCAAATCCCCAGTTTGAATCCCCTTGAAGTAAAGCTTATGCCAAGTAAACCCAAAAAGTGTAGAAAAAAGGACAAGAATGAGCCAGGTAATAACAAATACCGCAAGGCAATTAGAAGGGGGACAACGATACACTATTCTAAATGCAAAGAATCTAGACACAACAAAGCTGGTTGTTGTTCACAAGTAAGATTCTAAAATAGACATTTTATTAAGCTTTTCTTGACATGGCTTCTAATGATATTTTCATCATTTATTGATTTTTGTTAATAGAACATTAGAAGCTCTGGTCCATCATAACCCTCACTCAAAATGTTCTTAGTGCTAAACATGGTCCTTCAACATCTTCAGAAATTTCAAGCAATTCATCAACATCCATAAGGGGTAGGGGAAGAAGAGCATGAATAAGGAATGGTGGTGGAATAGGTTGCAGTTCTACAAGAGGCAGCTGTTTGGGAAGAGGTAGAGGTTTTGGAAGGGGTACACAAAGTCAACCACCACTAACAATTGGAGTTTAAAACAATATGAATATGAATTCTGCCCCAGTAACTCAAGAACCAACAACCAGAGGTAGGGGAAGGGGATTACCTGGGTATAAAAAGGTTATAGAGGTTAGACATGGCTACTACATTGACCCTAATATAGGCAGATCAGTTGTTAATGTAATACCCTTGTCATGCATTGATTTTACTCTAAACCATATAACTAAAAAATCTAATTTCAAGTGTTTATTTATTTACAGCCAAGGAGGCGGTCTGAGAGAGTCTTGTATATTAGTTCCAATATGAGGAATGCAAGGGACACAAATATTGATCTTGAATATGTTGTAGCCATGAGAGGGGAAAGAAAACAGTGACAATAAGCCAGCTTCATCAGCAAAGAAATGTTACGGCAGCTAACAAAAGAGCCAATGTTGCTGCCACCAAAGCTATAGCTCTTCTTCTATAAGAACACAACTCAATACTGCTGCAAGGAATTAGGTACCCAGATTAACTAATTAATATATAACTTTTTTTTCTAGTGTTAACTGCATTAGCATAATTTAAGCTAGCTCTTGTTCTAGTGTTAACCAAATAGTAGTTAGTTGCTTAAGTTACTGTTGTTTGTTGCATCACAGATTGATGCTTTAAAAGTATTGGATATCGTTGACAGCTTTTGATTAAATATTTTATGTTTACTTAATATCTATTTATATTGCTTAATATTGCTAAGATTTATGCTCAATATTGCTTTGATTTATGCATATAAAATGTTTGCTTTGTCAGTGTAATTAAATAGATTATGTTAGTGTGATTATGCACACAAGATGTTAATTTGTTATTCAAATTACATTGCCATTAAATTTTTTAGTTTGCAGGGAAGTAATGTGCTTGCTGTGGGAGTTAAATTGCACAATTAGTAGTTTTTTTTTTATTTATTTTGCTTCTACTATGCGTTAAATTGCATAAATACTAGGATTATTCCTGCAATTGGTAATGAAAAAAATATGCAAACAATGTTGTAAACAAACAAGATGCAACTTTCATTGATTTTGACCAGTTGTGTACATCTAAACAACAAAATATAAGTAAAAAGCAAAACAACCTAACCATGTTTATTCATCAATAAAATGTTCCCGATAATTAATGCATTAACAATAACAACCAAACAAAACACATATTTCTTTCTCTTCGTTTCTTTCCTTTTTCTTTCATTTTCAAACTCTTTAACTCTATTCAGCAGCCCCCAAATCACCCTTTTGTGCCTGTTCAGACATTTCCTCATCAAACCAATTGAAGAACTTACAACCACCAAGCTTTTACATATCCAAAATCAAAAGATGGAAAATGGGGTAGATTTAGTATTCAAGGATATCCAAAATCCAAAATTCATTTTTCACCGAATTAAACCATTACAAAAGTTGAATTAGATGATGAACATTATAATTCGATAAATAAATTAGAAAAAATAGATAAATTTGCAGATAAGTTAAATAAAGAAATGCATGTTAAATGCGCCTATAATGGAGTTCAATTATAGTTTATAGTTGAATTCTATACTAAATTAAGTTAAAGCTAATATATTTAACTAATATTTATATTAAATTCAATAGTAATAAGTAATATATACTAAATATATTAAGTATAATGAAGTATATAATAAAATATACTAAGATTTTTCTTATATATTAAATATTTAACTCAATACAACCCAAGCAGTTGTAAATGCAACAAACACGTATCAGTAGTTATATGCACTAGACACCAGCTGTAAATTCATTAATTGCTTTACTAATTTAGTTTTGGAAATATAAAATCCAGACACAAAGAGTGAAGAGGAAATCGAAAGCCAAGTTTTAAGAACTGATTACGAAGTTGGATGAGTCAAACATAAGCTGAGATAGATTAATTGAGTCTAATATGGAAAAGAAATAAGTGTAGCATGTGGACAAATGGGAGTAATTTCTTGGCATGTGAATTTCAATTTGTTCATCACAGTGGGCCTACCTCTTCGTTAATATCAACATAAAACCCAGAAAGAAGAAGGGCGTGGGGTGGGGTGGGTAATTACTAAAAGCCAACGGGGTAAAACCCCACTCCAAAAACGAAGGAAGAACAAGAAATGGAAGAAGGAGCCAGCACAAAAAACACAAACATGAAATTGGAGGTCCACCACCTTCATTTTGGTTATTTTCTATAATTAAGAAATACAAGCAATACAATACATTTCTTTAATCCCCAAGGCAGTCATATACCCACAGTTCAACTTTGTTATGAATGTTCATATAAATTGAATTGAACTCAAACGTATTTCTAGCTTTGAATATCTTAAGAACTTACTGGCGTCCACTGCTGCTTGCCATTCTGGCTAGTCTTTATTTAATATTTTGACTATTTAACATCTATCCACTATTATTTTAGGCTCTTATTTTCCCTTTGAAGCTTGAACACACAAGACAAGTAGCCACTCGGTACTCACCTTTTATATGCAATATTGAACCTCTTCTTATATTTTTATGAAATTCACCTTTTGAATTTCCAATTTAATATCTATGGCAATATATTAGTTGGATTGGAGTGGCTCGCAATGTAAATTTTTAAAAAATTTATAGTCGAAAGAAAAACAAATGTAACAAAAAATTTACAAATTTTGCACAATTTTTGTTGCTTTAATGAATTTTGAGGAATTCTTTGTAGGGTTTGAGGTTTTAATAGATCTATTGATTTAAGAAAGAATGGAGTCCATAGCAATTTTTTAATTCAAAAATGCTTTTAAATTTTTTGAACTTTTACGTTCATACCAAATGAGACTGTTAAAAGGTACATATACCAGCAATCTGTGTTGAACATTAGATAAAAATATATATATACTTTTTAAATTTTCATCCAACAATATAGTATACCAAGTGGGATTAAAATTCATAAAAGGAAAGGTTCTCTGAAAAAAAATCTATATATATGTATATTTTTTTTAATATCATGAATTTTAAGATCTTAAATTCTTAAAGTAAAATGTTATGTTTACATATGCATCTCATTCAATAACGTCCTGCTTTGAACCTTCCTGCTTTGAACCTTCCTCATATCAATGTGAAGATTTTCAATATTTTACATATTACATATTATATTTGTTTACATTCTATATTTACATTCTGTAACAATTTTTAACCTATAATGTATTCAAGAGAATATGCCGGCGTATATGGAGAATGGTTAAATTAGACGCGGCCGGAACAGTTTATTTTATTTTATTTTATTTTTTTCTCCTGTTGTCTTATGTTTGAGTGTAATTCTTGGTGGCTGCAGCTTATACAGTCTGCTGAGCATGAGGGCAATTTCAAAGGCACTTCTATGTCCCAGTGTATGTAATGCTTGCTGTAAGTAATTGCTTTCTGCCTCTTGCCGCTGAAATCCAGAATTTCAAGTTCTTTTGAGGCTTATATGCTGACTTGCATTGCTTTTGTGTCCTTGTTTCTGCACTTATGTTTTCCATGCTTTCGATTCAGTAATATCTCTTGAATTTATTTCCATATAAAGTTTCTGATTCTTTTTTCCATACTACTAAAATTCTTGTACTTTGGCAGACTGGTTTCATTAACAATTTCTGCCAGTTGGTTGATACACAAGGTCTTCGACAGGATCTAAGCCATTTGAAGTCTTTAGATGTAGATGGTGTTGTTGTAGAATGTTGGTGGGGCATTGTTGAAGCATGGAGCCCTCAAAAATATGCATGGTCAGGCTATAGGGAAGTCTTCAATATCATCCAAGAATTCAAGTTGAAATTGCAGGTGATCTTTATAATCTATTTGATGTATTTTAATGTGCCAAACTGAAAGACTAAAAAGTTATTTTTCATAACCATTTTATTTTCTGCTGTTTATCTGATTTTTAAAGGAATTCATAATAAATTTGCTGCTCTATGTAGGAGTAATCAATCGATGATGTATTTTAATGTGGCCTCTCTTTTTTTTTTTTTTTTTTTTGGTGGGGGTGTGTGTGTGTGTGTGTTAGGTTTGGGTTTTTCAAACTAACCCGTTGCCATCTGAACTAGAATGGAGCTTAAATGCTTCAGCATTTAAACAACCTTCAAGACAATCACTTTGTCCTTATCTACATGATTATGACAAATCAAATTATGAGAGTCAATAAATCATATGTGAAACTCAAGTATTAAGGAGATTTTTAAGTTTTTCGTAGTTCTATATACGAGTTTCTATTGTGGCAATGGCGTCAATATTGAAAATTTGATCAAGTTGAGCTGAGGCAGAGAATCAATGGAAGAATAATTGGACATGGGTGAGGCAGAGAATCAATGGAAGAATCCACAAAAAAATCACAGAACAAATGATTGCACTCCTAATAATTACCCAAATGTATTTATCCATAATAAAAAAATCGCATCAAATTCAGTTGTACTAAACATGAGGGTTTTGCAAGGAGAGGTCAAAAGCAATGTGGGGGTTTTGTTCTCTTTGGGCTTTTAGTCCTCTGCTCGATTATGTCAATTACTGGTTGGCTGTGTGCTTGATTAGCATGTGCAGGAAAGTTGTCACACCATCATTTACTGCATTGATGTTGATATTTATTACATTTCTGAAATATGTGCAGGTTTATTTTGACTTTATGAGAAGCTTCCGTATGGAATTTGACGACCTCTTTGCAGATAATATCATTTCAGCCATTGAAATTGGACTCGGGGCAGCTGGAGAATTGAGGTACCCATCTTTTCCTTAAAGGATGGGATGGAGATATCCTGGTATAGGTGAGTTTCAGGTATCTTTTAAGTTTAAACATGCACATGCTCCCCTGCCATCATACTTGTTTAGGTTTCTATTTTTTGTTGTGGTTTGGCCTATAGTGTAAATGGTGTTAGAGTTAATTGGTTACATGTATCACATACATGAGCGGAATTTTAAAATTTTTCAATCATAAGGTCTGATATTGCCATGAATATACAATATATCTATATGAGAATAAGAAAAATCACCTTTGATTTTTGTTGAACAGTTGATTTTACTTCGCACCGGGTTGTCGCAAACCACAGTGTCCAAAACCGAACACCTCCAATGAATAATCCACACTAGAGAAAGATAAATTGAACCAACTAATTGGTATTTTTCAAGGGTTGCACGAAATTATCAAGAAGCTAGCTTGATAATGGTGCCAAAGGAAGAGATAAGATATATTATAAAAGATAAGATAGAAAGAAAAGACTTAAAAAATCTTATCTCTATCTTATCATCATCTTATCTTAATCATTTATAATTTTTTATTCAAATTACACCAACTTGTAAATGAGATAAGATTCTTTCAAATTGCTGGAGAATTATTAATTGGGCCTGTGGAATTAATTATAATCATTTGGGCCTAATTAAATTCAATTAAAACCTTTTCACAAAAGACTATGCACAAAGCCCACAAACTAGGCCCTTTGTGCATCTCATTGGATTTAAATACCCAAATGAATTTCAAATCCAACCAAATTAAATATGTGGGTTGCATAACACTTATGTAACATACATAAATTAATTTGGTCCAAGAAAAAGCCCTCTAAGCCTTTCTGTATAGAGTTAGCATATGGCCATTTTCTAGAAGGCTTCCACACCAGCTCCATTTCTCTGGCCTATTAATTATTCCTCCAATGGACTTATTAATTATTATATCAGTCCTATAACACTTATAGTAGTCCTATAACACTTATAAGACAATAATAATTAATTATGAAATGCATTATTTCAATTAAGTCCAATTTACAGAATATTTTGTAAAAGTTCCGTGGACAATTTTACTTGATCATAATTAATTAAACTCTTTAATTAATTATTATCTTATTCACTTCTCTTCCTTCATAATAATATTACATATTATTATCATTGTCATTTTACCATTTTATCCTTTTTCTCTATATGTGTGTGACCTATTGGGTTCCTATCCATATTGGCAGTATAACATGTAATTTGTGAATTCTATTCAAAAATTCACATGATTTAAACTCCTTTAAATCCTCTTATCATTTTATCAATCTCTATTGATATTTTAATAAATCATTATACAAGTCATGATTGGTCTCTAGCTAGGCATCATGACTACCCAAATGACAGGAAAGTCATGTGGTTTGACTGTACCCTTCCATAGAAACAGTTACCTTACAATTACTCCTTTCACTACACTTATCTCAATTAGATTTTGAGTATGAATTTCTGTCAACTCATATAAATCTAATTATGTATATTCTATTAATTTAACCATTGTTCCCAAAATGTCTCCATGGATCTCTATCCATCTTGGCATTATATTCTGGCCAGAGATTTTCTGAACAAGGCAATTATAGAATCATACGAGATAACTTCTCCTATTAAATCTGGGATGGTGAATCCTTTATTAATCACTCAACTACCTTCAAGCAGGTCATGATATACCCAATCTCCTAACTATGTTCACTCCCAGTTGGAAGTAAGCAGTTATGGAGTCAAAGTATACCACTTGCTACTTAAGATAACTTTGGTGATCTCAAGTCTAAGGATACTTGCACCACTGCTATGAAGAGATTCCTCACTGACATAGATTTAATATCCATGTGAGGATTCTCTATGTAGGTCTCCAATGAACTTGTTCTTCTAACAAGCATCCACATGTTAGCTTTGATTATCTTTCATAATCACAGTTATGAGAACCACTGCTTGAACCATTCAAGAAGCATAACATGTGCTAGTCTATCCGAATTAACAATGTCCTGTCTTGTTAATTCTATGACTAGGGATATTTAGATATTAACACATTTGCATGCAATAGTCATCTCATATCATGAACACTTTCATGATTGGCTTTGCATGGTGTTTATAATATCTAGGACTTCATTTATTAATTTAAGATTTACAAACTCATGTACTTAAACATAGCATTAATAAATGAATGATGCCTTTTATTAAGAATATAAAATCATACATATAAAAAAAAAATCCTTATTACATGGGTTCTAGGGCATACTCTCTAACAGATGGCACATAAAATTAGATAGTGAAAGCATGCATCATAATGTTCTTTTTTTGCATTTATCTGTTCATGTCCTCAAATTATTGCTTTAGTACAGTGTTACGATAAATATTTACAGCAAAGTCTACGCAAAGCAGCTAAATTGTGTGGGCATTCATTCTGAGAAGTCCAATTGTAATTCACACATTATCATAAACATCAAAATTATGTTTTTGATTTGGTTTCTAACTCCTTGAAATAAATTTTAAATCATTTATTTTGATATATTGCGAATTTCAGCAAAAAAAAAATTGTCAAGGAGTCCGCTGCAAATTGAAAGTTATGCTTGTTGGAGTGAATTCCCTAGTCGGAAGTTTAAGGGAATAAATAAAAATATTTGTCAAATATTTCTTCCTAATATTTATAATATTGTTAAATATCAGCTGCCATATTTGATTTTATGTTTTCATATGCAAGAGAATGTGATGGATACCACTAATCTTCTGGATCTGCTTCATCATCATCATCATCTGTTTCTTCTAGATCTGCTTCATCATCATCATCATCATCTTTTTCTTCTGGATCTGCTTCATTATCATCATCATCTGCTTCTTCTGGATCTTCTGCTTCATCATCATCATCTGTTTCTTCTGGATCTGTTTCATCATCATCATCATCATCATCATCATCATCATTTGTTTCTTCTGGATTTGTTTCTATTTCTTCATCTGTTGCTTTAGCATTATGAGAAAAAAAAGAAAAAAGTTTTAATGGTGGATGAGGGGAACAATTTCTATATAAAATAACTTGGACAATTTAAGAATTATAACTAATATTGCAACTAAAACATAACTTCCTAAATAATTAAACAGAAAACAAATAACAAAACTTATAATTTTGTTGAACATTGATTCGTTAGAGTGAAAAGTCACTCCACCGAGTGATGGGTGATTCGGTTTCACTCCACTGTCTACTAGACTTGGTAGAATGGAAATCGATTCCACCAAGTGAGGGGTGGAATAAAATGTTTAGCAGAAAGTTAATTAAAAATTTTATTTTTTATTAAATTCTACTCTCAATTTTATGATTTCCCCATCCAAACAAGGAAATTTTATGATTTTACATCCAAACAAGGGAAAGTAAAGTAATTACAATCTACTTTATCCCTAATTACTCCCACTTCCCTTGTCCAAACAAAGTGTTAAACTTGTATGAAATAAATTTCCCAAAAAGTATCTAAATAAGAAACATTAGATGGAACATTTTTCATTTGCTAATTTCAACTGATAAAAATCATAACGTATAAGAAACAAGGCTAATATCAAACCACAAATGGTTTGGTGAATGCTCAGTACGTACCTTTCTTATCAAGTCGATTCATAAATAACTTTTGCATGGTGTTATTAAGGCTGCCTTCCCACATGTAATCCTCAAACACGTACCCGTCAAAATCTTGGTAAAAAAATGTTTTTACTTTGCTAAGCTTTGGCGTGAGCACTTGTTGAGAAAATGTCTTCATTTTGGGGCATTTTGTAATTGTCACATCATCCAAAATTGGGAAATCAAAAGCATAATTATCTGAACAGAAACTATTGAGACTTGGTAGATCATGAAGCTCTAAATATTCTAATTGATTGAAACCAATTACATCTTCGCTTCCATCCGATTCAACCCTTATTATTTCTCGCATTGCTTTGCATTGCCAAATAATCATTCTTTTGAGGAGTACAAGACTTTTAGCTGTAGAGACAGTTATCAGATTTATTATTCCATTGCACTTTCCCACTTCTAAATAAGTCAAATTTCTAAAATACACTGAGTAAGGCATGAGAGTATGCAATCCGCTATATTTATGTACTTTCAATCTTTTTAAATTCTGAAAAATAGAGACTGTTTGGAAGTCATTAGTATCCATATATTTGTCCTCGCTAACATTCAGATCATGAAAGTGTATCACCAGTTCTTCCAAGCTTGTCATTGCAATCTGAAAAAAAAAAAGCATGCGAATTGTTATTTTTTATGAGTGTGATGAAGACTCATGCTAATTGCTGTCAACTTAGCACTTTTTGCTTTTGATATTTTTTGGGATTATTTTGCTGGAATATGTAAATGTGTGGTTTTGGAGTCAAAACTTCCAGACTTTTCTAGTGTCTTTTTTGTCTCCTTTTTTCAATAGATAAAAATTTTATGACTGATATAAATAAAATGAGAGTCATACCTTTGCAAGCTGAGAGAGCAATTGATTTGCTTTTTGACTGTTTTTTATTAGTTGGAAATGTTTCAACTTTGGCCACTTGAAGTCGTAAGGCTCTCCACTTTTTGTATTACCGACAACATATTTCATCTTGCACTTCTCTACTTTAAGCTCTTCCAGCTGCAAAAGGCCACTGGCTATGGATTCTGGAAATATACACTTCAGACCATCACAATTAGAAACTTCAACTGATTTTAGATTTGAAAAAGTGAAAACTCCATTTGCATCCTCACTCCATATTTGCTTCAACGATGGCATATGATATATCTTCAAATTTCTCAGCTCAAATGCTACTGCATCAATAGAACCCAACTCCTCCATTTGATATATCACTTCCATTTTATCACAATAACATACCTCCAAATCCTCTAATATTTGGAATCTTCTCATCACATTCTTTGATGTTGCAAAAACAGCTTTTAAGTTTGAGCATTTCTCGATTTTGAGTGATTTAAGTTTGCAAAAAGAATCATCATCTGTGAATTCACCATGCCATATATATTTCAAATTACCCAAGTGAGACACCTCCACTGTCTGTAAATTAGGAAATATAGCCTGCCATTGCCATTAATTATTATTATTCTCAGTAATGTGTAATGTAATTAGCTTGACAAACTAAACAATTTAATTAAAATGAAAAATATTTAATAGGGATCGCTATATTATGCATAAAATACATTATTTGTACCTTATCATAAAGTTATATATATAAATTTCTTTATAAAAAAAATTCAAATAAAGGAAATATAATCAGAAGTAATTAAGTTGAAAACATTCGATTTACATACCATATCAGTTTGTATTTCTAAAGACACCTTTCTTGGGTTGCAAATCCCATCTTTACTTCCTTCCACAATAAGAGCCTCCAGGTTATCACAATCTTGCACTTCCATTTCTTGAAGTTGCGACAAATTTTTAGCAGTAGAAAATGAGAAGAGATTGATCAACTTATGACAGTCAATGATATGTAATTTTCGTAACTTTCTAAAAGATCCCATTCCAAGCCGACCATGGCAAATCTCCTCCAAGCTATTTAATTTATACAAACTCAATGTCTCCAATATTGGAAAGGCATTGCATGAAACCCACATTGTGGAGTCGATGATATATTGAATGGCTTTGTTGCCAGTAATGTAGAGATGCTTCAAGTTCGGAAACCCTTCCTCGTTCAGATCATACAACCCATTCTCCATTCCTTTAACCTCTGCTAGAAATAGATTATTTGGTAAACTCCAATCCTCCATATGGATACTAGTCCCAAACTCTATTGTCATTGCGGTTCCATATTTCCGACGCCAACGCCAAGATCCATTGCCTATTGATATTCTATACCTTTCCAATCTCTTTGAGAAGAGCTGATTTGGTAATTTTTGGGGATCAGGTGCTCGTACTTCTATAGTTGTCAATTGTCTCAATTCTTCCAACTCCATAAGGCTTGCATTCCCATTCTCATCCCATCTATCAAAGCTTCTATCCATGTACAATTCTTCTAACCGAGAAAGTTTACGTAAAACATTTGGAGGAATAACATTGAGCTCACTGCATTTGGTCAAATTTAGTGACTTGAGCTGAGTTAATTCCCCTAATTGTCTCGGCAACTCAACAATATAGGACTCTTCAAAACTAAGAAACTCCAGTTGTTTCAGATCCCCAATGATGGCTACATCTTTCAAACGACATTGATGCATATACAATGAATGAAGGTTTGTTAAGAATTTAAGCGATGAAGGCAGAGCCATTAAATGCATCCCTGTCAAATTCAATACTTTGAGCTTTCTAATACCTGTAAAAAACAAATTAGGAATTACCAACTTCAAATATTCAATGTGAAGTGACAATAACTCTGCATTTGGGTATTCTAGACTTTTAGGAAACTCAGAGATATCTAATACCTGTAAAAAACAAATTAGGAATTACCAACTTCAAATATTCAATGTGAAGTGACAATAACTCTGCATTTGGGTATTCTAGACTTTTAGGAAACTCAGAGATATGGCAGTGATGCTGAACAATTCTAGTACAATTCTCATCCGCTGGCCATAATTGCCTCAAACCATTGTCAGTAATACCAAAAAACGCATGGTGGTCCTTGGTTGCGATTGAGCGAGCAAAATCTCGAACAACATCATGCATTTTCACATGGTCATTCATGTCCCCATCCAGCAACAAGCTCTCTGTTTTCAGCTTTTCAATAGTTTGACACAATCTATCTCTTGCACGTTCGACTCCAACAATTTTTTTAAAAAAACCAAGCCCCATAGCATATGTCAACAAGTGGTTGGTCGGGATATTAGATTGCCCGAACAAAGAACAGAGTAAGAACAATGACTTCGCTTCATTACTAGGCAAATTCTCGAGGCTTGACTTAAGAGCCTTGTGCACCTTTCCATGTATATCTTCATTCTCAAGATCGGATAGCTTCACCAGGGCATCTCTCCATGCACTCAACTCCTTATTCTTCAAATCTGCGGCAACTATGTTGACTAAGAGTGGCAAGCCTGAGCATTTCTTGGAAACTTGAATTGCTATAGCCTGCAGTTCTGGATTGTTTGCATCCTCCAGAGTTTTTTGGAACAAGTTCCAAGTCTCTTCTTCCCCCAGAACTTCAATTGAGAATTCGTTCTTGGTGCCCATCTCACGAGATAATACATCATGGCTTCTTGAGGTGAACAACAATTTGCTTCCTTTGCATTCATCCTTGAGAGGAATCCCTACATCATTTAGTTTAAATTCTGTCCAAATATCATCAAGAATGATGAGTACCTTGGACTTCTTCAGTGTCTCTTTAAGTTCAATTGCCCGTCCAGGGACTTCCTGTGCATCAAATTTCAAGCCTATGGAATCGGCAATTTCTCCTTGAATCCTTCTCAAATCTGGCGTTTGAGAGACGGCAACCAGAACCACAGGTTTAAACATTTTCTCTTCCACAGCTTTCCTTTGGACCTCCTTTGCTAGTGTGGTCTTTCCCACACCTCCTAAGCCATAGATCCCAATCTTGTAAAGATCAGGATCTTTGAGTGCAGCCATAACTTGGTTCAAGAGCAACATCCTTGATGGCAAGGCTTCGCGACTATACACAGACGGCTCAAGTATTGAATGTAATCCTTCTTGATGCAAAAGCTTATCGATGGCTGAAGCTTTCTTGTCGGCTTCCTTGCTGAGCTGATAGTGACTCTTCAAATTGGGACACAACCCAAAGAAGCACTTCATCTTGGCTTCTTCCTTGCGCTGAATGAGTGCCTCGGCAGCTTCAACAACGGATTGATCCAAGCTGTCTCTTTTCTCCTTCAGCTTCTCCTTGAGTTTGTCGACATAGCTATTGCACTTGAAAGGATAGCAAATGTGTGTTTTGACGGGGACAAAAATGCATTTGAGGAGGTGATTATATAAGAATTTGAAGAGGTCATTATTAATCTGCTTCCAAATAAAAGCAATAAGGGGGAGAAGAAGGAATTTATTGATGGGCTGTGCAGTCA
This sequence comes from Excoecaria agallocha, assembly GCA_037975025.1. Lineage (NCBI taxonomy): Eukaryota > Viridiplantae > Streptophyta > Magnoliopsida > Malpighiales > Euphorbiaceae > Excoecaria > Excoecaria agallocha. The sequence continues at coordinate 41,413,448 of CM075819.1, read as the reverse complement.
ACGGGTCGAAAATGGGGAGAATTTGGATGCGAACTGTAGTCAACTGGTTCAAAATGGGGACAATTACGTAGTTTTGGAGAGGATCCATAATCCAGTGATTGAAAATGGGAAGAATAATGGGGAGAAGAAGTAAAATTTTGATGGGATGTGCAGTGAAGCGGTTGAAAATGGGGAGAATAATGGGGAGAAGAAGTAAAGTTTGGATGGAATGGATGAAAATGGGAGCAACAATGGAGTTTTGGATGGGATCCATAATCAGCTGGTTCAGAATTGAAACATAAACTGACATTTTGAATGATTAATGGGAAAATCAGAGAGAAATGGAAGAGATGTTAAATAAATTGTATGCAGAAACCATTACTGAGTTGCCAGATTAATAAATGGAGAATAGAGTCTGCATTTGAATGGCTTTCCACGAAACCACTAGGGAGTGGGAATGGTTGATGGGTGTGAAGGGACGTATAGACGACAAACTTTTAATAATGTCATTGAACTTCAATAAACGCGTGGGGACAATTGAGCTGGTTTCCATGAAAGAGCCATTTGTTTTTTCTTATCCTTCAATAATTGTTGTTTTAAATGAAAGATATTGACGGTAGCAAGTCAAATATTAATGTGCTCCGAGATTGGAGCAATAAAGCCAATGCCTGAGGCTGAGGCCTCTTATGTTTTCTGATTAATATAACTTTTTTTTTTCTTTTTCATCTATTTCTTTCACTGTCTCGATATTTATGCAGTCCTAGATTTATCTGTGCTGTGTTAAATTGTGGAGGACAAATAAGAGTTGGGTGGGGTCCATTGATTCTTCGGGTCCTAGCTCCGTTCACAATAATTTACCTTTCAAATATACTTTTTACATAATAAATATTAGTTTAGTTTTTAAATATAATTAATAAATAAATTATCTATTTTTAAAATGATAAAATAATAAAAAGGTATATTAATAAATCAATTTTTTAATACGTGTGGAAAAAGAATAGTTAATATTTATTTGTGAATGCAGGGGGTAATTACTTGCTTAGTAAAGAATTAAATAAGAAAAGTATTTGATAAAGTATTTCTTTTAAATTAAATCTAATTTGTTTTCTGTTACAAATATTACATTTTCAAGGGAAAAAAAAAAACAAGTTTAGATCAAGTGATATTATATCACTTAAAATAGTTTCATAAAAAATTAATTTTTATAGTCTCAATTTTGATTATTTACGGTGACATATATAACTGCATTTAGATATTATTCATTTTCATAATGTGGTATTATGACTAAAGATAATGTATTTAAAAAAAATTAAAAATAAAGTTATAACAATAGTATATTGATTTAAAATTTTAACTAAAAATGCAAGCAAATCGAACAATTATATGAATTTTGAATCAGATTAACTGTCTTTTGAAAACAAAGCACAAGTGAGGGGATCTATATGGCTTTTTGGAAAAGAACAACGGTAAACTTTTCTTTTTTACCATGCTATACATATGTATGATGATATATGATGAATGGAGGATTTAATGGCAGTGTTATTAAAATCGGATCGAGCAGTTAAATCGATTTAATTGTGAACCGTCGACTTATTCAATTAGTTCAATACATAAAAAAATTTTCGTTTTTTTAAATTAAAACGCGTCATGCCAAGTGGAGGTGAACCGCCGCCTATATACTACTCAACCAGCACAAGATCTTTCGATGTGGGACTGGGGACTTAGAGGATGCCTTGCAACACATGCTTCCGCATCACAAAATTACAAATTATGTTGTTATATATTCCTATTTGGATGACTCCTATTTGGATGACTTCCCATATTGGTTATTTTATTTATTACTTGATTTATTTCTTATATTCACTTGTTTTCTAAATTTATTTGTTTCCTATATAGATCAAATTTTGTATCTATAAATACTCACATTGTTATTATTTTAGACACATAATAATATAACAGAGAAATTACACTTCTCGTTATTCTCTATATTTTGTTCTGATTTTACTTTTATTTATAACACGTTATCAGCACGATAGCCTCTATTGATTATTGAAAGTCGGTGGTTTACAACAATCCGGTTCGAAAGAATCAAGAATTATAATTTACAAGATTAAACGGTATGTAAATTTAATTCGTAAATTTTGAATTATTTTAATTCTCATGAGTTAATAAGATTGTTTAAGGGTTCAGTAATTGTACCCTACAATAAATTTTAAAAATTTCAATATACGAAATTATTAAAAAAAGTAAGAATAGCATTTTCCATTGCCATTTATTTTATCGTGGACATTAACATGATTTTAGTGATTTGTTTTGCATAATTACAAATTGATCATTGCTTAATTATATTTTGATCCTTATATTATATGTATGATAAATATATTTTATGTAAAGCCATATTTTGTTTTTCAATTTACTCTATGCATATTTTTGTAATGTGCAATATAATTATTTGAAAACTCCTGAAAAGTTATAATACAATTACTCGCATACAATTTATTATAAAATATATTAGTTCTTCAGTATGTCTTGGAGAAATTTATTTTTAAAAGATATTCGTTGAAATATACATCATTTTGAGATTGATAAAGAAATATTCAAGATCTACTTTGTATAAGATAAGTAATATATTTTTTAAAGATAATTTGATTTTATTTTGATATAAATATTAGCAAACTCAAAGTTTACTAATAGATACAAATATTAGTAATCTGAAGTTTACTAATTGTTGTATAAATATTAGTAATCTATTGTTTACAAATTATACGAACATCAGTAAACATGAAGTTTATTGATTAAGTGATATTAATATCAGTAAACCTGAAGTTTATTGATTATAGTAAAATTAAAAATTGAAACAAATACTAATAAACATGAAGTTTATTAACTATCACAAATATTAGTGAACATGAAGTTTACTAACTATTTAATATTAATATTAAGAAACTTGATGTTTATCAATTGATATAAATACTGATATAATAAAAATAGTAAACCTGAAGTTTACTAATTAATAATTGATTATTTGATATGACCGGTTTGACCAATCCAGATCAATTATAATGCATAAATTATTGAGAATTCATACATACATATTTATTAAAGAACCATAAGTTTCTTTTAATTCAATTTAAGAAATTCTCATTATTTACTTGTTCTCAAGAAATATTACTAAAATATCACTAGCTTATAAAGGGACTGAATTCCATTCATTCTGGAATGAATAAAGATAATATATGTGAGCCCACTATCCACCATGTGAACCACTCAAATGTTTTATAATTTTTAAAAGATGCATCTATAAAATGGTCACATGTGTGTTTATTGTCAACTCACAACCCGCAGTTTGTGAGATTATTCAAATTAAGTGCATAATCTCCAGAATATGCAATCAAGATATTTTCTTGATAATACTAGCGATCATATGTCACAGGTAAATAATTGTTATAAGCTCATTGTACATATTCATACTCAAAAGTCTAGCAAAAATATTTATTTAATGCCTCCGAATAATTGCTAGATATTTTTATGAGAACAATAGTGCTATTTTTATATATGGATATATAATTGATGTAAGCAATACTTACATGTATTATGCTAGTAAAGATCATAAAAATTCATCAATTGCAATTTTAGTTGAAAATTGCATTTTAATTAATAGCTTTCCTAATATTAGAGGAAGAAAGCAGTTAAAATAAATAAATACATTATATTTTAGATCCTCATATTGTGAACCTGGAGTTCAAAAGATTAGTTAATTATGATACTAATGTATTTGTTAGTTTATAGAGATTTATTAAATCTCATTTGTATTAGCTGCAAATGCTCCAATTCAAAACAATGTCCTAGTAGGACAATTTGCCTTATAAGGTAATTATTCAGTTCCAAATAAAAATAAAATTTATAAATGGCAAGGGACAAATAAATCTATATGGTCATATTATGGAGGCGGGTACTCTTTAAGAGACTTATGATATAACTAATTTTTAAAACCCCAGAAGTGGTTCAGGTACCTAAAATTAAAGAAGAGATCTCAGTATGTCATTTGTTATTAAAAAGAATCGAAAAAGATAAAATTGTCGACAAAATTTTTATATAAAAATGTTAAAGTTGATATTTTCAACATAGTGCGCATCTTAAAATTAAATCTATTGAAAAATACATATTTTAATTATATTCAATATGAATTTTTGAACCTGCAGTTCAAAATATTAAAAAATATGATGCCAAAAGAGTACAATTAATATTCATGCAATAAACAATAAAGTCATAAAATATATTTATTTTATGATATTTGCTGCAATTGATTGGCATCGATTGTAAAATTACATATTTTCTTATAATTGATACAATAAGTTTTTACTATTTGTCAATTTAGTAATATATTAGTATGTAACTAATTAATACTATTTGCCTATTTAACAATAAAATTACATATAATTTCTGAAAGATTTATTATGCCTGAAGCATATAAATACTTCTGAAAATTTTTATTTAATACAATTATATGTATTGAATTTTATGTATATGATTTTGAAGTGTTATAGTTTACCTATTATTGTGATTTATTTATGATTTTAATTATTAAAACTCTTGAAGAGTTCAAAATATTTTAACGAATTTTGTACACTAAATTTTGTTTCGAATTAAATATCGAGTACTATTTTATTGAAAGAAAATTTTTATAATGTGATTATATGTTTATATATTATCTTACATTGAGTACTCCAATAGTGGTAAAGTTACTAAATACAACATATTTCATGATCATATATTATTACTATTAATACATTATATAATCATGCATTACATGGTAATTGTCAAATTGTTATTTAAAATTACATATTGTTTTAAAGATTTTAGTTCTCTATATAATTATGTATATTTCATTTGTATAATTTTATTATCTTTAAGTAATTTTTTAGAAATATTTGAATTAAGTTATTAAATGCATTCGTTTTTTATAGCTATTATATGATTTTGTTGTGTAAATATCATTAAATTATTTTTATTACATTTGTTTCATTCCTTCAAATTAATGAAACAATATGGAACTATGGCCATAAAAATGATATGTTTAAGAAATGATAATTATTATTAATTTTCACCACTAGAAGTGGTTGATAATTAAGAGAGAATAAAAATGGTTAAGAAAACCATTTAAAAATAGATAACTTATTTATGATATAATATAAAATTATATTGGTCATGTACCCATTGTACGTATGACTATATTATTAGATTTTATAAAATTGTTCATGTTAAATGAATGAAAGATGTGTAGATAAATTTGTACGTGCTTATGTACAACATGTAATTTTATAAAATAAGTTTTATTTATTATTTTTCAGTTCATACATCATATATCCAGAAAATATATGGTAAGCATATCTAGAACATATGTGACTCATTTTTAGAAAAAGAACTTCATAATATTATGTATCAAAACTCTGCATGTACAAATTTAAAGTTGTTTACTAATATTTTTTATAAAAGAAAAAAAATACATGTTACACTCTTTTTTCCTTAATTAAGATTTTTTTTCCACTGGATTTTTTTGTTGAGATTTTTAATGAGGCAACTTCTAATGTGTATTAAAAATATTATGTACTCTTTTTTTCTTTACTAGATTTTGATCCCACAGGATTTTTTTCAGTAGAGTTTTAATGAGGCACAATACATAAACATTCAAAGGGAAGTGTGTACTATAAATTTCATGATTATGAATGTTCATAACTCTTTAAAATTAATAGCATGACTTATCAAATGGAAAAGACAAATATTATTGTCCATGCAGAATATTTTGTAATATTATTAATAAATTTAAAGTCCGCCAGAAGCATGACGATATTTTAACAAAAAAAATATATCAATTTTTGAAAGAAAATCTTGATATGGATAAGTCTTATTCACTAAGCATTCCATTGGTTGTTCGCTCACTTGATGTCAAGAAAGATCATTTTCGTCCACAAGAAGATAACGAAGAGAATTTTGGTCCTAAATTATCATATCTTAGTGTAATGAGTGCACTTTTATATCTTGCAAATAGCACTAGATCAGATATAGCTTTTGCAGTTAATTTGCTGGCAAAATTTAGTGTTGTACCAACTCGAAGGTACTGGAATGGAATAAAACATGTTATCTTTGTGATACTTCTGACATAGGTTTATTTTTTTTCAAAAGGAGTAAATTCAGAATTGGCAAGTATGTTAATACTGGATATCTATCAAATTCTTATAAAGCTCGGCTACAAATAAAAATATTAGACATCCATGAAGCAAATCGTGAATGTGTGTGGTTGAGAACCATAACTCAATATATTGAGGGAACAAGTAAGTTCGTGGTCGAGAAAAAGTGAACAAAATTGTATGAGAATAATACAGCATGTATCTCACAACTCAAAGGTGGTTACATCAAAAGAGATAGAATCAAACGTATCTCACCAAAATTTTTCTATACTCATGAACTTATAAAAAAATGGCAGATCAATGTTTGCAAAGTTCGTTCAAGTGATAATCCAGCAAATTTGTTTACAAAGGTCCGACCACATTCAATTTTCAAGAAGCATGTGCATAATATTGGAATTTACCAATTAAAGGATTTGGCGTGATTCATTCTATTGTTGAGGGGAAGTACATATGAATATTGTACTATTTTTCCTTCGCTAGATTTTTATCACACTGGATTTTTCTTATCAAGATTTTAACGAGACATGTTAATAATGTATAGTCATCCAAGGAAAAGTGTTGTGATATATTCCTATTTGGATGACTCCTATTTAGATAACTTCCCATATTGGTTATTTCTTTTATTACTTGATTTATTTCCTATATTCACTTGTTTCCTGAATTTATTTATTTCCTATATAGACCAAATTTTGTATCTATAAATACTCACATTGTTATTATTTTAAACACATAATAATATAACAAACAAATCACACTTCTCGTTATTCTCTATATTTTTTTCTGATTTTACTTTTATTTATAATAAATTATAATATATTAAAGTAAAAACATCCAAATTGTACAAAATATAAGTTCAAATTAAAAATATAAGTTCAAAATACATAATAAATAATACAATAAAAACTGTTGAATAAATTTTTTTTTTATTTCATTGACTTTCAAATTAATTGTCAAAAATTTAAATTATTACCTAAAAAAATAGATATTAATAATTAATAAATATACTCATATAATTTGCAACTCAAAATAAGATAATTTATCTATACAAAATAATTATTAAATTAAAAAACTCAAACAAATATATAATTAATAAAAATTCAGTTCGGTTTTTTTTTACGATTTTTTTTCTTTAAAAATCGAATCGAATCGAATTAAATAATCGAATTTTTTAAATATAAAATTGAAATTGAACCAAATAACCGAAAAATTAAATTAAATTTAAAAAATCGATCGATTTAATTCAATTTTTCGATTTTAATCAAAGTTTCCATCTAAAAGTATTAACATACCCTGCCACTCCCGCTACTTGTATAGATAACTGTGCCACCAACCACCAACATTTTCTTTTATTATTATTTGTTTTTAATTTCGGGACTTTTTGATAAATAGTATTTTTTGGGAAAATATTTAGGTTTTTGGGGTTTTTTTCAAACTATTTAGGAAAGTGGTGTTTTTTCACATTTTCGCTGGAAATTCCAGCGGAAATGACAGTGTGGGGCCCACCCTCTCTCTCTCTCTCGTACATAATGCCCCTCTCCTCCCCCTCTCACTCTCCATTTCTTATCCTACTCTCTCACTCTCCCTCTTTTATCTTACATTTTTTATACACCAATTTAAAATTTTAATACTATATTATTAACTATAATTTTTATTATTTTAATAACATTTAATTATTTATTTTATGTTTAAAATAAATATAATATAATAATTATAAAAAATAATTTTTTAACCATAATAGTTAATATTTTTTGAATTTAAATAAAAAATAATCAACTAAAATTATGAAACAGAAAAGCATATTAAAAATTATTTATACTCTAAAAAAATTAATTGGAGAGTCTGACAGTATCCGTAAAAATTAATCAACCTCATAAATTTAAAAAATCAAATCGAATATTGAAAAATTATAAATAAAAACAACAACAACAACAACAACAACAATAATAATAATAATAGTGCACACATTATGGGAATTTTTTTTATAAATAATGTAATTTAAAAAAGTATTTAAATCTATTGGTTTGTATGTTTGTCATTATTTTTGCAGCGTGCTAGCATATGTATATTATGGGTCATGACTCATTAAAAAGCAATATTTTTCATATTTTTTTAAATTACATTATTTATAAACAAAGTTCCCATGATGTTTGCACTATTATTATTATTATTGTTGTTGTTGTTGTTTTTATTTATAATTTTTCAATATTTGGTTTGATTTTTTAAATTTATGAGGTTGATTAATTTTTACGGATATTGTCAGACTCTCTAATTAATTTTTTTAGAGTATAAATAATTTTTAATATATTTTTCTGTTTCATGATTTTAGTTGATTATTTTTTATTTAAATTCAAAAAATATTAATTATTGTGGTTAAAAAATAATTTTTTATAATTATTCTATTATATTCATTTTAAATAAAAATAAATAATTAAATCTTATTAAAATAATAAAAATTATATTTAATAATATAATATTAAAATTTTAAATTGGTGTATAAAAAATATAAGATAAAAGAGGAAGAGTGAGAGAGTGGGATAAGAAAGAGAGAGTGAGAGAGGAAGGAGAGAGGTATTATGTACGAGAGAGAGAAAATGGGCCAACACTGTCATTTTCGCTGAAATTTTCAGCAAAAATGTAAAAAAAACATCACTTTCCTAAATAATTTGAAAAAAAATTTAAAAACCTAAATATTTTTTCAAAAAATACTATTTATCAAAAAGTTCTTTTAATTTCCTCATTTTTAACTTTTTATTTTAACCAAACAAAAAGTTAAAAAATAATAAAAAAAGAATTACCTTATTAAACCGTGACACGTTGGAATTTTTGAGTTGTAGCTGCGCTTGTGCTTGACGCCAGCTGACCATATCTATGGGTCCCATTTATATCTGTGGCCCCCGCACTCGTGATCACTCTCCTAACCTTAACTTTTATGACGTGCTGCTCTCCAGCTAATCTCAGTTTCTTTATTTCTCTTTATTTCTCTTAAGAAAATATACGCGTGGAGGCAATTGAATTGGTTTCCGTGAAAGAATCATTTATTTTTATCTTTCAGTTCTACATGCGCGTAAAGATAATATAAAAATTGATGAAATTATTTTACAAATGAATAATATATATAAATAAATGAAATTCATAGTAAATTCATTGACCAAATGAAAGATATTGGCCGTAACAAGTTAAATTTTAATATAGTCCGAGATTGGCGCAAATAAAGCTAAGGGATTGGCAATTAAAATATTACAGATCTGTTGCTCAGGGATAAGCAAATTTTGGTTGAAATCAAATTAAATCGATTGATTTTTTAATTTAATTTAATTTTTCGGTTCGGTTTCAAATAAAAATTTTTAATAAATTCAGTTTTGGAAGATAAAAATCGCATAATAATCGAACCGACTGAATATCTTACAAAATTATATCGTTTTGTATATGTCCTCTAAACTATACCATAAATCAATATAAATAAAACTACTTTCTTATTTTTACATATAAATTTTGATTTATGGTTTGATTTTTTAGTTCGGTTTCAGATAAGAGTTTTTAACAAATTCAGTTTGATTCAGTTTTGGAAGATAAAAACCGCATAATAACCGAACTGACAAAATATCTTACAAAACTACGTCATTTTGTATGTTCTCTAAACTACACCACAAATCAATATAAATAAAACTATTTTCTTATTTTTATATATAAATTTTGAATCTGATTCCTTATTTTTATTTTCTTTCTAACATAAAAATATATATTAGACAATAATAATCATTTATTATTTAAAAACTTAATACCAAAATATTTCTAAATTCTAATTAAGTTCTAATCATTTAAAAATTTACAAACTTATAGTTGCCTATAAGTTTTTATTCATTTATATTTATATTACTGACAAAATTATTTTTAAAATTATCTTTAAATAAATAACTGTGACAACAAATGATTTTTTCTATAAATGACTTACAAAAATATTAATTGAACATGGATTTTCATTCTCAATTCCCAACAGTGAAAGGCCCAAAATCTATTAAATATTTTTATTTATATTTTTTTAAAATAATATTTAATTATCTATTAAATTTATTTATTTATTTATAAATCATATCAATTTCTGCATTTAGGTTAAGTAAAGGATTGTAAAAGAATAAATACTAAAAATATAAAATGTTAATTTTTTCATATTTTTTAATTTTTATTAAAGTCAACATTTTCATATTTTTCATCATCAATAATTAGCCTAAATTTTTTTGGCATTAAGTTGATGTTTAACTTTCACATCCATCAGCATAGGCAAAAAATAGTTTTATCTAAAAAATAATAAAACTAGACTTCGATATAAAATCAAATATAAACAAAGAATATAACACACTATTTTATAGTATTTGTAATCGATCTAAAAGAAAATATAAATAAAGCTATAAGTATAATTAATTTGAGCTAATCTAATTCAGCTTTCAAAGTTTTTCTCAAAAAGCATTATATATATTTTGAGCTATTATCATATTTTTATAGTTAATTGATTTGAGATAGTTAACGATAAATTCATATATTTCTCCTCAAATATGTATTAATTAAAATTATAAAATTCAACTCTGTATTGGTAGAAATTATAATGTCATTTAATTTTAATAAACGCGTGGGGAAAAGAGAGTTATCTTTTTGTAAAGTCTGTATTTCAATGGCTTTCCACGAAACCATTAGCAAGTGAGATATAATTGAATTGACGACAAACTTTTAACAAACGCGTGGGGACAATTGAATTGTTTTTATCTTTCAATAATTGTTGTTTTAAATCGACTCTTCGTCCTTTTCAAACCTACTACATGCGCTTAAAGATAATATAAAAATTGATGAAATTATTTTACAGATGAATTATATATATATATATAAATAAATAAATGGAATCCACTGTAAATTAACTAAATTCATTTATCAAATGAAAGATATTGGCCGTCGCAAGTCAAATTTTAATGTGGTCCGAGATTGGCGCAAATAAAGCTAAAGGATTGGTGGTTAATTTACTACATATTGTTGCCCAAGGGTGAACAAATTTTGGTTAAAATCGAAAAATCAAATTCACTATAGATGTTTGTCTCAAATTTAGTAACTGAAATAGGGGTATTTATGAAAATGCAAATATTTGAATATATTCAGGGACAAAAATAACCTTCATAAAAATAAGCCATTTTAAGCCAAGCTACATTGGGCTCATAAAAAAAATTATGTATTTTAAACAATCTAGTATAATAGATCTATTGATCAAGGGTGAGCAAGTTTTCATTACCACACATGTAATTAATTAGGCAGAAAGTGTATATTTGTCATTTTATTTTGTCTAAATATGAAATTTTGCCCTTATATTTTTTGCATTATAAAAATATTACTCTTTAAGTTGTATAACAAAAGTAAAACTATCATTCTTAATTTCAAGTCACACGAGTACAATTAGTCAAATTTTCCATGCTACACACGTAGTAAATAAATATTTACAATTTTCCATGCTACACACGTAGTAAATAAATATTTACTGAATAACTATATTTGAATTAACTTATAAATAAATTAGACAGTTATAAATATTACATTGCTAATTTTATTAAATTTATGTATTCATAGTCAAATAATAATATCAAATAATATGAAATTGAATATTGTGTAGTGATATTCAACTACAATGAAATTTAATTTAGCAATTCAAAAGTTTAATTTTTAATTCCAAATGTAAATGGAACTCAAAAATACAATTGAACTTCGATTTATCTTGAAATTGTTCAATTAAAAATCAATTGAAATCTAAATTAATTTGAAAATTCAATTAAAAATTGAGTTTCAATTAAAATTGAGTTGTTATGGATTTTTTTTTATGACAATTTGATGTTAGTGACAATAATGATTGTGGCAATTAAACATATTTCTTATAGCATGTGTGGATGAAATAAATCCCATTTATTAATTTCATCATTAGTCTATGCTTTTGTTATAAATTATACATGTTGATTTTCGGCAAAGGTCTTTAATTTATAATTGGCATTAAAAATAGTATTTGAATTTGAAATCCTATACGAAGGCAAAAGACAAATATCAATTTGGAATCTTAGAGCAGTAGAAGAGCCAGAAACAGAAGGCTGCCATCATCAACTTCTGCGTTGTATATGTCCTCTGAACCAATGTTTTTAGAATCGGTTCGGAGATTGACTCAGTCTACCAACTGAGTCAAGAGTCAATTGATTGAATCGGTTCGACTCGAAGTTTTTACTTTTTATTAAATATAATTATTTATAAAAAAATAAAAATATAATATATCAAAAGACATTGAAAATTTTATTAATTAATAAATATCAATGTAAAAATATTAAGACCAACAAAGTTAGTTGTGTTTCTAAAATTATTTGTATGCTACTTATATACCAATTGCAACATGTTGATGCTTAATTAGTCAACATTAATTGTCATTGGATGGTGCTTATCAATATCTAATTGCAGCTCCATTAACATGCAATTTAAGCAATCAAAACTTAATCCAATTTCTTACCAGCTTTTTATTTTTTATAAACTAATTATATATTCAAATATTTCTATCGTTTCAAAATTTTCAATCATAATTACCAATTCATTAGTTGTAATTACTATCAAAGGATTTTTTCGATCTATATATAATAAACTTTTATATATAAAACATAATAATTAAAAAAATTATCTACTGTTAGGATTAAACATAAAAATTTTTTGTGGTGATTTAATTCTACATTTAGATATGTATTATAGACATTGTTTTTGTATATTTTGAATATATATAATAATTTGTTATGGATTTAGTTAAAAGAACACATTATAGGATCTTTAAATTTTATGTTTTTAATTATATCACTGTATTTTTTGGGAATTTAGGGATTGATTTCTTAAAATGCAAATTTTTTTGGTTGAACCGGAATCCGGTCCGAGTCACCTAGTCACCGGTTCAACCCAATTTTTGCCGAGTCAATCCGAGTTTTTATCCTTTCCGATTTTCATATTGAATCGACTCGAATTACTTGCCGAGTCACGGTTCAACCGGTCCGACCGCCCGAGTCAACCTGAGTTTAATAACCATGCTCTAAACTACACCATAAATCAATATAAATAAAATTATTTTCTTATTTTTATATATAAATTTTGAATCTAATTCCTTATTTTTATTTTCTTTCTAACATAAAAATATATATTAGGCAATAATATTCATTTATTATTTAAAAACTTAATACCAAAATACTTCTAAATTCTAATTAAGTTCTAATCATTTAAAAATTTACAAACTTATAGTTGCCTATAAGTTTTTATTCATTTATATTACTGACAAAATTATTTTTAAAATTATCTTTAAATAAATAACTACGACAACAAATGATCTTTTCTATAAATGACTTACAGAAATATTAATTGAACATAGATTTTCTTGCTCGATTCCTAACAGTGAAAGTCCCAAAATTGTTGCTATTTCATATATATATATATATATATATATATATATATATATTGATGTTACAAAAACTATCCTAAATATCATTAGTTAATCTTGTAGCAACAATTAATGAGTGCTTACAAATTCCTTTGATTAAATACATAAAGAGTAATATAAACTACATTTTAAACCCCTAAATTGGCCAACTGTTGTTGTCCCGACTCTAGCTCTGATATCAAATTTCCCCAATACTGCGATTCTCAACAATAACGCATTTCAGTATTGTTTAAGGATGAATTAGGAAATCTACTCAGATTTTGGCGGTACCTAAGGTGACTGTTCTAATAGAATCATGATCTTCACTGTTAACTTAGAAGTGAGAATCATAGAGGCATTGAATTTAATATTGGACGAACGAGGAATAAATGTATGGAAATTTGTTGGCTTTTTAACTGCCAGGAGACTATATATTAGTAAGGCCATTACAATTGTCCTAGATTTTTCCTTCTTACATCTATATAGTTTGCAATTTCAATTCAAACTAGGACAGGAAAGCAGCTTAGAGAATTTGCAGATAACCTTTTTGCATAATGGTTGAGTTTGTTTTACTATTTTATTATTATTATTATTATTATTAAATACTTCCGTTATATGCTAATGAAGATTTATTTCAATGTTGTCGAAATTTTTACCGAATTGATCATGGTTTAAATTTCATATATTATAAAAAAAAATCTGAATATGATCAATTTCTTATATACTAAGATATGTCGGGGTACAGTTCAGAACAATAATGGCCAATTTCCTATATATTTATATAAAATGTAGTCTTAATGAAATGGCGTGGGCGTTTTTTAGGAAGGCAATGTGTGGGAAAAAGACGTGTTAACCGCATATTTTACGGCAAGAATTTCTTTTGCGAATTCATATATTTTGAAAGATGATCTTTCACTCAAAACTTCAAGATCCTAAATTTTCTCACCCAAATTGTCAAGTGGTATCTTTTTGTTTCCTGTCTAAATTTTCTCATCAAAAAATCCGAGGTATCCTTTTGATTTCTATCTAAATTTTCTCATTCATATAAAACTCCAACGGATATCCTTTTGTTTTTTACTTAAATTTTTTCGTTGAAAACTCGAAGAGATATCCCTTTACATTCAATCTATATTTTCTCCTCTAAAATTTCAAGGTATACCCAATTGCTTTTACTGTAAATTTTTTTGTTCAAAACTCCAAAATGTATCCTTTTATTACTTTCTATCTAAATTTTCTCATCCAAAATTTCAAAGGTTACCCGATTGCTTTCAATAGAGATCTTTTCACCCAAAATTCTAAGTAGTACTCTTTTATTGTTTCTCTAAATATTTTTTTTCCAAAAGTCAAAGGGGTACTTGTTTACTATTCATCAAAATATTCTTGCCCAGAACTTCAAGGGATACCTATTTGATTTCTATCTAAATATTTCATTTAAAACTTTGAGTGGTACCATTTTACTTTTTATCTAAATTTTCTCGCCCAAAACTTAAAGGGATCCCCCTTTACTTTTTATCTAAATTTTCTTACTCAAAACTCTAAGGCATACCCATTGCTTTTGGTCTAAATTATTTCACCTAATACTTTAAGGAATACTCCTATGCGATTACTCTAAATATTTTGACTAAAACGTAGAGGGGTACCCTTTTTGCTATTCATCAAAATATTTTTGGCCAAAACTCTTATGCGCATTCCTTTTATTTCTTTCTAAATTTTTTTGCCCAAAAATTCAAGTACTCATTTGCTTTCTGTCTAAATTTTTTGTCCAAAAATTTAAGGAATACTCTTTTGTTTTCTATCTAAATTTTCTCATCCAAAAATTTAAGGTGTATCTCTCTCCTTTTTGTCTAAATTTTTTCATCCTAAACTCCAAAAGGTATCCATTTTTTATTCTTTTGAATATTTTGCCTAAAACTCAAAGGGGTACATCCTTTTACTATTCATTAAAATTTTTTTATCCAAAATTGCAAGGGATATCCCTTTTATTTTTGTCTAAATTTGTTTGCCCAAAACTCCAAAAGGTACCCCTTTGTTATTCATCTGAATATTTTGTAAAAAACTTAAAGAGATACCCCTTTTTATATTTATCAAAATGTTTTAACCCAAAATTGCAAGGGTACCCTTTTATTTTTTATCTAATATTTTTCGTCCAAAACTCTAGGGGTACCTTTTTACTTCCTATCAAAATTTTCTGACCTAAAACTCTAAGAGATACCACTTTACTTTCTGTTTAAATTTTTTCGTCCAAAACACCAAGTCATACCTCATTGCTTTCGATCTATATTTTTTCATCCAAGACTACAAAGGGTACTCTTTAGTTATTCCTCTAAATATTTTTCTGTACAACTAAGAAGGGTACCCTCTTTGCTATTTATCAAAATGTTTTGCCTTTTTATCTAAATTTTTTTACCAAAAACTCCAATGGGTACCCTTTTATTTTTTATCTAAATTTTTTACCCCCAAATTCCAAGTGGTACCTCTTTGCAATTTCTCTAAATATTTTCATCTGAAACTTAATGGGGTATCTCCATCGGTATTTATCAAAATGTTTTTGTCCAAAACTCCAATGATACGCCTTTAGTTTTATTCTAAATTTAGTTCTCCAAAACTAAAAAGGTACCACTTTCTATTCTTCTAAATATTTTTTCCTAAAACTTAGAGGGCAACCCCCTTTGCTATTCATCAAAATGTTTATGTCTAAAACTCCAAGGGGTACCCCTTTTTTATTAGTCTAAACCTTTTCGGCCAAAACTTCAAGAGGTATACCTTTGATATTCCTTTAAATATTTTTGCCTAAAACTCAAAGAAGTACGTCCCTTGCTATTTATCAAAATATTTTTGCCCAAAACTCCAAAGTGTTTAATTTTATTTTCTTTTTAAGCTTATGAATAGGCATGTAGAATGAGAAAATAAGCATATGGATATCAGATACCTCACTTTATGAGTACAAAGGTGTTAGAAACAATATAGAGATTGCCAAGAAGTGCAAATTGACATGGAATAGAGAGAAAGGCTTTGAAATGCTTGAAGGAGAATATTGTCGTATTGTTGATTTATAGTCTAAAACTTGTACTTGCAGAAGTTGGATGTTGAAGGGTGTCCCTTGTGCCAATATTGTCTGTGCAATGTTTCATCTAAAAACAGAACTAGAACATCATGTGTACAAATGGTACCCTAAAGAGACATTTTTAAAGGCTTATTAGTAGTTCATACAACCAATTCTTAGCATAAAGATGGAGGAAATGGGTTCAAATCCCCAGTTTGAATCCCCTTGAAGTGAAGCTTATGCCAAGTAAACCCAAGAAGTGTGGAAAAAAGGACAAGAATGAGCCAGGTAATAACAAATACCGCAAGGCAATTAGAAGGGGGACAACGATACACTATTCTAAATGCAAAGAATCTAGACACAACAAAGCTGGTTGTCGTTCACAAGTAAGATTCTAAAATAGACATTTTATTAAGCTTTTCTTGACATGGCTTCTAATGATATTTTCATCATTTATTGATTCTTGTTAATAGAACATTAGAAGCTCTGGTCCATCATAACCCTCACTCAAAATGTTCTTAGTGCTAAACATGGTCCTTCAACATCAACAGTTCACTCTTTATTTTGTCAAGACACTTCAGAAATTTCAAGCAATTCATCAACATCCATAAGGGGTAGGGGAAGAAGAGCATGAACAAGGAATGGTGGTGGAATAGGTCGCAGTTCTACAAGAGGTAGCTGTTTTGGAAGAGGTAGAGGTTTTGGAAGGGGTACACAAAGTCAACCACTAGGGTTGTGCAGAACCGAACCGAAAATCGAACCGAACCTAATGGATTTTGATCTATTTGATTTGATTTTCGATTTGTTCTGTTCTAAATCGAAATATAAAATTCGTTTAATCGATTCGGTTTCTGAAATTGAAAAATCGTAGGAGCCAAACCGACCGAAATTTTTAAACATATACATTTTATAATATTATTATATCTAAATGGACATTCTAGCTTAGTGGTGGCGTGAGACACACTCAAAGACCATTAGGTCTTGAGTTCAAATCCTACGATGTGCATATTTTTTATTTTTCAATTTTTTTAATTTATTTTTTTCAAGTGAATTAAAATATAAATTTAAATCCTTAATTTATTAAATTGAGTAGTATTGTATTAGTGTTCTCAATTTTTTTACTTTAATTTTTTTTACAAGTGACTTAAAATTTAGAAGTTAATTAAAATATAAATTTAAATCCTTAATTTATTAAATTGAGTAGTAGAATCAATTTTTTTACTTTAATTTTTTTACAAGTGAATTAATTGCATTGAAAATAAGAGTAAATAGTAGCATTCACATAAATACTTAGCGTTCATATAAACGCTGTTAATTTTCTTTTAATGGCATTGAAAATAAGAGTAAATAGTAGCATTCACATAAATACTTAGCGTTCATATAAACACTGTTAATTTTCTTTTAATGGCATTGAAAATAAGAGTAAATAGTACCTATTTTTGGAATTTTAAAGGCAATTTTTTGAAAAATAAAATATATGTTCCCAAATTATATTAAAAAAAATAAAAAGAAGCTAGCAATGTGCAAAACATTTTGGTTTGATATTATGTGTGGTGCAAAATATGATTATGTTTTATTTTAATAAATAAATAAATAATGCGACCAAATTTGGGATAAATTTTGAATTAAATATGTTTCTTAATACGTATGTCTTCCATCTGTGTTTGTGTACCTGGATTTTATAATTTTATAATTATAATTAATGAGATGGCCCTATTGTTATTTAATTTTGATTAGTATTTATTATAGACATAATATAATAATTTATGTATATTATTTTAATTTTAGTTATTTTAAATGAATTTATTTTGTTGAATATAAATTAATTTAATTTATGGACTCATGTAGGTTAAAAGTCCAATAAAAATAAACCTATATTGACCCAGAACCGATTAAATCGAACCGAACAGACCAAAATTATTTCGGTTTGTTCGATTCTCGATTCTACAAAGTTCGATTTTGGTTCTTATATTTTATGAAGTTCGCTTTTCGGTTCAATCGGTTCGGTCCAAAGCCGAACCAAATAGACCATTTGCTCACCCCTATCAACCACCACTAACAATTGGAGTTTAAAACAATATGAATATGAATTCTGCCCCAGTAACTCAAGAACCAACAACCAAAGGTAGGGGAAGGGGATTACCTGGGTACAAAAAGGTTAGAGAGGTTATACATGGCTACTACATTGACCCTAATATAGGCAGATCAGTTGTTAATGTAATACCCTTGTCATGCATTGATTTTACTCTAAACCAAATAACTAAAAAATCTAATTTCAAGTATTTATTTATTTACAGCCAAGGAGGCAGTCTGAGAGAGTCTTGTATATTAGTTCCAATATGAGGAATGCAAGGGACACAAATATTGATCTTGAATATGTTGTAGCCATGAGCGGGGAAAGAAAACAGTGACAATAAGCCAGCTTCATCAGCAAAGAAATGTTACGGCAGCTAACAAAAGAGCCAATGTTGCTGCCACCAAAGCTATAGCTCTCCTTCTATAAGAACACAACTCAATACTGCTACAAGGAATTAGGTACCCGGATTAACTAATTAATATGTAACTTTTTTTCTAGTGTTAACTGCATTAGCAGAATTTAAGCTAGCTCTTGTTGTAGGGTTAACCAAATACTAGCTAGTTGCTTATGTTACTGTTGTTTGTTGCATCATAGATTGATGCTTTAAAAGCATTGGATATTGTTGACAGCTTTTGATTAAATAGTTTATGTTTACTTAATATCTATTTATATTGCTTAATATTGCTAAGATTTATGCTCAATATTGCTTTGATTTATGCATATAAAATGTTTGCTTTGTCAGTGTAATTAAATAGATTATGTTAGTGTGATTATGCACACAAGATGTTAATTTGTTATTCAAATTACATTGCCATGTCATCTTTTTGTGTTTATTTTAGGTACAATTGCCAAATTTAGGTGATTATCCCGTTAAAGTGAGTGTTTGTCAAGTTTAAGGGTCTCTTTATGTATTATCACTAAATGTTTTGGTATTTTCCGTTGAAGCATGATAAGTGCTGAACTCAAAATAAAGTAGCACTTTTTCCCTTTTATTTTGTACAAAAGAGAATTTAAAAAAAAAAAAATTGGAGCAGACCACAGGCAAATGGCACTATACGACTATGCCATACACACACTACAACCCAAAGATAAAAATGAACTTAAAATATTAATGAAACAAAATATTAATTTCCAAATTTAAAAACAATTAATTGTATATTTTTCTATGTACAAAATGTAAGAATTAATAAAAAAATATTTTAATAAATTATAATTAATAATGTTAATTTTTCAGAGAATTCGTTTTCATTCTTTTATTTTCGGTGAATTTCCGTACAAATTAAAAGCGGAGCAGAGATGGAGGCTGTTCAAAAAATTTGCAATTACAATGTGATGTAGTTGGTAATACTCACTGAAGATGAACAACGCCGCCGCCACCGCCGCCAATAACAGCAACCAAGATCTTCTAATCGATCCCCAAACCCAAATCCAAAACCCTCTTAACCACTCTGATACTTACACTCACTCTCATCCCCACCCTGTTCAACCAAATTCCCAATTCCACCCTCAACCCCAACCTCGCCGTCCCCGTGGCTTTGCCGCCACAGCCGCTGCTTCATCCACGTTAACAGACCCCGCAGGCACTACTGCCGCCGTCAATGTCTCAGGCAAGGGAAAGAGGGAGAGGGAGAAAGAGAAAGAGAGAACAAAGCTTCGAGAACGCCATCGCCGAGCTATCACGAGTCGAATGCTTGCTGGGCTTAGGCAATATGGTAATTTCCCACTCCCTGCTCGTGCGGACATGAACGATGTACTTGCTGCTCTGGCGCGGGAAGCTGGGTGGACTGTTGAGGCTGATGGTACCACTTATAGGCAATCTCCTCCTCCTTCTCAAATGGTTAGTGGATTTTGCTTTATTTAGTTTCTTTGCTTGGAAAAATATGACCTTTTTAGAACTGTTGATTCATAATGATTCAGGCATCGTTTCCTGTGAGGTCAGTGGAAAGTCCAGTCTCTACTTCTTCCTTGAAAACCTGCTCTGGGAAAACAGCTGCATTGGAGCCATCTGCTCTAAGAATTGACGAGAGCTTGTCACCTGCATCTCTGGATTCTGTGGTGATGACTGAGAGAGATTTGAGGAGTGAAAAATTTGCTGGTGCCAGTACTATCAATTCAGT
The DNA here is from genome assembly GCA_037975025.1 of Excoecaria agallocha. Classification (NCBI taxonomy): domain Eukaryota; kingdom Viridiplantae; phylum Streptophyta; class Magnoliopsida; order Malpighiales; family Euphorbiaceae; genus Excoecaria; species Excoecaria agallocha. The sequence goes on along the minus strand of CM075819.1, from coordinate 41,392,582 downwards.
TGATTGCTTGGATGCCGATCAGGTAGTTGTTTACCTCAGTTTTTTTTTACCGATTTTCTGTGAGTATATGTTATTGTTATTTTTAACCTATAATGAATTCAAGAGAATATGCGAGCGTATTTGGAGAATGGTTATTTTTCTGTGAGTATATGTTATTGTTATTTTTTTACTTTATTTTATTTTTTTCTCCTGTTGTCTTATTTTTTAGTGTAATTCTTGGTGGCTGCAGCTTATAAAGTCTGCTGAGCATGAGGGCAATTTCACAGGCACTTCCTATGTCCCAGTGTATGTAATGCTTGCTGTAAGTAATTGCTTTCTGCCTCTTGCTGCTTCAATCCAGAATTTCAAGTTCTTTTGAGGCTTATATACTGGTGTCCTTGTTTCTGCACTTGTGTTTTCCATGCTTTCGATTCAGTAATATCTCTTGAGTTTATTTTCCATATGAAGTTTCTGATTCTTTTTTCCCTACTACTAAAATTCTTGTACTTTGGCAGACTGGTTTCATTAACAATTTCTGCCAGTTGGTTGATCCACAAGGTCTTCGACAGGAGCTAAGCCATTTGAGGTCTTTAGATGTAGATGGTGTTGTTGTAGAATGTTGGTGGGGCATTGTTGAAGGATGGAGCCCTCAGAAATATGTATGGTCAGGCTATAGGGAAGTCTTCAATATCATCCAAGAATTCAAGTTGAAATTGCAGGTGATCTTTATAATCTATTTGATGTATTTTAATGTGCCAAACTGAAAGACTAAAAAGTTGTTTTTCATAACCATTTTATTTTCTGCTGTTTATCTAATTTGTAAAGGAATTCATAATAAATCTGCTGCTCTATGTAGGAGTAATCAACTGATGATGTAATACCTGCCTAATAAGTTGTCACTGTTTTTTTTTTTTTTTTTGGGGGGGGGGGGGGGATGGGTTTTCAAACTAACCCTTTTCCATTGATTTGAGCTTTGATTCTCACATACAGTCTGAAACTTTCATACTTCTGAAAGGGAATAAGAAATCTAGAGAATTTTCTGCACATTTGTCTATTTGTGCCCCGTGTATTGTACCCCTATGGTTTTGTAAATCTCTCTCTCAAATTTTGAAGGTTATAATGGCATTTCATGAGTATGGGGGAAGTGACTCTGGTGAAGTAATGATCTCACTCCCTCATTGGGTTCTAGAGATTGGTAAAGAGAACCCAGATATATTCTTTACTGACCGTGAAGGACGAAGGAATACTGAATGCCTATCATGGGGTACTGACAGAGAGCGAGTTCTAAAAGGGAGAACTGGTGTTGAGGTATCAAAATATCATTACAATCAATTGTGAATTCATCTTGTATGCATCTCTTTTTCTCATAGCTGCTATTGCATTTATATATATTTGGTAGTGTCAGTCTGTCCCTCAAAAATCCTACTGTTGTCTCAATCTCTCTCAAATCTCACTTGCAAGTTGCAATTGCTTTAGTATTATTGTTCAATGAAGATAGGAGTTGAGTAGAATTATCCTTCAAGTAAGCAAAGAGATCCAAGCCTCATAGATGGAAATTGGAATCTGTCACTATGTTGTTTAGTTGACTTAAGCCTTAATCAGTCTTCAGTTAAACTGAAATAGCAGTATCAGATGAGGATAATTGGACATAGGTGAGGCAGAGAATCAATGGAAGAATCCACAAAAAATTCACAGAACACATGATTGCACTCCTAATAATTACCCATACGTATTTATCCATAGTAAAAAAGAACACATCAAATTCAGCTGTGCTAGACATGAGGGTTACAAGGAGAGAGCAAAAGCAATGTAGGGGTTTTGTTCTCTTTGGGCTTTTAGTCCTCTGCACAATTATGTTAATTACTGGTTGGCTGTGTGATTGATTAGCATTTGCAGGAAAGTTATCCTGCCATCATTTACTGCATTGACGTTGATGTTTATTACATTTCTGAAATATGTGCAGGTTTATTTTGACTTTATGAGAAGCTTCCGTATGGAATTTGACGACCTCTTTGCAGATAATATCATTTCTGCCATTGAAATTGGACTTGGGGCAGCTGGAGAATTGAGGTACCCATCTTTTCCTGAAAGGATGGGATGGAGATATCCTGGTATCGGTGAGTTTCAGGTATCTTTTAAGTGTAACCATGCACATGCTCCCCTACCATTATAGTTGTTTAGGTTTTTCTGAGAGATTTTCTATTTTTTGTCGTGGGTTTGGCATGTAGTGTAGATGGCACATAATATTAGATGGTGAAAGCATGCATCACAATGTTCTTTTTTTGCATTTATCTGTTCATGTCCTCAAATTATTGCTCTTGTACAGTGTTATGATAAATATTTACAACAAAGTCTACGCAAAGCAGCTAAGTTGCGTGGGCATTCATTCTGGGCTAGGGGGCCTGATAATGCTGGTCACTACAATTCTAGGCCACATGAAACTGGGTTCTTTTGTGAAAGAGGTGATTATGAGAGTTACTTTGGGCGCTTTTTCCTCCAGTGGTATGCTCAGACATTAATAGAACATGCTGATAATGTTTTATCTCTTGCAAGCCTTGCCTTTGAGGATACGAAAATAATAGTAAAGGTAATGCAAGTAATGTTTAATTTATTTCCAGTTTGTTAAATCTGAACTATGACATGCTGCATTCATTAATTTTCTGGTGATGGTCATGGTGCGAGTGCTGGTTTGCAGTAGTGTGTAGGGGTAACTTTTGACTAACCTGGCTGATAGCTTTTATTTAACTTTTCATATTTAAGTTTTAGAGATTGTGTGTTGTTAAATTATTTGCATGGCATAATTCAAATATTTCTTTCCATTAAAAAAATGTTATCAAAACCAATCCTCAGAATTATTTATTGGAACTACAAATTTCAAAGCAACTGCAGTTTAATTTTCTAAAACACAATGAACAGCTTTCTGCTAGAGAAATCAAGATGTGTGTATAGTCTCTAGCTTCGTTCAACTCTTTTCCCATTGCCTTTTTTTCTTTTTTGACCTTTTTATGTTCTACCTAAGCCTCAAATGTGAAATGTTTCTAATATAGCATGGATGTTTGCTTAAAGACTTCATTCATCATCACCATACAAATGAAAAAGATGAGTTAATCAAACTCACGAATGTCATAATAAAATAAATTAAACTTAACAAATATATCGAAAGCATTTTAACAAAGAAAGACCTGGAAAATAAACTAATTGCTTTTCTCAAATTTATTCCAAAGAACAAACATTGGGAATGATTCCCTTTCAATTGTGGCAGTCATTTAAATTCCCATGATATATGTGTTTCTTTCTAATTAAAGAAGTATGTTTGATCTATCGGTTTTTGCATATTGCTTTTAAAGGTGCTTACTAAGTCTCTTTTTTTTCCTAAAAATATAAAAACATAGATTTTCTGCATGTTATGATCATCATTTTCTTTTTAGATTAATTATAAAGTATTTTGTAAATACTTTAGGTTTCATGTATTCATGATATGGTACCCGAACAATCAACCATGGGAAGTATTGACGATAAAAGTAGTTAGCCATGCATAAATGAATGCTAAATATAAGGGTAGGTCTAATTTGGAGTTAACAGATGTTTAAATGTTATTTGAGTAACACTAAACCTCTAGTAACACTTGGGTGCACATAGAACCATATTCAACTGCATGGTTTGTGATGTTGTGCTTCTGTTGTTTTCCTATGAAACCAAATATCATAATGTGCAGGTTCCTGCAGTTTATTGGTGGTATAAGACTGCTAGCCATGCAGCAGAGCTAACAGCGGGATACTATAACCCCACAAACCATGATGGATACTCCCCAGTTTTCGAGGTTTTGAATAAACACTCTGTTACAATGAAATTTGTGTGCTCTGGTTTGCAAGTTTCAGGTCATGAAACTGATGTTGCACTTGCTGATCCTGAGGGATTGAGTTGGCAGGTGATTGACCTTTTATGTTCCTTCTAAATCCCTAGTTGCTTGGTTTCTTGGATTTTGCAAGCAACTTCTGAATTCATGTTAACACTGGAATTTCCTAATGTTGAATGTTGATATTAGGCAAACTACTTTTACATTTTAAAATTAGGTACTAATGGATTCATGTTTGTTCCGACAGGTTTTAAATTCTGCCTGGGACCGGGGATTGACTCTGGCTGGTATGAACATACTTTCATGTTATGATCAGGAAGGGTACATGAGAGTGGTTGAGATGGCCAAGCCGAGGAATGACCCCGATCACCATCACTTTGCATTCTTTGTCTATCAACAGCCTTCACCTTTAGTTCATGGAACAATTTGCTTCACCGAGTTGGATTACTTCATAAAATGCATGCATGGTAAGAACATTTGAAACCCGATTCATCATCCTTGAGAATTATAGTACCGTCTGTTTTAAAGGTCTATATAACAACAATCTTTTGCATTTTTTTATTTGGAAGTTATCCCTTGTACATTAAAAACCGTCATGAAATGGTTGCATGCAATTTCTATACAGCTAATATTAATTTGAAAAGAGACTTATATTGGTCAACACCTCATTGAAATGATGGAGAAATGAGCTTTAATCATGTCATAATTCTTCTAAAAGCAATATAAGCATCATGGCATACTGATGTCCACCCCAAACAGCTTTTAGAAGAGCAGTCATATAGCTACTCTCCATTCTTGAATTTTGGTCTAGAAAAGAACAAGAATAAATGTCATTTGACTTTTTTTTTGGCTGTAGATTCTTCTGATTCATAAACTGTGTACTGTGCTACTGTCTAGATTCATTGTTCATTAGTGTATTATAGAATTTAGTTATTGGCGTGGTTTAAAATTCTATGATTTTTGGACAAGGAAATAGGTTTTGGTTATGGAAAAAATATCGGATTTCACATAGTTCTCATTGCATTAGCTTGTTGAGTGAAAGTGATGGAGGGAATCTCCTCTATTACTGTATAGAGGGGACATGCAGTTATGCTAGGAAGATCTTTAGATGCTGGAGATTATATAAGTGTGCTTGGTATAGGCAAAAATTTTGGAAGGCCATTTGGCTCTCTTTTGAAGTATATACATCTGGTATTGGCCATTATATGACGTTTGATGATGTTGGATTAGTCATGTTTATGCTTTGAACAATCATATGAGTTATAGTAATTAGGGTTTCTATTGTTTTAAGAAAAACTCCAATGAAACTTCTCACTTTGATTGTTTTGATTCATTCGCTAGTGCATGACACTATATTTTCAAATAAATCAGGGAATGGTTGACTTTGTCTGTGGTTTTCTTGTCAGATATGTTGTTTAATTATAATGCTGTATAAACTTCATTTTCTACCAGTCTTAACAGAAAATTTTGTGATTAAAGAGAGGGAAAACATTAAAAGAGATGCATTTTCTTTTTCGATCCTGCTTTAAGTGATTTATAAAGTTGGATGTAAAATAGTAGTTTTTTACAGTTTACTTGCTTTCCATCTTTTTTGATAGATATTATATTGCTTTTAGCAGTTCATTCCTTGGTAATAATTTTCAGTGCTTATTTAATGTTTGCAGGAGATATATCTAGTGATCTGGTATCCTAAGAGGCAATCTTCACATGCTCCGTTAGTGCCTCTGGTAAATTAGAAACCAAACCGGTCCCAACTGTACTTTATCTTGGGAGGTTGGTGTTAGGAGGGATTTTGGTCCAATTGTAACTCAAGCATCAAATGTGTAAGATTTTCTTTAAACTTATTGTAGAATATATGCGTTCTTGATCTCGTCGGATTTCCTTATGTGGTAAACAGTGTCTTCCACCTTCATCTCTTTATCAAAAGTTAAAATGCTTACATAAATAGCCCATAAATCAACTTGGTTTTGAAGACTAGTATTCATCATTCAACAACCCAGCAGATAAGTAATTGCAAAATAATGCAAATCTCACAAATCAAAGCAAAAGATTCGGAACTAGTTTTGATGGATTATCTTGACTTTATCTTTGAGCATATCTTTGATTTCCATATTACTCTTTTAGAATTTCAGTGCTTCTTATTTCTTATGGATTTCAATGGACTATGTTACAAGTGTTTGAAGAATTTTGAAAAAGATGATCTCGTTTCCCATAGATGGCGCCAAATGATATACATCATTTTCTTTGGTGTAGATCTCTCTCCAATAGGTGTAGGGCTCTCTTCCCTACCCTTGTAAGTGCTCATTCATAGCTTGTTTGGTTTTCTGAAAAATGAATGAAAAAGAGGTGAGAAAGCCTAGGCGGTATCTTTCCCACTAGGCACTCCGGTGTCTAAGATAGAGAGTATTTAGAGGAAAAAAGCCATATGAATATAGAGAATAGGAGAATTCTTGAGAGAGAATAATGGTATGAGGAGTAGCTGTGTGTATATGAAGATGGGCCTGCAGCTATCATTACTAGTTACAGTATACAATTGGGTAATCACTTATCATGCAGGCAATTCTCAGAAGCGAATTGAAGTAGGCCTGCAGCTACGTTACATATAAACCTTGTATTTCCTTGATTTATTGCTTCAATTATGGTTTGATGCTGTGTTAGGTTGTAATGCTACACAAAAAGCTGCACTATCATTGTGCCCAATTACAATAATATTGATATACTTTATGAAAAATATTAAAGTTTGTAATATTTATGAGGCCATTTTATTCCACAGAGAGAGATTCATACATCACATATTACATGTTTGTATATATAGAATTATTTCAAGTTTTAGAAGTCTAGCCTCTTATGGAAACTGAAGTAAGCTTTCATAGCTCATCTCACCAATCCAATCCCTGAAATCAAATAAAAATGTATTAACATACCATAAATTTTGGAAACATCAATGGAAGATTTGAAGCTCAAAAGATTTCATGAAAATGTAAAAGATTGGAAATTACTTGGAGATTGGAGCAGTTAAATCCTGAAGTAATTGGTGGGAGTGTAATGTGGACGCCGCAACTAGTAGTAAGAGAAGGTAACAGAGAGAAGTCTGCATTCGGGACCGTTGATGCAGCGCCTTGAAGGCACTTGCAAATACTCACTCGATTTGCCTTGTTGCTTGAGTAATTATCGAGATACTTCCAACCATCGCAGAATGACTTTGATGGGCTAGCCATGGATTTAGACAAGTAAGGAATGCATGGAGAAACACTTGAAAGTATATCATTGCATGGTGGTAAAGGGTCACTTGTTGAGGTTGACACCAAGATTACCATAGCAATGCTTATTATTCCAACTAACTTCTTCATGCTTAATAATCTTTTCACTTCTTTTCTATTGTTGGACTTTGTGGACAAACTAGTAGCTATTTATAGTTTCTTTTTAATTATTTTTATAATATTTTATTTGAGAAGAAATAGGAGATGTGTATAAAGTATTGCTAAAATCCAATATCAATGAACTTTTATGCTTTGTTATTCTTCTTGATCTTTTGGTGCCATCACAATCTTGTTATGAGGCTAAATAATAGGGAAAGCTTGTTAAATTTTCTTTGAATGTAATTTTTAAACTCCCCATTATACTCCTTTAACGTCGGTTAAATTTCGACAAAATAATAAAAAAAGGGTTCATTTAGACGATTAAGTTGGAAGATTCGATCTGAAAGAATAAAAGTTCAAGAATTCAATAGACAAAACATTTGTAGTCTAGGGGCCAAAAATAATATCCATAATTCCAATTATACTATGCACAAGAGCAAGCCAAAACTAATCTCTCATGGCAAATGTATGATCTACACAAGCATAATGTGTTTAATTTAATCATGGTGAATTAGGAGAAACACCTATACAAGCTTCTCTACCAATGCACCATACTCTACTTCTACTTGGTGTTGCACTCACTGAGCTTGTTTTAGCTTCACTATAGGAGAATCTGATATCCGCATCCGATTCCATCCTGCTTATTTGGTTGATGAGTGAATGTGTTTTGTGAAGATTATGAATTGGAGTTTCCAGAATTCCAGGGAAGCAACATATTCCTGAAGGAGAATTCGGATTGCTTGAAGCATCTTCTTGCAATATATCCCCTACTCTGCACAATATCCTATAAGCCAAGTTTCCGAGAACCCGAGAATATGCCTCCAAGATTGAATGCCCAACATCCTGAGGAAAAAACAGCATAGTTAAGAAGCTATCTCCGTCGAAAAACGAGCATTATATAGTCATCAAACTTACCTTGCCATGTTGAATTTTTGTAGCTTCAAGAAATGTTTGGGGAAGATTTATATATCTGGCTTTGATTTGATGCAGCAAGGCTTCTGCTCTGTCTAAAAGTGACTCGGTCTTGTCGAACTCAGACATAGGGTCCCGAACGAAGGACCATGATGTTCGAACAGGGGATTTGCCACTAATTTGTGGACTAATCTTGTCTTTCCATGCAATTATGGCAGCTTCTAACTTGTTAATTGCCTCAACTGCGCCATGTTCAGATTTTAAATCAAGACAGTCGAGCATATCATCGACCGTTTTCATGTCTGCACTCAAGATCCTGTACAGTTCCTCGCCGATATTTGCCCTTCCAGACTATAAATATGGCGAGAAAACAATTTAGAAAGCTGCTAACTAGTTACTACTGAGAATGTTATAGAACAAAGGGAGTATGCTTACTTTGTGCAGCGCATCACGGATATTGGTCGGTACAGGCATTTCGAGCAGAACATTTTCGTTGATCGATTTGGCAGCCTTGAAGACTTGATACACAACCTTACTCTGGCTCAGCAATTTCTTCCGTTCTGTATCAGAAAGACCATTTGTGGGTACTTGTGGCACTGGAAGCCACCACCTCTTACTCTGCTTTCCACTTTTACTCCTTCCTTCTGCTCGGCTGCCTACTTCCGTGTACCAAAACTCGGTATTCACCATCGAGTCCAGCGTCTCCTGCAAGTAAACCGAAGCGAATAAGACTAACACAGAAATTGAATAACATGTAAACTGGAAGTCAGGAAAGAAGAGATCACCTACAATAAGCATAGAGTCTAACTTCTCAAGTGCTGGAAGATTCACATGGATGTCTGCTCGAGCTTTGGGAGTCATTATCTGCTTCGAATATCAATATTAACAAACAACATTCGATCAAACAAAAACAGATTCCATGTCCAAGAAAACCAGAATGTACCTCCAACATGCAGCCATCGCTCCCGTTCTGCTTCGTAGGAACTAACTCAACCATATACTTTGTGGGAGACAGCAACCAATCCATTTCTCTACGCCATTTGCTCTTGCTTTCTTGAGGCAATGGCTCTAACTTCCATAGTTCCCCGAAAACAGAAGCTACGAAATCCATCAAAAAAACATTGAGTAAATGATAATTCTAAAATCTATACAAGTAGATAGCCATTAACATACCAGCAAGATTTGTTATAGCATTTGATAAGGCTAATGCAGTGGTGAGGCCATTTCTTCCTCCGGTTATATCTTCGCCCAATAATAGCTTCGCGAAATTCTCCTTCATCGTCTCCACGTCGGAAAACTGTAAAGAATAAGCTGGTTTCCCTTTGACATAAAAATTATGGGGGCTTTCCGAGACCTCCCAATCGTCTGAACTTTTGTTCGTTAACCATTTCGAAGAAAATGAACCGAAACCATGTTTACTAGACGAGCAGCTCATCTCATCATCATCATCATAATCCAATGAATCACTCATACATCCATCTCCTTGGCTTGTCCTACTCCCACTTTCATTTTCATAAGATTGATTGTTTACAATGCCATTATATGTCATCATCCCTGAAATCCATATCCATTAAATCCTCTTAAAATCAACCCTCTTCAAGATATATTTGCACCAAAATTCAGTGAATTCTAATTAAGACATATTGGCATTTTCTCTCAATGTATGCACATATTGGCATTTTCTAATTAAGAAATATTTTCTTTTCGAGTGGACACAGCGAAAATGCAATTATAATGTGCACTATGGATGCAGAATAATAATAATAAGTTTACTACTTTCAGCAAATTATATTTGCTAGTTTGAGGCTTGAATATACTCGGCTTAAAATGGATAATACTAGGTCAGGTCAGATTCGGATATATGCATTCGTTTAGTCAGGGTGAGTAACGGTCGATTCGATTCAATAACTGAACTGATAAAATCAAACACCGAAGTTTAAAAATTTTAGTCAACCTAACCAAAATTTTTGGATTTGGTTAACCATATAACCGAAATTTTAAAATTATAAATTAAAATGGCATCGTTTTTAATAAATATACGGTGTGTTTTGAATAAATAAAACGACGTCATTTTGTTCAAAACAGTATGTTTTGAACAAATATATAAAAGAATGTTGTTTTATATAAAAATCGATTGGTTCTATTATTTTTTGATTTTTATCTTTTAAAATCGAACCGAACCGTATTAACCGAATCTGCTGGAATTTTAAAATAAAAAAACCAGTAAAGAAATTCACTCCAAATTTTACCGATAATTAAGGTGGACAAGTAAAGAAATATTTAAAATAAATAGTTAGAATTTTTAGAAAGGACCCTCCACCTAAACCAGAATAGATAGATCTATCAGAAAAGACCACATGAGATTGAGAAATTCTTTAATACAGAAGTGGGTGTAGACCTGTCAAATTTGTCCCTTTTGTAGAAAAATTATATGTTAGCACATGCAATTGCAAATCCACCTAATAATATTATCATAATTATTAACTCTCCTCAAAATTCAAGTCAAACATTTCATCTCTAGAAGGTTTTCCCACCATAGAAAAAAAATTAATAATATCAATTAATTGGCTTGTACCGTGTAAAATCAAATAAATTAACTTTCATGTGCTAAATTATAATTTATCCGTCCATAACTGTCGAAATGCCGATTTAACAACATTTTATGGAAATCAGTCTTTGAAATATTATTTATATCATTAAATGCCAAAACTTGAAGACATAATAGAAGTAGGACAAGAAACGTGTCAATAATTGTATTGATATTTGAATGGACAGGAAATTTCTTGGAAACTGAGTAATATATCATATAATAAGAAATCATTTCATTCATCCCTTGTGAATGTAGGCCACACTTTATTTATGTCAATGGTAATAATGATGCATAATTAATGTAAATTTGAATTTAATTTCTTGATTGTATTGTCATTTTTTAGAAAAAAAAAATATTATTTTTTATTTGACACTTTTATTATTTTTATTAAAACTAAAAAATAATAAATACATTTAAAATTAATATTAAATTATGTAATTAAAATTAAATTATTAAATTTAATTAGTTCTAAAATTATTAAAAAAATTATATTAAAAAATGAAATTATATTAAAAATTTTAAAATGATAAATAAATATAATTTAAATTTTACTTAAAAATAAGATATAAAAAAACGGAAAAAAAGTAATAAAAAAATTTGGTAATACATATATGTTGTATTTGAAAAACAAGATTCTACAAGCAACTTGAGTTGGACACAACTCAAAAAGTTCAAATAATTAGAAATCCCCACAATACAATTATATGAAAAAGAGTGGGTGACATTGACATCCAAGTGAATCATACTCATCAATTCTCTAGGTAATCACCCATTTTCAAAACCTATCTACCTAAAATTTTTTTAATAAAAAAATTCAAACCCAATTTATTATAATCAGCATTTGTCACTAAACTCTTAATTAATAAACTTTAACTTTGGTTAAATTTCTTTTATTATCATAAAATCTCATAACACTTCTAAGATTTGGAAATGAATTGTAATTTTAATATATATATATATATATATATATAAAGGCACATGGTGAAAATATTAAATTTTTGAATGTATAGAGCTATGGATCTAGCAGTCAAAGTAGAGAGAGACATTACACCTCTTTTCAAGGCATCATTAATGTGTTGTGCAGATTATAGATACAACACCCATCAATGGCTTCAACTGACATTGCACTAATGGTCTACCATATTGTGGGTCCATTTTTATTTTTTTAATTTTTAAAATTGCCGCCTTATTACATAATGTATTAAACATGAATCGATTGATAAAAAATATAAAATTATTATTTTTAATCTAATATTATATATTTATTAATATATAGTGCATCTAATTTACTGAATATGTGCTTGGTTTTTCTAGCCTCTGAACAAATATATAATAAGTAGCCCCCCCATTTGACATGTTTGTCAAGAAAAATGTGAACATATTTAGTGATCCACTATACCATAGGTTTTTCTACTTCCCATGTGGTTGTTATGTCACACAATAAAAATGAATATAATTAAAGTATTTCCTATTATTAATCAGAAGAATATATATATATATATATATATATATATATATATATATATATATATATATATATATATATATATATATATATTCAAAAATAAATAAATAAATAAAAGAGAAGGGAATAGAAAATATTTACTGTGCTGGTCATCCAAGTCCAGGCTAATTTCTCTGTCCCAAGTGCAGCAAGCCAGCCTCCTTCTCATCATCATCATCATTTGTCTTTTCCTTTAACTTTTTTTTTAAATTAATAAATTCGATTTCTTTAATTCAATTCAACGTTGGAAAAGCCCTACATCAATTAAAACATAAATGGTAAATTGAGATTAAAAAAAGGGAGAGAAGGAAAAAAAAAAAAGGAAAAGAAAACATGGAACGTGGCATTAATGAGATTAGCATAGATTTGATACGCTTTTACTGCTCATTTTTTGAAAAAGGTCTTTATCTGTTAAAAAGCTGCAGATTTTTCGAAATTTACCTACCAATACCATTCCTCCATTACTATTTTTCCATCATTAATTAATATTATAATTCAAAAAAAATTTAAAAAATAAAAACTCAATGAGCAGATAAATTACAGCATCAACTGATTTTATTTTTTTAATATAATTCTGGATAATAATTATTTAGATAAATAACAAAAACTTGAATTTGAAATTTCTTCACTCTCCACCTTACAAAAAAAAATTGTATACAAAAGCCAGGTTCTGATCGGCTTCTACACTCTAAACTTCATACTTGTGTGAATCATCAATGGAGAAGATTATGAACTTGAACAGTTTAGAAAACACATTTTATCTTAATAAATTTTAAAAAATAAAAAATTATCCAAAGATTATAAGGAGAAAAGGGAAATTATTTACAGAGAAAACCCATCGAATTAAATGGAAAAAACAAAGAATTAATAGAGAGAAACATACCTGTAGCTGAATCGGTTGAATATATAACAACAGATTAATGCATATGAATATTATATATATATATCATACTTTGGAGGAGAAGAAGAAGAAGAAGAAGAAGAAGAAGCAGAAGAAGCAGAAGAGGTATTTGCGTTGAAGAGTGGGAAGAGAGATACTTATGGAGTGAAAGTCATTGGGCAATGCATTATATATATATATATATATATAGTATATGTCGTAGTTACCGTCGGATCCATATAAAATAATTTTTTTTATTTTAAATAGTGACTAAGCATACGAAACCAATGTTATTAAAACTGAACTGATTTAACTGTAAATTGTTAGCCGGTCTAATCAGTTCAATATATAAAAATCAGAAGAAAGCATTATGAATTTATTAAAACCGAATTGAAACCGAATTAAATAAAAAATGGGTTTAAATCTGAAAAAATCAAATTTTTTCTAAAATATTTATATAATATTATTTTTTCTAAAAAATAAAATATTAGTATAAATATTTTAAGCAATTTTGATAAACTTTTCATGAATAAAATAAAAATAAAAATTTATATTTGATTAATTTTTTTTGAATATTTATATTTTTTATAATATTTATTTTAAATATTTATTATAAATGTTGAATGACTTGAAAATATTATTTTATTATTAATGTTTGATTATAGATAAATTTTGTTAAAAGTATTTTTAATGTTTTTATATAATGATATTTTCATAATATTTATATAAAACTTAAAAATAATATAATTATTTAAAAAATCAGTTGAACTTAATGCATCGGTCGAACAAAAAATTCTTTACTTTTTTAGTTTTTTTATTCGGTTTAATTTTAATAATAATTGGAGGAAGAATTTGTTTTTAATTGAATGGTTATTTTTGTAATTATGTGATGTTCAGATAACATGTGGGACCCTCAGAGGAAAATGCGAAAGCTTTTTTTTAGGCTCCGTTACAGTAATCAGACGCGTCCACAATTTTTTTTAACTGAACTCAATCCCTAACATCAATCTTATTAAAACCGGACCGAATAACGAACCGGAGAGCTTAATAATTCGTAGTTCGATCGATTCTTTGGGATTCAACCGGATTTTTTCTATTTTTTAAAAAATATATTATTTTTTAAATTTTATATAAATATTATGAAAATCACTATATAAAAAAATTAAAAATAGTTTAGAAAAATATATTTATCATCAAACATTAACAATAGTACTATATTTTCAAGTCATTCAACATTTATAATAAAAATTTAAGATAAATATAGTAAAAAATTGCAAATTTTTAAAGAAATTCTTCAAATATAAATTATAAAATTTTATTTTATTTATAAAAAATTCATTAAATTGTTTGAATTTTAATTATTTTATATTTATAATTTTATTTTATTTTTTTCCAGAAAAAATAATATTGTATAAATATTTTGGAAAAAAAGTTGGTTTTTTCTAAAAGCAAACCGGTTTTTATCATTTAACCCGGTTTTATCCCGGCTCAACCGGTTTTTTGGCGGTTTGAAACAGTATTTCCCGGTTTTTATCCAATTCGGTTTCCATCCATTGAACCAACCGGACCAGCCAATGGTTTGTGGTTAAACCGGTTCGACCGACCGGTCCGGTCCGTTTTAATAACCATGCCTAACATTCGCTTTGTTTGTTCCGGATATTATTCTTTTTCTTTTTTTCCTTTTACAACAAATTAGCATATTAATTCGGATAAACTTATAAAAAAAATAAATAATTTTTTTAATAAAAGATATTTTATATTTTAAATTTAAAATTTAAGATCTTTGAATAAAAAGTAAAAATCCCATGATAATTAAATAAACTTATCATGTTAATATGCTTAAATAGACTCAAAATTCAAAAAAAAAAAAGAAATCTTAATAAATTTGGGCATTGCTATTTAGCTCTTGGATTCAATTTTTATTCAAATTGGGAGATATATAGACTTGTTCATAGACCATATTTGAAAAAAAAAATTCCAAAAACGATGTAAATCTACTAAAAGTCCGATCTAAACCAAAAATCTAGCCGATAAACGGGCCTATTGATTAGTAATGCATGTCAATTTACTAATGACTATAAGATTTGCCAATTGCCAAGAGTTCCACAAGTCAAGTTTGTAAAAGTCCAAACAAAATAGAAAGGTTCTATCAATCAAGGAACATGAAAAAAAAAGATTTTTTGGATCGTAACTGGCAAATAAAAAAAAAAAAGCAAACTGCGTAGCTGATTTTTTAGTCAAGAATGGTGGTTCTCAAAATATTAATTTCAGTTGGTTTGATATTTCTTCGTTATCTGTTAAGGAGCTTTTAGCGCATGACAGTGGGAGATTATATATCTCAAGATTTTCTTATTTTTAGTATTTTTTTCTCTCCTTATTTAAAAATAAAAAGAAAAGCAATTTGACTTAAAGGTAACTTGTGCGGAAAAGATTCTGATTGCTTAAACAAGTGGTTTCGGATTCGAATTCTTGTAGATGCAGCAAATTTCGTTGGGAAAAGCCCCTCGCAATTACTCCTAACAGTATTTCGAATGAAAATTAATATGAGTATGGTATGATTTAAAAGTATTTTTCGTCAGTACGGATCCGTTTAAAATACCAAACTAAAAAAAGAAAAAGCAATTAGAGAGGAAATCAAAAAAATAAGTTGAATAAATGAATAGGTTTTGAAATTTGAATTTGAAGGATATATATATATTTTTTTGGCATTAGTTTCCCGTTCTAAGAATGATAGCAACCAAGAAAGGCGCCGATAAAAAAGGTGAGTGTCTAGCGGTCACATCTCGGTCACTTTGTGCGGCAACAATGAGCTCCTCCATGCTTGAGCTCATTTGCCAAAGCCAAAAGGTGCCATAGTTTACTAAAATTACTTTTTGTGCATATAGTAATATACCCTTTTCATCCTTTTATTATAAATACCAACAATTTTTTAAGCACAGACCAATTTCATGTTCTTGTCTCCACTAAGTATGGTCCATTTAGGGGACATAAAAGTTATATATATATATATATATATATATATATATATATATACATATAGTTTAAAGATTACATTCCCCAAGGAGCAAGGAAATCTTGTGTTGTGCCCACCATATAATTTATTGATTTAATGCCATAGAATAAGTTACCAAGACCCTTGTTGGAGTCCATTGCAAGAATTGGGGACTCCACCAACCTCAATTCCCTCTGTCTTTTCCTTTTCCACTACAATTCTAATTTCTTGTAATTTTTTCTTAATTTATATTTTATGTTTTTAATTTTGATTCCAAAAAAAATAATAATAAATGACTTCACTTGATTTGAAATAAAAGAGATGACCAATTCTTTAAATATTAGTTATTAAATGATAAATCTTAAAATATTAGAAATGAACGAAACCGAATGGTAGAGTAATATGATCACATTTGTAATACCCCTCCATGTACCCTAGAAGAATTATCATTAATTAATTATTGTTATACATGTTTAAATAAGTGTAATTGCATGTATGAGGACTTAATTGAAAAACCAAAGTAAAAGAATTGGGGTAAGAATTGAAATAAGAAGAAATTGAGGGACCAAAGTGCAAAAGTATGAATGTGTGACATTTGGGCCAATGGTTGAGAATGGGAGGGGGATATTTTGGTGGAAGTGGCCGGCCAAACCTCTTGGCTTACACTCCTCATCTTCATCTTCTCCAACTCTCCTCTCTCTCATCCTCTCTCTCTCTCTAGGGTTTTCTTTAAATTAGAGTAAGAAAAGAGAAAGAATTTTCTTGGTCTTGGACTTAAGGTAACACTCTTAAGCTTTCATATGTGTGATTCATGGATTAGTTTGCTAGTGTTTCATAGAATTGTCTTATGCTTATAGAAGGAGAGCCAAGCAAAGGCAAGGGGAAGGAAACTCTTCAAGGTTGAAGAAGAGAAAGCTCAAACAAGGTATGGGAACTTAGGGTTTTCTTTGTGTGTAAAGTCTTGTGATTGGTCATGAGAGAGGGCTGAAGTGTCTCTCTCCTGTATTTTGTGGATGAATATAAGCTTGAAGATGGATTATAGTTGATAAATGCATGTTTGAGTTGAAAATCTGAAAACTGTCTTAAGGATCACTTGACCAGTCTGTATACTTTTGCTCATATCTGGAGCTATAGTTATGCAAAGGATGAAATTCCAATTGGTATGGAAACTAGACTTGTAAACCTTGATTTTGTTAGAAGAGACCAAAACCTGATTCTCACTGCATGATAGTGAAAATCGGGATTGATTTCTGATTGTGAGTGAAAATATGCCCTTATGAACAGCCTGTGGTTTTTATGTAATATCTCAAGATTTACAAGTCCTATTGAAATGATTTTTGATGTTTTGGAAACTAGAAATGTAAACCTAAAACCTTGTAGAAGATAGTGTTTTCTGAAAAATCCGTTTGGCATGTCGAAATTGAGATGCAATCTGAGTTTGTATATTAATTTACAGGATTTTTGAGCAATAATCACGTTAAGGCGGTCGCCCCGTCGTTTTATGTCGCGAGCGCGACTTATGTCGCGAGCGCGACATTAAACGGAAGCCTTGTGTCGCGAGCGCGACTTATGCCGCGAGCGCGACATCAAGAAATGCTCATTTAGGCCATTGCCGTCTGTCGCGAGCGCGACTTAGGTCGCGAGCGCGACTTGAAGAATGACTCAAAGCCATCGCTGTCTGTCGCGAGCGCGATTATTACCGCGAGCGCGACAAGTGTCGCGAGCGCGACAATCGTCGCGACCGCGACAATAAGCCTGTGTTTTCTAATTTTATTATTTGTATTTTATGACTCTAATTGAGCTTTAAACGTGTCTAAGTCACCATAAGTTGTAACGTATAGCGAGAAAACCCTTTCAAAGTTCAAGAGTTTATTATTCAATTATAAGGTAATTTCCATCACCTTAAACGAGATGTTGCATATGATACTTCTTTTCTATATGATTGATTTTATATTATGGAATAGCAATATATGATAGAGAAATATCTTGCATTCGTTAATGCTATAGTTGTATATGTTAATACAATTTCATAAAATATGAAAAGTAATTGAATTAAGCCTGCACTTAAAGACTTGGTCGTGGATAGATAGGCATGCCTATAGGGTTATAGTTGCAGCTGCTATAGTCTGACTCTTATGAGTCCACAGTTGTCTCTATATGAGACCATAGTTCTGACCCAAAGGGTCTACAGATTTAATACCTTCGGGTATTCACAGATTCGATACCTTTGGTATCTACAGTACCCGTTATCCACTCCCACAGAAAATTGAGCAGGCTAAGGAATAAGACAAATGGAATATGTAAACAGTTAATGATGTATATTAATGATCCATTGAATTGATAATTCTTTTAACATGTTATGTATATATACTATAATTGCATGCTTATGAATAATGTTCATGAAAATATATTAGTTGTTCCCCACTAAGCTTTATAGCTTAGCACGGGTGTTTATCCGTGTAGGTCCTCTGGATTAAACATTGAGTCAGGGACAAGGGCCACAATTTTTCTCAGCCAGCATCAATTTAGGAAGAGTGTATTGAAGTATGTAACTTAATTGTGTCTTTTTGGTAGTTAAAGATAAATTCATAAGTAAAGGCATGTAATTATTAAAGCTATGTATGTAATATCAGATAGTATGACTCTCAATGTGACATGAATAATATAGTATGATGGTGTGTGCATGCACATATATGCATAGATAACTAATGATTAGTAATGGATTAACAAAGATAATTGTATAGATAAAAGTAATTAGTAACAGTAATTAGGATTATCTAGTATAGTCATTACATCTTTGGTATCAGAGCGCCTTGGTTTAGGCGGTTCTGGCCAATAGGCAATTTCAAGGGTTATAGATATATAAAAGTATGTTGATGTTGGCTGATTGTGGTTGTTCCTGTGTTTCTTAATATAGTTCGGAATGGAAGGTTATCATGATGGAATAGATGAATCGGCTGAGAGCAATTTACCGGGTCAATCGCATCCTTCTCAGCCCGACACCTCTACATTTTCACGAGGCGGTGCAGCTGCTGCCAATGCTGGGGAAGCTTTGTTAAAAATTTCTCAGGACATGGCTCAGATCTTACAAAGAATGACTGCACCCAAGGCTCCTATTTCTGAACTCAGGAAGCATGGTGCGGAAGAATTCTTAGGCTCTACTTGGGAAGAGTCTGAGAAAGCCGAGTTATGGCTTGAAAGATTGGAGAGAGTGTTCACAGAAATTCAATGCCCTGTCAGTCAGAAGGTAGCTTGTGCTGTGTCCTTACTTCAAGGAGCAGCTTATGACTGGTGGAAGCTAGTCCAAACTCAACCCCAGCTACCTGAAATTCTCACTTGGGATTTCTTTATTGCTGAATTCAAAAAGAGATATGTAACAGAGGCGTATAAAGATGAGAAGCTGAAACAATTTTTGAATCTAAGGCAAAGAGGTATGTCAGTGGCTGAGTACGAGGCAGAATTCAGTCGCTTGAGTAAGTATGCACCGAGGCCTATGTTAACTGGGACTTTCCAATGTCGCCAGTTTCAAGAGGGATTGAATGATCATATCCGGGATCATTTGATAGGCCCTATTTCTCTGCATCCTGTGGATTATCATCAATTAGTGCAAGCCGCTATTCGAGTTGAAAAAGAAGAGAATGTGAAAAGAGAAAGAGAGCAAAGAAGAAGAAGTTTTTCTCGGGGTGGTTCTTCCTCGGGGAAAAGAACAAGAGCACAACAAGGAGAGCAATCTATAGAATCTGGGAATCGCCCTGTTTCTAGAGGTAGACAGCAAGGGACTACTAATTCAGGGAGATCTAGTAGAGGTGCTGCTTCAGGACAAGGTAGAGGACAAGCCCCAGAGTGCACCTATTGTTTCAGACGACATTGGGGCACCTGTAGGATGCTTACAGGTGGTTGTTACAGATGTGGCAGTACGGAGCACTTTATGGCTAATTGTCCTCTGACACAAGAACAAGCTTCCAGTCAACAGAGTAATCGAGGAGCTTCTCAAGCACCTTCACCTAGCAGAGGTCGGGGTAGAGGTAGAAGTGGATCGGGCCAGTTTAGGGCCCAGTCCAGAAATGCATCTGAGACGGTGGATCGACCCTTTACTTCGACACCTCCTGCTAGAGCTTATGCGATGAAGGGACGAGAAGAGGCTGATGCTCCTAATATCATAGCTGGTACATTCTCCCTCTTTGATACTGATGTATATGTGCTTATAGACCCAGGATCTACACATTCGTATATTTGTAATGGGGAGCTGGGTAGAAATGTATCTGGTATTGATCATTTGAACTATGATATATGTGTGATTAGTCCTTTGGGCCATAGTATACATGTTAATAAAGTTTATAGAAATTGCCCAATTAGAGTTCAAAAGAGAGAATTTCCAGCTGATTTGATAGTGTTACCTTTTCACGAATTTGATGTAATCCTGGGTATGGACTGGTTATCTAAGTATCAGGCCATAGTAGATTGTAAAGCTAAAACGGTAATTGTTAAGAAAGATGGGGGAGTTGAGACATTGATTAAGGGTAGTAAGTCTAAACCCTTAACCAATGTTATTTCTGCAATGAAAGCGAAAAGATTTCTTCGAAAGGGATGTGAAGCATACCTGGCTTTAGTTCTTGATTCGAAAAGAGAGACGGTTAATCTTCAGGACATTCCAGTGATCAATGAATTTCCTGATGTTTTTCCTGAAGAACTTTCTGGTTTGCCACCGGAGAGAGAAGTTGAGTTATCAATTGAAGTTGTACCTGGTACAGCTCCTATCTCTCGAGCACCTTATCGAATGGCACCAACCGAGCTAAAAGAGTTAAAGGTCCAGTTGCAGGAGTTGTTAGACAAAGGCTTTATCAAGCCTAGTGTATCGCCCTGGGGTGCACCAGTGCTATTTGTTAAGAAGAAGGATGGTACTTTGAGAATGTGTATAGATTACAGACAGCTTAATAAGATGACTGTGAAGAACAAGTATCCTTTACCTCGGATTGAGGATCTTTTTGATCAATTGCGTGGTGCAGGAGTATTTTCTAAAATTGATCTGAGGTCTGGATATTATCAACTTCGAGTTAAAGATATGGATGTTCAGAAGACTGCATTTAGGACTCGATATGGACATTACGAATTTTTAGTAATGCCTTTTGGGTTGACTAATGCACCGGCTGCTTTCATGGATCTGATGAATAGGGTGTTCAGACCCTATTTAGATCAGTTTGTTGTAGTATTCATAGATGATATTTTGGTTTATTCTCGTGATGAAGCGAAGCATGCAGAACATCTGAGAATAGTACTGCAAACTTTGAGAGAGCAACAGTTGTATGCAAAGCTAAGCAAGTGTGAATTCTGGCTTAAAGAAGTTGCTTTCCTTGGGCACGTGGTGTCTTCTGAAGGCATCAGAGTGGATCCTAAAAAGATTGAGGCTATTGTTAATTGGAGACCGCCTAGGAATGTGCCAGAAGTCCGAAGTTTCCTGGGCTTAGCTGGCTATTATAGGCGGTTTGTGAAAGGATTTTCAGTTACTGCCTCTCCACTCACTAGATTACTACGAAAAGAAGCTAAATTTGAGTGGACAGATCGTTGTCAAGCCAGTTTTGATCAGTTAAAAGAAATGTTAACTCAAGCTCCAGTTCTTACTCAACCAGTAGCTG
Organism: Excoecaria agallocha; assembly: GCA_037975025.1. Classification (NCBI taxonomy): domain Eukaryota; kingdom Viridiplantae; phylum Streptophyta; class Magnoliopsida; order Malpighiales; family Euphorbiaceae; genus Excoecaria; species Excoecaria agallocha. Next base: position 41,370,877 of record CM075819.1, on the reverse strand, counting down.
ATAAGGAATATGCCATGTACAGTGATGCATCGAGAAATGGACTGGGTTGTGTTCTGATGCAAGAGGGTAAGGTAGTGGCCTATGCTTCAAGACAATTAAAACCTCATGAACAGAATTATCCGACTCATGATCTAGAGCTAGCCGCGATTGTGTTTGCTTTAAAGATATGGCGGCATTATCTTTATGGTGAGAAATGCAGGATCTTTACTGATCACAAGAGTCTTAAATACTTGCTTACTCAGCGAGATCTTAATTTAAGACAACGCAGGTGGCTAGAATTGTTCAAGGACTATGATTGTATAGTCGACTATCATCCAGGAAAAGCAAATGTGGTAGCTGATGCTTTGAGTCGAAAAATGATGGCAACTTTATTATTACAAGACTGTAAATGGAAGTTTTCTTCGGATGGAGCTTTGTTAGCCCAATTACGAGCTCGTCCTAGCCTAAGACAGACAGTGATAGATGCACAAGCAGATGATGTAAAGTTACAACAGTTGATTCACTCAGTTGGTTCTGGGGGTCCGATAGAATACTCTGTTGGAAGTGATGGTGGTCTTTACTATCGGAATCGTTTATGTGTACCAGATGTTAAAGAACTAAAGGAGGCTTTATTGCACGAAGCTCATAGTACAGTATTCACCATGCATCCAGGTGGCAACAAGATGTATAGAGATTTGAAGCAGTTTTATTGGTGGCCAGGAATGAAAAGAGATGTAACTAATTATGTCTCCAAGTGCCTAACATGTCAACAAGTAAAAGCAGAACATCAATTTCCTTCGGGATTGTTGAATCCTCTTCCCATTCCTCAATGGAAGTGGGACAATGTCACGATGGACTTCATTACAGGTTTGCCCACGACCCAAAGAAAACATGATGCAGTGTGGGTCATCGTAGACAGACTGACAAAGGTGGCTCACTTTATACCAGTTCGAACCAATTATTCAATGGATAGATTGGCTGAATTGTACATAGATCAAATTATTAGATTGCATGGGGTGCCTATTTCAATTGTTTCGGATCGGGATCCGAGGTTCACTTCCAGATTTTGGAAGAGTTTACAGCAAGCCTTAGGCACAAAGCTTCTTCTTAGTACTGCATTTCATCCTCAGACCGATGGACAGTCAGAAAGGGTTATACAAGTATTAGAAGATATGTTAAGGGGCTGTGTGCTCGATTTTCCAGGAAGCTGGGATAAATATGTTACACTGATGGAGTTTGCATACAATAATGGCTACCAAACTAGCATTGGTATGCCACCTTATGAAGCGCTCTATGGTCGGAAATGTAGAACTCCTTCCTGTTGGACAGAATTAGCTGAAGGCAAATTGACGGGTCCTGATATTGTTAAAGACACTGAAGAGAAGATTCAACTTGTCAAAAAGAGATTGAAAGAAGCCAGTGACAGACAGAGATCTTATGCCAACTTAAAAAGGAAAGATATTGAATATCAGGTTGGCGATAACGTGTTTTTAAAGGTGTCCCCATGGAGAAGGGTATTACGGTTTGGAAAGAAAGGAAAGCTTAGCCCACGGTTTATAGGTCCTTATAGGATCTTGGATCGGATTGGACCAGTAGCATACCGTTTGGAGCTTCCTAGTGAGCTATCAAAATTGCATAATGTCTTCCATGTTTCTATGCTCCGGCGGTACCGATCTGATGAGTCACATATCATACCAACGCAAGATGTTAGTGTCAAATCTGATTATACGTATGATGAAGAACCTAAACAGATATTGGCCAAAGAAGTTAAACAGTTGAGGAACAAAGAGATTCCTTTAGTCAAAGTCTTATGGCAACACCACGGTGTGCAAGAAGCGACTTGGGAACCTGAAGAAGTTATGCGGGCTCAGTACCCACAACTCTTCAATACAGGTATGAATTTCGAGGACGAAATTCTTTTAGGGGGAGAGAGTTGTAATACCCCTCCATGTACCCTAGAAGAATTATCATTAATTAATTATTGTTATACATGTTTAAATAAGTGTAATTGCATGTATGAGGACTTAATTGAAAAACCAAAGTAAAAGAATTGGGGTAAGAATTGAAATAAGAAGAAATTGAGGGACCAAAGTGCAAAAGTATGAATGTGTGACATTTGGGCCAATGGTTGAGAATGGGAGGGGGATATTTTGGTGGAAGTGGCCGGCCAAACCTCTTGGCTTACACTCCTCATCTTCATCTTCTCCAACTCTCCTCTCTCTCATCCTCTCTCTCTCTAGGGTTTTCTTTAAATTAGAGTAAGAAAAGAGAAAGAATTTTCTTGGTCTTGGACTTAAGGTAACACTCTTAAGCTTTCATATGTGTGATTCATGGATTAGTTTGCTAGTGTTTCATAGAATTGTCTTATGCTTATAGAAGGAGAGCCAAGCAAAGGCAAGGGGAAGGAAACTCTTCAAGGTTGAAGAAGAGAAAGCTCAAACAAGGTATGGGAACTTAGGGTTTTCTTTGTGTGTAAAGTCTTGTGATTGGTCATGAGAGAGGGCTGAAGTGTCTCTCTCCTGTATTTTGTGGATGAATATAAGCTTGAAGATGGATTATAGTTGATAAATGCATGTTTGAGTTGAAAATCTGAAAACTGTCTTAAGGATCACTTGACCAGTCTGTATACTTTTGCTCATATCTGGAGCTATAGTTATGCAAAGGATGAAATTCCAATTGGTATGGAAACTAGACTTGTAAACCTTGATTTTGTTAGAAGAGACCAAAACCTGATTCTCACTGCATGATAGTGAAAATCGGGATTGATTTCTGATTGTGAGTGAAAATATGCCCTTATGAACAGCCTGTGGTTTTTATGTAATATCTCAAGATTTACAAGTCCTATTGAAATGATTTTTGATGTTTTGGAAACTAGAAATGTAAACCTAAAACCTTGTAGAAGATAGTGTTTTCTGAAAAATCCGTTTGGCATGTCGAAATTGAGATGCAATCTGAGTTTGTATATTAATTTACAGGATTTTTGAGCAATAATCACGTTAAGGCGGTCGCCCCGTCGTTTTATGTCGCGAGCGCGACTTATGTCGCGAGCGCGACATTAAACGGAAGCCTTGTGTCGCGAGCGCGACTTATGCCGCGAGCGCGACATCAAGAAATGCTCATTTAGGCCATTGCCGTCTGTCGCGAGCGCGACTTAGGTCGCGAGCGCGACTTGAAGAATGACTCAAAGCCATCGCTGTCTGTCGCGAGCGCGATTATTACCGCGAGCGCGACAAGTGTCGCGAGCGCGACAATCGTCGCGACCGCGACAATAAGCCTGTGTTTTCTAATTTTATTATTTGTATTTTATGACTCTAATTGAGCTTTAAACGTGTCTAAGTCACCATAAGTTGTAACGTATAGCGAGAAAACCCTTTCAAAGTTCAAGAGTTTATTATTCAATTATAAGGTAATTTCCATCACCTTAAACGAGATGTTGCATATGATACTTCTTTTCTATATGATTGATTTTATATTATGGAATAGCAATATATGATAGAGAAATATCTTGCATTCGTTAATGCTATAGTTGTATATGTTAATACAATTTCATAAAATATGAAAAGTAATTGAATTAAGCCTGCACTTAAAGACTTGGTCGTGGATAGATAGGCATGCCTATAGGGTTATAGTTGCAGCTGCTATAGTCTGACTCTTATGAGTCCACAGTTGTCTCTATATGAGACCATAGTTCTGACCCAATGGGTCTACAGATTTAATACCTTCGGGTATTCACAGATTCGATACCTTTGGTATCTACAGTACCCGTTATCCACTCCCACAGAAAATTGAGCAGGCTAAGGAATAAGACAAATGGAATATGTAAACAGTTAATGATGTATATTAATGATCCATTGAATTGATAATTCTTTTAACATGTTATGTATATATACTATAATTGCATGCTTATGAATAATGTTCATGAAAATATATTAGTTGTTCCCCACTAAGCTTTATAGCTTAGCACGGGTGTTTATCCGTGTAGGTCCTCTGGATTAAACATTGAGTCAGGGACAAGGGCCACAATTTTTCTCAGCCAGCATCAATTTAGGAAGAGTGTATTGAAGTATGTAACTTAATTGTGTCTTTTTGGTAGTTAAAGATAAATTCATAAGTAAAGGCATGTAATTATTAAAGCTATGTATGTAATATCAGATAGTATGACTCTCAATGTGACATGAATAATATAGTATGATGGTGTGTGCATGCACATATATGCATAGATAACTAATGATTAGTAATGGATTAACAAAGATAATTGTATAGATAAAAGTAATTAGTAACAGTAATTAGGATTATCTAGTATAGTCATTACAGTACTTGTTGGATATGTAAAGAAAAAGGATACTATTTGTCCTAAGAAGAAAAATAGAGAAAATCATAAGGCATATAAAATATGTGAAGATTTAATAGAATAAAATTATGAACCAATCGAATATAGTGATATATCTGAAAATGAAAGTATATATGAAATAGATTCTCAATATTAATTCTGATGATCAAATTTTTGAATCAGAAATATAAAATAGTATTGAAGAACTAGATTCTAATTCTGAAACTAAGTCTAAGTCAAATAAAGAAGTTGAAGAAGAAGAATAAGTTCAAATAACAAAGACCAAGAAATAATAGATAATAATAATAATATATTTAGGTACAATAATACTTTTGATGAAGAAAAATTTAGTCAACTAAATAATCATAAATTAAATATTAAAATAGAAGATATATTTAAAAGACAATGGTTTAAAAGATTTTGTAAAGCAACATATATAGTTAAACATTATGAATCACTAATAGATATATATCATACGAAATGAAATATAGTAATACAATTAATTAATAAAGATGAAATAAACAAAGCATTCTCAAAATTATCAGATAAAAATAGATATAAGAATTTTTATTTAGGAGCAATATAAATAATAATCAAAGCACATTTTAAACAAGGAACAGATAGCCCAATACAATTATTTTGCATGAATGACAGGATCTTAAAT